>OX393565.1:15555206-15577706 GCA_947652115.1 Blastomussa wellsi | reverse complement strand
TTCAAAGCAGTGATACAAGTTGATCCAGTGTGACATTTGTCCCTGCCTGAAAAAAAAAAACGGTTTTATTCTACATGTACTTGAAGCTTAACTGCTTGTTTATAAAAAAAAACACGTGGAACATGTCACATTAGTTCCACGGAAAATGGTTTGCCACTGACATCACTGATGAAGGCTCAAGAATTAATTAGCCAACTGGTACATCAGGTAAAAATACATGTATCAATTGGTCAGTTGCAAAATTTTTCCACAGAAATTTTGACAGTTAAGTGAAAACTGCTGTATATGCATGTTTTTTGATTTTAACTAGCTAGCTTACAGGCCATAAGTGCTTTCACAGCTCAGATTAATTGTGACTTTAACTATGACTCCATCGCCATTGAAAACCAGCCTTAAGACTTGCACCTTTGACTTGGGACAATGTTAATCCAGTGGCATGTAGTTCTATAAATACACAATATCTATCAACAAAGTACAGACACCTGCCATTATCCTCTCCTCAAAGAAAGTAACATAATTCAAAATAACTTGTTCTGCAGAACCAGTGCATTCCTGATAGTATTTCTCGACTTTCTTGAGTGGTAAGGATCTTGTCACTATTGTTTCAAAATTTTTAAGAACTTCTCTTTCGGTGGATCCTGAAGGAAAAAATAGAGAGTAGCACAATTTTAGATTCATTGTGAAATTGTTTTTGTTAAGCTGAATTTAGATTCGTCTAATCTAATCCTGTATTTTCTAATTTTAATACCTGAGAAAGAGGCCATATGTATGTTTTGCTTGTCTATTTCGGTTTGTTGACCTTTTCTTTCCTTCACTGTTACATGTTTAAACTCTCTGCAGCTTTCTGGTCCAAAATCAGACAATGCTTCATTTAGCACGTCAAGATTTCCAACACGATATGCAAATAAGCCTAAGGCCCCAACAGTTGCTCACAGTTTCGCATTTCGCAGTGTAATGAACAAAGGTTGATGCTACTCAAATCTTCCTCCAGTAGAAAATTCAGGTCATCTCGGAGTCCTGAACACCTGAGAAAAAGACACAGTTTGATGTCTAATGTACATGTTCATTGCAAAAAAAACTAAGTGAAACTTTACAGCTTTCAGAGCTTTGCATGCCAAAATACAAACATGTGTTTGAATTGTGATGAAATCGTTGGTCAATTTATGTCGTAGACAAAATCTAAACTTTAACTGGGATTTACACATTCTTACAAGTGGAGAAAACTCCATTGCAGTCTACAGTCTGCTTTTGATTTGACATCCTGTGTTTACCAGCTAGCTAGTAAGCTCACTTCAAAAATCCAAGGAATCCAAAGTCAAAAGATTATTTCATCATTTTTAAGACCTAATGATGAGATGAATTAGTTACCTTCCTATGTTAGCTTTTGACTTTAAACAGTCCAAACAGGTCTCATCTGCCTCAGCCCCATGGGATGTGCATGCCTGTACATGAGGGAACCAAAATAAAAACTTTCTGAATACTTACGTTCAAGCATGTTTTTTAAATACTACACAACCATGTAATAATTAAACCATTATACACCGCCTCACAAACTATTCAAGTTGGTGGGCTTTTCTGAATAAACGTTTGTAAATTTAAATTCAAAATAAATAACTTTAGAAGTAAAGCTCCTCCCCCAATTTGAGTTTGACTCTTTATTGCTTTAGCTGGTTTTTGCTGTCGCGAGCAAAATGCCAGCGAGTTAAGGAGCAGCCAGTTTAACACTAACCAACTTAAAGTTGTATTGTTTGGCCATATAATAAATATCTTATAAACCATGGAAGCTTAGTCAGGAGGAAGACCACAGTCTTGAGTACAGATCAGCAGTAGACCAAGTGGGCTTGGTCTGTACACATGACCTTGGTCAAGATTCTCCCATACAGACTTCCTGCTTGGTTAATGAAAGTTAAATATAAAGATTGAGACTACTGTGTTATTCTCAAGAATTATAAAAGGCATAACCAATGCTAAGTAAACAATACTGATAACTGTTTAATACCCTTATGGCATCACAAAATGCACAGAATTCTGTATCAAATCCTCTTCCACCCAAAACATAGTCTTCGTCATCTTTTTTGTTGAGCAGTAGAAACAGGGCTTTGTAATCAAGAGTAACTTCAATGAAGAAATAAATGAAAACAAAAAATCAAAAAAATGCCTACAAATGTAATAGGTAACACTGACAATAAAATTGCAATCAGTAAACAGTGAACAATTATAATAAAGCCACTTTGGATTGTATTTTACAACAGAGCTGGATCTTTCAACATCAAACAAAATCATAAACTTCCCCTCCATGGACAAGCTTTTTATTTTACAGCTGGAACTGCTTTTAATGTTACAAATTTTATTTTGGTGTTATTTCCAGTCTCGAGTTTTATTAATGTGAAAGATAATCTAGCACACATATGAGTAAATTTTATAATTTCTTAAGCACTTGTCAACCATGCATGATCACAAATTACTTTTTTTACATGAATTCTGTAACTTGCTGAATAGCTATGAAGATGTCTACTAATCTGTGCCTGTGAACTTGATATTGTAGCGTTTGCCATCCACCTGAATGCCATGTTGTTTAATGTGGTTCTTTTGGCAATTGAGATTTTTTAACAGCTGTATTAGATTTCCCCTAATTCAGGACAAAAACAATATGAACAGCAATGCAATGGAAAGTAGGAATTTAATGACTTGTAGCCGTAATTTGTAAAGCACCCACTTGTTCAAACAATAAATTCCTAGATGAAGTTTTCAACTAATTTTGCCTCCACTACTCAACCGGTACACAGAAAACACCACAATTGTCAGATATGGGCGCGTGTGCCAGCCAAGCCACAGTGCCATTTATTTGACATATAAGCGGATATACACAAAGCATCAGGCGTAAATTAAAGCACCAAAGCCGGACACGAAAACCCCAAAAAACCAGCGAGTGGAAAAAAACATGGGGAACGTGTACCCCCGACCAATGCAGTGGTGCAACCCTTGGGGTTTTAGGGTATGGAAAAAACTAAACTATAAACATCCATATGCATGCTAATAACATTAAAGCGTAGCTAACCTAATAGAAATAAATGAAAACGAAACTGGACTTGACACTGTGAAGGCTGACCGTAGAATGTCTCACCTTTCTAACGGCCGCCTATTACAAACTAAAATCCCATGACTCACTGCGCGCTAACACCCTCCCCAGACCTCTGATACGTGCCGGCAAAATAGTAATTTATGATAGTACGGTGTAATCACAAATTACATATTTTGCCTCCACTACTCAACCGGTACACAGAAAACACCACAATTGTCAGATATGGGCGCGTGTGCCAGCCAAGCCACCGCCAGATAGAGTTAAAAGAAAGGGCTAGAGCTAGAGTGACAATGACTTAGAAACGTCTAATCTACTAGCTAAAGAGTCCTTAACATAAGTGTTTTTGGCGGAAACTGAAGCCCAACGGCCATGACGCTGAAAATTTCTATCCGGAACTCCAGATTTCGCAGCAGACGTGGCACCACCTGACCTTGCAGAGTGAGTACTGAAGGTAGTAATATCCGGGACAATGTCACGAAAGGATTTCTTGAAAGATTCCCTGTAAGTTGAATAGCTCAAAGGCTTGTTAACCGAAACCAAACGCTTACAGCTTTTAGAAGCCGAGATAGGTCGAAAAATATACTCATCAGAATCCAATGAAATATGGGACGAACTGATATATAATCTAAGCAAGGCCACAGGGCACAAGCTAGAATGAGACTGCGCGATAACAACAGACTGACCATCCCTTAACTGGTCCATTTTGCTCTTCTCAATAAAAATAGAAATAAAACCATCACTAAACTTAATATCTTTAGCGCGAATGAGTGACAACTCAGAAAATCTCAAAAAGCCTGAAAGGGCTAAAACAAACATAACTAAATTACGTAGCTGCAAAAGATCATTTAGATCAGTCTTATTCATTAGTTTCCTTAAATGCTCAGCATCAAGTGGCTCTTTCCGATGACTAACAGGAGACGACGCGAGACGGATCGCTCCTTCTTTGACTGCAATCACTGTAGGATGAGAAGTAGGGGAAGAAACGCCAGCAAGATCATGTAACCATTTGAAGGCGTAGAACGCGCAGTTGATCGAGGAAACAGAATTGGTTGAATCTAGCAGATACTGGAGAAACAAAGCACAACTAATGGGCTCCACAGGAAAAGCCGCAACAAAACCAAGGTACTCTGTGGCGAAAGACCTCCATCTATTGAACATCCTCATGTAGTTGGAAGACGTACCAGGGGCCCTGGAAGCAATGACTGTAGTCTTCAGTTTGTCCAATAAGGAGGTGACCTCAGGGGACATCTGAGAACTTGTGGACCAGAAATCTGTAGCAAAAATATCTAAAGGAAAAAAACCGAAAAGAAAAGAAAACAAATAACAAACAATAACAGCACAAAAATAACAGGGCTCTGTAAAACAATGAAAAAACAGACAACAATTCCATTACATCTAAGGCAACAATGCGTAAAACACATAAGTATACCCGTAATAAAAAGGGAAAAATAAACACAAACTATAAAGGGCACTGACCCAGTAACGGTGATAATCTCACAACAATCATAACAAATAACCCATCAAGGGTTCTGTCCCACCAAGGGTGAACATCTCTCAACAGTCGTAACAAATAACCCATCAAGGGTTCTGTCCCACCAAGGGTGAACATCTCTCGACAGTCGTAACAAATGACCCATCAAGGGTATTGTCCCACTAAGGGTGAACACTCCTCGACAATCGTACAAAAACCCATCAAGGGTGCTATCCCACCAAGGGCGAATAACACGCAACAATAGTAACAAAAACCCATCAAGGGTTCTGCCCCACCAAGGGATAAAAACTTAAGACCCAAGACGCAGGTAAACGTCAAGTAGCATACGATATAAATAACAAAACAGCATCCCATTCAAAACCCACCATGGGTGAAGGGGCATCTAGCCTATCCTAGTGAACTGAATAACGTAAAAAACGAAGTAAAAGTATAATAAATACCTAAACGTCGGGAACACGGAAAGCCTCGCAACTGAGAAAAGAACCTTGCCTGGGCGCAATACTGAAGTCGATACGCAGCGCCACCGAGGGAAATGTTAGGGAACCGCAACCGAAGATTGAATTCTTGGCTTTGCCTCTGACAAACAAATTTGGAAGATCAGGAAGCATGATCCAGTCATGGACGAAACCACTCCAATGAAAACCATCGAAACATAACCGAGGCCAAAAATATGCAGATTTCCAAAGGGGAACCACGAGAGTACCAGCGGCATTGCAAACTTGCATGTGAGTAAGCACTTTACACGTTAGACAAACAGGAGGGCAGAGCCAGTTGTTGTCACAGGACCAATCTTGAGCGAAGGCATTGACACCACATGTACCTGGCTGATAAAACCTAGTGTTGAAGTTCGGAAGCTTGGCGTTGTAACAACAAGCAAATCTGTCACAGGAATGAGGACCCCAAAGCTCGTCCAGGGAGTGGAACACATCGTCGTTAAACGAGTAATCATCAAGGTCTACTAGCTTGCTGATGTCATCGGCAGAAGTGTTCTGATCCCTAGGAATCCACTGAACATCGACACTAATCGAGGCACGAAGGCAGGTGCGATGAATATCCAGAGCTATCCGCTGCAAAGCTGGGACCTTGGAACCAATGCTCGCAATACGCACAACATTCTGAT
This sequence comes from Blastomussa wellsi, assembly GCA_947652115.1. Classification (NCBI taxonomy): domain Eukaryota; kingdom Metazoa; phylum Cnidaria; class Anthozoa; order Scleractinia; family Plerogyridae; genus Blastomussa; species Blastomussa wellsi. The sequence goes on along the minus strand of OX393565.1, from coordinate 15,572,012 downwards.
TATCTGTGTACCAAACGACAGTCTGGGCACGGAGTGAATCAATAAACGCTTGCAAAGACAAAAACACGGCAAGGAGCTCACGAAAAGTAGAACTTTGCGACCTCTCAAAGTCAGACCAATTTTGATGAAAAATTTTGCCTTCTAGATCAATGAAACTGCCGCAGGCTGAATTCGACGCATCCGAGTAAACAATCTTCGAAGGCTTACGCTTTATTGGCCACAGAGGCAAACCGTTAATGTGAGCGACGTTAAGCTTCCAAAAATTTAATTCATCCACGCATTCGGGCGTCATGGAAACCAATGAATTCCAATTCGAAGCAGTATTGATAACAGCGAAAATGTTTCTAGTCATAAGCCTGGCTACATTGCCAACACAGTTACCGAGGGAAATAATCTTACCGCAGACGCTGGCGAGCTTGCGCACCTGAGACTGGAGAGAGGGGTTGCTGGAATCCAAAAGACTGGATAAATCTTCCGACAGAGACTGTATTCTTCTTGGCGTAGCAGAAATAAGACATTTCGAGGTGTCAAGAACGGTCCCCAACCAGGTGATAACTTGAGTTGGCTCCCAAAGGGATTTCTCTTCATTAGGGACAAAGCCAGACTTCAATAAATCAGCGTGCACTGCCAAACTTGAAATTTTTGCTTTTAAAAATTCTGAGAAGCCCCTAATCCGTCATCCAGAAAAACAACAATAGACTTGCCTTCGGACCTCCATTTCTTAACTAACGGTTTAAGAAGCTTGTTAAACAAATAAGGCGCAGAGCTAATGCCAAAGGGCAAAACGGAAAACTGAAAATATCTAGTAACCCCCGATGAAAATGTCCAGGAAAACGACAGATATTGCCTGTGCTCAGGGAAAATCTCAACGTGGTGGTACCCAGATTTGAGATCGAAGGAAAACATGAAATCCCCAGAGTTAAGCACTTGCTTGGCAATAGAAACATCTTCGCATCGAAACTTGGATTTGAAGAGATACTGGTTGACATGTCGAAGATCCAAGATCAAGCGCTTTTTCCCCGACTTCTGAATTGAAACAGACAATGGATTGATAATTGCAGGTGGCACAAAAACTTCAGCGATACATCGCAAATCAATCAACTCGCTAATGGCGCTTTCCACAAAAACAGATTCCTGAAGTGCCGAATAATTATTCGCGGCAACAAACGGCGGTGGAATTTGTAACAAAGGCAATTTATAGCCAAATTCAATAACGCCGAGAATAAAAGGCGACGCACCAATATCCTTCCAAAACTGAATACATTTACGCAATCTGCCTCTGACAGAAACAGGAACATCGCCGGATTTCACTTCATAACAAGATAATTGAGCATCTACAAAAGTGCGATCGGACCGACAAGACACAGACAAGGCCTCAAAATCAAGGTCTGAAAAATATGAAATAAAGTGGGAATATAAAAATAAATATCTAATGGACAAATAGGAGCAGAACAATAACAAGTACTGATGTGATATCTAATTGACTTGAGATAATAACTGTAATAACAAAAAAAAATACACAAACAATGAAGAATGCAATTGAGTGGAAATGGAGAAGTTCAATGTAACAAGATACAGTTCGCCTCTAAAGATTAACTCCGCTCACGGCTGATCTTTGAGCATTTGAACTAGCAAGCAAACTAGGACATGCGGCTCGCCAGTGACCTGGTTTCCCACAGGAAAAGCAAAGACCCGTATAACTGGCCATCGACGATGGGACATTAAGCCTTCCCAAAGGACTAGGAAAACGGGCGGCTGAAGGCATGGTTGGATGGGAACGTTGCATAAGGGACGATCCACGGCGCTGGAAAGAAGCACCACGTGCGGCGAAACGCTTGGATGATTTGGCAGCCCTGGCTTCCGCTCTATAAATCTTCTTTTCATCCTCATCATCCTCCTCCAAATCATGATGTTTATATTCAAGGACAGTTTTCCATCCATAAGGCGATTTATCCGCTAATAGAATTAATTTCTGGCGCTCTTTGAGCATCGACATACCTTTATCCAAATGCTCTTTAATTTTGGCGAGATCTTTTCGCTCCAAGGCAGAAGACGCGTCCTCTACAGCTTCAAGGACAGATTTGACGGACTTGAACTGATCTTCATTGCTCTTCTTTTTAAACGAAGGGGGCGCGTCCCTTTTCAGCCTCTTTATCTCTGACATTTGCTCGGCCGAGTTGACATCGCTTGATCTCTTCAGATCGGAAATCGAGGTGGAAACAAGTTCCTTGATCTGGGAGAGCAATTCTTGGTTGTTGCTGGCAACGATCTCTTTAACTTTGGCCTCATCCATAACTGGAACTCGACGAACAGAACAAGACAACGCGAAAAAACGAAACTGGACTTGACACTGTGAAGGCTGACCGTAGAATGTCTCACCTTTCTAACGGCCGCCTATTACAAACTAAAATCCCATGACTCACTGCGCGCTAACACCCTCCCCAGACCTCTGATACGTGCCGGCAAAATAGTAATTTATGATAGTACGGTGTAATCACAAATTACATATTGTACTACTGTCCTAATACACTACACACTGGCAGCCTAGCTATGGAGAATAATCATGACTCCTACATGCATAGACTTAATAGAGAGCTTTAGCACAGACGTTTTTGAGCCACAGACACCAACCAGAAGTCGAATTTTCTGTTCTTTGGGATGGGTTATCAACTTTTTGCCTGTTACATCAAAATACAAACGCTAAAACGAGGGCTTTGCAATTCATTCGAGTAGTTGAGAATGCACCAAAAACAATAACAGTTGCCTTCCGGTCCCTGTCTGTGGATCAAAAACGTCTGTGGTTAAGCTCTCTATTATTATTGCATGACTTGCTACGGTTTCATATTATTGTACCAATAAATTTTTATGTGATTCTCAGAGCAACAAGCCTGTCAAAAATTGCCAAAGTTTGGTGAAAAACAATCAGCTCCCGCATTCTTTTCGACAAAAGCTAAACACAAATATACCACAGGGTATGCAATGCACATGGAGTTGCCATGTAGTTTAACTGCAGCCCCATTTATGCACTTGTAAACTAGAACAAGAACATAAACTTACCTTTCCTCTTTACAGTTGGCTATGGCAAGGGGGAAAATAGACAGTGCACTCTCTGAGCTCTTGTTTGCCAAATCAATTGGTGCTACACCTACTGCAACTTGACTTTTGCCTTTAATTAATAACATGAGATAAAAGATATTAACATGTGCAAAAAGAGAACCAAGAGTCCAGGCCAACCGCAGGCTATTGGAAACCTGTTGCATAAATCAATGTACGATATACAGCAACAGAATCTTATTAATCCTTGGATCTCAAAACACGCCAATAATCTGCACTAAAATCTCACTTCTTTTGTAAACAGGCTTTTACAAATGAATCATGAAGTATACCTCGATATAACGAACAGTCCAGCCATTTTCCCTCAAATTCATTATATTGACGTTTTTCAGATACCAAACTCTTGATTTAACAACCAAATTCGCTGGGTTCCAGCGACTTTGTTCAATCGAGGTTCCACTGTAAAGAGCTTGGAACAAAACTGAACCAGATCACATGTCAGCAATTTTTTTTGATAGATAGTCAATTCATTTTGTAGTGTCCATAATGTTTGTTTTCGTAAAATATATGCTATTTACAAGGCTAAAAAGGTTAAAAATTGTAAAATTTAAATGTTGAAGCCAAACCTTTTGGGCTGTTTTTTTTAACCCTGATGATGCCAAACATCCGAAAACATTTGTTTTCGACATTTCATTTTGTATTATTTAAACAATAATATTGCAGAGGCCGCCCATCTAGTTTTATGTTAAACTCCATTTCCTCCTTGTCACATCCATATAGCTGTTGTTCCCTTATAGCCCAAACAAGGACTGATTGGAGGTCCACATCACAAGCATCAAAATCAACATCTTTCACTTTTGAAATTTTTAATGTTCTTCTCACAACAGTGAAAACAAGCTTCCTTACTGGTTTGATTTCATTTTTTGTTAATATCACTGGGGTATCCTCAGACCTCTAAAGGGACATAAAAGAAACATAAAAATTACGCACTGCTCCTGATTAAGCATCACTGCCAATTAAATGCTGCCCCGATTAAAATCCATATATGAGGAAAATTATAATTGGAGGACCCTACAGTCAGCCTCCACCATTTTTGTTGCATTAGCCATATTATGAAAATTGCATGGTGTCAAGCAAAATCTTATTGCATTGCAGTTAGTTGAGTTTTTGACATTCTATCCAATGGGCGATTCTAGAAAATATCGAAACCTATACCATGGACGGCTTTAAGGGTTTTCGAAGGCAAGGGGGGTTTCTTTGAGCCGGAATTCCGAAGGCATGGGGGATACTTGCGACTAGAATTCCAAAGGAATGGGGCGGGGTTCAAAGCTGGGATTCCCAGCACGCTGGAACAGACGAGTGTGCTCTGAGTGCTCCCTGAAAACGGTTTTCCATGTACGCAGAACCGATATCGATATCTGGGCCTTATACGTAACCAATAACTGTGAATTGAAAAAGATCTTACCAATTTTTGTAATGATTTAATAAAACACAAATATTTATTGGAAGCTCAGGCCATTATTACTTGATTGACACCTCTCAAAACAAAAAGAACTTCAAAATTAAATGTTAAGTAATCATAAACTTTTGCTCAGAATGAACACACTGATAATATCAAGGATTTAAGGTTCAAGCTTGGATATTGCACATTACCTTACTTTTTCCAAGCTGGGTCAAGTTCAGCAAGGTCTGCCATGCAGAATCAGGGAGCTTTGTCTGCAGTTTAAAGTAAAGCAGAACCCAATCAGGAACTCTCATGCCTTTCACAATGCGACCATACGTTTCTGAGGAGAGGAGCTTGGAAAGTCCCTTCTTGCTTCCTTTGGCCTCCATGACCATTTCTACGACATCTGAGATGATGTCCTTCACCTCGGATCTTTCGGCATCATTTCCAAATATGAAGCTGTTTGCCAGCACACAAGAAATTGATTCTCCGTATTTCTCAGAAACATCTTGGAGTGAAGCCATCACTTCTTTGCACTTCTTTTGCACTTTTCTCTTTTTGGTCGTTGATCCAAAATTCGAACTATTTTGAATATCCTCAATGGAACTATCTGGGCTTGATTCGCATGGTGACAAGGTCAAGGAACTTGAATGGTCTGAAATGGAGGAGGTAACCATTCTTTCAATCTCTGATTCAAGATCAGCAATTCTCGCCTGCATCTGTTTCAGCTCAAGCTCGAGGGACTCAATAAGAACTTTTTTTCAGCTAATTCGGCACTTAGTTGGGCAGGGTCGTGGATAGGTTTCACGCCAGAATCAAGGTCCTTCGCCTCCTCTGGCTCCAGGTCGATGCAGTTGACCAGTCTGCGAATGGACGTAAAACCAGGCGATTTCAGCAAACCATTGGGAGGAATCTCTCTTTGTCGCAAAAGCCCAACACAGAGACCAAACGTGGAAAGCACGTACAAGTTTCTCGGGGTTCGTGTGTAGTTCTTGTAAGCCGCGATGCTTCTCGATTTGGCGGGCCGGAGTTCCCGCGCTTCGACACTTTGCACTTCGTCGGGAAATATCTTTGATACTGTACGCAACAACGAAATGGCCGATTTCCATGAGAACAACAACGACAAAACAAGTAGAAGAAAAACTAAAGGTCAATGGATGGTTACAAAAGTTCTCAAGCACATGTTCTAGTCCGTGAGGGACTAAGTCCTAATTTAAACAAAGAGACCGCTGGCTTGCGGGGCAGTGGGCAACATAGCCACCCCTGTATACGACGTCAGTCTATACACAATGTTCGGCCTCCTCGAGGAGGCAAAGCTTGACGACTGGCCGCTTGAATGTCCCATGTTTCGTCTGAACTTCAACGGTGCGGATGAGGCCATCATCTCCTGGGAATGTCTTCACAACTCGGCCAAGGTTCCATCTGCCACGGGGTAGGTTGTTCTCAACCACTAGTACTAGGTCTCTGATTTGGACATCAGTTTGAGATTTGGTTCTCCATTTCTTTCTCTCAGTAAGTGCAGGCACATACTCACATAGCCATCTTCTCCAGAAATGGTCGGTCAGCGTCTGAGCTTGTCTCCACTGCTTTCTGGAATTCAGATCTCTCTCATCTAAGACGCCGGGAGGCATGTTCGGGCTGTTTCTTCCAAGGAGGAAATGGTTAGGTGTGATTGCTTCAAGGTCCTGAGGATCAACGCTGACATGAGTTAGAGGCCGGCTGTTGAGCAAACTCTCAACTTCTACCATTACTGTGAGCAAGGTTTCATCATTCACTAGCTGGCCATTCAGGATGATCTTCAGAGCTTTCTTTGCTGATTTGACAAGTCTCTCCCAGACTCCCCCGAAGTGTGGAGCTGAAGGGGTGTTGAAGAACCACTGGATTCTGTCTTGTGACAAAGTATCTGAGATCTTGGCCTGGTCCAGTCCATCAAGGCACTCCTTAAGCTCTCGTTAAGCGCCAACGAAATTGGTCCCGTTGTCGCTGTAGATGTTTCTCGGTTTTCCTCTTCTAGCTATCATTCTCCTCAGTGCCATGATAAAGCTGTCTGTTTCGAGTGAGTGCGCGATTTCCAGGTGTACAGCTCTCGTCACAAGGCAGGTGAACAGGCAACCATAACGTTTCACAGTAGATCTTCTCTCTTTAACTAATAGCGGGCCAAAATAATCTACACCAGTGTTGTAGAAGGGTGGGGTGAAAGCTTCAAGTCTGCTCTGGGGCAGGCTTGCCATCAGCGGTGGATCTGGTTTGGCATTGTGTTTTCTGCAAACTTGGCATGACTTGGCTATTTTCTTGAGAGCAGATCTCACTTTCGGGATCCAATACCGTTGTCGTAACTCAGCAAGGATGTGCTCTACTCCAGAGTGATTCAGCCTTTGATGTAGGTCTGACAGGATCAAAGGGACTAAGTCATGCTTTTTTGGGAAAATAGCAGGATGCTTGGCTTGGTACGGGATTGGTGCATGTTTAAGGCGGCCTCCGACGCACAAGATACCCTTCTCGTCTGTGTATGGGCAGAGGGATCTTAGTTCACTGCTGCAATGTAACTCCTTTCCTGCGGCTAACCGGGTCAGATCATCTGAATAAGCTTGAGCTTGGGCCCTTTTGACCCAGAATTCTTCAGCATGTAGGAGTTCTTCCACCGACAACGGGCCTGTATGATTATTCTTGCGACGAGATCTTGTTACAAACCGGAACATCCAGGAGGTGACTCGCAGGAGATGGGACCATGAAGAGGTTTTTCTTGGGTCCAGAAAGTCAGAATCTGACTGGGCCTCAGAACTAAAACCCAGCCAGGCTTCAGTTTTAACTTCAGGATCCTCATTGGTCAGTGCTTGGCTATTAGGCTGGTTTGGCCAGCAGTCTTTCCCTTGTGAGAGGAAGTTTGGACCGTTAATCCACCGGCTGTCTTGAAGAAGGTCTTGGGCTGAAAGACCTCTCGAGCAGTCATCAGCAACATTAAGGCGTCCAGGGACGTGTCGCCAGGTTTCAGGATCAGACGCTTCCTTTATTTCAGCAACTCGGTTGGCAACGAAGGTATGAAATCTGGTTCCTTGACTCTTGATGTAGGACAGAACTGTGGTGGAATCTGTCCAGTAAGTAATTTGGCTGGGCATCACATCTAGCTCTCTCTGGATGGTCTGGCTCATTCTCACTGCCATAACAGCAGCTTGAAGTTCCAACCGTGGGATCGTCAGAGGCTTAATCGGAGCGGGCCTTGTCTTTCCGAAGATGGAGCACTGATAGGAATGATCCTGCATTTCAAATCTCCAATAGGCAGCAGCACCAAAGGCAACTTCTGAAGCATCAGCAAAGACATGGATTTGTGCGCCGACATACAGGGAACTTGGTTGGTTGCTAAGGTAACATCTGGGAACTGACAAGGTCGCAAGGAGATGTAGCTCTGCCTTCCAGGCTTCCCAGGCGTCTAATAGTGGACCTGATATGGGCTCGTCCCAATCAAACCCAAGTCTCCACAGTTCTTGCAGAATCAACTTGGCCCGCAGTACAAAAGGTGCTACCAATCCCAGGGGGTCGAAGATGGTTGATATCTGCTTAAGAACGCCTCGCTTGGTTGGGGCGAACTGTTTTGGAACTACTTTAATTTCTAGAGTGTCCTGCTCCACATTCCACAGCACTCCCAAGGCTCTTTCAACTGGAAGGCTGTCCAGGTCTAAGTCAAATGGCTGCGAGATCATAGGGCTGCTGAGGATGTCTTCGGGGGGTAGTTGAGCTAGTACACTTCGGCTATTGCTCATAAACTTAGTCAGACGAAAGCCACCCCTTGACAGAAGCTCAATAAGCTGGAGGGCGAGCTGAGCTGTCTCATCTTCAGAGGGCAAGGACTTCAAGAGGTCATCCATGTAGAAATCTCTAAGGACTGTACGGGTAGTTTCTTCACTGCAAATGGTTTGGTTATCAATGGCTGTTCTCTTCAAGCAATAGTTTGCAGAGGTTGGGCTGGACTTGGCACCAAAGATCATGGCCTGCATCTGGTAGACATCAGGAGGGCGATCTCTATCTAGACCTCTCCACAGGAATCTCAGTGATGGCTGGTCTTCCTCGATAACTCGCACCTGAAGGAACATCTTTTCAATGTCCGCAATCATAGCAACAGCATGTAGTCGGAACCTCATGATAACACCCACAAGGGAGTTCAACAGGTCAGGGCCTGTCACAAGTTGATCGTTCAGCGAGGTTCCCTGGTATGAGGCTGCGGCATCGAATACGACGCGCACCTTTCCTGGCTTATTTGGATTTGTCACAGCGTGGTGCGGTAGGTACCACGTGTTCTGGGGTTCTTTAGCACCAATCTCTGTGGGAGATAACTTTCTGGCATAGTCCTTTGCAATGTAAGTGTCAACAGTGTCATAGTAGGCTTTGGCTCTTTCGCTGTCTTTATCCAAGCTTCGCTCCAGGCTTGTGAGCCTTTTCTCTGCTAGGGATCTATTGTTGGGGAGGGCGATTTCTTCATCCTTCCACAAGAGACCAGTTTCGTATTGGCCGAGGTCAGCTCGAAATCTTGTAGTTTTTTCTAAACGTTTGAGAGCTCTTTCGTCCTCCGTAGATCTGGCAACGTCGCGATTGAACTTGGTACCAAATGACTCGGTCTTCCACCAGTTTTCAACTTCTTTATTCAAGGTGGTATCTTGGGTAACACAGCAACCACCAAAGCCCACATTCGCTCTGGGTGAAGGAATTCCTCCCACTAAACCAGCAATTGCCCATCCAAAGTCGGTACGTACAGCATACGGTTGGCCCTTCGGCCCACGTCGGGATTCATGTTGAATCATGGCTTCTGTAACTTGCACTCCAATAAGCAGGCCTATCTGATCAGAGGACACAGCAGGGATTTCTAAATCTTCAAGGTGTTTCCAGGTTCTTCTTACGTTTTCCTTAACAAGTCTTTGCGGGGGGACATTTAGTTTGGTAACTGTCCAGGCAGGATGGATGTGAACAGGCGTGTTTACAGCTTGTTACCCGGTCGGTGTCACAAGAAGATTCACTGCTCTAGAGCTCTGCGGAGTTCCATTATTCTCAATGTTCCCCAGGCAAAGTAGACGCTCCGGTCCTTCTAGGTTCAGCTGGTCGGCGAGGTCTTTTCATATCAAGGTGTCCGAGCTGCCGTCATGCAGAATAGCAAACGTTTCAATCCCGGCCACCCCGTTTTCACCTTGTATTTGGACTGGGACGACTTGGAAATACACCACTCTCTCATTGGCTGCAAGGGAGTTGGTGGTTGCTACATGTGGCGGGGTGTTCTCCGGAGTCTGCAGAGGCTGAGCTTGTGGGTCCTGACTAAGCGGTGTCTGCGGTGCTGCACGTTCATAGTGTAACAGACTGTGATGTCTCTTACAGTTAGTCACTTGACAGTGAGTCTTGTTGCTGCATTCATTAACTTGATGTCCCTGCTTGAGACAATTGAAGCACACCTTGAAACTCTTGACCACCTCATACCGCTCAGGCACAGACTTTCTTTTAAATGTGTTACATCTGTAAAGTGGGTGAGCTTGATTACAGCATGGGCAGGTTGGAGACTTAGGTTCTTTACTTGTGGGCTCCTCCGGGTACGGCTGCGGGTCACCCTTGATGTGTAGTGTCGGAGAATTCACGGGTGGGTCCTGTCTTGGTAGTTTACGCCTGTTAGGTGGAGGGCATCTTGCTGGCTCCTCGTACACCAGGTGGTGTCTTGCTCTGACCTGTTCTGAGAGCCATCGGTCCAGGTCAAATAAGTTAGGCCTTCTCTGACTTTCGTTTTTCTGAACTTCCATCGCCCATTTGGATTGCAAAGGCCCAGGGAGCTTTAGGACCGCAATGTTCAGATTTGTCTCACTTAAGAGATCGGCAACAAATCTCTGTCTGTGGAGGGTAACGACAGTTGATCTCAGTGCTTGGTACAGCTTCGTAAGACCAGTATGATCTTGAGGGCGTGGCAATGGTGTGTCTTTAAGAGCAGAAATGACTGCACGTACAATCTTTCCAGAGTCAGCAAATCTTGCTTTGAGCATTCTAAGAGCTAAAATGTAGTTTGCACTATCTTCTCCAAGGAACTGGATTTCTGACGCTGCGGCACCAATTACAGTGTTCTGAAGATACGCCAAACGCTGACTGTCGTTCAGAAAGAGCTGATCATGCACAATACTTTTGAATCTTCCAATCCACAAAGGCCAGACAAGGGGTGAGCGGTCAAATTTTCCAAGGTCAAATTTGGGCAGTGAACGTTCCATGGCAGAAAAGCTACAGTGGTGATGTGCTGTTAGTTGAGGTTGAGAAGTGACGCTATACTCATCAAGTTGATCTATCCAAGCATCTGAAGGGGGTCCTGGAAAGTCAGGCACCAGGCCCCATCTTGGGTGTGATTGTACTGTTCCTGGTAAACTGGGTCTTGGTGACACAGCCTGGTTGGGTACCGTCCAGCCCCTCCATGAGGAGTCTTGTGTAGCTGGTGTACTAATCCGTTTCAAGTCAGATGGGAGTTGACTAGGTGCCGTCCAGCTTCTCCATGGGGAGTCTTGTGTAGCTGGTATACTAGTGTGTACTGGGTTTGATGGCTGTTGATAGGGTACATTCCAGCCCCTCCAAGGGGAGTTTTGTGTAGCTGGTGTACTAATCTGATCTGGGTTGGATGGCAGCTTATAACATGCTACCGGGGTGGAAATTGAGTCGGTTACTGTTGTAACTGTTCTTGGAAGAGTAAGAGAGACTTCGGGTGAAGTATAACTTGTAACTGGCACAGTGGTTAGATTGCTTGAGTTGGTTGTATTTAGCACTTCATTCTCAACAGTGGTTATGGGTGGTTGCATTGCTGAACTAGTTCCAATTTCAAAAGGTTGATGTGCAGGTGGTGACGAGGTGTGGACAACTGAGGTCTGAACTACTGCGGTTTCACTCTTGGAATTGTCGTGACTAAATGACTTGTCAACATTCTCTTTTGAAGATTTCAAGGGTTCTAGTACTAACATTTCATCTACTTCTTTCACGAGTTTGGACTCCAACGTAACTCTTTCGGCGCAATAGATCTCAATATTGTCAAAACAGTCATAAACAGGGGCAAGAGTTCCTTCCATCCAATACTCTGGTTCATCGTCATCAGGATTTAGCTCAAACAAGGCTTGAGACACAGCTTTCTCAAGGTCTAACTTCAATGAAGCAAGTGTTTCTTTGCTTAGGCGTTTGTTAATATGGCGATTTATCTGATTGACTAACCTCGTGACGTGTGCTTTCTTTCCACGCAGAGTTCCTCGAAGTTTCCGAGTTTCTTCGTGTGCTGTAGTGTCTCTTGTTCCAGCGATGTAATCCCGAAAGTCCTCAGACAGAGAGCGACCCACGCTTGGCAAGTAGTCTTGGTATGTTTGTCTTCCAGTTTCACGCAAGTAATCGTCAGGAAACCAGTCAGGGCCTGGTGGTTTATCCCAAAGCGAACCATTCGATTCGGCCATTTCACTCGTTTAGGACTGTATTTCCAGTGAATCAAAACAAGTAGAAGAAAAACTAAAGGTCAATGCATTTTTACAACAACAAAAATGGCGGATGGTTACAAAAGTTCTCAAGCACATGTTCTAGTCCGTGAGGGACTAAGTCCTAATTTAAACAAAGAGACCGCTGGCTTGCGGGGCAGTCGGCAACAGATACGCTTTGGGCGAAATCCACAAGTCGGGCAGAGAGTGTGCCGATAACCTCTTTCGATAAGACATACCACCTCTTTTGAGGGTCAAGAGACGGGCCTTCAACCCTCGAGAGACATGAAATGTCGAACGAGGGCAAGGACGACGATGGCTCCTTCTCCATGAGAACGGTGCATCGAATGGATAACAAAGCGAACTCATGATGCTTTTCAAATTTGAAAGCCCCACCAAAGTAGAATATTACCTGGTTAGTAAGAATTTAACTTCTGTAAACAGTTAACTTCAGTCGATCATGGAAAGAACAAAGTTGTGTACATCTCCCACAGCAGATATGGCGAACACTGTTAACAGTGGGACTGGAATCTAGAGTCTACCCTCGCGCGTGACTAACACGCGCACGTCGTGTCTGTTACACATTTTAGCGGCGTCTTGTCTGGTAACCAGCGGTGAATTTAAAAGAACGCATGAAACACGCAAATTACGTGGATAAATAAATAAAAAATGGCGAGGGTCTTCGTTGAAGGGTTCATTTTGCCCAGTAGCCACAGCACGCGGCAGACAATAATACACACTTATGTTTGCCTCCCATCCCAACGTCTCTTCGTTCTCTTCGGCAATTGGACATTCTTTTCGAACACATACACTTTTTCCACAAGATATGCATGAATACTTTGTATTCCTCTGGCAAATTGTGCATGTGGACGGCAACTTTTTTCCGCCACAAAGAAAAGCAGGAAAGAGACGGGAAAAAGTGAGAACGAAGGAACTGTTTGCGTATGCGACATGAATGAAATGTACCACAGGCTCAAGGGATATACATTATATATGAATTTTAATAATGTATGCATTTAATTCAATGTGTCTGTTGTGCGACGTTTAAATTGAAGACACGCTATCGCAATTGTATCCGTCCTAGCCAGACGGATAAAACGTCTTGGACTAATTTAATTCATCCGACGAATGTAATTCGATTTATACGTCGCTCAATTGCCGAATTTAATTACCAGCAGGTCCTCGAATTAAATTCGTCCAAATTAAATTTGACGATTGTGCGACGTATAAACAGGGCCTAAGGCATTACAATTGAGTTGGTTTGAAAAAATACTGGATACAGAGTGCTCTGGTTTTTGGAAGGTTTACCTTGACAATCTTTTGAGTAATAAGGGTGGTTTATTATTATTTTTTATGTAATTATGATGTTGAGCAGAAATATTTCTTCAACCTTTTATAATGAACTTTTATCACGGTGGTCTGATTTAAGGGAATCTACTGATCGTGATAGAGGACACAAATATATCTTATGGAATAATAAAGAAATGGTAGAGGGTAAACCTGTCTTCCAGAAAAATTACTTTGATAATCGGATGATTATTTCAAAGGACTTGCTTTTTGACAAGACAAATAGCGACTCCTTTCGTTGTATGAGAGAACAAGGTCTAACAGATTCAAACTTTTTGATTTGGACTGGTCTAAGACAGTCTGTTCTGTCAAAGGTATGGAAAAATATACCTAATTTCAAGGAAGTCATTGATTTAGTTGATTATAAATGTAAAAACTACTACTATCATTTGATAAAACTTAAATACGAAAGACCTAGAGGGTGGGATAAGCTTGGGCATGAATTTGATCTGGGAGAAGATCAACTTTCTGAGGCGTACCTACTACCTCTAAGAGTTGCAAGTGAACCTTATGTACGTTCCTTTCAGTATAAAGTCCTGAATTATATTCTTTATTCAAATCTCCTTTTATTCAAAATAGGTCAAGTGTAAATTCCTATGCTGTTTGCCAAGACAGTTGTGAAACTATTAATCATGCCCTCTTTTATGGTTGGCCAAATGTTGCAAAATTCAACAACTTGCATATTTATGTTCAACAACTTTTATTTATGTTCAACAAGATATATTCGTATTCAACGTTTTATATTTATATTCAACGATGCGCATTTTCCTTCAACTTCAACTAAAATTATTTTCGTTCAACAACATTTGTTCAACTTCAACTAAAATTATTTTCGTTCAACAACAATGTTTGTTCAACTTCAACTGTCATATTTATTTAACACTCAACAAAAATAACTGTTCAACTTCAATACAGACTTTTTTCATTCAACAAAAATCATGACTGTTTTGTGAGTTAAGTTCCCGGACATTGCAAGTCTCTTCATTCAACAAAATACCCCGTCCCTCCCCACCCATCAATCCCAAACATGGAACCCATTCCCCCTGGTTGACTCCCGCCAAAAATCAAAATGGCTACTAGAACAGTAGACGAGCAATCTTTCATGGATTGCTTTGAGGATGTTTTAAGTGTGTTAAACATTTGTGAAGAGGGAGAAAATAGCACTTCCCGACCATTTATTGAGTGGGCTATCAATCGCTTAGACGCAGCAGCAAAATTTGTGGAAAACGTATTACCGGTTGTAAACGAGCACAAAGCAGATTTGACTGAGGTTGCTAATAATTTGAGAGTACTGTATCATCTTTGGTGTCGAAAATTGACAGAACTGGAGCTAACCAACACTCCAAATTGTACCCACTTAGCAGTTTATCTGCTAAGTCCGCCGGAGCGTACCGTAAACAGAGGGCCAGGAAGACCAAAGTACGAGATCGATGAAGAGACTTTGTTACACTTCAGGGCATTGGGATTCAAGTGGACAGAAATCGCCGGACTTCTTCTCGTTTCTCGATGGACCCTGTGGCGACGTGTATGAGAACTTGGTATTACTGAGGAAACTGGCTTTACAAATATCACAAATACAAATCTTGATGATATTGTGCGTGCTTTCATGAGCGTGCAAGGAGGCCTTGTGGGTTACTCAATGGTTCGTGAGAAGTATGGGCATCAATGTTCAAAGAGATCGTATTCGAGCCAGCATTTCAAGAGTTGATCCGATCAACTGCCGTTTGAGATGGGCAACAGTAATTTCTAGAAGAGCTTATTCAGTGCCTGGTCCTAACAGTTTATGGCATATAGACGGCCATCACAGTTTGATTACATGGGGATTCGTTATACACGGTTGTATAGATGGCTACTCTCGTTTAATTTGTTTTTTGAAGTGTTCTACAAACAACAGAAAGGAGACTGTTGAAGGCCTTTTCCTGCAGGGCGTCCAAAGGTACTCGTGGCCATCTAGAGTACGGACTGACCATGGAGGTGAAAACGTTTTGGTATGGGAACGCATGAGTGCATTTCGAGGCCAAGATCGTGGATCTGCACTTGTTGGAAGTTCTACACGTAATCAGAGAATAGAGCGGTTATGGCGTGATGTATTTCGATGTTTCGGTAATGTGTTTTACTACACCTTCAAATCCTTGGAGGAATCTGGTTTGCTTGACATCACCAATCCCCTTCATTTGTTTGTTCTGCATTATGTTTACTTGCCAAGAATTAATGCTGCGATTGCTAGTTTTGTTGAGGCCTGGAATAAGCACCCCATAAGAACTGAAAGAAATTGGAGTCCAGAACAAATCTGGTCCAATGGAATGATAGACAGAGTGAACGGAAGGCTTGTTGCAGTGGCTGATGTGAGAAGTGATGTTAATGTCAGTGGCGATGACTATGAGTGGTTTGGTTTTGACCCTAACGCACCACCTCCACCAGATGATGGTCTGTCTACTGTTGAAGTCAATGAAGTGGATTTAAATCTACCAGATGACATTATCTCTAGACTAACAAATGAAATTGATCCACTTGAGAATTCAAGGGCTTTTGTCATAGATATATTCCAGAGGGCCCTTGAGTTCCTGGAAAACATGCTTTCCAACCACGCTCTCCAATGAAATACTTACTTATAGAGAACTAAACACTGTAATTTTTCCCTAAAATCAGAAACACAAGTATGTAAATTGATGCTTGGGAGGACAGTGTTATGTGGCATCTTCCATCAAGGACACCAAGGGCTGTCAATCCTTTTCTCAACTGATCCAATGCCATTTTTCGCTTTGAAATGACCTCATACATCACTATTGACTGTATTATTTTCCCTTTTGTAGACATCTGAAATAGAATATTGTACAAACTCAAACAATTTGAGCAAACAATGATATATAAGCAGATACTTTAATTACTAGCTTTGAAAAAATCAACTTAATATAATAACAAAACAAGCAAGCATGCTCTCGAGCCCGAACTGGTTATGAATATGCAAGTTCTTGGGGGTCATTGTTCGACGAAACAAAAGATTTCTTTTGTTTCGGCTTCAAGACAAGCATTTCAAAGAAAGCCGCTACGAAATTCAAGGTTTTTTTGCATACTTTATTTCTCGAAAATGAAGAGCCAAACTGCGAAAAAAAATCCGGAAGTTTATCTAGTAAAACTACATCTACATGCCAAAATTCAGCTACTTCTGAACACTTTTAAAAATGGCCAAAAATCTATAGGACGTTGTTATCCCCGGCCCTTCAGTTGATAGCAAGTATAATTTGGAATGTGGGAAATAATACATATTCACTTCTAACTTCTCCACCCACCAAAGGGTGGGTAGGAAGGGTAGAAACTAGAAAAATACACAGTTAAGTACAGGATATATTCAATGAAATAAATACTGAATAAACTAGAGAATGAAAGTTGCATACCGGTCACAATAAATCAGCGTTTGTGGGCAAGTTCAACGACGGTTTAAGTGAGCAAAAAAATATCCAGTAATTTTAGGGGTCTCATTAGAAGGCTGGGCCTGGCTGTCAG
>OX393565.1:15547706-15550206 GCA_947652115.1 Blastomussa wellsi | reverse complement strand
GTATTCGAGGAAACTATTTTGAATAGGTAAGCAACAACATCGATTGTTGGGAAGCAACAACATCGATTTTTTTTGTGAGCAAAACTCGTCTTGCCGCAAGATTTTCGCATCGATTGCTGTGAGCGGGAAAAAAATCCAGCCCATGGGCCATATCGCAAAAAGCTGGACCGGCCATGTGTGCGTGATTAGCCAATCAAATTCTAGGATTAGGATTCCGGCCCACTCAGATGCTTGGAAAAAAATAAATAGCTTTTATGACAGATAAGACTGAAAAGTTTCACAAGAAATGGAAAGTATTCGAGGAAACTATTTTGAATAGGTAATTCAATTAACAAATGTATGATGTTATCATTTGAAAAACTACAATTATCTTGCTTTTTGTAATCGACCTTTTCTTAGTTGTAATTAATGAATCTTTCTATTGTATACGGTGTCCAAAAAAAATGTGTACGTATGGCAAATGTAAAAATTGAAAATGTAACTTTTTTGCAATTGAAGTGTATTGTTATTGTAACAAGGTATTGTTTCTCAATAAAAAAACAAGTTTCCACATGCACTACCATCAAATAACACAACAGTGAAAGAAAGAATAAGCGCAATATTTTTCCTGTCATAACAAATATGAGGGTTTGTGTCATATCACACGGTGTATTCAATTCAAAGGGGACAGACCACAATCTATGTTGGCTCCTGTAAAAAAATGTCTAATTGCCGTAAGAGTTCATCAGTAGGATGCTGGAAACACTTGCAATTCCACAATTGGTTTTGGCTCCATTAAATCCAAAACCAATTGCAGAACATTTCAGGTGGAGCCACCCACGATGTGAGCACAGTTACTGACAAGAAAAAGTAATAAGGAAAACAACAAAAAATAAATTAAACCGTTAAATTGCGAACTAAGCATACACATCAACTGAGTAAACCAAACACGTGCACCACATACAAAAATACGTGCACATGCGCCTTCAAATCCAAATGAAGGACACGGAAGCAGTGCGTATAAATGAAGTAGGGTTACAAAGACGATGTAACAATTACAAACAAGCAAAGGATACGTTGTTGGTTCTCACTCACAAACTGCTGATCTCAATTCCCAAAGTGTAATGTCATATTTAACGCGAATGATTTCACCGTGGCGTTTGAAGAACTTATTAAATGATTTGAGAAGTGCAGTAGTGTTGAAGCCTTGGTGATGAAGACCTGAAGAAAGACTACGAAGCCTGTCTACAAAGTCCAATTTGGATGAGCAAATTCTAGCATATCGCACCAATTGAGATACGTAAACACCATAGGCCGGATTGGCTGGGATATTGCTGTCCATATGAGGAAAATTTACAATCTGTAATGAGTAGTCATCACTCTTGTTGTAGAAAGTTATACGAAAAGGTGTGTTGTCGTCTCCCTGAATGATCTTCATGTCAAGATAAACTGTTTTGGTGGGGTTTGCCTTCTTGAAAAGAATAAACCCATTTACTAGAGCAATTTCCCTGGCCCTGTGGAAAAGGGTATGATACCATTTGACACACTTGTGAGGAAATTGGTATGTGCCTAGCATTTGGTCAAGGGTATCGACCCCACCCATGTTTGAACTGTATCGATCAGAGATTACTGGCTTTTCAACTTCCCTATAACCCCATTCCCCATTCTTACTCCTAACAGTCTTGTCTACTGTCAAATTATTGTCAACAGTACTCAAAAAGTTAACACGTTTTGTGTTTTGCCATGCACAGGCAACCAGGTTATCTGAATGCATAAAAATGGGGGAATCTCCCTTTTTTAAGAGGCAATCTCAATGGCAAGAGCTCTTTTGGCATGTGTTTCTGATTTACTTTCACAGTTCCACAGGCACCAATGTTCTCTTGGTCCAATTTCTTTAAGAGAGATGGAGTGGCATAATTGTCCATATAAACAATGTGGTGGCCCTTGTTCTCATATCCTTGAACCAATGACGAAACAACCTATTCCGAAAGGCTGGCCCCTTGATATCGAGGAAAAGATGCTTTGCCACTGTAGACAATGGACTTCAGGTAATAGCCAGTTTTTGCCTCAGCAACCACAAATTTCTTGACCCCCGCCTTGTCAGCTTGGCTGGCAGGTACTGTCGGAAAAATAGCCTACCCTTAAATTTAAGCATACTTTCATCCAAGGAAAGGTCATGTGCTAGATGATACCACCTTTCTGAAGGTGGCTCCATATGGTTATTTGCTGTTCGTCTGGCGTGCGCTAGTATCCACCATCCACGGGAATTTGCGCGTTACTCTTAGTCACACCTCTCTCAAGTCTATCGAAATAAAATTCTGGAAGACAAAACTACTCTTTTGAACCATCACTGTTAAATTAACAGGGTTTTACCTGGAACTAACAAGGTCTAAAGATAGGTTGTTTACAGTGTTTGTTTTGGTGTAATTTTCTTCCATTTCCTTCGGTAAAAATTTCCTTGACTTTGACATTGCATGAAATTTGTCCAGAGGAATCTTCTGAAGGCCAAAAAATAGGGGTT
>OX393565.1:15527706-15542706 GCA_947652115.1 Blastomussa wellsi | reverse complement strand
GGACAAAAATACACAAGCCGCATGGTTTTGCAGTGTCTAAAGTTTTCTGGTGAGACTTAGGGCGCATTTACATGACATTCATTTTGGGCATGGCACCCCTGAATTTTGGCACGCGGGCTGATAATTTTGGGCACAGTCCGCTTGCTTTTTGCCGCGTAAATGCAAATTTTTTGGCCTGCATGCTGAAAACTTTAGGCAGACCGAGACCACCTCTGGAGGTAGTCTCGGCCCGCCTAGATAAGGGACGGAACAAAACCTGTCTCTTTACCTTATCGGCCTTATTCTTCCACAAGAACGCAAATAGTTTTCTTTGAGTCTGTTGAATCTCTAGCCGGGGCACTGCGTTGTGTTCTTGGGCAAGACACATTACTCTAACAGGGCCTTTCTTCACCCAGGTGTATAAATGGGTACTGGCCGGTACTGGCAAATTTACTGCTTCTGGGACAGAGAGCATTGAAGCAGCGTAAACTAGTTGAGACAAACCTAGAGATTTTGCTAGCATTGTTCTTCCAAAGAGAGTCAGATCACGCGACAACCATATATTAAGCTTGGTTTCCATTTTCCTTATTTTAATAAAGAAATTATTTTTATTATTACTCACTGCGTCGTGGGAGAGGAAGGTACCCAGAAATTTAATAGGTTCTTTTGGGCACTCGAATTCTAATGGATGGACTTGTTTTTGCTTGAAGAGCCAATCCACCTTGCTTTAGTTTTCTTTTTATTTAATTGCAACCCAGATAGTGCTCCAAAAGAATTAACTATATTCATAGCCTTTCTAAGCGAACGCGAACGAGAACTGTGAAATCTTGGCATTTTGTTCATCCGGAAGAGCAGTGCCCCTGTAGAGTTGATCCTGGCGTATTTTGAGGGCTAACAATTCAACTGATAGCCGAAACAATGTGGGGCTCAGAGGGCACCCTTGACGGACCCCACGAGAAACTTGGAAATAATTGGTCATAAATCCGGCATTCAGCACACCTTTTTCAATATTGTTATGAAGAATGGATATCCATTTCCTGATATTTGGGCCAAAGTTGTATAGGTCAATACACTTTTGAATAAAATTCCACTCAATAGTGTCAAAAGCCTTTCGAAAATCGATGAATAGAATGATACCTGGGAGTTTTTTAGCATCTGTGTATTCTATGATGTCATTCAAAAGCCGAACATTTTGGCCAATGAATCTACCTTTAACAAAGCCTGTTTGATCAGTGTGTATGAGCGAAGATAAGGTTGACTCAATTCTTTGACCAATAACTTTTGCCAAAATTTTATAATCAACATTTAGTTAGAGTTAGTGGTCGCCAATAAGACAGCTCAGTGAGACAACAGTCGTCTTTTGGTATACCGCGTCTTTAAAATATTGACAATTGACCTTTAGTAAAGGCTTCATGGTATGAATTACAGAGATGCATACCAATTAAGTCAAAAAATTTTTCCATAAAATTCCTTAGAAAAGCCCATCTCTGCCTTTGCTATTTCCAGCTCCTTCATATTCTTCATCCTTTTCAGCTCGGCCTCCTTATCTAAGTACTTCATTTCAGCTGTTATTTTAGCAGCCTTGGCTGCAGCCTTGATCTTCCTTGAACGTGCAGAGGAACCAGACAATTCGGAGGATTTTGTGCTAAATGAACCACCTGAGTGTGTGAGGACTTAACCGATGATTTTTCTTCAAAGGCCTTTCTTTCGATGGCGTGAATTCGGCTGCTGATTTTCAAGCGGAATTCACTGAATTCGCGATCTATTAAGTCAAAATATCGGTACGAAACTTCTCTGTCTTCTTCAGTCTCCATAAGATCATGGTACTGCTTAAACGCTTGATTCAAATCTTCTTTCAATGAATCAAGCTCATCTGTTTCAGATATGAGGATTTCGACATCCTCTTCAAGCAAAGAGTTTACTTTCTTCATTTGCTTTGCCAATCGTTTGTTTGCTGCATCTCTGTGATGCTTCAAAGTGTCTATCATGTACTCTTTTCCTTTCTGAGTTAACTTCCGGTTCCGGTCATGAGATGAAACATCACTCATCACGCCATCGCTTCCTTGTGATTGCATAATAAATGCTTCACCTCCACGTGCGTCATGTGACGAGCTTAACAAATTCCTAATAATATTTTTGGTACTTTCTTGGTCGGTTACACTCATACTTTCTCCTTAGTCGCACATCCCAATCTTTGAAGATGATGAACACGGTGGAGATATTTTACTGTTACGACGGCGACTGTCGAGGCGAGCAAGACGTGTCACGAATCAAAGGGGGCACAGTTTACGGAGACAGACCCAACTTGAAGACGATGAAAAACAAGATTTATTCGTGTCAACAAGGAAGGTTCAATGATGCTTGTAAAGTGAAAACAACGATTACAAAACCAACAAGATAAAGCTAAATAAACTAAAGACCAAAGGTCATGAAGCAAAATACTCTACAGATATTCGTGGGGCGGAACCGCAATTCACATAATAACAAATCTACATCAAATAATAATGTTCCGCACATGAAAAGTAACAATACCAAAATGAAATGTACATAAACTTCATGAACCCAAACATGCTTGAAACAATACAACTGTTACTTAAAATGAAACTGAGATCACAGACTTGTCACGCTTCAAACAGACTACGTATTTGCATATGCATGAGGGAAATAATAACTTACAATATAGTTGGACTAAAATCGAATCGTGCAGCTGCTAATTAATCAATCATAACTACATTAAAACAACAAAGAAACTAAAACACTTACATATCTGACCCACACAGTAGAAATACTCAAAGGAACGCGAGTAGTACAGAAGGTTGCAAATTATCCCAGTTTTAATTTATTCAAAATGGCCACCCAATACAAATCTTTGTAAATTTGCTAGTTCGGGTATGAGGAGCAGGAAATGAAACGAGGAGCACTCAGCTGATATATTCAAAATGGCCGCCCCATACAATCCTTTGTAGAGTGAGGTGCACCTCTTGCACCTCACATTTGGGTCAAAATGAAATGAGGTGTTCCTAGCATGGAGGTGACGTCAAGAAAATAGTAAACATTCGAGATAACATAACATAAAAAAATAAGAAATCGTGCGTTGAGGGTTACGAGGGAGGTTTAGCATTTGTTGCGCATTACGCATTGAAAATTTTATTGGTGCGGGCATTGAAAAGTAGCGTTTAGCGTTGTAGACCATTTACAATTTAGTTCAATGACTGAAATAGTTCAATGAAAAATTTTATCGGTGTCAGCAATGAAAAGTAAAAACGTTCATTTAGCCTTTTAGACGGTTTATAATTTAGTTCAATGACTGATACACAGATGGGCAAGGAAGGTAGGTGAAATTCTACGAAGAACTTGAAAACAACAAATTCGCATCGCGTGTCGAAAATTTTATCGGTGAGATCGATGTACAAGCTGTGGCATTCGTTTTAGCGTTTTAGACGGTTTGAGGGTTAGTTGGGCAAAACGAAAGGCAGATAAAAAATATTTGCCAAAGAACAACGGACCGCTCGTAAACAAACACGAACCGACAGGTCTAGAAATAGAAGATTTAGAGTGCGAAATTGACTTGTATTTCTTTCTTTGGTTGTGAATGCAATGCCTGGTTTTGAAAAGTGAACTTGTGCGAGGTCACTCACCTTTTTAAGCTGGAAAAAGCATTGTTTTTTAAGTCTTTGTGTTTCACTGTGTTTTTCCGAGAAAACAAACATGTCTGGGCCCGTCAGGCGTGCAGATTCTGAGAAAAACACGCGTGGGTGATTCACGCGCGTACAAAAGGCTACGCAATGTTCTAGAAAGTTCTTGGGGTACAATCACACCACTTTACCATGATTGGTTCATTCCATTTCATATTATCTAGATGGACCAATCACAAAACTAGAGCCCAGTCCTTCTGTGCTATGAAAAGTGTATAAAAGGCGCTGCAACGCGAAAAATAATTCTCTTTTGCCGCTGAAGAGGAGCAGGAAACAAGCAAGAAGAGGTAAGGAAAAGTTTTAGTCCTGAATTTTTTCCGAGCGCTCATCGGGCGGTGTATGATCGATGAGTGCCTTGGCTTTTCGAGTTGAGATTCAATAGATTAGATTTTTATTCACGGTTTGTCATCTTTTGATTTACGAACAAGAAGGAAAAAAGGTTGTCCTCCCTCCCTGCTTGCACATGAATTAATGAAACAGAAATGAAAATCTTTAAGTTCATGGGCTAAACAGAAATCGAAGTCGCAAATTCCTCTTTCAGCACGTATAAAAAGGAGTTGATTGTGTGATTGCTCCTCATTTCTAGCAATGGAATGCCCTATTTGCAAGAGAATGTTCAGTCTGAAACGGTGGATCGTATTGCTAACCAACGTGGCCTCTGGTGAACAGACCGATAGGACGTGGAGAGGAGGGGCATCTACCCAAGTGGGTGGTTGAGAATCGTGGTTTAGATGCGTTGGAAAAGAACGTCCGCATTGGTATGTTGTACAAGGACAACTTGTGTTATTTTGGATCTTTGGCACGGCACCAGGTCTATGGGTTAAAAAACTTGGAAACAAAAAGCAAAAAATTGGCCTCTTGTTACTTTGCTATGCTGGAGCACGGGAGTACATTTACAGGATTTGTACACGCTGGATAAACTGTTTGACATTCACACGTTTGTCTATTCTTTTGGAGAAGATGGAAAAGTGGAGCTAGTCTACCTTATTAGTACTTAATTTCGCGGGTCTTTAATTTCGCGTTTTTCGCGATTGTAAAAAAATCGCGAAATTAAAGACCCGCGAAAAAAATTCTCGCGGAATTTAAACACGCAAAATTTAATACCCATACAAAAAATTCAAACTGTAGAAAAAGATGATTTATTCGTAATGGCAACAAAACGCAAAATATTAACTGGTTTCTACTCATAAATTCCATTTTTGAATTTGTGAAATCGTTAAATGTATTGCATGGAGAAGTTAATCTACGCTACTGGTGTCATCTTCATCTGAATCGCTAGATTCGTACAAATCCCTTAGGATGTCTTTCGTACAGTCGTCAAAATTGCCATTAATTGGCTCCTTGTAGTTCTCACTCACAAGTTTCTTGTAGCATTCCAACACTAACATATTTTTGGAGGTGGAGTCGAGTTTGATGCAAACAGTGACAGGGATTTCAAGGCCACCCTGTACGAGTGGTGATCGTCGATGCTTGGAATCTATTACCGTCACTTTGACGTTCCCGCCTCGTGAAATGAGAAAACAAGTGCATCTCAAAATCTCTCTTGGTAAATGACCCACAATTGAATCAGCTAACCGTCCTGGAAGTCGCTTGGTTGCTGCTATCGCATAACGATCATGAATATTGTTTCTTTCATGGAAGGTTTCTCCAATTACTGGATTCCAGATATCTTGGTAGGCGTGAAATCCTCGCAAACCACACCGGAAGGAGGGTCTTATAGAATCACTCATCCTGCTCGTGTTGACAGTGTAGAAAATACCGGAATATTTTGGCAAGTACCTCGTACAACACTGACTTAACGACGAAAACACATGCGAAGATAAAGTTCTGACTGACGCAAGCATCAAACCTGTCAATCTGTCAAATGTAATTGACCTTTGTACTTCAGTTGTTGTACCCTCGCTAATCTTGAGAGTCGCTTGAGTATTTATCATGTCTTTATTTCAGTTTGGGTTTACTGTTAAAGAAACAGTAAATTCCCAAAACTCTGCTGCACACTCTCAACCTGCAAATGCTGGTGCATGTGCCTTTTTACCGGAGCAGGAGGCTACTAATCTTGGAAGCGAGGAATACAATGAAGTTGCATTGTCGGTGGGAGAGGCTGTAGATCCTAACAAGAACTTGTCATCGAAAAGAAAGCGGGGAAATTACAACCATTACTCTCCCAAATTGCGTGCACAAATCGGTAAATATGCTAGCGAAAACGAAAATGTAAGAGCCCTGAATCACTTTAAAGCACAGCTTCCAAACCTTAAAGAGAGTATGGTGAGAACCTTCAAACAAGCATATCAGAAGAAACTGAAGGAAATGAAGAGACAAGGAATACAAGAAAGCGTGACTTCTATTCCACACGACACCCGAGGCCGCCCGCCGCTCCTTCTTGATCTTGACCAGAAACTGATATTACTTTTGAAGAGCATACGAAACAGAGGTGGTGGTGTTAATTTTAATGTTGTCAAAGCCTCAGCCTTGGCATTAATAAAGAGCAATCCCGCGAAAGACTTCAGGGAATTTGAGCCAACCTTGACCTGGGTGAGATCAATTTATCGACGGTGTAACTTCTCCAGGCGAGCTGGAACCACAACAAGACCCCCCGTTCCTTTAGGGATCTATGAAGAGTGCAAATTAACATTTTTAACTGACATCAAGAGTTGCATTGCAGTGCACAGTATTCCTCTGCAGCTTGTTCTTAATGCCGATCAGACACCTTCATCGTACGTCTCCGTTGGAAAAACGACAATGGCAGCCCGCAATTCCTCTTCTGTGCCAATCAAAGGTCTTACAGACAAAAGAAACATTACTCTCACATTTGTTATCTCTTTAAACGGCGACTTCCTGCCTATGCAAATAATTTATCAAGGGAAGACCAAAGCAAGTCAACCGAGAGGCTTTGACTTTCCACGTGGGTTCGTAGTAACGCAGAATCCCAAACACTACTCGAACGAACTGGAAACTCTCAATCTACTCGACAACATCATTCAACCATACATTGTCCTAAAGCGAAAAGAACTGAATTTGCCAGCCACACAGAAGGCATTGTTGATTTGGGACGTATTTAAAGGCCAGAAGACAGGCAAGGTTTTATCTAAACTGGCAGCAATGAACATTGAAGTGGTTAGTGTGCCAGCAAATATGACCCATTTCTTCCAACCCCTTGATTTGACTGTCAACAGAGAAGCAAAGAAGTTCATGAAAGACCAATTTACGGCTTGGTACTCGGCACAAATTCCCACTCAACTGGATTCAGGGGTGCCTCTCGATGATGTTGATGTTGACATGCGCCTCTCGGTTTTAAAACCAATTCACGCAACATGGCTTGTGAGCATGTTTAATCATCTCTCTTCCTCTGAAGGCAGGATATCAATTGCCAAAGGATGGAAGAAGGCGGGCATCAGTGAAGTCATTGATTGGAAGGTACTTCCACCGGAAGATCCCTTTAAAGATTTGTAATGAACACCATCAGATGAAACATTTATTTAGTATCACATAGGCAAAATACCCAAAAGCATTAGATATAGGTAAACAAAAGCCATCGTAACAAATAACATTTAATGCATGCATTGTTATCGTTAAACTCGTATTAAACTCTAATAATAAATTTTTCTTCAAGTACGAACAGCATTTCGCTTAGTGCCTTAAGTGCACAATATTTTTTTGGCCAAAAAACTTCCGTCACCTTATGAACGTTGCCACGAACCACTGAACCAATGCGTTTTCACGTTGTAATACATTTATTTTTAACGTTAATTTTCAAATATGTGTTTTGTTGTGTTCCTGTTATCTAGAAACTTTATACAGTTCAGACCTTTGGAAAAATAAAATGAAGTTGAGAATGCTTCAATCGCGAAATTTAATGCCTTTTTTCATATCTGCCTATTGAAATCGCGAAAATAAAACCCCGCGAAATATTGCCTCGCCAAAATCGCGAAATTAAGTACCAATAAGGTACCGCCCTACCCTCATGCTGACCCAGAAAGAGGCACAAGATGCACGCATGCTGAATGTTTACAATTTTCATTTTAGTTATATAAGGGATCTGGAAAAATACAGTTGCTGTTACGTCTGCAGGCAGTGTGATGCCACTTTTCCTAAACCACACCGACTACATCGCCATGAGAGGGGATGCGACGCGAAGGTCCGAACCAATTACCCAGGTGGTGTGTATCATCACACGATTGTTAAGTATCAGTGTGGCCAGCAATGTTTTTGGCTTCCAAACTCCCCGGTGTTTTGTTGTGTCAGATCCCACTGATGCTGAGGTAGTGGTCAGCGATTTTATCACACACGTAAACCAGGTCGCAGACAGCTATGAATTGAACAGGAACGCTACCCTCATATGATGACCCACCCTTCGCAAGCGAGCACCCCTGCATGTGAGGAGGAGGCTGGCGAGCATGTGGGGTTTGATGATGACAGTGATGATGACACTTCAGACGAGGAAGAGACGTGAGGATAGAGAGTTCATTCATGATGACAATCAAGAAGAAGAGCAAGACAGGTCATTTTACCGACGCATCAACCAAGAACTTGATGAAACCAAGGTAAAAGAGGACAAAGAAGATGAACATGTGCCCAAGAAAAAGACCAAACCCCAAGCACTGTGTGATGAATTGGATGAACGTTTGCGTGAACTACCAGTGATTGGCTTTAACAATGCCAAGTATGATTTAAACGTCCTCAAGGAGGTGCTGATCCCCCATTTGGTTCACTGTCAGGGTATCCAAGTCACCATCAAGAAAAACCAGACCTATCTGGCCCTGAAGACCGGTCATTTAAAGTTTTTGGATGTGAACAATTTCCTGGCTGCTGGATCCTCGTGTGCTGGGTTTTTGAAAGCTTACCAGTGTGAGGGAGAAAAGGGTCATTTCCCCTACGATTGGCTAGACAGTTTGAATACACTGGATGATCCTCAACTACCACCACACAACGATTTCTACTCTTCATTGAACAAGAGTAACATTTCAGAGGAAGAATACGCTGAATGCCAGAAGGCCTGGGAAGAGAAGGGGATGAAGTCCATGAGGGATTTCCTGATTTGGTACAACAATTTGGATGTGGTCCCTTTTCTGGAAGCATTGGACAAAATGGCTCGCTTTTGGAGTGAACGAGGCATAGACATTCTCAAGGAGGCCATTAGTCTGCCTGGCCTGGCTTTTAAATTCGAGATGGGGTATTTGAAAGAACAGACCCTTTGGCAGTACCCTTCCCAAGAGTCTACCAAGCTGGAGGCCACGTTTCCATGGCGTACAGCCGATGAATGGCTGAGCTGGGTCGGTTGTGACATTCCCAACTTCCGAACATGACTGAACGACACAGAAAAACGGCTCGGAGACAGGCAAGTCCCAGTGGATGGGTATGATGCCTCTTCCAATACCCCCTATGAATTCATGGGCTGCTTTTGGCATGGGTGTCCCACCTGCAAAAATCAAGATGACCGACATCCCAAGCATGGGGAAACCTATGGGTACTGGTACGAGAAGATTCAAGAGAAACACATTAGATATCGACCAGTCTTCATGTGGGAATGTGAATGGAAACACGAGAAACAAGGTAATAGGGACTTTAAGATATGGTATGGCTAGGCTCTAGTACGGCGGAAGATGTTGAAGATTACCTTCCAGTGACGTCATCATATATGCACTAGTACGGCTTTCCCGCCGTAGCCTTGCTCTCAACTACGGGGAATTGCTTGCTTTGGCGTACTCTTCACTACGTGAGTATAAGCCCGTTGTTTACTTCCATTTTTAACACTGTTTTCACTGTTTGAGCAGCCAATTTCGGAGATTAAGTACTAAACCATAAAATTCCGTTTTGAGATAGTTGTTCCTTTGTTATTTTTACAGAATTTTTGAATGATTTGCGAGCTACTTCAGTACGCCAAGTCATAGCATGGCTGCAGAAAAGAAAGCGCCGTAAGTGCTCAGTTTTCCACTGAATTGTTATTGCTGTTGAAAATGGATTTCAAGAAACTCATCAGAATCGATAGTTCTCAATGTTCGGACTTATCACATTTTACAAACATTGTGTCATAATCGAGTTATATCTGTTTAATATTTTGCCTTGAAAGTTGCCGAAGTACAGGCAGCTCGAAGCTTTATTCACTGTTTACATCAACTTCACATTTAGAAGACACCGTATGGCGACCATTTTAGCGTTCTTTTGTTTCTTTTCAAATTACACCTTGTTGCCTCGCTCTTAAACTCGAAATTCAAAGTAACATTTTCCCTTCAACAAAGCAACAAGGGCTAATTTGCAATGAAACAAAAGAACACTAACATAGCCGCCAATGTGGAATAAGATATATAAAGTTCATCAATCTTACGTTTTAAACAGCTTTTATGGTCTCTTCTGCGATAAACGTTTGAAAGGAAAAAAGCTGCTCCTTTATTTGCAATTAATGATCCTCTTTCGAGGTTTGGAATGGGATGACACTAATTCTAAGGGTACTACCATAATCAAAAATAACACGCTGGTTGTGGGTAGAATATGGGTGGCAGGGAAGCGAGATTGGGGAGTTGGGGCCCAGGAAGGGGGGCCTTCCTGGGGGGAGTACAGATCAGGTGGTACCGGGGGTAGCCACCCTGGACTAGAAGTTCCAGACCTGCCTCCAGGGGTGAGGCCCATATCCCACAGCCACGGGGGACTGAGGGAACCAGGAGGGGGAGCCCCTCCTGGGGGGAGTACAGATCAGGTGGTACCGGGGGTAGCCACCTTGGAATGGATATTTCTCCGGACCTGTCTCCAGTGGGCTAGAGAGCCTTACTGTGGGGTAAAGTGCAGCTAATGGGTGCACTTCCCTGCCGCCATTCTTTATTAATGAAGATCAAACGGTCACCGAAATACAATGTGTCTATTAGTTGCTCTGTGTCTGACAAAGTCGAAGGCTTGTCCTTTTTTTTTTTTTTTTTTGATAGCAGATAGTACTTTATATAATGATCTATACGTAAAATATCCACATTTTTTAAGTCACAATAGTAATGTTCATTAGCTATCCAAGACTCTCTGACTAACAATGTCAGAGCGAACTGTTTTTTTTTTTTTTGAGACAATTAGCATTAGTATTATCGATGGCACCGGTGTACCAAAGGAAAAAGAATACTGAATAGTTGGCCTTAGTAGTTAAGCCATAGACCGAAAGTGTGTGATCTCTAGAGGCTAATAAATGTGTCTTGCAATGGTTCCAGTCGTGGGTGGGTGGGTGGGAAAAATGTAGTAGCGAAGGTTCGGCGCAATGAGAAGACTGACTGCCAACGAGGAGTGTGTACTTAACTAGAGATCTGGGGCATGAGGTGGGCACGTGAAAAATATGACTGGAACCATTGATACACCTACTTTACTGATGTAAATGACAATGGCCTTTACTTAGGAAATGAAAGGTTTGTTGTGATAGCTAAAGAGGATGATTGTTCTTCAATTGCAGCTGGACTTTGAGATGAGGAATTAGTGGCATTTTGCCTATGTTACTGGGGTTTACCTAAGAGCGTGACATAATGCTCGTAGTGTTACATGATTTCTGTAATAAAGTATTACAATGCAAGATGTTTATGCCTGTCTTTGAGATAGTCTCTCAGGTCTCATTAACAACAGTTTATGGTTACCATAAACTTCAACTTAATGATCCTCTTTCGAGGTTTGGAATGGGATGACACTAATTCTAAGGGTACTACCATAATCAAAAATAACACGCTGGTTGTGGGTAGAATATGGGTGGCAGGGAAGCGAGATTGGGGAGTTGGGGCCCAGGAAGGGGGGCCTTCCTGGGGGGAGTACAGATCAGGTGGTACCGGGGGTAGCCACCCTGGACTAGAAGTTCCAGACCTGCCTCCAGGGGTGAGGCCCATATCCCACAGCCACGGGGGACTGAGGGAACCAGGAGGGGGAGCCCCTCCTGGGGGGAGTACAGATCAGGTGGTACCGGGGGTAGCCACCTTGGAATGGATATTTCTCCGGACCTGTCTCCAGTGGGCTAGAGAGCCTTACTGTGGGGTAAAGTGCAGCTAATGGGTGCACTTCCCTGCCACGGATTGCGTAACTTACTTATGTGAGGGACGCAATTCCCCCACAGTAAGATAAGTGGGGGCCTGACTCTTGAGCAAAAGTCAGGCACCCTGCTCTTAAAATAACATTAGTTTCAAGGTAAAGATATAGAATGAGTGCTGCTTTGGCTTACTAACAGTTTAGGTACAGATAAAATGGTAGATTGTGGGGTTTTGATATATAGTTCATAGCAGTCTGAGTGCCACCGACCTAAAACTTTAATCAGCCAGGCAGGGATGCCTGCTGAGGCAGCGGATGTGGCGGCCCCAATGCGGAAGCTGTGGGAGTAGAAGTTGTTGGATGGAAAGCCGCACTGCTGTAAAATAGACCTGAGTTCCTTGGTGAGGCTTGAGCGGGTTAGCTTTGAACCAGATTTGGAGAACGTAAATAGTGGAGAGCTTGCTGGAGGCTGGGCTTGGAGAATGTAGTCTTTCATCGCCATCACAGAACAGATGGGTGATGTGGACTTTGCTATAGTCAGGGTGCAGCCTTGACGGAAAGGGTCAGTTTTCGATTGTTTTATCTTAACCCGCACAAGGGAAGGCGATTGGATGTCAGGGTGGAAGGTTATATCTTGGGAGGTGAGGTGGGCCTCGGGGTTGAAGGGGCCATTACAAGTGAACTCGCTGGCCCGTAAAAAGGCGAAGAAGGCTAGGGTAAAGGCTGCCCAAAGCATAATGTGGTCTAAATTTGTACTCTGTTGGGGGCGGAGATAATGGTGAATTGCAGAGAGGACTTGGGTAGTGATGGGGAAGCGATCCCTTCGTGTTGATGAGGCTAGGCGTTTTATCCCTGTAAGGACTTTTTGAAGTCTGTGCATTTTGTTAATATGGAGAGGGAAATTTAGTTCACGATGGAGGTCTTGGACGGCGACCAAATAGAGTTTAACTGTGTCGTATGACACTGTTTTGGC
Organism: Blastomussa wellsi; assembly: GCA_947652115.1. Lineage (NCBI taxonomy): Eukaryota > Metazoa > Cnidaria > Anthozoa > Scleractinia > Plerogyridae > Blastomussa > Blastomussa wellsi. The sequence goes on along the minus strand of OX393565.1, from coordinate 15,530,082 downwards.
TAAGTGAGAGGCAAAATAGATCACAGTCAGTTCTGTTGCTGGCAATAGGGGGTTGGAGGGGCCCACCAATCCATGCATAAGATTGAAGGTTAAAAAATGTTTTTGACCTGCCTGGTAGGTTCGCCTGGTGGAAGGGGCAAGAGAGGCATGGAAGTATTGCTGCACCAAGGCTGTCAGATGAGCATCGCTGATGAAGGGATGACGCAGGGATTGAGAGAGGCTGTGGGAGCCAGGGCCCAGAAACGGTCGATCTGAAAACGGGAAAGGGAGTCAGCAATAGCATTATCCAGCCCAGGGATGTGGGTAGCACTGATTGTAAAGTTGTTAACCAGGGTTAGGAGGGTGATGCTGCGTACAAGGTCCATTATCCGGGGAGACTTGGAGTGTTTGGAGTTTATGATGGCTATGACTGCCTGATTGTCGCACCACATCTGGATACGTTTCCCCGCCCAGGTAGGGCCCCACAGGACACAAGCCAGGTAGATGGGGAATAACTCCTGCCATTCGATACTGATGCCCTTTTTTTGTCAAGGGTGTGTTCAGGTAACCAATGACCCTGGAACCATTGTCCGTCTAAGAACCCTCCATAGCCTATGGACCCGGAGGCATCGGAAAAAAGTTGGAGGTCAGGGGGGTGGGAGACATGGGAATCAAGGAAAATGCTTACCCCATTCCAGTTTTCTAGGAAATCGACCCACATCTTGATGTCCTTAGGGAAGCCAGCATTGAGTTTGATGTGCCAATGGGGAAGCTGGGTACCCCTGGTAAGGTGGATAATCCGTTGGAGAAAGGGCCGTCCTGGGGCAATCAACCGACATGCAAATTGGAGAGTGCCTATTAGAGATTGAAGTTCTCGAAGGGTGGCAGATTTTTTAAGGGACCACTGATAAAGAGCCTGTTTGGTACGGGCCTGCTTATCTTGTGGGAGGCGGGCCTCCATTGAATGGGAGTCTAGGAGGATGCCCATGAATTCGAGGGAGGTGGAGGGAGGAAAGGTTTTCCCAGGAGCGATAGGAATGTCTAGCTCAGTGAAGAGGTGGAGGATCTTGCAGAGGGCTGTTGCACAGTGGGTCCGGGGTGGGGCTGCTGCGATGAAAAAATCATCGAGAATGTGAATAACCTTGGGAATTTGGAGCTTGTTTTGAATAATCCACTCCAGGGTTGAGGAGAACTGATCAAAGAGAAAGGGGGCGCTACGTAGACCGAAGGGAAGGACCATATCAAAGAAATATAGGCCTTGCCACTTCATCCCGAGCAATTCCCAATCAGAGGGGTGGACAGGTATGTTCCGGAAGGCGGCTTTTATGTCCAGTTTCGACATAAAGCAGCCCTGGCCGAGATCCTGCAGTATGGTGATTGCGTGATCTACTTTGATGTACTGGAGAGAATACTCTTCGGGGGGGATGTGGGCATTGACGCTAGAGAGGCGTTGTTTGGGGTAAGATAGGTGGAATATTGTCCGCCATTCCGAGGAGTGTTTCTTAGGAATGGCCCCAATAGGGTATACTTGAAAATTGGGAAAAGGGGGGGAAAGAAAGGGCCCAGCAGTGTGGCCTAAAGAAACCTCTTTCAGCATATTGCCATCAATGACAGAAGGATTTTTCTTAGCCGAAGGTAAATTGGGGAATTCTTGTGGAGCCCGGGGACCCGTGTAACCAATTTTAAAACCTTTAGCGAAGCCGGATAGGAGTTGGTGGACAAAGGGGTGATTAGGGTGATCATGGAGATACGATGCCAACTTTGGGATATTAATGGGGGTAGGGGGTGAAAGCTGGGCAAGGTAATCAGGAGTGGATGCGGGAGGAATTGCTAGAGCCTGTAGCTGACTTATGGCGGTCCTCTTTGTTGCGGGAGAGTTTGGAGTGGTCCTGGCCGGAGTGGGTGGCATTACATCCTGGCTGGTTGCATCTGTGCTTGTAAGGGCAGGGGGTGCAGGCACAGGGTCGACCGTTGTTGAAATTGTAGCAGAGGTCAGACCGGGTCGGGGTGTCCCTGGACCTAGGGGGAGACAGTGGGCAGGAGTCAGCGTGGTGGTCAGAGCTACTACAGGTTCGGCAGCCAGAATTTGGGAGACCCGTAAAGGTGTCTAGATATAATTGGACGTCCCATTCCCCCCAGTTGAGGGAGAGGTTGTGGGAGGCGCGCCGCCGAAATTCAACATCATAAACATACCACGCCATCCGGGAAACTTCCTCCCTGCGTCCCTGATTAACTGCTGGTAGGCAATTAATGCGGCGGCGCGAGAGGGGTAGACGGAAACCAAAACAGAAGAAAAGATGGCAAAGGCGTCCAGCCATTTTTCGATTGAGGTAATTTTGGGACGTTTGGAACTGGCAGGGAGGGGAATTGTCACCCCTTGGGTCCCGTATTGTACCT
>OX393565.1:15495206-15525206 GCA_947652115.1 Blastomussa wellsi | reverse complement strand
TGGGCGGTGCGATTCGTCACATGCACCAAGTGATAACCTTTGTTGAAAGGTCGCCACAGTTCTCGCAGCGTGATCTGACTGACCTTAGAAATCTTGCCAGAGAGCTCAGATTAATTGAGGATCTATTCAGGGAACTTCCTGTCTTCACCCCTAGCTGCTCTAGGGCTCCCGTTAGACGTACTGGCTCTGTTGGTCGGCCTGCTTATGAAATTTCCAGGGAACAAATTATGCTTTTGCGTTCCTTTTACTTTTCTTGGACCAGAATTGCTAACATGATTGGTGTCTCAAGATGGACGATACACAGAAGAGCAAATGATATGGATATACCTCCTTCATTTATGACCTATACTCCCATTCGAGATGCAGATTTGCAGCAAGTCGTGCAAGAAGAACTTGTATCTATGCCTCGCTGTGGTGAACGTTACATGCAAGGTGCACTCAGAAGGCGCAGTATATGGGTCCAGAGATGGAGGGTTCGAGATGCCTTGATCAATCTGGATCCAATTGGCAGAGCTTGTCGTTGGGCACAGCAAATTCCTCGCAGGCCATATAGAGTACCACATCCTAACTTCCTGTGGCACATAGACAGCAATCTAAAATTACGTCATTGGCGACTTGTCATACATGGTGGCATTGATGGTTACTCTCGGTTGATTGTTTATCTCAGGTGCAGTGATAACAACAGGGCTTCGACAGTTTTGTCGTCGTTTCGACAATCAATTGTCACTTAGGTTTGCCTTCACGTGTTAGAGCAGACGATGGAGGCGAAAACATTGCTGTCGGTGACCTGATGATTCAGTATAGGGTGGATGGCCGGGGCAGTTTTATTACTGGGCCAAGTGTTCACAACACAAGGATTGAGAGATTGTGGCGTGAAGTTGTTCACTGTATGTTGTACATTTTCAAAAATATATTTTTGCATCTTGAACAGATCGGTTTGCTTAGCCGCACTAACAATCTTGATCTGTATGCATTGCATTTTGTTTACATCCCAAGGATCAATTCCACACTAGCCCAGTTTGTTGAGACATTTAACAATCACGGACTTTCAACAGAGCATGGCCTTTCTCCTCATCAGTTGTGGATTTCCGGCATCCTTAAGCATCGTTCCTCTAATTATTCTGGTGTAAGAGGGATCATTGACAATACCATGCCAGAAGATCTGGCAATGTATGGTGATGGCCCAGCAGCACCCTTACCTCAAGGGGATAATTTATCAGGAGTTGAGGTTGCCCCCATTTCACTAGATATTCCACATTATCTCGTTATGGTGCTGCACGAGTCATTTAATCCAGTGGAAGAAGATGGAAACCAAGGAATGAACATTTATTTTCAAGTTCGGCAATTTTTAATGCTTTATTTGTCCTCCACAAGGTAAAGATTAATTCAAATTTCAGTGTTGGATTCAATCTTAGAAGAAAAGCATTTCATTGGATTATGGATTCCTGCATTCTGGATATGTGGGCAATGCTGACTCCTAAAATTTATATCCTGAGAATTTTAGTGGAGTTTGATGCAGCATACACTATCCTTTATTTTTAAGCTGACTCCTGAAATGTACACATTAGAGTGTTTTCAGTTGAGAGTAGCAGCTTTCTCTGTTAAATTGTTACTATGAAAAATTTCTGAATTGAATTCTCGTCTTTGTTGCTGTGAGTTGATGCATTATTTTATTGTCGATTGCTTACTTTTTGACATGTGTATAGCCTTCATACTGTTGCCACTACTCCCTAAACAGAAAACATGTGACCCCCTTCACTAATTTGACTTTGAGTTTAATTTAAACTCTGTCATGTTACAGTTAACTAATCAAGAAGAGAGATACCAAGCCAAAAGAGATCCAGGTTGTTGATGGCGACTGTAAATAATTTCTAATTTTTTCATAGTACACAAACCTTTATGTAGCTCCTTTAACTGACATTCTAAATAACTGACTTTTTTACTCAAGGCTCTCAGATCCATTGAAATGGCAGATCGATTTTCCCTGTTTTCCTTTGTAAGAATTGTTTACTTGCAGTAGTTTAATTTATGTTTACACTGTTATCTTCTAGAGGTTTCAAAATGTTTTCAAGTAGACGCTAGCAACTGGAAAATTAGGTAGCTTTTACAAGTGAGCTTTTTTGTTGCGAGCTGATTGCTATGACCAGATTAGCCGATGGCATGTAATGGTCCGTAGATCTCCGGTAGTCATCAGCTTGTTTTGAAACCCCTGATCTGCAGGATCGTCAATGCTCTTATAGGCTACATTAAGGTATTCACTTCACACCCTTCCTACTGTCTCCTTCTTTATAGCCACCAGCAGCTAATTTTTTTTCATTTTTTTTCAGCATTTTCCTTATGCCACAAGTGAGAATGATCCCTGCAGAGACCATCTCTGCTAAATTGCTATGAAGTTTCCTGGCATATATTTTAACAATTTATTTTCTTTCCAGTAGTAGTTCATGTGACAAACCTAGCTACCGTATTAAACTTGGCTCATGAAAAGGTCAACGTGTGAATCAACCAAGTTCAACAGTTTTGAATTTTGGTCGACCTTCTGTTATATTTAATAGCGGTTTCGGTTATAATGGTACAAGATCAATTTCAATTTATATGTTGATATTTACATCTGCCGAAGATAATGCAGAAATTGCGCCCATGTATTTGTTCATTTAATAGTTTTGTTGGTGAGTGAACTGTCAAAAAACAGCCTTGCATGAAAAGGAGCGACATAACAGCTGGACACAATTTCGCCTTTTATTGTCTTAACCAAAACAGAACTAAAGCCAGTAGTTAAAGTTACAGCCTGAAGGACCACTTAAGAAATTTGACCGAAGCCTAGCAACTTCAAACTGTTTTTGGTGTTTTATTTTTTAAAGCAATAGAGATATGCGATCCCATTAAGTGATTGATATGTCGTCCATGAAATTCCAAGTAGAGTTAAACCAAGAACATGTTACATAACATATGTATTGTGGAAGTACATAAATGAATATTTTATTTTTTAAAACAAATCACATGATCAGATTAGAGCTTGTTCTGTTCTTGTTCTATATAAACTGTTTTCTTACTGGTAGTAGTCTTTTTATTGTAACTTGGCATTTTGTAATAAATATTTTATTAAAAAAATCAACATATTTTATTTTGTCTTTTACCATTACAGCACTATGCGCATTAGTGTGGCCACACAACAAACTTTTTTGACAAGTTAGCCAATCAGATAGTACAAATTTGTTTGAGTTGTCCCGCCTCCTTGTAAAAAGCGCAACAGGTTTTCTGACAACTTTGAACAGCTTTGAATATTGCAAGGAGGCAGGACAGCTCAAACAAATTTGTGCTTGGCTAATCATAACTTAACAAAAAAGGTTGTAGGTTGGCCACACTGTCAGCAGTAGACAACTTTGTCCATGTTTACATAGCCTCATCAAAAGACGAGTTAGCTTGGGAGAATTCAAGACAGTTATTCAAACCCGAGACGCAATCAAGGGTTTGCATAACTTTCAAGAATTCTCCCAAACCCCCGAGTTTTCTTTTTCTTTTTTAGAATATTTTTCTTTCTACACACACAACTACAATTTCACAACAGTGTTTACTTACTCTCATCTTAACACGCCTATCAACTAATGAGGGCCCACATAGTATCTCAGTTATTTTATAAAATGCCATATTGAAAGCAGCCATGTCACGATATTTTTAGTTCAAGTATTTTTTTGACAACCTAAATTACCTTTACAATTTTGACAACTTTTTGCTAACTTCAAAGCGAGCCAGCCAACCAGAACATGAGAATGTAAATTCCCAAGGGAGTGAATGCACTTATAATTTGACATGTCCGCCCTTGGAAATTCTCATGTTCTCCAAATCAATTAAATACTAAAACTTACATAAATTGTCTAAAAATTAAAATCAGAAGATTAAAAGGTCCTCGTCAGCCACCACCAGTTTCGATACCATCAAAATTTTGAAAATTGTATTGTATAGAGTTGTTAAGTGTGACGTCACAAATATTTAAATTTTTGAAATTATGGGATTTATTAATATCTTTAGAAAGTACATGATGAAGAATGCCCACTTGCTAAAAATCTTCATCTTATTGTATGGAGTCACTGAAGCATGAAAGGGCCAATATCTTTTAAATGAGATGCTGATTTTTGGCAAGTAGGCATTCTTCATCATGTACTTTCAGAAAATGTCAGCATATCCCATAATTTCATAAATTTAGTTTTTGTGACGTCATCACTTTATCACTCTATTTGTAAGATTTTAAATTACTTTTAGCACGTTTTTGACGTGCAATCCACCGAAAAATAAAATACTCTGTAACATGCAAACAATAACAAAGGCGTGGCTGACTAGGGCCCTTTAAGGTTTCAGTATTTTGGTTTCCTGGTCCCCCCTCCTTTTCACAAGGGTATTGTCCTGCTTTTTTAGATTTATTTAGTATGATGTACTCTTTTTCATGAGTAGCATTCTAAAACTCTGGGGGTATCATCGAGTAACCAGCTCGACTCATTGTTGCCAGTATCACTGCATGACAAATTATGCTCCTTAGTCATAAGGACTAACTAAAGGTATTAAACATGATTGCTGCATTTCTCAACTGTAAAGACAGGAGTCAGCAACTTCCTCTTCTTTATAGGATAGTGTATGCTGCAAACCTCAACTGAAATTAATTTCAAGTGAATTTCAGGAGTCAGCATTTCCCACATTCCATTCTATATTTGTTCATTAATGAGGACATTGCATGCCCATGCTTTCCCAACAAGTATACCAAAGTGGTCTGCCAAGGCCAATTCACTGTGGCTGTGCGTCTTGCTCTGGTATTTGGTCATCGAAACGTGACCTCAATACACAATTTTCTTCCACGTGCAACTGGTCCAAAGTCAATCCTTCACTGTTTGGTAGCCTTGTCGTAACTTGCCCGTCCACTTGATAGTGTATGAAAATAGGCGGTGCATTCTCATGGTCGGGAAGGAAATTTCTGAGCTGTTGGTAAACATGCTAGGATTTAAAAATATAGGCAAACAAAATTTCATTAATGTTGATTCAAAATAGCCATGTGTAAAACAACTTAAGGCCGTATTTCACTTTGGCTCACATGATTATATTAATTTCATTTATTTAAATTTCTCAAACAAGTCGGGACTAAGACCCAAAAATCTATAGATTGGTTTGTAAGCTTACGTTCTTCTGGAATTTCCATAGGAGTTGTGAGGGCTAATTATAACCAATACCTTCTGCGGGAGATGTCTGAATATTTTATTCAACCTACTTATAAGTCAGGTTTGAAAATTTCTGGATGTGGGGGTGTTCTCAATGGCCAAAAAAATTTATGACCTTATGAAATGTTGGGGTACATGTTATATGTGCACAATTAATGATTCAGTCACAGGACACTAAACTTAACCACTAATGTGGAAGAGGGGCTACCCTCATTAACAATAAAATCTGGTAGAAAAATTAGGCATTAAAATTGCAATTAAGTTAAAAAACCCACCGGCAATGAGCTATTAAGCGGTATATCTGCTTGGTGCCTGCTTCCACTTGGTGTAACAAAAATTACTCTGAGGTGGTCATCTGACCTCAGTCTCTTTGGTGGTGGTGCCCCATCAGCAGTTTGATCTTCATCTTCTGGCTCTGAGGGTTTCTATAGCAATGCAATTTACCATGATGTCAATTATTTTAGTAATTCTATTACTTGACTTACACGACTAACATCATGATGGTGACATAATAAAATTAATGATGATATACCTCTTCAGTTGCCTCGGTTTGACAGGCCTTTGTATTCTTTTTCCTTTCCTCCTGCATAAAGAAGACAAGAATTGTTTGTCTCAAGATTTTTTGTAAGATTGATTTATTCTGGGTTAAACCAAATATCTGAGGATCATTCTCAGAAAATAAGATTTTATAATTTTATTTGCTCATATGTTACATTTAACTTAATCCTATTCGTATTGTTTTGCAATCTACAAATAACCAAAATTGCTTGAAAGCATAATAATGTTGAAATTTCTTATTGCTAGCAAAAAAAGATCTTTGCCTAATGGTTATTACCATTTTACTAGCCATAAGCCTAGTGGTAATAAAAGTTAAGGTCAAGCCCTGGGTCCACTCAGTTCTACTTCATGCTTGCCCATCAGGCAATCTGGGAACAACAGCTTTGTTAGTAGTATTTTTTTCTTTAGACCTAGTTGGCTTTTGGATATTTTTGCCTTTTTGTCTTATTTTAGCTTTGGTTTTTGTTAGTGCGCAAGTTTCTACAAACCTTCTCTCTGTCGGTTTGTAGGGAAATCTGATAAGCCAGGTCTTGCTGTCTCCTTAATTCCCTTTCCTCTTGAAGTTTCAGCCTACAAACAAAGAAAAGCATGCTATCCTTGGTATAAATTTTGACTGAAAGAGGATCTACAATCCTCACTGTGTGATCAAGTCCGGTATTATGCTAGTTCAAGTAATGGTTATGGTCACTTCATAATCATTTAAACTGAAAGGAGCACACAGCACAAGTTAGAGAGTGAAAACCTGATTGCTTTATAGCTATAAAGATACATACAAATTAGGGAAAATAATTACCATCTGCTTCTCAGTTCTTTGTATTTCTTCAGTGCCTCCTCTAAAGCTTTTTTCAATTCAGTTACACTTGGTGGTCCTGCAAATCACAAGAGCATACGGGCAATTTTATTTAATTAGTTTATAATAATAATAATAATAATAATAATAATAATGATGATAATGATATTGATAATGATAATAATAATAATAATAATAATATTTATTGAGCTCATAGAAGTTGTATACATCGAATTTTAAATCTCTTGGTAAGACGTACAAATATATAATAATTTTAATAAGTTATTGAAATACACAGCTGGACGAGAAAAATTGCAACCAGTAAAACAAACAGAACACTAGGATTAGTTAATAAGATGTCCTCAAGAATACCTCATCATATACTTAATGTCCTATTAATAATATTGACTTTTCATTCACCTGCAATCTTCAGCAAAACTTTCATGTTTTTTCCAATACTGTAAACTACGGCAATCACACCTGCACTGCTTGCATCTTTTAAAGCATCTAAGCCTGAAAAAATTGTTTTGAATTTACTTTTATTATTGTTAAGTTAATATCAATGTGAATTCCGTTTTTTTTTTACTTCTCAGCTCCTAGGACCAAATTGTGAAATTAATTTTATACTTATAAGTGTAGGTGCTAAGTTTGGGTGCGGACAATACATGGGGTATGCCATGGCCTACTGGCTGCAAGCATTGCTATTGTGGTATCAGAATATTAAGTTCTTTCTAATGTAAGGAAACATCCCACCTGAAAAGCCTCAGTTTAATAATTTTAAAATTTAAGGTTTTCTGTAAGAATTTCTTATTTGACTGTTGGCTTACCTGCCTTTCCATCAGTTCCATTGGCTGACTGTACCCAGAATAAAAAATTCTCATTTACCAGTGTAGCAATGTCCTGATTCTCGAAAATTATCCTACAAAATTGTCACTAAGATTAGTATTATTTTCATCTGTTTGTTGTTGGCTGATGGGGCAGTGTACATGTAACTGTAATACACATTTGTTGGGTTTAGTTATTGGCTTTCATTATGTTATAGTGTGTTTTGGCCATTTTGTCATTGTGAACCCATATAGCATACTGTCTATTTCAACTGAATGAAGGAATAGTAGATTTATTTAGTGTTAATTGGACTTGCAATGATTTAATTCGCTTAAAAAGTTACCTCCACAGGCTCCATTGCCTCTCTGTACAAATACACATTAGTGCAGGTCTGCATTGTTCTCTCTCCATTCTAGACATTTCTGTGAGCTAGAATTTTAAAAGAAGCAAGTACTTGACGTATAATTTTCATGTGCATGACTGTGATGATTTATTTATTGTTTATATATTTTTCCAAACATTTGAGAATAGTCTGCTTCAGTCAAGGTGCATTGAGAGAGCTGTATCGATAGAGAAAATGACATCATCGACTCACTAGTTTATTTTTGCAAAGTGTGACCACAGCTGATTATTGTAATTGGAAGCAAGTTGCTGTTTTGCATACCAAAGATGCTGGTTCACACAATGAAAAAATTAAACTGATGGGTCGATGGCGTCATTTTTTATATCGATTCAGACTTAAACAGACTTATTTTGAAAATCGAGGCACAATAAGCATGGTGTGCCAATTAGAAAATCAGAATTGAGAGAACAAGAACAACATTTTTTCATCGCAGTAGCACTTTAAGGTTCACAATACTTACCAACACATTCATGCCTTGACGCGATCGATAACAACTGGCAGTTATAGTTGAGTTTCAAAACTATATTATTAAAGTAATATGCACTTTCAAGACTACTTGTTGGGAACAAATTGTGAAAGAATTGAATCAACATTTTGTTATGATTATAATAAAACATGAATTTACAATTTTGATATAAGATTATTTCAATGTCTCTTGTGAGAAAGTTCAAAAAAGCCTCACAAAAGAAGCGAATTAAATATCTATGTACAAACTAATTGTCTAATTGAATCGAGTTACCAAGTGCCTAAAAAGAGAGTGCCATTGAAGTCCATTCCTACACCTCATAACATGAGCTATGAGGTGAATGTTTCACTTGCACTGTTCCACTTACCACATTAAATGTGCATGGGTGACTACTGAATTAGTCATATGAATGAATGGATGATTCTAATGCTCTTCCTGGATGACCTGCAAATTAAGATAACTGATTATTAGTTGGCCAGTAACCTAAATCATTTAGTGTACTTGATTGACTGGCACTTACAAAAAAACACCTACCACAATTCGACACCAAATCAAGTAAAGCACTTGCATCTGGTAATCCAACGGTTCCTAAAAATAATAATAATTAATATGGATAGCAAATTAATACATGCATGCTCAACAAAATCCAAAAGCAAAACCTTTGAAACTGTTTATCCTTACCAAACACCTTTGTTGACAAGAATGTATAGTGAATCCGATAACCTTTTCTTACGAAGCAGTTGAACATTCTTGGAGTCACGTCATTTAAGGCCAAAAATAGAAATTTGAATTTACAAAAGGTTTCCATCATCTGTCAATAAAGTATTTGTACAACCTATGCAAAATGCCTCTATACCAGATTGCTAATGCTTTGAAAATGCAGAGAAATAGGTTTTCTCTTTCACCTGGGATAATAGAAGTACTTTCTAGGATTTCAGAGCAAAAACAAACCAGATTAAGAACAATAGGGCACCCACTTTTACCTGCAACAACTGCACTTGGAACAGCAGATGGTCCTGGTGCTCCTGATGTGATTATTGTGGCAGTTATATTTGGACCTGCAATAATAATACACATTATGCAAGTTTAGATATTCTTGTGAATCATAATCGTAATGATTCTTTCCATACCTGACAAGAACACTCAATGTTGTCCAGTAAACGTGGTTAATGATTATTTGAATAATTCATAAACTGTCAACTATTACAAAACATTATCAGCACAACTCCATCATTTGATTTGAACACTACTAATAAAATTGTAATAGTGTCTTCACCAATTTCAAAATATGCAATAAAATGCCATGTTGTGAAATTGGGTATATATTATATCAATGTCAGTAACTCAATTATTAAAATAGTAACAAAAGCAAGCTGTTGAAACATACTACCTGAATTTGTTCTACCAGTCTGCAAAGTGGTTACAGGAGCAGGATTCCTTCGAGATTCCACAACCATATCCTCATCTTCAGTTTCTCTGGTAAGTGTTGCACGCCATCTGCGTCCTCGCTCTTCATCATTTGCTTGAGCACTATCTCCATCACTATCCATCACTACATCACTGGTGCTTGAACTTCCTCTACCAGTGCCAGGTACTAATTGCCTTCTACCAGTACCAGTCCCAGAGATTGGAGGTTGAGAAGGGCTATTTGAGCCCCTCCCAGATCCAATGACTGTTGTGGCTTGTGATACAGGCAGGGTAGGTGGGGCCCCTTGCAACACAGGCAGTGTAGGTGGGACCCCTTGGGATACAGGCAGTGTGGGTGGGGCCCCTTGGGATACAGGCAGTGTGGGTGGGGCCCCTTGGGACACAGGAAGTGTGGGTGGGGCCCTATCCATCCCACTCCCAGATACATTGTTATTACCAGTGCCAGGTGTTTCAAGTGCAACTGATACACTAGGCCTGGTGTTAACTGTAGTAGTTTGTGTCACAGGGAGTCTAGATGTAGCTATTATCGCCTGACGTCTATCTGGCCCACTCCGAGATCCTCTGTCAAGCGGACTGGCTGAAGTTGATAACCTAGGCCTTGTGTTAACAGTTGTAGTATATGTATGTGTAACAGGGAGTCTAGGTCGAGCTCTTATCCGCTGACGCCTACTCAACCCACTCGCAGATCCAATGTCAAAAGCATTGGGTGAAGTGGATACTCTTGACCTGGTGCTGACTGTTGTCACAGGGAGGCTGGATGGAGCTATTATCCCCTGACTCCTATCTGGCCCACTCTCAGATCCACTGTCGAGTGGACTGGGTAAAGTTGATAATCTAGGCCTTGTGTTAAAAGTTGTAGTATGTGTAACAGGGAGTCTAGGTCGAGCTCTTATGAGAGAATGCCTGTTTGACCCACCCCCAGATCCAATGTTGTCAACAGCATTACGTGGATCAGGTAAAGTGGATACCCTGGTCCTGGCTGTTGATAAAGGGAGTCTAGGTGGGACATTTATCCCCATTTGGCTATTCAACCCACTCACAGATAGCCTGTTATTACCAGTGTCAGGTGTATCTGTTGAAACCGATAACCTAGACCTGGCGTTAGCAGTTGTGGTATGTGTCACAGCGGGTCTAGGTGCTGCTCTTACCCCCACACTCCTACTTGATGCACTCCCAGATCCATTGTTGTAACCACTGTCAAGTGGATTGTGTGAAGTCGATACCCTTGGCCTGGTGTTGACTGTCATGGTGTGTGTCACAGGGAGTCTGGGTTGAGCCCTTGTCCGTGACTGCCTATTTGACCCAATCCCAGATAGGTTGTCATAAGAAATGTTGTCAACTCGACGGGAGTAGGTCGATACTCCAGGCCTGGAGTCAACTGTGGTGGTGTGTGTCACTGGCGTGGCCCTTGCCCGTGAATGTCGATTAGAACCAACCCCACTATTGTTTGTCACCCTGGATGTAACCCTGTCTTCAGCACCTGATGAGCTAAGTGAACGATGTATGGGGTTAGCCGATGTTCTGCGTCTACCATTAGATGAACCCTGATGCAATGATCCAGATCCTCTGCCAGTTGTACTTGGTAACTGTGCCTGAACTATTTGTAATGCAAATAGAAAGACAATTTGTGAACATTGGGTAACTTGAATAAGAATTTAAAATTTGCACAACCCAATAATTAGTACCAGAAATCACCTGCTTTCGAGTGCAATTTGGAGTAAATGAGCATGAGTAAATTTTCAAAGGCACACAAAATTGCACGAGCCCATAGGCTGAGTGCAATTTGTCTCTGAAAAATTTCTTAGTACTCATTTATTCCAAATTGCACGAGATGATGAGATGTTAATAATTTGCATACAATAATTTCTGTAATGCATTGTTTATTCACTTAATATTTGACATTGTTGGAGCCACTTTGTTGCGGACTCAGTTTGATTCTGAAAACTCTTTGTCTCTTGGTATGGAATATTTGTATCCTCATTCTTTTAAGTGGCGGTCGGGCAATAGCCGTAGCCGTTTTGCATTGCAAATTTCAGCTTTTGCTCTGCAAATTTCAGCTCTTGCACTGCAAATGAAACTTTTCTGCACTGGTTTGGGATTAAATTGACACGTTCTTAGCCAATCAGAATGCTGAAATTATTGTATAAACAATCACAAATGAGGGTTAAAAGATTTCTCAACAGATACTCTCATGGAAGTTATAAACACAGGCATAATTTGATATCATTGTATCTCTGTAGCTGAGTAATAAATCTAAATGCCATGATCAGCTGCTGGCAGGAGGCTGACCATTGACTATCTTCAGAACATTTTGGCACATTTTCTTTATTCCATAAAATGGCAATAACCGATGCCCAGTGCTGCAAATAACAATGAAAAGATTATTCACAGACATGCAGGAAACAAATAGGTGTCTTTCAGCATTTACATGTTCAGATCTTCACCATTGTCCAGTAGCTATTTCTACTATTCATGGCCTGGTATGCCTATAGACATCAGATGTTTCATGTGTGAAATGATATATAAGTGATAATTACCTTGGCGAAGATAGCCTTGCCTAAACAAATGCCCTGGACTGGAACTGCGTCCTTTAGGAATGAAATTAGAAATCTCATTTAAGCTGAAGTGGTAAAATGAGAGTAGACCAGACTAATGTGCTTAAATACATCATTGTTGCTAACCAATTCAGATCCAGCGATGATTTATTTGCACTGGGGAGTGATCATTCTTCTTTTTTTGGATGGTCACATACGCTCAGTGTGGTGTGAAAAATGAACAACCTCCTTGAGGAATTGGCACATGATCTGAATTCGGCAGCAACAAATATCCATGTAAGCATGTTAGCCAAATTGCTCTAACCAAAACACTGACTTGAAGTAAAAAGACTCTTATTTACCCTGTGATGCTGTGCGTCTGGGCAACTGACTCTGGAATTGAAGTAAACAATCACATCAAGATCCAACCTCATTCCCAGGGTCTCTCATCTTCCCGCCCTCACGGATCGAGAGTGGAGAGACATGACATTCGTTAAATTCTATCACGTGCAATTCCCTCGCTTTGAAATTGACAAAGGACAATGCAACAAATTTCCTCCCTAGAGTTTTCTTATTTGCCCAAGAGACATGTGACCAGACCAAACCAGGGTCTCTCCTCTCTCGCTGCAGGAGGGCGGGAAGATCAGAGACCCTGGGAACAAAGTTGAGATCAAGATTGAAAATTTGAATAAGTTAAAAATCAAACCAAACCTGGTCATTTTGGTGTTCTAGCAGACGCAGATAAAGTGATCCCTGACCAGAAATTTTTTTCAACTCCCTAGCTGAAAATCCCAGGTTAGGTCGATCGGCAGGGATCAAGACATTTCTGGTATTCCTGTCAGTTACCATAATTTCGAATCTGCCCACTCCACTACTAAAAAAAAAGGTTAAACATTCCCTCTCAAGATCAATAAAGCACATATATTTGATATAATATTATATGGCTACAATAAACAGGAAATCTAATAGCTGCAATAAGAGAAAATTGGTACCTTAGATCAGTTAATTCTTTTTTAACCAATACTTACTTTGTGGCCATTTCACTTAGTAAGGGGAACGCATTATTTAATGCTCTCAATGCGCCTGTCTCCTGTGTCCCCCTGCCCATTAAGACATCCATGATACAATCTGACTCGCGTAGATTGTGCCTAACATTTCCTCTGGGAATGGAATCAACATTGGGATCCAACAACACCACAGTGAATTTGAAAACCTGCCCATTAGATCGGTTCCCAGATCTTAAAGATTGAAAGGCAGGTTCAACAATTTCAGACTGTGGTGACATTGGAATCCCCTGAAAATTTTGTCTCACATGAGCAGCTACATTCCTGGCATATGAAATTACCTGTTCAAAGAAATAGACAGCTCAAAACAAGAGTCAAGAGTTGAATAAAATAGCTCATACAAGTCAAATATTAATTAATTAAGTTTATTTTTTTAACTTAGGCATTTTTAAAATTAAACTATTTGTGATTGGGTACAAATCTCCGACTGTCCTAATAATACAGCTAAAAACTGGACTCTATCAGTATTCCCTGTGTGGAAAAGTGGATGAGAGGCAGGAATCAAAGCAGATCTACTGGTTGTGAGTTCAAATCATTTAAGTTCACATAAGCAAAAGAAAAAAGAGAATGTATAACTAATTAGGGGATAGGGATAATGATATAACATAGGTAGGTTGGGGAGGAGAAGGAAGATTGATTAGGAGGTAGAGGGATGAGAGATAGTAGAGGATGGAATAGATGTCTTTTATATACTAAAAATAAATTATAACCTACACTGTAGGTTGAAAGAAGTTCTCCAATTTGAAAAAAAACCTGCAGAGAATTTAGACCTGCAACATATCCATACCTCCCCCACATTTCTTTTTAAGGGATTTTTTCCAAGACCTCCCCGCCCCTTTTGGCATTCCAATGAAGCTTCAAATTTGTCTATAAAAATTAAATTTATCAGTCATAGACAGGCTCTTATCTGTATTTCACTCTCATCCTCTGTACTATCATCATGGATGGAATGTTCATGCTGTAAATCAATGCATTACATCACCGCATTTACTAAATGATATTTACCATGTACAGTACTAAGTTAAGGGGAACCTTCAAAACAATGCCAATTTCTGAGCAGAAGATGGTCCGGTTTTGCAAAGTAAAATATGAGTATATATGAAGGCCCACTTTTCAATAGCTTAAGGTGGCTTACTACAGTTTTTTAAGACTCAAGAGCATGTGCTATGACTTTCTGCTTGTGCAGACAAAATTGCATTAGCAACTCTGAAAAGAAACAAAACAAATTTCAGCAATTTTATTACAGTAACTTTAAAGGGGCACTGTTATATGGGTTTTTGCTGTTTTCAGCTCCATCGTCACTTGGTACCTTTATGGGTAGTGTAGCAGCTATCTAAAACTACTTTTGTTTGTTATTGTAAGCAGCTTCTATTGTTTTCAAGACAAAGTCATTGTTTCTATTGTTGAGTCTTTTGTTTAGGGCTAGGGTATCAAACCAATCACATTATTTGTTAGGAAAGCTGCTACATCGCCCACCTTTACTATTGCCCAAAATGCTACTGATTGACTGACAAGAACATATCAAACAGATGGTAACTCTGAGGGTAAACCATAATGAATTTCTGGCAATATTTTTGACGAATGGCTCTAGAATTTAAAAAAAAACTGGCTACTTTGTTTAAATTTCAATCCAGTTCCATCCTTGCCATCCTAAGTGATGCAGGAACATTATTTCAGCATTTTAAAATGACGTCACTTTCCAGTGCTTTTGATAAGCACTGGTGGCCGACAAAAAGCATCTGCTACTTTGCTTAGAAACGTCGTCTCTTTGTTTCCTTCATGTAAGGAAAGATTAAAACAAACAATCGGTTACTCTGCTCAGACCGACTGCCTACTTCAAAATTTATTGAAATCCCTGCTTTCAAACATGTGCTAAAACCTTGGACAGGTAAATCTGAGTTCTTTTAACCCCTGAAAACTGTAGTAAGCAACCTTAATTTACACAACTGTTGTCCTCTGTCTGACTTGATTTACAAATCTGCTCAGAAGACAAGACTAGATTGAAAGTGATCCCACTTTTTGGGCTCCTTTTTATATACAATACCTAAATTATTTTTTTTTTAACCATTCCCCATCATTTGGATCAAGTCGCAAAATGAAACCTAACCACAAATATTTTCTTTTAAGTGTTATGTTATTAATCCAAACTTATGTACCTCAGAAATTGATGGGCTTGGTGGTGTGTTGACATAACCACGCAAAGTTGACAATACCTCATCGACATTTCTGATTCGAAGCTCCTGCAAAAAACGGCCAAAAACTGTAAAGAATTTTTCACAAATGAAACCGCTGAGCCTTACAAAGGCTCGTTTTCAACTTGGTTCGGAAACAGTCCTCTTTAATTTGCTCATGCAAAATAACAGGCCATTTTCTCAGTGCCAAAACGAGTCTAAACAGATCGCCTCGTGTGATGTGAAGATCTTTGTCGCTGCGATCTGTCGCACGGATTCAAACTGTTGCGACAGACAGCGGCGACAAAATAAGCGCAAGCAGCCTTGTCGCAGCGTGCGCCAAACAAGCGTTTGGCGCAGCGACTTGTCGCAGTTGCAGTACAGACGAAGTGACTTCTCTCAGCGATTTGTCGCATAGTGTGTCCCAACCTTAAGTGCGAACCATTCAGAGGAAAATGTATTTGCGCTGCATCTTCATACTCGTGCAAAACGAGCTCGTTCCAATATGAATACCTTCGAATACTTTCGCACTTAGACTCGTTTTGAAACAGAGTGAAAAGAGAATCCCTGTCGATTTTAATTGTTCAAAACCGAATTGCTCGTTTTGCACGTTCCCTATTATAATTTCTACGTTTTATCTGCAGCTACATAAGGGGAAGTCCTGTCAGAGTCTTTCAGAAAGCTGGTAACCTGGACTCCTTTTTCAATTTCAGATTTTAAGAAAAAAGAAATCCTCTTGACATCCGCCCATTCATCGCAGTTTTTTGTGATGTCACGCAACGCTAAAGACAACGCTACCCTTTGTGAGCGTTTCGTGAAATCCGACACAACGAACTGCTGAGAAGGAAACTACAGTGAAAAAATACCAACAAGGACAGTTTGGATGAAAATCTATTGTGAGTTATATTGCGGTTGAATCACTGAAATAACTGAAATTGCTGAGTTGTGTCATACACAAGGTTTGCACAAACCTGCTCATTATCAGAAGCCTGGTCCAAAGACTGTTCTGATATCGCGTCGCGTTCCTGCTAAAAAAGACGGTTGAAATTATAACAAGAAGCCCAAAGGCGGGATGCGATGTTCGAATGCATCAATCAGTAATCTCATTCGCCCCTTCACTGAAGTTTTTTTGGGGGATGTCACACAATGCTAACAAAGCATGCAACGTTCTGATACCCTTTCGGTGCGCTTTTTGAGACAAACTAGAACCACTACGTGGAACTTACCGGAGCCCAGTGTGACACGGGTTGCATAAATATAGTTAATCTCTCGCAGCCCTCCCCCCTGTTCTTTGATTCTCGATAAATGTTACGATGGAAGGTTCACTAAATGTAGATAGCTTTGATAAGTCGCTCTTATTCTCGATAAGTTTCACGATGGAAGGTTCACTCTTAAGTAATGGCTCGTAAATTTGTCTCTCCAAATATTCACCCTTAAATTTTCGCTCATAAACTAGTGCATCGTAAAGGTTGGGGAACGTGTCGTTCCCCAAAAAGCTATAATCTTTCTCTTGACTGTCCTCCATGCCTCGTGCTTTTCAAAATGGCGGATACAATTTCGGAGCCACCGAGCAATCCCAAAAGTAACGAGCCAGTGATATATCTCCTTCGGCTGGGCCCCGGTAAAAAAACGACGCTGCGAAGGAAACTTTAATGATATAAAGCAGCCAAGAGGGACCCGCTGGAATGAAAATCTACTGCGAGTTCTATTTCGGTGGAATCACCATAAGAATGAAATAGCTGAACTGTGTAATGCACAACGTTTCCACAAACCTGCTCAAAGTCAGAAGCCTGATCCCAGGACTGGTCTGACATCGCGGCGCGTTCCTGTAAAAAGTGAAATAAAATAAGCCACTCGAAAATTTCGACAAGATACTGGCCGTACTTTGTATTGTTAAAAAGCTACCAGGGTTATCGAGCAGAAGGACTTGGGATTAACGATAGGCGTGTTCTAGATTTCGGTTACTAAGAAGTGGGATAATAAAGATTTATAACTGATTTTCCGTTGCAGAAAACAATAAACGATAACATTGCTTTTATTCAGTTCATTGTCAAGAGAAAATCTGAAATGAGATATAATGTAAAAGTAAACTCGACTGAGAATGTCTTGGCTGCAAAATTACAGCTGACGTAATACCATGCACTAGTACGGTACAAAAGATTGCGCAAAGATTACTAAAAAATGATTAAAATCTTACTATACCTCATTGTATCGAGCAGACAGATCCGAAGGAGAATTTGACGGAGAACTCATGTTAAAATGTATTCAGTGTAGCTAAAAGCGCTTTAACTAAAAAAGTGGTGTGTTGAATCGGGCGTAATAATTTAGTCCGTGTCCTCCGAAAGTTTTTCAGCGAATGCTCTTCCTGGTCTCACTCGGATACAAATACCGTGTTACATGTGAACTGTCAATCTTGATAAGTTCGCCTGGGTTTTGTTTACCCATTTCCGGTGACCAAAGCGACAGCCGCGTGTTAAAAACAAAAGCACTATTATATTAGATGACAGGGTTTTGAAGCTTACCATGCACTGATGTAATAAGTTGAAAACGTAGCGAGAATCTTTTTGATCCATACACGCGAAGAATAGATGTATCCAAGAGAGCGCTCGTCCTTAATAATTTTATATTTCTGGAACTTGATGCTTGAAACTGGGAGACAGCCCTCCTCTCAAAGACACTTTATGTAGCTTTCATATGACTAAAACATTGTCCCTGTCGGCTGCATGAGTAAAAATTGACGGTTTGATTATTCTCTTATAAACTGCCAGTTATCTGTCAATGTTTTTCTTCAAAATTTGAACATCCAGAAACGTGAAATCCGAACAGTATGTGACACTCAGCACGCCACGATAAACAAGGCGGGTCATATAAACTAATATATATACCGAAATGGTCAGTGGAATATTTCAAAATTTAGAGAAAAGTTAGTTAGGGGCAGGGGGTTGTCTAGATCTAGAGGACCAGAGACCATTACCCTGGGTGCCAGAGGCTTTTCGTGCTCCGTTTCCGGTCCTTGTTTTGACCCACTCGTGGTGGCAAAGCAAAGTTTACCCCGTGCCGCGATAAACCTCTGTTACTCAGACCGTGTAAACGTGGTCAACTATTTGACGGATCATTTTTCCTGGGTGCCAGAGGATTTTTATTTTTGTGATAAGCCCACTTAATAATTCCGCTTTATTTAATCATATGGTATTAAAATCCCGGTATATCATATCAGTGTGCGGTGGGATTCTTTGCTGACTAAAAGCTCTCGGTATAGACCAAATGATTTACTGTTTTGAGCAACAAACGGTAACAGAAATGTACAAAGAAAGGCGATTATCTTAACTGGAAAATCTTTGTTCGTCCACCTAGCCTCCTTCGGGCTCAGCCGTTCTGGTCTGCGCCCTGTGCAGATCCCTGTCACAGACCAGAACGATCGCGGGCTCCGATGAAGACAAATATTGCACAAACCGAAAACGGCAAGCAAAAAAAATGTCTAGGATGAAGGCTCCGGCAGTTGCGCAATGGCCTGGTTTTCGGTTTTTCGCTAACAAACTTAATTTTATGACAACATTTAAACAAACGAAGACAGAAGTAACGAAATCGACGAAAGAAACCAGAAAGGAATTTTACAAAGGGAAAAAGAGACACTGTCACGCCTCGTTCCCGAGGGCGTGGTGCTCCCCTATATTAGGTATGTGACACCCCAAAGGGTATGGTTTTTGAGCCGGTTTGGTCTGAAAACGGGTATGGATTTTGGCTTTTATGGTCTGAAATTGGGTATGGTTTTTGGGGGAACTTTTACGAAAGCTTATAAACATATTTTTCTTCTCAGTAACTGGGACGAGTAACTCATGAAAGCGAACGAGAAATTATAAAATATATCATTCCAGCCAGATTTTACCTAGTGGGTGTATATTTTCAAGGTCAGGTCTGAAAACGGGCATGGATTTTTGAGGCCAGGTCTGAAAATGGGTTCGGAAAATGGCACGCATTGGTCTGAAATTGGGTCTGGATTTGGCGACAAGGAATCCCCCCCCCCCCTCCCCATCCCCCAGAGCCTGGTTATAAAGTTTTTGTTATAATGTCCATGTCATTGTGCCAAATGCCATCAAATACACGAACAAATTTGATAAAAATACTCCAAAGAACAAGATAACAAGGTCTTTTGGGTAAGCAGTGCAGGATTACACGAATGGAAGAGGATAGCAATTCATCAAAATTGATTTCTGGACAGGATGCCTAGCAATCCAAACTGAAATTTTAAATCTTTTCTTCTCAGTTGACATTTCTTTGCTTTCACCACTTTTAGCATTTTTCTCCTTCTATTGCAAGACAATAAAGCACGATTACAGCAAGCTACAGGTCATACTTTTTAAAATATGATAAAAATAATTAGACAAGATCAGCTTTGTCTCGGTCAGCGGGGACATTTTTCCATATAGATGCTTAGTAAAACGTGCCCTGTGGAGAGGGTAACCCTATTACCAGGGAAAATTCTGCATAATTTTCGGAAGAGGAATTCGGCAGAGGAAAATCATTTGAGAATGTTCACATGAAAGATGCATAAGAAATTTAATTAGATTACAAATGTATAAAAACATGCACGAAAAATTACAATTTCTTAAATAAAAACAAACAAACAAACATAGAAAGGAAATTAAGAAAAAGAAAAGAATTTGGAAAACATTTCACAATAAAGAATTGCGACAAAGCATTTCTTATAAACATTATAAAATTAAAAAATTTAAAAAGCTGACATGCTGAATTAAAACAGGTTTTAATTCAGCCTTTTTTGAATTTTATAATGTTTATAAGAAATGTTCTGACGCAATTCTTTAGTGAGAAAGGAAATTAAAACAAATTAACAAAGCCACCATTTAAGAAAACTTGGAATAACTTTGGTCATGGTAATAGTGATTGTGCACTATCACCACGCCCTTCTCAGCTTCTTCTGTTTTAGCGACGTCTTCTCTTCGCCTGCGGCGAATCTTTGCCGAAGGGCAATCTCTGGCCTTGTGGCCTTGGCCACGACAATTGAAGCATCTGACTATAAAGGTAAACAAAAAATGTAATATAAGTTCCAATGTGTAAAAAAGATGAAATTCTCTTGGGCATAGCTAGAGCACAACGTTTGCACTCAGCCTCAGAGTGCGAGCACCCTCTTTAGTTTTTTTTTTCGAAAACTCGAGTCAAAAACATGAATACGAATGATGCAAATAAAGATCGAGCAGTTATCTATTACATACAAATAACACTTATAAGGTAAAATGCTAACCTTTTCTAATTCGTAGTTTGTTTCTGAGGTCTATTTCACCTGTTTGAGAAAAATACACAAAATAAAGACAACAATGGATTCCCAATCCCAGTGATGCCCGTGTCATTAGTATACTAGCTTCCTTGGAATTATACAATCGTAATATTGATGCCGACTGGAGAAGAAGTTGTATGTATTTACTTTGACTACGAGTGTAAAAGTCAGAGAAATTCTCATCCACTTCCATTACTTCCCAATATTCCTGCAAGTTTGTTTGCAAACGTTCCAGATATTATGCTTTGTTATTAATTCACGAAGTTACCAATATTTTAACATACGATGTCATTTTTCGGC
Source organism: Blastomussa wellsi (assembly GCA_947652115.1). Lineage (NCBI taxonomy): Eukaryota > Metazoa > Cnidaria > Anthozoa > Scleractinia > Plerogyridae > Blastomussa > Blastomussa wellsi. The sequence goes on along the minus strand of OX393565.1, from coordinate 15,504,173 downwards.
ACTTCAAATTCTTTTGGCTATCATCGAAGATTTTTCCGCACAAGAGAAAGCCCAAAAATTGTTCAACAATTATTTAACGACCGGATACCATTTACCTTCGCGCAGCCGACGCGGATTTTGGCCATTCTCTCTTTGGTCTTCGTTTTCAAAACGAGGTTTATTGAAGAGCGTGCGCCGCGCTTCGCGGCGCGCCTCTTGCGCCTCACGCCTCTTGCGTTTCTCTTCTTTCTTTCTTCTTTCTTCGCTACTATCTAAATCGGGGATAACAAAATTCAACCACGTCACAAACAAACAATACTTGATATATGCTAAGAGTTGGAAGTTACGTTTGTTTCATACATAGCAACTCTTAAATTTATGCGCGCAATCAATACATAATGAATGGCTTTGAGAAAACTTCAGGGAACTAACTTTCAATGAAAGCTAATCAATTACCTAACCTTTCAATGGCGTTTGCGCGATTTTCCTGGCCTTAGATTAGTTAAATGGCAATAAAGAAGCAACAGAACTCGCTCTCCAACAATTTATAAGGACGCGGCGTACGCCACGTGAGCAATATCAAAATCATTCATTTCACACCATGTTTTCGTGAAAGGAAGTGGGAATTCAATGACTTTTCACTGATTTTGTCAAACATCTAAAAATTTTCTGAATTTTCAATGACGCCCAAAAATATGGATTTTCGGGTTAAATCAGAAAAATTATCGTCGGTAAAATATAGCCTACTATAAAACGCAGAAGGAAACTTACCGATTATAACTCTCTTCACGCACGATGCGGCACCAACTGCAGTAAAACCACTGACAAATTCGGTGAGAAGGGACTTCTCTTTTTAACCCTAAGACAATTCTCTAGGGGCAGGGCGTCACTTTGTTATCTGCGGCACAGAAAATGAACACTCGCTGGGGACGCTAACAAGAGTCAGTCAGTTAAGGCGAGACAAGTTGTAATCGCACGTAGAAAACTACGAATAGCTAGATTCCTGATCTATTGCATTCAAAAGTTACATTAAATCTGCCGCACTGTAATAAAATACATGCAGTTGACTTCTTAAAACATCGATATCTCTTTATAAGAAACAGGTCGGTGCGCAAAAAATCACACTGTAAAAAGTCGGAAGTATAAACGACAAAACATTAGCCAACAAAGCGGGAGAATAGTCACACTTTCACAAAGCGGGCCACTAATGAACTTGTATTGTAATGAACGTGAAAGATATAAATACCTGACTGTTAAAAGTTGTTTGGAAATAAACTTGTCAACAATGTGTGAAAATCGGAAAACGAAAATCTATCTTTTCCACGCGCAGGGCGCAATAAACTCGTGTACCCAAGTCGTGCGAGGTTTGAATAGTCATTGTAAAGTCTAATTCTTGACAAAATTAATGTTAAGACAGAAATACTTGAACACTACGGGATGAATACTACTGTAGCAATGCAGAAAGAAGTCAAGCTAAGTGATTTATTGCAATAGCAGAAGTCATCCTAGTTTGACCCGAGCTTTAAACGCGAAGTCTCCAATGTGGCCAAGTTCGTGAAGTCTATGATATTTTTTGAACGAAAATCATAATGTCTCATGCGTGGTCTCTGTCCAACCCTGCCCGGTTGAAGAAAGATTATAAAACTTACACTTACTTACTAAATTAGGCAGGCCGCTTATTGGTCCACTTGATCTAGCGCTCTTGTGACAACGAAATGGAAAGAGCTTAAAACACTTATTCATTACCTGTTTATAGCCTGTTTTAGTGATATGGAGCTTCAAGAAATAATACGTAGAGAAAACTTTGTTTTTAACCAGAAAAGCTGATACAACAGTTGCAGTGCGTAAAAACGCAAGAAAATGATTCCAAATTTGCGGTTAGTCAAGAGGAAAAAACAAACCAACACAAATGATTTCTTTAATTTCTGGTAAATCAGGAGACGCAATTCAGAGGGCTGTTTGAAACTTTAGTGGTAAGACTCTTTTCACAGCGGCTTCTAACTTTCGCTTCAACTTTTCTTTACCAATTCTATTGTCTCAATTAAGAATTTTTCCCTCGCCTTAATCAACAATGTGTTCAGAGTATGGACTAAGTTACGTAAGATCTCACGTAAAACAAGTACGAATCCTTAAGCGTACACTTAAAGAAGTAGCCTAATTGCAAGCGCATAGTTTTTACGAGGTAACTTACCGTATCACTTAACTTTGTTTAAATTACTTAATTATGCACAGCTCTTTCTGTTTTGCAGGTAAAATCCGCCAAATACAGTGGTTTTAACGTAAACTACGCATTCAACGCGTTGGGTCAAGTAGCGCCTCGTTGAAGCGGCAATGCCATAGGGCGTGGAAACAATGAAGCGCCAACCGAAGATAACATAATGTGAATTCTAAGCACTAAACGCATAATGCTAGAAAAACGTTCCCTTTCACCTCTTATGCCCCATACACACCAACAAAACATGTTTAGTTAAACCAGGTTAGACAAAATGAAAATTGGCAGCGAAGACTGAAAGACTGAATTTTACATAGGATTCAAGTAAGTTCTAATGTGTTCTTTCATTGTGTCAAATTTGAAGTCAACAATCATCAGTTGTTAACTTTTATGAACAAGACAATTTTAAACCGTGTTTAACTAAACATCTTTTAAACGTGTTCAAGCTTTGGTGTGAATCGGGTATCAGTCAACTTTCTAGCTTACTTCACCAAAGACAGGATCTGCGAATGTTCAGTACTACCTTTTGTACTAGAGAAATGTAGAAAACATTTGCCTGCGGCTCGTGTTTTATACATTTCCCTTGTGTTCTCAAATGCACGTCGTGTTTTATGACAATATAATACACGGATTAGGCTTCTTTATTTGTCAAATAAAATAGGTTTATGTAACACCAGAAACTTCAGATAAGAAAGTTTCCATAAAGAAATTTAATTAAAGGCAATGTTTGGAGTAAAATAGGTTATTTTGCTAGACCATGGGAGGGTTACCCCAAGCATTAACCCCGGTACCCATTTATACACCTGGGTGAAGAGAGGCACTGTGAGAGTAAAGTGTCTTGCCCAAGAACACAACGCAGTGCCCCGGTCAGGGGCTCGAACCCAAACCGCCCGATCTGGAGCCCAGCGCACTAACCATTAGGCCACTGCGCCTCCCACAGGTCCTATTTTTAACTGGGCTCTACGAATAGTCTCTGCAGCAAGTCGCGGGACAAGACCATAACATTAATAATTTCGATATTTTAAAGTTCAGCCTAAAGAAATTAACATCAGCAAGAGGCACTGGGGAATAAACAATAGAGTTTATTATACTTCCCACCTACACAGCACCACAGTTTCTTTAGAAACTTGCCCCCTCTATTCATTTGTTTTAATTAGGTCTGTTTGCCGACATACAGTCGTACCTCTTCTTAAGGACACCGCTCTGGTATAGACATTTCCTATGTCGCGACAAAATTCTAATACATTTCCTTTAAAGAAAACTGTATAACACTGACCCTCTATAATAGTCCTTTCAAGCGAGGTTCGACTGTAATTTGCAGGGAATTGAGGGGGCAAGTACAAAAAAGAAAAATGCCCAAAAATCGATCCAGTTCGGGAGGAAAGGCAAGCTAAAAACTTTAAATACAGGGGGTAAGTTTCTAAAGAAACTGTGGTGCTGCGTAGGTGGGAAGTATAACAGTATAACAAGCCCCGCGAAGGGCTAACGCTCCGACGAAGGGGTAACGCTCGAAACGTCAGCTCTTGAATCTTTTTACGGTGGCCAATTGACATTATCAACCCAGTTGATAAAACCAAATTATATTGTAAGTCAACTAAACCGTAACGACGAGTTAAGCTAGCTTCTTGAAGTAGTGAAAAAAAAAGAACACCCCAAAAAAAGAGAGAAAAACCGTTGGAATATGGATTAACTTGAATTTTATTTAAAGGACAGATTAGGGAGAACTAGTCAGGTGACACAAAACGGAAGAAACTCAAATGCGCCGGGTTGGTCTCAATCATTCACAGATGCCAACAGCAAAATGCTTAAAGCACAAACAAGATGGTATTGGGGAATATTCCACTTAGGTCAAAACTAATTCTGCATGGAAGCTTCTAGCCGTGATATTCAGCAACAACAAACTTAATTTCCAATATAATGTATTAATACAAAAAAGTTAAAATCAACTCAGAATAACTAGAAAGCTAATCAAGCTGAGTAAGCGGTTTTGGTTGACTCCAAACAGGACTATTATCAAGTAAACGTAGTGTAACAAAAGTAAACTTATTGTACACACAATGAAGGAAAGGATGGATAAAAAGGAGTTTGGGATTGACAGAGATATTTCTGGTTTCCTGGTCCCCTCCTCTTACCCTAGAGGATATTATCCTGATGTCTTAGGTGATTGTATCGAGGAATTCAAGAGAAATAACAATGTATCTACATTTATCATTTAAGGTGACTGAACACAATTTTTCTGGGTGGTTAGCAAGGCCTTAGCTAGCAAGAGGCAAGACGAGGCAGTTGCCTCTTCTAGGTTTTACCCTAAAATGAAAAACAAACTCCGTTCCGGAGGAGGAATACTTAACCAAAAAATGCGACAAGAATTGTGTTCAGAGCTTCTAGATTTCAAACATTTTCTCAGGACCCCCTAGCGGCTGCCACCTACAGATCGGCAATTGCGACTTTTGCCTCGTCTGTGTCAAAAGTGTGGGTGAGCACATGGGTACCTATATTAATCAACATGGCATGACTTCTACAAATGAAGGAAGCAAATATATAACTAAAAAGGATCTCTCTTACAGCGAGGACACTCAAACCGTGAACACTTGACATTTGTTTCCACCATTATCCAATGCTAGCCATTCATATAAACAGAAAAATAGCTTTCTTAGGTGCTGAAAGGGGGCATGGTGGTTGTCCAGGTTCGGGATTGGTCTGGGTCCAGGTTAGAGCCCTGGCCGGGCCACTGTCTTGTGTTCTTGGGCAAGACACTTACTCTCACGGTGCCTCTCTCCACCAAGGTAAATAAATGAGTTATGGTGTAATAATGCTGGTGGTAATCCTGCAATGGACCACTATCCCATCCCGGGGGGAGTAAAAATACTCCTGGCTGCTTAATGCTATGGGTATGGGCCACTAGGCACAAGGCTTAACATTCTTTCTATGTAAAGAGCTCTCATTGGATAATCACAACAAAAAATGTAAAAATAAATGTCAACTGTTCATGGTTTGAGTGTCCACACTGTACAACGAATTAAGGTTGAAGCAAGATCAGTGTTTTCCAAAATGTGTTCAGTCACTAAATCTGTGGGAAATGATACGTGATGGGATATCCCTATTTCAAAATGGAAATTTTCATTTCCATAGTGAATGATACGCACACTAAGACACAGGGGGTGTCATCGAGTAACCAACTCGACTCATTGTCGCCAGGATATTTGCAATCCGTATTAGCTACAATAAAAGTTGAAATAGCCAAAACTGAAAAGATTACAAAATTCCAGGTCAATCCATGCTGCATTACTCAACTGACAGAAATTACATCAGGAGCCAGCATCATTGACAAAACCTTCTCCTGGCTGAGAATAGTGTATGCTGCATAACTCGACTGAAGGAAATCAAAGATCAAATTACTCAGGAGTCAGCATCAAGCACTTATTCTGTAGTTGAAGACAACACCACTCAAAGAATCAGACAGACATAGTCAGCAAAAAGTCCAAAACACAGGGATTGCTGCTACGAATCATTTGGTAAAAGTTAGTTTCTGATAATGCATTACTGATTTCAACGCATGCAACAGCGGATTGACACAGTAACGTTTCTGGGGAACTGAACTTGACTTTATCCACTCCACTTCGGAAACAAAATCTGAGGACAAAGAAAAATAAAATATGATAATAGAATTAATGAATCAATTGATATTCAGAATTAGTAAAATTTTGACTTCAGATTATGAAGGAATCAGTGAAAAAAAATTTGGTTGCAAACAAGGTCGAAATATTTCAGTTCAAGAATTTAACTTAAAACCATTCAACGTCTAGTAAATAGATGAGTGTCATAAGCAGAACACACTCAATATCCATAAACATTGATTTTTGCAGACAATATGTAAAAGAAGAAAGAGGCACAGCCACACTTACCTTACAGAAACACCAAAGCATGGCAACTTTAGTTTCGATTCCAAATGCAGTTTAACAGAAATATGATTTCCACTGCCAATTTCCAACCTCGCAACTGCAGCACAGCCTTCAAACATTGGACTACAAATAGGCAGGGAGACATCACCATCTATTTGCCATGATCCAGCTAATGACGTGCCATCCAATATTGGAACAGAACCCTGGTGCATAAAAAAATCAAACATAATATACACAGCTTATTTGTAATATTATTGCATAACAACAACACTTACAAAAAAAAAAACAAAAAAAGGTGATACCGGTACTTATGAAAATTACAGTAAATACTATACATTACACCTACAATTATCCACTGACTTACACCCTGCATACAAGACTAACAAAGCAAAAAAATCTAACAATCTTTAACTACCATAAAATCAAAAGATAAATTAATTAAATTGACGATGCTAACAAAATCTAAAGTGTACATATGAATAAAACATGATTTCAAGCAAATAGATTAAGATTGGCTGCAACGGTATCAGGAAATCAGTATGTAAGAAATTATTTTATTTCAGTGTTTGGTAAGCTAATCCATCAGGGAGTTCAGTAGTTTTGTGCAATTATCATTAGAGTTTAGTCAGTTTGTTAATCCTTGCTACAAAAAGCACAATATTTAGGTTCGCGATTCGATCGGTCAAACACCAATACAGCAGTTTCTTTGTAAACATGTATTGCTGGTGCACATGGGCACTCCCGTTCGCTGAAACAGCTCGCAATAAAACAAGCATGGCGAATATGGGGGTTTGCGAGTTTCATTCATCTCACGCTTGTCGTTGCCAATGATTCAAATATTTCATAACGATACTTGAATACTTTTACTCAATTATGCTACCAAATATATAAAGCTATAGCTTAAGTTTAACAAAATGCCTGCAAAGGAAAAGTGTGTCGAAAAGATAAAGATACTCATGTGATGATTTTTAATATTAGATCAGATATGTCAAAGTTTGTGTCCTTTCTTGTCAATGTACTAAATATTGTACTGTACAGTGATCGATGAATATGTCAGCATGTGATTCAATTCACGATCGTTTCATGCATCATTTTAACAGAAATGGAATAAAAGGTAAGCTTGCGTTGTTGCAATAGCAAAGGCATAGCTTTGTTGATCATTTATTAGCCCATCTTTAAATACTTTGGTCATAAATAATTAATTTAAGTGCATTTTGCGGCACTGAATGCTTACACTGCATGCTCCTGAAACACGAGCATCCATAAGCAGCTTGACATGGTTCAAGGTATCTCCCTCTTCAAAAGAGTGTAAATTGGTACAACCAATAGAATAGAGGGGACATGGACGGCCTTCCTTAGAGCAGACAAAGGCAAAGTGGGACAACATCTTGCACCTAAATAATAAAATATAAAAGTATTATTGCAATATAGCAGGCAGACAGAATCACATGGTTAAGTTCATTTGTTCACAAGTTCATTTGGCTTCATACCTTTCAACTTGAATCCCACAATCATTTGGACATGGAACCACTTTTCCAACACACAAGTCATCGTGGTCAGACAAATCGCTATGTGGAATGTCCAAGCCACAAGAAGGGCACTTTACAGTCCTATGGGGGCAAACAAGGAGATGCTGGGATAGTTCACGCTGATAAGCACGGAGAATGCAGCCACGACCTTTAAAAGGGCATTCCACAACCTTCATGCCACAGTGTGGAAGGTGATTTTCCAGACTAGAAGTAAAGCCAGTCCAGCTGCAGCCACCAGGAAGAGAGACAGTTGAAGGACACTTCATTCTTTTCCTGCTAATAGCACCTTCCACAGCTCTATTAGGAACCAAAGAGCCACTCATAGGAGACCTGTCCACTGGGCAACGGTTGTTGTTAACCTGCCACTGAGAAATGCACTCCTTACAAAATGAATGGCCATCTTGACAAGAGACAGGCTTGTTAAAAACACCATGACTGTAAAATAACAAAAAAAGGATAGTCATCATGTTAGCACAAATCTGCCCAGTTATCAGTCATGAACAGGTGTGAATTTGCAAGACATTGACAAAGCGCACACAAATTCCTATGGTTGGTGGCAAAATACAAATGTTTAAATTACAGATGAAAATAAAAAAAAAAGGATTTGCAGTTTTTGGAAAGCAAAACAACCAATAGCATTAATTATGATTCAATCATACATCAGCTGGTAGGCGTTCACAGACTTACCGTAACATCCCCACATTTATCATGATATTTCACCCTAAGGGTCTCAGACACACTTTTAATGTGGAAACCCAATTTTTTTTATAAAGAAAGCAAATGCACTGGAAGGCAATTAAGTACCAGAGAGGTTAATTAGACACAACAAGAAAGGAAGAACCCTACAAAAGCTATGAAAGGAATTATGTCTTTAAATACCAAAACTTGAAATGCTGAACCTTCTTTTTATGTAATAAATTATATCTGACAAAAGATGCTCTCTAGATACAATGACATAAACAATGAAGTGGAGAGCAATAAAAAAGTGTTTAAGTTAGCAGAAAGTGGGCACACAAAAGGAGCATTGGGGCAATGGAAATAGACCAGTTCCGATATGTTAAGACTATAAAATGGCCCCAGGAAAATGACACCAAGGCTTAGGGGACTAAAACAAAAGAAATTAATTGTTACTCCCTAAGCCTCGGCAAAATGTTACAATATTAATATATTAACAGAATGGGTTTATCGTTCGCTCACCAGATACTACATAAAAACTCTTGATCAATAGCGTCAATAAACAGGTCAGGAGAAAACCCATACATGATGATGAAAAATTGCTGTGGAGAAAAGACACTGGCAATGATATCAGTAACTAATACTTGACGTTGTCTTTTTAACAATAAAAATA
>OX393565.1:15480206-15490206 GCA_947652115.1 Blastomussa wellsi | reverse complement strand
ATTGGGTCGTTGACAGAGGGAGTCGTGGAAATCCAACAAGCCTGGGAAGAAATGGACTGTTAATTGAAACGAGCCAGGATAGCGTTTTCCCCCCGAGTAGAGCCATAGCGACCAAGTCACCAAGAGAATGGCCAGCAAAACACCCGAGTGTACTGCACCAGCCAACTGAGGATGCAAGAAAAAAGGACCAGAGACACCAGTCCCCACAATCCAGGATCAAGTCGATACCACATCTGCAGAGAAATCGTGATTCTGTCAAAGACCTCGAGATGTTGTAAACCCATTGTAAGAAAAGCTAATAAATGGAATGAAATACTTGTATGTAGTAGTTTGTGTGTCAGCATGACAAAGACAAGCGCATTAGATGCCCTATACTTGGACGAAGACAGTCCCTATGCCCTAAGTGGCAACGTGAAAGAATCATTGGGCGCTGCCAAATCGTTGGGCGTGTCTCGACGCACGACCCAAATGTATTTACAAGGGGAACCCGCCTTTACGTTACATCGACTGTGTCGTGAACGTTTTCCCCGCTGCAGGACAGTGGTGGGACCCTCGGTCGATCATACCTGGCAAGCCGATTTTGTTGGAATGCAACACCCTAAACTGGTGGCAGCAAATAAACGAACGCATTACCTTCTCATCGTCATCGATGTCTTGAGCAAGTATGGTTGGGTGGTCGGTTTGAAAAGGAAACGTGGCACAGCCGTGCGTGATGCATTGCAATACTTGCTGGAACACACTGGAGGCCGACACCCACTCAATTTGCACACCGATGAAGTCAAAGAGTTTTACAACAAACACGTCCAGGGTTTGTTGGAGGAATATGGCATCCATCATTATTCCACACGAGGGGAACCCAAAGCCTCGATAGCCGAACGGTTTAATCGCACACTCAAGGAACACACCTACAAGTGCATGACGGCTCACAATACTCTCAAGTATTTAGACGCCTTACCCGAGCTGGTGGACAAGTACAACCATCACATCCATTCCAGCATTCGAATGGCACCCGTCAACGTGAACGACTACAATGCCGAGGTGGTGTGGTGACGGTTGTACCAACCCACGATCCCCTTGAACCCTTACAAGTTTCGACCAGGAGATTTTGTCCGAACCACCAAGTTTGTTGGGAAAGGATAAGAGACAAGGCACATTTGGCTGATCAGTTCATTCAGTGTCTTTGATGCAGATAGACTGCACAAGTACTATTAGCATTGGTTGCTAACAGTAACAAAAATAGCTCCAAAACTGTAACCATGTGTACAAAGTGATCTCAATACATATTGCTGTATATCGGAAAATTACATACGTGTACATGGGCTGCACGAAGTAAAGCCATAAATGATCTCAGAACGTGGGGGCAAAAGGCTATTCAAAAACATTTTTGTATTTTTGTGTGTGACATGCTTAAACCATAGGGTGGAGAGGGTGGGAAAATCACGTCGTAGAAGAAGGCAAATACAGTTTGCTAGCTCGCAGCGAAGGAATGAATGAACACACTCGTGCTCAATGCCCGCGAATTGATTGACAATGAAATACCGGCCAATTCTGATTGGCTCAGCATACAGTTTGCATTACTAATACATGTGATCACACTAAACTTTGGACTGTGAAACCCTACCCTCTACCATATGACCTGTCACACAACCAGCACGTAATTGCTCATGGTTGTCCCATTAACTTAAATTTATGCGGACATAAATTGGTCTTTAATGATCCCAACCCATGAGGAACAAGAACACAACAATGATATGTGGGGTAAGGGGTTGGGAATGAAGTACTCCAACAGCAGGCCAGTGGAACTAAATGCCATCACTAAATGAATCACTAATCTGGCTTGGTAAGGGGGGTAACAACCCCCTCCTCTCCGGGGATGCAGGTCACAAACACCTGGGAGAGGTTCCTAATCCTCTTTGGGGCTGCAGTCACAATACCCCGGAAGAGGTCCTTACTCCCTTTCAGGGCTGCAGGTCACAATACCCTGAAAAGGTCCCTACTCCCCATCAGGGCTGCAGGTCACAATACCCTGAAAAGGTCCCTACTCCCCCTCAGGGCTGCAGGTCACAATACCCTGAAAGAGGTTTCTAGTCCTTAGGAAGTTTAGACTCATGGAGGAGGTCCAAGCAACCAATAACTATATCGCAAATGGGGATGTAAGTTAAACTGGCATATTGTGTCATTGAAATTTAGTGTATTCTGGGTGTAATGTTCATTTTCCCACTAATTTGCAGTACATCATCACTGACACCAGGCATGACTCCAGTAGGGCAGCTATGCATTCCACTGTCTCAGCCACTTCTATGAGGTGAGACATTGAGGTCTTATTGTATCTCCCAGAGAAGAAATTTACTTCAACTGGTAATTGCATGTATCTTGGGCTATTTGGTCTTTAACCTGTGTTCCTGTTGGTTTCATATTTATTTCCAATGTTTAGAAGGCACACACACACACACATCTAAAACAACTTTCGCTTTTGTAAAGTAAATTTGCATTGGAACAACATTACTGTTTGCAGTACATTTTGTTCATCGATTTCTGTCATAGGTGTATAGTGCGGCATGATTTATTTATCCACACTTCTTTTGTCTACAACAACAAGAAAATCATAGGTGTTTGCAATTGGAGTCGAGCTAACGAGAGAAGTGCCCCAAGCAGAGAAGTTCCCATGACAAAGGAACTGATAACAAACCTGAAAGAAAATCAAGGCTTTAAAATATTGAAAGATGATTCTTATCACTGGTTTGGATATATGTGACCCTCCACACGATTTTGGGTGAAAAGGTGAATGCACGGGCACGCGTGTTGTGGCACGACACGCTTTTCGTGTCACAATGTCACGGATATGCGCATATTTATTAGGTAAAACAAAGACTGTCACAGTAGGCTTTGTCTGGCACGCTGAGGCTTTTGTTTCGAGCAGTGTGTTGTAAGTCACGCCTAGCGTGTGATATGACACGGCACTAGTGTCATAAGGCACGCGTGCCTTATGACACAACAAGCGTGCGATGTTCATACACAACAAGAGAATGACACGCCAGCGCACGCGAGGCATAAGATCAGACTGGAGTTTAACCAACGAAAAACTTTATAAACAGTCTTGCTTTCTCCAGTTGTTCTTCAATTCCTTCAAAAGGTGGTACGCATGCAGAGCTTCAAAAAGGGAGGAATGCGAACGAATGATTTCAAAGAGAAGTAACTTTCATCTCGTGTTGCGTTACATACCCGCACAGAGTGAAATGTATTGAGGCGAATAAACTGCTTCCTCCAGCGAAAAGGCTAATCCCAAAAACTCTTTTTTTCGAAATTTAACACCCGAATAATATTCATTTTCTATTTTTTGTAGAAATTATATTTATTTGTCAGTTTTTATAGAGAATAAACGGTCACGTAGTCCTGCTTCGTAGTGCAACAATTCTCGGAAAGCTATTCAAGCTAAGCACCAGTCTCCCCTCGGTGTTGCGCGTTGTTGCTATAGCTACATAAGCAAACTGTCGTACTTCGTTCATACTATCATAGTAAAGAAACAGCCATCATGGAGCGCGATCACGATGAATATCGGTGTTTAAGCTTAAGCTCAGGCGATTTACAACTCTTACAAAGCGTATCAGAGGTTTACTTTACAGCCCGAGAGAATGAAGAAGAAGCGGTTGATTCGGACTCTGAACGCAGCAGTTCGGACAGCTGTGATGACCTCGAGGACACACAAGACTTCGATTTTGATTTCCTAGAAATACACGCTTCCGAGAAAACGAGAGTAGAGAAGTTCTACGAAGAAACGTGCCGATGCAAGTTAGCCGCAGATGAGAAGCCCTGTAGCACAACGCTGAAAATTGATGATTTTGTGGACTGTAGAAATAACTGCAGTGAACTCTCGTCCACCGAACTTGACTTGGTTATATTGGGAGCTATCCAATGTTCGTTGAACTGTAACGAAACCAGCACTTCTGGAAGAACAGAAACAAATCGACAGTATACAAGAATGGGATACTACTACCACGGCCAAAGAATCTGCATGAGAACATTTCAATCCCCTACAACAAACAACCGCACCAACAACCATTCGCACAAACCTTTCCTTCAGTCTTCTCTTCTGGCGCCTTCCTTCCTTACTTTGCTCTTGTCTGACTCCTTCGTACGCACTTTTAACTTCTGTTCGCTCGCCTTGTACGCCTTTTAACTCGCCTTGTACGCCTTTTAACTCGCCGCCGCTGACAAAAGGGTTATGTCAGGGAAAACACGGCTGGCTCCTGCCAATGGCTCTTGACAGTGACTTGAGCGACTTCGCCTACAACCTTGCAATTCAAACTCCTCAGTCCTCTTTTCTTCTTCCAAGAATAACAACCAACCCACAAACAAACAACCTAACCTCTATTTAAACACTCCTACACAATTATAATTACAAAGAAGATTCTGGAAAATGTTAACTACAAAGAAAGTTACTGCAAAGAATATTTGAATATTAATTACTTTAAGGTTACAAAAGTTACGTGATATCTAAAACAACAAGATGTGAAATACACGGTGATGGGAATAATAATAGCTAGTAGACTGCATTGAAAATTTACAATACTACACACAAATTCCTACAATTAATGACAACTAATTAAAATCCTAGCGACATTTCTTTTTTTTTTTAAAAGATACTACGATAAAGACTACAAATAATGAAAAGAAACGATTAAATAACTACATGCAAAGAAACCAAAACAGTAACGAAAAAAATACATAATAGGAATTTTTGTGACAGTATGTTGCTAGTTTTGGGTATGAAGTATTCATGGGTACGAAGCGTCCGGATTCCCGTGGTGGAAAATTTTCTTCATTGACTAGAAAAACAAGACTACTAAGAGAGCACAAAGTATAGAAACCAAACATCTTCCAATTCATACTAATTACTTCACAAATTGCTACATTTATTTTGCTTATAATTTTCCCGACAACTCCCGCTTAACTGTTTGACTTACGGTATCCAGATGCCGCTAAATTTAGCATTTTCCAGTCTCTAAGTAGTCATGAGGGAAGAAGGCTAACATTATTAACAACATGTAAATGGCAAAACACTTATCAATTACTTATGATACAGCTTTAGTGACTGGAAAACGTGCCGAATAGCAATTGGCTTTAATACTATAATTCGTGATGCTGTTACCCTGGTCAAAGAGGTTTTTCTCGATCATAATTATGTAAAAGCAACTCTCTGAATGTGTGTACAGTCATTTAATCTACATCTTGGCACCACTATAACCAACAAAAACAGATAGTTCGAATACTTACTCTGTGTTATGCGCAGCTTTATGGCCTTTACTTCAAGTTTACTGGCAAATGTGTGTTAAGGGAGATAGTTTTTTAACCCGTTATACGCAATGTGTGTAACAATTTAAGCCTACTTATATCGTTAAATGTGGCTCTTACGTGATCTCCAGCTTCGGGAAGATCGAAATTGTTTTAATTTGGGTAATGGAAATACTGCTCTGTATATAAATCAACTTCAAACTTATATAACCCCCTATTTTTGCTAACGTTTCTTTCAAACCATGTAATGGGAATGTGAAATAAAGTGTTGTTGTTGTTGCTGAAGTCATTTCGGCCAAAACCGGACCTCTTCTGCCAAAATGTCTGAACATATCTCGTGAGTAGAGACTGTTTCCATCTGTCAATTCCCTTTTGAACAATCGCTGTCCAGTCTGAGGACAACTACCTCGTAATGCTAAAAAGGGGAAGAAAGAAAACCACAAGTCATCCGTATTTACTTTGACGTAAAAACTATTTCTTAACAGCCATACATGTACTCACCTAACCTGAGCAGAAGGAGAAGTTTGAAAGATGAAAAAGAAAAAGACGGAAAATATCAGTACGGATATAATTATTTGCGGATATATAATTATTTACAGATATAAGCACCGCGAAAACGGCGAACGCTGAACGTCGGCTATCCGTTTGTCGTTTGCCGTTCCGTCTTCGATGTTCGTCTGTTTAAGCTTCCCTACGACACGGAAACATGACTTTAATTACTCAATAAAACAACACAAAAGGCTTTCCATTACATTTACAATTTCTATGGGCTAAATCAAAAGTTCTAAAGCGATTTACTTAAGTGAGAGACGTTAAAAACAAAAACGAGGGTGTTAAGTAAGCTTACAAAAATTGTCTCAAACATTTGAAATTAACTAGGTATTAACTAAATGTTCCTTTAAAAAAGATCTTTTTCAACTTATTGTTCAAAATATTAATTGAAATACAGTTCAGTGCAGGCCAGGCCCATATTTCTTTATAAGCAGTTCATGTAGAAGAAGGATGATAAATGAAGCTTAGCTATAAAGGCATGTGATCAAAATGGAGAAATAGTCGGTGAAAATGGGCTACAAATACTCACGTTTTGACGTTCCCTACAAACGGGAAAAATGTCCTCCTTGAGTAGAAACGGCAAACGGCAAACGCGGGAAATGTCAGGTCACGTGACCCTCCCTACCGCTCGCGGGGAAAAAATATGCGGTGCTTACTCTTGGTTCACATGTTGAACGGTCTATAATATTAATTCTTTCATTGTTTGTTTTTTGTCTGTAGGTTCAGATGCTGAACACGTTTCTGGCAGAACAAGCTCAAAAACAAGCTCGTCTGAAGCTTCAACGGGTCGAAAAAAACAAGCAGACCGAAGACGTTGCTATCCAGCGGACGAGATCCCCTCAAACAGTAGAGGTAGCAGTTCAGACGGATTTTCCAGACATCATGGAGGAGCTGCGAGATCAAGTAAAAAGCCTTACAAGAATTGTTGCAGAGCTGTCCGAGATGAAGGCTAGAGAAAAGGTACCCAGTCTACCGGTGTTGAGCGAATCGGATCTCACGTTCATCAATCAGGACGATGACGACGTCGTTGAAGAAACACCTCCTCAAGCTCCTCATGCTGCCATCACCTCACCTATTATTGTACCAGAACCCCAAGTTCCTCAGCCACTTTCAGCTCCGTTATCACTCCCCACCTATCCTCCACCTCATTTGCGGTCTCCTTTGTCCACTATCGATACCAATTCACAAATTTTCTGCAGCATCCCGAGCCTTGGACCTTCAGACCAGCAGAAGCAGAAAGTGGAAGCCATTGTTGTTTTGGGCAAAGAAATGGTATCCTCTGCCATGGCGTGCATCGATACGTTATTCTCTGACGAAGAGCTTGCTAGTAGCAACACGTCTGGAAGTAACGGATATAGAGAACTTGACAATCTGAAACTTCGTTTTCTGATGTCAGTGCTTCGCCAGAAGTACGAATCTCCAATGTTCATGAAGCAGTGGGAAGACGTGAAGTTGAAAATAAACACTAGGTGTAGGGGTAAAAGAAGAACTGTTCAACGTAGACTACAAAAGCAAGTGAATTTTTAAACAGTATACTTGTCAGCGATAGGTTTTTTTTCTTCAAAGTATTGTGTGAAGTCGTCAGAGGACGCATTACCCAATTCATTTTGTAATCAGTACACATAACGACAGCAATATAGCTTTGTTTTAACTGTTGTGTAGTCTTAAAAGAATGTGATGTAAGAAAATAAAGTAGAATTTTGCTTAGTATCGAGAAGAGTGCCGGGAGGTGGGAATATCATAGTTTTAGGATAGTGACTACTGCTGTTACTGTTTAAAGGAACCGACTAAATGTATAGTTTCGACCATCAAAACTTCTGATCATATCTTATGGGTAGACCGTTTTCACAAATCGCTTCCATTTTCACCAGTCACTGCCCGATCTGAAGGCTTAAATGGGAAAAATGCGGAAAATCTGAACTCATCCCTGACAGTTTACTTTTATATGAAAAGTATTTCTTAAAGTGCCACTATGATCAAATTCTCGATATCCACTTTTTTACATTTTCGTACACAATAGGTTTGCCGTCATGTAAATATCTTCCTATTGATTTGTGCGAAGTTATTTCCACACGTCCACGTGCACAAGACATCTGCCTGGTTACTCAGCATACAACAGACTCGATCGGCTGAATGTCGAGTCGAAAATGTGATTTGTCTTGAATTCTGAGGCTGACTCTGTTTAATTTTCATACGAAAATGAAGAACTATTAGAACCGTTTCTAAAGGGGAGAATAGACAGTAACTACAAGAGCTCTTCAAACAACGAAACGTGACGAACAGAGCAACACATTTCGCTCGTCTAATAGCTGAGCTTCGGGGAAACTTGTTAAGTCGTACGCGACATTTTCATGACACTGTTCAGGTTAATTGAAATTTTAGTTTCATAACATGTATGAAAACAGTAAAAAAGCAAGGTTTACTCTACAAGCAGTTGGACTTCGAGTCCTAACGATCGAACAGGAAGAATACGCAGTTTTTGCCACGACTGAATTCCGGCAGTGCTGAATAAAGATTCGCGAGGACACATCGGTCCATCACGGATGTGAGCTGATTTTGTTCTATTTATTTATGTTTTGAGAAGAATCTTTGGTCATACAGACATAACGGACCCTGTACTGCCTGACAACACGGTAAGTTGAAAGAGTGGACACGGCTGCTCTGCAGCGTGTCATTTTGCTTTCGCTCAGTAACGTGTCATTTTGCTCACCAAGCTAGCGTGTTATTTTGCTCACCAAGCCAGCGTGCTATTTCGCTCGATGTCAGACGGCATTGTTTCACAGGACATGATCCTTTGTGTTTCGCGTGCGTTGTAAACAAAAGAAAATTTCTAATTAACCGTACCAGTTGGCACACTGCTCGCACGCCACCGTGTCATTTTGCTCACTGCCCATTGTTTAGCGTGTCATTTTAGCGTGTCCGTGCATTCACCTTTTTACCTAAATTCCTGTGGAGGGTCACATATTCAATATATGAAAAGCTACATTTTTAATTTCATGTATTTCGGTTTCCTTTTCAAGGTCACAATGTTAAAGAGGTTGCCCATGATTGTGTTGTGGCACTGAAAAAGTGGTTTGAGGAACGGGGCATACAGAACTCTTATGACACGTGGCATGGTAGGTTCATTTATAGAAGGGAACTGTCTTTGTCGATTACTGCCTCCCAAGGTTCCAGAATGTCTCTCTTTTCAGGTGGGAAGTGATAAGTTAACAGGCATTATCACCTGAGAACAAAATTCTATTGACAGTCATCTAGGTCTTCAGTTGTGACAGTCTTCCATCCAACTAGTAAAAAGATGTATGAACATTGCATGGCAGATGATATGTAGCTCTGTGTATTGTTTGCATTACATCATAGGTACAAAAGGGGTGGCAAGAGAAATGAAAAAAATTTGCAGTGGTGCACGGCGTGATGAAGGCGAAAAGTGGTTTTCTGAACACTCTGACTGTGAGTTTAAACAACCTGTATAAAATGTTTTTCAAATTAACGTGTAATATGGGGACCAAGGTTTGCTGGCTAATTATATATGCAAAGGAAACATTCTTTGAAAAAAGTTGTTATGTTAAAAGTAACAATTGGGCATATTTTGCTTACAGCACAAGCCACCAAAACTCATTTCTACTGGGCCATGCGCAACAATGATGGCAGTGAGGCAGGCTTTCAACAATACTTGCTCAACATTGTGGACCATTATCAGGTAAACAATACATTAATCAACTTCCTCATGTTGAGGTATGATCGAAATTATTTCGATAAACAGGAACAATAACAATAGCCTGCTATGGCTGTGTTTGGGGTCAGCCCCAACCTTAGTAAATACAACAGGAACAATAACAAACAACTTTGTGTGGCTGAAAATGGGGAAGTGGGAGACAAAGTACTCCAGAGAAACTTTCAAAGTCAATAGCCCCATGTACTCCTGGATTTTTGAGAAAAACCTACCCCCTGGGTGGTGCACACAAAGGTATGGAGGAGTCAAGCTTCCTCCCAGGGCCGATTGTGACCATTCCTGGGTAGAGAGGAGGAAGTAATTTGTCCTCCTCTCCGATTGGAGGGAGTTGGGCCTCCACTAACCTAGATAAGAGGTGCACAGGCCGATATGGAGTGGAGGGAGTTGGGTCTCCACTCTGGGTCGGCTGTGACCAATAATTATTGC
>OX393565.1:15420206-15470206 GCA_947652115.1 Blastomussa wellsi | reverse complement strand
TGTAGTTTGCAAGCCTTCACTGCCAACCCCTTTTACCTCAAATGTGTAGGCCTGTGTTGGGCTTTCCCTTTCCCTGGAATACAGCAGCTGCACCAGGCTACAGATCATAATATAAACTTGTACCTTTTTTGAAAAAAGTCAGCAAACCGCACAAAATGTTGTTTCAGATTATTTCTCAAGTCTATCATGAATAGCGCAACATGTCTCACACATGACATTTTCAATTCTTCTCTCTTTTGTTCACAGCCAGCTATAATCCAGGTAGCAAGCCAGGCATCTATGGCAGGAAACAGGTTTTTTTCCTTTTGATTGTTTTCTGTGTAATCACGCTAAAAGGAAAATTAAAAAAGAAAAAAAAACACAAAGGTTAGTGAATGTCTTACTATTGTCTTGGTCCCCCCCCCCCCAGACACACACACAAAGAAAATATGGACGCTTTTACTTTATGTCCATTTCATGACCGACGGTGACCACAGTATGGAACCCCGTCAGGATTAGGCCATCTTTTTCGGACGTCCTCCACGACACAGACCGGCAAAACTTCCCTTACATCCTCAATGTAAAATCCTAGTGCTTCCTTCCGCTGCAAGTAAACTCGGTCACGCCATAACCCTTTCTTCTTCAGAATGGAATAATAGGCTTTGTAATCACCTTTTCTTTTGACATGGTTTGTCAGCCTAGGTTGACCACGGGCTATAAGTCGGCTCGGGAGATTTCGGCTTACGAGAATACATGGTGAATTTCTACAAAACGAACAGAATTGCTCGTTCTCGTCGGTTGCGTGATCCTCGTACTGAGCATGGCCTTCCGGTCTTTTCTCTGCAGAAATAATTTCACGATGAAGGTCATCAAAACTACTTGATGGCTCTTCCTCCTTTTCTTGCTGATCTATATTGAGTGAGATCTATAATGCCGATTACAAATGAACTTACATATGACATTCGCGACGCGCTGTCTTGAAAATGATGATAAAAGAAACGGAACGGTAATTCATATCGAAGCCATTGAAAATGGCGCCGAAATATGACAGGGCTGCAATCCTTGATATTGATTTCAATTTAGATGTATAAAAGTGAGCAACAAACTAAAGAGGAACAGTGCTATTAGCGGAAAAAATTGTCTTTCTTTACGTGAAAGGTAGATAAATATATGAAAGGGTACTCGATATGAATATTTATAATTTACGCACTAGTGCATCTGAATAGCCAAGGTGGGCAAAAGGTGATGCGATATTGTCATACACAGAACTAAACAAAGGAAAGAAAACAATTGTCTTCGGTTGGACCATCATCGCATGGACAGGAAAATTAAAATAGAACTCATGACCGTTGTACCTGGTTTAGCTGCAATTTTTTTTGCGTGGTTTTTCCACCTTTACGATCTCACCACTGTTGATCGTCAACCATCCTCGCAGTTCTTCAATTAATCCTCCCTGGAGCATGACAGTAATCTAAAATTAAGGAATTAAAAAAATGCTACTCTTTGGAGAATTATTTGCAATGAAAACGGAAAGTAAACAAGCAGTTCTTACCTTTCTCGTATTTGAGTCGGCTGCCATTTTGAATTTGACTCGCACTCGTCGAAGTTGATTGACAAATGAGCCTAGGGCTTCCCTGGGAAGCTTCCTTTTATAGCGCGCCTTCGTGTTTAAGGGTACATGTCATTTTTGTCTGAAAGAGGGCAAGGGAGGCCTGAATCTGTCTACCTTATCTGCTGAGAGCCTGGCCTCCATCTGTGCAGTGTCCAGGATAATTCCCATGAACTCAAGGGAAGTAGAAGGGCCCTCTGTTTTGTTGGTTGCAATGGGGATACCCAGATTCCTAAAGGTCAAGAGCATGCTATTCAAGCTCTGCTGGCATAGCAAATTAAGAGGAGGGGAGGATGAGGCTGGTTCGATGATCAAGAAATCATCGAGGATATGACAAACAAAGGAAATGAGGCATTGATTGAGGAGGACCCCCTCTATTGCGTCAGATCATAAATTGAACAGGAAAGGAGCACTCTGCAAGCGGAAGGGGAGAACTTTGTCATAGTAGCAGCTAAAAGTTCATAATCTGAAGGCCTAAGAGGGATGAGGTGAAATGCCGACTAGATGTCAGTCTTTGCAAGGAAGCACCCTTGGTCGAGGCTCAAAATACCTTGGATAGCATTGTCGATTGTAATATACTGGAGGCTGAAATCCTCTTTGGGAATTGAGGAGTTGATGCTCGTCTCTCCAGATATTGGGAAAGATAAGTGAAAGATGGTCCTAAACTTGGTAGTGTTTTTTGGGAACCAGTCCGATGGGGGACACCTGAAAATTGGGAAGTGGTGGGCTGGGGAAAGGACCCACAACTCGCCCAAGGGCCACTTCCGTGGAAAGGTTTTCTGAAACAATATTGGGTTGGGAAAGTGCAGTGGGCAGATTCCGAGAGAATCTAGCGACACGTCTCCCCGTAAAACCCACATCAGCCCAATACCTAAGATTATTACACAATTTTGAGACAAATTCGTGGTCAGGATGATTAGTCAATGTTTCCTCAAGTCGTTGCACATTAATGGGGGTCGGGAGGGAGCAAGTATTGTTCTCACTTTCGATGAGAGGAACTTGACTTTGAGCTTCCATGGTCACTATCTCTAGTGCTGCCCCCTTCCCACAGGGTGGACAGGGCAGTCAACCCTTGGGTGCAGTCCACTACATCTGCTAAATACATGTCTGAAATGGCAGGGGTCTCTAGTACATGTGCCACTCCTGTTGTAAAAGGTGCATGTGCCTCTGTTTGCACCCCCTGTTGTAGAGACACTTCGCTGGGGTCCATAGGAAAAAAGCGGATACTCTTCTTTGAGTACTGCCGGTGACAGTAAAAATGGTTAGCCAAAGCTGAGTATCAACAACTGACCAATTCATGGACTTGTAAACACAAGCTTTCTGGCGAAACTTAAAATCGTAAATGGCCCAGCCTAACCCTTTGTGCACACGAGCTGCATATCTAATTAAACTAACATACTGCAGCAGTTCCTGTGATCGCGTTGGGAACTTCTGGATCAGTACACTCATGTAGGACGTGAAGACAGTGGTCCACTGTTCAATATCTGTGATTGAAGTGGAGGCCGTCGGCTTAGTTTTCTTCGATACCTTAACAACAGAGTTCTTTAAGGATAAGAAAATTATCCTCCTAGTCGTACAGCGACAGGTTCTTAGGAAGTAATTTTGATAGGTCAAAAAACTCACCACTTTGGATGTCTTTGATGTATTGCGCCGGGATATCTTGAAACGGTGAGGCGAAGTTTACCGCCACAGTGTTCGTGGGAACTGTTGTTTCGGGCGCTGTGCCAGGCGCAAGCGAAGCGGGTCTTTGAGAAAGCAGGGTGGACGAAGCACTCACAGCGGCCAGGGCCGCTTCGGTCGCTATCTCCCTGACTGATTGCTTCATAGTGTCCGCAATTAATTGTTAGATCGTCTGCGTCTGGCCATCTGTAAACTCGGGGAGCGGTTGCAATTGTGTCGCCGTTTCATTGTTCGTAGCTGCTGGTTCAGCATTGATGTTTTGAACCTGACCTGCTGGTGGAGTGTTCAGCTCTCAGAGCCGGCGTTAGACAGTCTTTTGGACTCCTGTCTACGGTATCCCATGTTAAGTGCAAAGGGAGCAAAGGTCGGCGATGGCTAGGGCTCCAAACACGGTCGGGTCAATACATGGCTGTGCGCTTGGGCGGGAAGTTGACTGGCGACCTCCTGGGGGCATTATTTTGCAGTCGTGAAACTTGGAATCGCCTCACAGGATAGGAAAACCGTCACAAAAGAGAGCGAAGGATCGAGTTGAACATCGGCGAGACTTATTAACGAAGAACCTTCAAAATCACGTCGTAGAAGAAGGCAAATACAGTTTGCTAGCTCGCAGCAAAGGAATGAATGAACACACTCATGCTCAATGCCTGCGAATTGATTGACAATGAAATACTGGCCGATTCTGATTGGCTCAGCATACAGTTTGCGTTACTAATGCATGTGATCACACTAAACTTTGGACTGTGAAACCCTACCCTCTACCATATGACATGTCACACAACCAGCACGTAATTGCTCATGGTTGTCCCATTAACTAAAATTTATGCGGATGTAAATTGGTCTTTAAACGACTGGGATTGGATGTCTTTCCCACCTTATCTGGAGGGAAGCATCACTACGGGCAACTGCACCTGGATTCACCTGGCTCGAACGACGAAAACTTTCCCGTCAATCCCAAACTGGATTATTTTCGCCGCGATTTGGTGGACGCCTGGTTGACGACCGACAAGATCTTACCCACCACCTATTTGGAAGTCAAACGTTACCTCAATAAAGCCACTACCACGCTGATGGGAGCAGATCGCATCAAGTACGTTTGGACACTCAAGGAGAGTCCTTCTCGTCCCTCGACGCATTATGCCATCGACCTATGGGCCCAAGGCCAGTACGACCTGGGGGAGTCGTTGGCAATGTTCATGGGATTCCTGGAACTCGATCCCGATGGATCTGAATGAACCCGGATCGCACCCCACCACACCGTCTACGTCAACATTGGCAACAACACGCGAGGCACCATGGAGGTGACTCGATTGGATAGGCATCACATAGGGATCGAAGACCAAGATTACCCTTTTGGCGCGGTGAGGATTTCTTTAAACATTCACACCGAACGACTCTTTTACATGTTTGGGCGAAGAGTCCTTTTCGACGTGGGGGCCTGGCTGAAAGACCCTCCTCCTGTGCTGCGATATGCCATCGAAGGATTTCCCGTGTACATTTTTGCCTTAGAACTGGATCGATGGTTGATGCAAGTAGGAACGGATGGGTACGCGCGATTTGATCACGGACTGGTGATGGGGACCCACCTCCTTACAAAGAGAGAACGTATGATACTGCCCTTGCTGGAGTCACCCATTGGAGAACAAGTGACCTTATCCAACACCGATTTGAGCAAGTGTTTTGCCAAAGTGGACATTGTAGGATTGAGCATGACGGGCGAGCAGCAGCGACACACAATGGCGGTGATCCCCTTTGAGATGTATGGCAGGACTTGCGACCATTGGCTGCACCGACCCGGCACCCGAAACAGCGATAACCTGGGTGTTCCATTCTACATTGGTCTGGTCGGACTCTTTCTGTACTTTCACAAAGGCCCTGCTTTAACGCCCACGATGCAATTTCAAGGCGGACAATGCATGACCTTGGAAAGTAATGCACAATTGGACCTGTTTCCCGACAATGCACCCTCTCACTTTCTAGTGTGTCTACCCGAGATGTGGTCCTTGGACAAAACGTGGAAAGTGGGACTCTTTCAGCTGCTATTGCCTCACACCTGGCGCAACGTGTTGAATCGGCAAGTGGGTCTTCGCATCCACTAGGACAACGATCATCCAGACGTGCGTATGTTCTTGCGAGCAGACACCTATGTCACCGTGCAAGATGTGGTTGAAGGCTGGATGCAAGCCATGGAAGCCCACGCACCTCAGAAAAACGAATTGGGTGGGTTGAAAGTCATCTTGGATGAAGAAGGGTTTTACGTGTGGACGTTTCCCAGTGCCGAATTATCCGTGTATTTACCTGCCTGGTTGGCCCGCATCCTGGGTTACTTGGACTTTGACTTCTGGACAGTGCCCTTCTATTTTCATGCCGACTTGCGGCATCCCATTGTGGAAATCACCAAACACGATGCGGATGGGAAACCCACCGAAGTGGAGATCACGCAAAGTCACACCATGGCTAAACACAACCAAGCCAGCGTGTGGAGCACCATTTCCATGTACTCCTTCCAGAACATGTACGTACACTGCAATGTCAGCGAACCGGTCTACGTGGGCTCACAAATGGCGAAAGTGATCCTTACACACAGCGTCAACACCGACAAACAGATCGTCATCGGTATAAGGGACCACCTAGGTCGTCCTATACCATTCCAAAGCGGTGTTGTGACAGCGACCTTGTATTTTCGCCAGAGGGAGATTCCATGGTGCCCCTGAAGAAACGTATAGCACCCTCTCAATGGGTGCAAGTCAGAGGTCCCATCTGCGACCAAGGCACCCCTCCGTATCAAGAGGGGGGATGGTCCCCCTTGTGGGCCTTGGCTGGACAAGGTGCCAGTTCCTTGGGTAAAGAGGTGGCCTGCAAGGCCGCCAAGTGGTTCTGACAGTCCTATGGTCTTGAAGATCAACCACCTGCCAAGAAAAAGAAGAAGCAACAAGAAGGAGGGTTTGGCTTTGACGATGTGGCCTGGCAAATGATCAAATGTTTGAGCAAGGCAGGAGCCAAGGCAGCTAGGCTAGGTGCCGGCAAAGCCATCCAGTCAGATTTGGAGCAGAAAAAAAGCCATGGAATTTGTGTCTCTGTTTGTGGGTCAAGCCCTGGACACGTTGGGAGACAAAGTGCCAGGTCAACAAGGGGGTATTCTACCCCTCTTGGCATTGGGAGGATTGATTCCAGGTTTAGTCAAGCAATTCGGTGGACGTAGCTATCAATCGAGCACTGCATCCTACCAAGAGGGTGGTCGAAGAAGGAAAAAACGTCCCAAAGTCGTCACCGGTTCCTCGTTGACACCCACCCTGGCAAGGTTGTTTCAACGACAAGGAGGACGTAACGTTATTCCTGGACCACAAGTGGGGATGGGTCGACGACGACTGGCACGCCACTGTTTTCAGGGACTACCTTGAAGAAAAGGTATAAAGGCAACACACCAGTATCATTTAGATTCAAAGCCGTCCTCATGGAGACGTTGAGTTTACAAGCCGACAAAGGCCAGTACGACTACCCGTCACAACGCAAGATCGATGCCACCAAGTACAATGACGAATTCGGCCACACCACTGCAATTTCACATAGAAGATCGCCTGTTCCTATTTTGTTCATGAGAAATGGAATTGCATCTGAGGGTGAAGTTCAAAGACGCTGACCGGAAAGCCCGGGCGTATCACAACAACACGTCCCTTCTCATCTTGGGACCCGTGAATAATTTTGGCTACAGCTGCATTCGTCAAGTACGTTGTAAAGTCAACAACGCCGAAACCGAGGCGGCCTCGGGGGTGAATTTAGCTTATCAAGAGTACTTTCAAACCCTGTTGTAGTCTGATCCCTGGAACGAAAGGAGCAGACTGAAACGACAAGGTTGGTACCGAGATGTGGCCGGTCAAATGGACAAGTGGGGAGGAAAACAAGAAGATGAAGCCCAACTGAATGCTAGTGGTATCTGGCGTCAACAACATGGCAGAGTACGAGTTCAACGTCTGTCCCATGCCAAGCAATTTCACTCAAATTGACCAGAATGTACCTCCCAACACCAAAGTGGAATTTGACATCGAATTCAACGGTCCCCAGTTTGCTTTGATGGCCAAGAAGTACAAAGATACTGGTGATGGAACGGCTGCCACCGCTGCCAAAAAAGCGTCATTTGAAGTGATGGTGGACAAGTGCTTCGTGCATGTGTTTTACCACGTACCCGTGAAAGACATCATGCAGTACATGGAAGAACAAGTGGAAAAGACCACAGTCGTCAACCCGCTGAATTTTCCTTTCCGACAGATGCGTTGTGACAACTATCAGTTGACATCAATGGCGTGTTCCGAGGTCCTTCGCCCCGACTGTTTTGGATGGTGTTGTTGGACGACGAGCGTTATCAAGGTCACTATGGTTAAAATCCCTTCAATTTTGCCAGTCAGAATGGAATCCAAGTGGAATGCACTGCCAACGGTGTACCCATTCCCAAAGCCAGCCTGTCTTTGAAAGACACGTATGAGATCTACGATTTGTTGATGAATGCCTTGGGCAAACGCAAACGAGATGCGTACCTATTAAAGCCAGATACCTTTGAGGAAGGCTTCTTCACAGTACCCTTTGATTGAACAGCCGTCCAAGATGGAGGGGAATCCAGCACACCCTTGCTATGCATGTTGATCAACATTCGATTCACCTTTTCTAGTGGCAATCCTACTCTCCAAACTCTGTTTTTCTATCATACGGACGAAAGTCTACTGCAAGTCGATAATCGTGGAACGGTGCAAGGCCCGATTCCCTTGGGAGACATCTAAGAGTGCACGACAGCCTGTCAACACGATCAAGTCGTTTGTCAGTATTTTGCAGACGTGTACGGTGCCGACGAAGTGCCTTGTGGAATGCCTTATCCTCGATGTGCTATTGCCAATACAGATCCCATCAACTTGCTGGGACAGCATTGGGTCGGCCTCTTTTGGTCAGCACCAGGTCAAGGCGAATTCTTCGACAGTTACGCCATCACCCCAAGACGTATGATACCTGTTGGCATTGTTTTGACGAGTTCGAACAAACTCCTCGTCCCATCCAGCAATGGACCACTGACGTGTGTGATCACACCCTGTACTACCTCTACCATTGATGCCGCGGCACGCCTTTGAGTATCGTACAGTATTATTGAGTGGGAAAACCACCTGGCTGTACCGTCTGGTATGCAATGCACCGGTCTATTTCCGACGTGCAGACAGTAGCCCGTGCTATTTCCAAAAAATCGTCTACTGTTACGGTTCAACGTGGCAAACCATCTTTGACCATTTCGAAGCTTTAGGGGTGCTCTTTCACAAAGGTCTACCCAACGACATCTTAGAACTCTTTCCTCCCTTGCGACGACCGGGCTTGTTGATTTTGGACAATCTGATGCAAGAAACCACCAAGTCGTCACAAGTCACTCAGTTGTTAACCCGCGACACACATCACCTCAACTTGTTTGCCATCACCATCGCACAGAATCGGTATCCGGGAGGATGGGAACAGGCCACTCAAAACCGTAACTACCATTGCACGGTCTTGTTCAAGAACCCAGCCGATACCAGATACGTGAAAGCCTTGGGCGATCGTTGGCTGGGAAACAGTCGAGCCTTTGGCAACTGTATCAAAAAGCCACCCAAAAACCGTTTGGATATCTGGGGTGCTTACCATTTACACCGAAAAACCGGAAATTCCGGTTGGAAAATGAAATGGTACGTCCTCTTCCGTTCGGAATGTTCCGGAAAAAGTGGGCGGTCGTTTGAGGCGATCCACATTTCCTGCTCTTTTCGGTTTTCCCGGTTGGTGTGCGAACCATTTCAACTTCCCGCTCTTTTCAAGAGTTTTCACGCAAGACAAAACAAAAATGGCGGAAGATGAGGGAAACGAAGGTGAGTTTGAAAACTGCCAAATGATATCTTTGAAGTGGATATTAGTGATAAGTAGTTTGACTCCCCTTTAATCTAAGTATTGGTATGAGTGAAGTCTATCCTTTGGGCTGAAAATCCTAAAATGTTCAGTGATTTCAGAGTTTTCGCGTCCCGCCATCGGCGGCACTAAACATCGCCCAGAATGCTATTGTCTTTTGCGACATGTACTTACAGCGCCGAGTTTTTAGACGCGCGGCATAATAATTTGCATATCCAGGACCAGTCCGCTGTGATTGGTCTACAGGGTTAGCTTTGGGAATAGCTGAGTCTCTCTAGAGATTTTAGCTGCTGTCAATCAAACGACTGGACGTGCAAAGTAAATCCCAAGGTGCGATTAAGTTTTAACAATAGCCTTCTAATCAAAGGCGGGCCGCAGTCTTTAAAAAAAGTTTTATCTACGAATTTGCGTGCAAAATTTTTTTTATCAGACTCGACGGATTTCTGACGGCCGAAACGTTTTTAATATGGAATTTCAACCTTAAAGACAGAGTATTTTGTTGTTTTAATCGTCTCTGTGCGCCTTGTAGAACCGGAGATATCACTATTTTATGTTTGCTGTGACGCCAAAAATTCACGCTTCTCTGGTGCGTGCAAAAATAACAACACAATTAAGACCATTGCTTGCAAAGATTTAACTCTGTTTTAGACGGCGCATCATAAACAGTTTAATATCGAATTTTAGCCTTGAAGACAGAGTATTTTGCCGTTTTAATCGTCTCTGTACGCCTTGTAGAACCTGAGATATCACTATTTTTATGTTTGCCGTGACGCCGAAAATTCACGCTCTCATGTGCGTGCAAAATAACAACACAATTAAGACCATTGATTTCAAAGATTTAACTCTTTCTTAGACGACGCATCATAAACAGATTTATATCGAATTTCGGCCTTGAAGAAAGAGTATTTAGCCGTTTTAATCGGCTCTGTACGTCTTGTAGAACCGGAGATATGACTATTTTATGTTTGTCTTGATGCCGAAATTTCACGCTTGTTGTTGCGTGCTAAAAAACAACAATGGACTTTGTGGCTGTTCTATTCTCTACGGCGAAAGTTCAGTGAAAATTCGCTGCCTCGAAAATTTGTTCTGTCGAATTTTTTAGGTGAGGCGTATTTCACCTCTTCCCTCTAAAAACGACTGCGTTGGAGGCTAGCTTTAACTCTGCTGAGAGCGTGTGTCGATTAAGGTACTTGCACTGGCAAATTTCCATGTTTTTGGGGAAGCAAGATGTTACAAAGTATTTAATAAAATGATTCTAGAAATTCACATGTTGTAGTTTATTCCTTGAAGTTTATGAATTTTTGTAAAAAAAATGTTCAAGTTAAATATTAACGGAGATATGAGAAGAACCCCTGGT
This sequence comes from Blastomussa wellsi, assembly GCA_947652115.1. Lineage (NCBI taxonomy): Eukaryota > Metazoa > Cnidaria > Anthozoa > Scleractinia > Plerogyridae > Blastomussa > Blastomussa wellsi. The sequence continues at coordinate 15,459,677 of OX393565.1, read as the reverse complement.
GTGCCAAAAGATACGTTTTCAGTTTTTAGGGTCTTCCTATTATGCCAAGGCTATCTTTTTCGGTGTAATATTGTTCAGATAACAAAGAGGAACAATCCTGTGCTTGCCACAGACAATCCACTTATTTACTCTGTTTTTATTTCACTTTGTTTAAAACTGTTAATATTTAACTCATGACTTGGAAAATACTCACTCAAAAACATGTGCCAAGCACAGATTTCTGTGTTATACGACAACAACGCATATGCTGAAGTTTCAAAAGAAAATTCAAAATGGTTTAGGAGAAAAACTGTGAAAACCGATGCTGTGCATAGCCCAGAACAGTATTTCTTTTGAGAATTGGCCCTTCACAGAACAAAAAAGTCGTAATTTGGTCGAAATTTACGTGCTCTGTAGACTGGAACCATTTTGAAAAGAGTTATTGACCCAAAAAGACTGGAATCTAGCAAATACTACACATTTTAGCCCCACCCCCGCAAAAATGTGTTTGGTTTGTTTATACGTTGTTAGGTGTTTTCCATTTCCGGTTTCGATTGCGCAAGTCCTTGCGAGTTACACGCAACTCTTTGCCAATATGGCGTCTAGACCGAAGAAGAAAAAACTTTCATCTTCAGAAAAACGAAAAATGCAACAAGAGAAAGGAAAGAGTGGTGCACAGAAAAGAGGTTTAGGTGTTTCTGGAAGATTAGATTTTGAGCTGCCGGCAAATTGGAGAACAGAAGAGGTTCCATCGACGTCTAAAACAAGCCTGCATTTTATTTCGCCGGGGAAAAAACGATACCGCAGTCAAGCAAGTGCAAAGGCAGCGATAAAAGAAAGAGGGATGAATCTTTGTTTGAATGAAGCTTCCGATGATTCTGAACCACAAGATTCACAGTCAGACTTTGAAGGAAGTCCAAAGAAAATTGTAGGCAAAGTGAAATCTGGACAGCAGATTGAACATCGTCTGTTTGTTTGCCAATCTTCCCAATTTGAGAAGCTAATTGACGACATCAACAAAACTTCAAAGTGCTCAACACAGGATTGCAATGGTAAGTTTTTTTTCACCTTTGTTTCGTTGTCGTGCATGAAACGGGGGATAAAGTTAGCTTTTCACGTGCACTCACAACACAAAGGTGCTTTAATTTATGGAATTTCACAAGTAGCTTTATACATTGTCGTTCATGATGCACGATTAATATTCCAACAAAAGAAAGAACCATTTTCAAATCTTCACCATTGCTCACCACGGAAATATATATTTATTATTTTCATTAGCCACGATTAGAGGGTGTATTTATATGTTATATGAATGTTATATAATTTTGGAACTTGGCATATAAATTTATACAGAACGTGTTTCCTGTAGTTTAATTTTTGATTATCACAAAGCTGCTCAAAGGAATGGATTTTGATTTATGAAAGACATTACCCATCAAAATAGTCAACTGCAATTTACTGTTATAATTTCCTGGTGGTATGTGCATGAACCATAGCTCGTTATTATTATTACTTACTTTACATTTTTATTCTCTAGGTATCTTGGTGCCTACGAAGGTTGAACAGACTGGATTAGGTGGGTCAATGAATGTGACCTTTAGCTGCAACAGCTGCATCTTTAGGAACATTTCCTTTCAAGCATCAGCAAAGGTAGAAGGATCCAAACGGACAGTTGTTGGCTTGGCTCTTGCAGTTGCTTTTGTAATATCTGGGCATGGATTTGCTAAGTTTTCTAGAAGCCTTCAAGAGTTCCTGGGGATAAGCGTCCTTTCAAAAAATCGGTACTATGAGGTGATAAAGCTTATTTATCCCCACATAACTGACATTCTCGACGAAATGTGCAGCGATGCCAAAGAAGAAATGAAAAGCATGGAAAATGATGACCTTGGCAGTTGGAAGAGAGCTGTTGTTACCTCTGATGGTGTGTGGCACACACGGGGTCACTTTAGTAAAAATGGCTCTTTTGTTGTCAAAAATTACATTTCTGGTGGCCTTCTGTGGTATGGGCACAAATGCATGAAAGGCGGGGATGACGTGATAGAGGAGGAATTGTATGAAGGTACTTCGAAATCAATGGAAGGTAGACTAGCCGAGGATTGTTATAACGAGGCAAAGAAAGAGGGGTGCAAGATCGAGGTAGTGTGGCAGGATGGAGATTCGAGTTCTTCCAAGTCGGTTGAGAATGCCTTTGGGCCAGGCAAAGTTTTCAAGTGTGGTGGCCATGTGGGACGAGCACATGCAAACAATCTGAAGGACATGGCAAAACAAAAAGTATTCTCGGCACAACAGATATCCAATCACAAAGCCAAGTTCCCTGCAGTTGAAGGTGCAAAATGCAAATGCAAACGCCATAGCCAGACATGTGGGTGTCTTTCAGAGACATTTATCAAATCCGCTCGCATAAACCACTTCTGCTGCTTGCAACAGTGCTCCACGCCTGAAGAATATGCCAGAAGAATGCGAGTCCTGGGAGAGAAACACAGCCAGAACATCCATCAATGGGACGGTGGAGAATGTGGCTTCCACAACTTGACCTCCTGCTCATGTGGCAGTTGTGACGAAGATGATGACATTGAATGTGATGGAAAACCATATTCAACTAAGCATGTTCTTAAGTGTAAGTTTCACCATCTGGCCTATCAAATAGAATGCGAAAGAAGAGCTGAAGATGCTGCTTCCGTGATCCACCCAGAAATGGGACGTGGTCACTCCAACCTATGTGAGGCCCACTTCACTGTCCTGCCACATTTCCGAGCAAAAGAACAGAATTTGTCAAGGTAGAGTGAATTATTTTGTTTTTGTTCAGTGACAGTGCTTGTGTGCAAATCATTCTTTTTACTCATAAAATTATTATGATTGCAAATGAGCTGAATTTTGAATGAACAGCAGTTTATTCGAAATGACTTTAATTAGGGCTGTACTAGATATTGGTGTACTGAAGTTGTGTGTGCAAGTAATATAAACAGATACATGCAGAGTGTGTGTCTCATAAGTAATAAAGAGAGAGGGAATGAGATAGAGGCATAAACATTAAAAAGTCAACAAATAGACCAAGTTCAATATTCAAGAATTCTGCGAAAACAAGAAACACAACTATAAGGCTCTGGGGAACAAAACCGACAAACCCTGTAGTGATTCATGACATACTAGTCTTTTGTTTGATTCAAGCTGAATTTTAAAATATCAAAATTTGGTTATTATTTATTACTTCAATGAAACTATCCTAACCTTGACAGTAGATCGTTCATTCCAATTTACAATATACATTGCCTGATGTTTAGAGGTGCAAGTCCCACAATTAACAGGGGAATAAAATGATACAAACAGATATTTAATTATTATTACTTGTGGTTTTGTTAGGTTGCACTATATCACTTCCACCAACTGTGGCCTCGTTCAAGGAAACATGAGTTGGACAATCAGATCTAGGGGAGAGGCGTACCACTGGGTAACTGATCTTTACGATCGCCTGAAGTTGCCTGTTTTTCCAGCTGTGGCGGAAGCATTGGTAAAGCAAGTCCAAGATCATATCAACATTACAGCAAGGCAGCAATCAGATGAAGGCAAGAAAAAGAGAGTGCAGCAGAAGATTGCTAGGGCTGAGGATCAGGCAGAAAGAAAAAAGTGGGGGAAGAGGCAGGCAGTTCAACATTCGTATGGTGCTGATGACAATGATGATGGAGCAGGGGAGATCGAGGATCCAGGTTTAATTGCACATGCTCAGAGTCTTATGTCAGCCATTGGTGATGCAAATGAAGTCACTATTATTAGTGGTAATAAGTGTAGATGTGGTTCCACCCAGCACAAACGCACTTCGCATAGTCTCTGTCCACTGAACCCCAAAAATAATTCCACTAATTAGAGTGAAATTAAGAAGGTTGATATGGGGATGATTATAATAGCCCACTTGCAAAAAGAGTGGAAGCCTGGGGAGAGTTTTCATCAAAGATTGCACGAATCAGTAAACGCGTTTGTTTAAAATTCACTAGGCACGTAGTTGAAACCCAGTGAAATTGCATTGTGCTTTTTCTTTTGATCTGCTAGGATCTGACATTATATTACTCTCGCTCCAAGCCAACTGGGAACATTTTGAAATATTTTGCAAACATTTGTTTTCAATAGTTTTTGTGCCCCCAAATGATCGCACAACTCAGCGCGCGTGTTTTCACAACACAGTCTTCCACTCTTTTTGCAAGTGGGCTACAACGTGAATCCATGCTACCCTTTGTACAGATAATTGTAATAAATGTCATACTAATTGGTTTCAGACTGGCTGGTCCAGATAACAAAGTGTGCTGAGTTATACCACTTTCATGTTGTCACTCATAAAAATTATACATTTTGAGTGTTTGATAAAAATAGTCTGGCATTGTGGGGGTTTCTTTGAATGATTTTCTATTCATAAGCATCCATAAATGGTGGCCAAATTGTAAGTGAATAGAGCTACAGATCAAGTTGTTCGGTTGTTTTGTTTTTGGGCAAAACACTTTGTTCTGTTTTATTGAATACATTAGTATTTTTGGGCTAGGAAATTTTCAAGCTGGGTACTTTGTGAGTGTAAACTTGCGTTCGCAATACGAGGCTCCATCAGAACCCCCCTCCCCCCCCCCTACGTAAAGTACTCTGCGAGTACCCCCTGTGGTACCAAAGGCAATAATTATTATAACATTTCAAAATGGAATGGACAAATGAATTTTACAAACAATATTTGTTATTTGAGCTTGTTTATTTCTTGTGTGAATAGAACTACAATCAATTATTTGTTGTGCATATTTGCCATTTTATAGGGTACAATGTTTGGTTATTTCTTTTTATTTATGGTGGGCCATTGGGCTAAAACAATGTTATCAGACATTCAAGAGTACAAGTGTTTATACTTCAATAATTTCGATATTTTTTGGATCACAAAATCAAGAGTCCAAAAAGATAATTCGTACATAATCTAGTACATTAGCAAAATAATTTTTTATTAGTTTTTGCTACAGTTTTGTAGGAACAATGTTGCTTTCCACTGGTATGTGTAGATAAACATGAACGCTATATACAATATTTTTTTTATTCTTTTATTTTTTAAATATAAATAAAATTATAATTATATAAATTTCATACATCCGATTTGATTATTGATCTTTTATTATAAATTATAGAATTTGTCTTGTGTAACAAAAAAATAAAAATTGAAATGTGTTGTTGATAAAAAATCTCTATTTGTTTCTCTGGGAGGATTTTTTTCCTGCCGGCCACTTGGCAGCAGCTAGGTCACCTATTGTGACATGATAGACCTGCAAGAGAATAAAACAAAAGTCTCAACACCAATCTCATAAGTGTTAGCAACCCACTCCAAAGTAAAATTACTCTAGTAAACTTCAAAGCACCAAATGTGACTAGACCATTGTGAACATATTCAAAAGCAAGTGAGTTAGACTCATCGCCTTACAACAAAATTCAAATTATCCTGCGAAATGCCATGTCAACATTTCCACGAGCAAATTATTAGCCACTAGAATGTATTTCTCACCCCAACACCTGAAGGATCTGGCCGGTCGACCAAATTTCCTTCGACTATTCTCCTCACAATCTCTTTGAGGCTCTCTGGGAATACGTAAGTGGGGCTCTTTGATTGCCCTGGCCTTTTACCCAACGTCTGTTTGCTTCCGTACTGAAATGAAAGACAACACTAAATATTAAAAGGAGGACTAGAAAACGAACGTATGACAATGAAATTGATTTCACGAGATTGAAATGCCTTTACGAACGATAAACATTTCAAGGTAAGTTTATATCTAACCTGTGAACTAAGAGTTCTATATCAATTATCAGGTCTTTTGCCTTTGATTATTAAACAAGCGACCAATGCAAAAAGAAATGCTCAAACTCCACAGATGGAGAAGTCTGTTCGCAGGGAAACAATGAATCTGTATGCGGCGAAAATGCGGTGTGAAGATAATAAAGTTTGAAGATCAGATCGAGGGCTTGGGCTGAGACAATTACTCGCAGAGAACTCTCGACAAAACAGAAAGAGTTCATTCAAAAATAACAGTAACACTGAACCTACCCAAAGTAAGCAGAATAGCCTTTTGTAAATTCTACTTCTTGCCTGATCTGGCGTCTCCCCTGTGTTGATTTTTTGCTGCCGCAGTAGTGCCATCAAACCAGGCGGCGCAGATCCATAACTAAACGTCACACAAAGCACAACATTGTATGATGGCCGTAGGAAAAATATAATATCTGAAAAAATACGAATTTACTTACCCATTACGTGAAAATTCAGCATTAAAAGCCTCAAGAGCAAGCTCAAGCGTGGTGCTATTTGCCGCCATTGCAGTGAACTCGTAAATCTCCTCGTGTGCCAATAGTAGTGACCGCTGGCTGATATCGCGGGCACGTAGCAACCGCGGCAATCCTTCCGGTCCCTACCCGGTCCCCCAAAGATATTTTTGCGCCAAAATTCCCATTTTTCAACCCCGGATTCTAGCCTTGTCTTATAAGATATCGTGAAACTAATTTCAGATATTAAAATCACTAGTAAAGGAAGGTTTTGTGCCCAATTTTCACTTAATTCAGAGGACCTCAAAATTTGCCAGTGCAAGTACCTTAAACTGTTTTAGCCATTTGTAGTTGACTAGGTTGGCACATAAAGTGCGTGTGTCATTCCTGTTTAAACGGTTTAAACCAAGATTATGTGGATTGAGTTTTTACAAAGACTTTTCTCTCTTTCGGAGGTAAAGGAAGTTGTGAAATAAATTAGGAGTATACGAACAACCTGACAAAAAAAAATATGGCACCAATCAGTTGTACCCCTGAGGAAACATGATTTTGTATTAATAGCTCCCAAACAATACTTTGGAGACAAAAATGTCAAAGCGTAACGCAAGACACCCGCCAGGCTTTTACGCGTCATTGTTGAATGATGTTTACGATTGCAGCTGGAGTTCGAGATACCTACCGAAGGTAAAGCCCTCTGTCATGGGTGTTTACGAAGTTGAGCGTGTAGTCGCAAAACGAATTCAAGAGGGCAAGTCGATGTACTTCATTCAGTGGAAGAATTACTCCCTGACTGAAAATACATGGGAACTAGCCGAACACCTCTCCGAAGATCTCATCGCCGGCTTCCAAAGCAGATGCGTGGATCAACTTCGTGTAGATGAATGCAGAGAAAGGCTCGCACTCTTGTTCGAGAAGGGTTTGAAATCGCTCCTAGCCTGCAATGAGACCATCACAATGCGACACGATGTTCTACGATCGATGTTTCCTGATATGCCCTTGGACCTCAGAAGGACTCCGTATCTGGTCAGTCTAGAAGAGTTGTCGAGCGCCGGTCTTGGTCCTTACCTGAAGAAATACATGACAGTAACAGGCGGCGGCTGTCTCGTCAACGCTCCTGTCAGTTTCAAGTTATTTATTGGAAAGTCGGCTGCCTTTCGGGATGAACAAGGCCACAAAACGTGCCGTCCAGTGGAGAAAGTCCAAGTGACGTTCACAAAGAGCTACTTTGCTGGAAACGCCATGTAATGGGCTTAAAGCTGTCGCGCATGACCAACGGCTCCTTTAGGAGCCACCAAAAGTAATAAAGCTCATGACCAATTAATTTTGTGTTTCAACACACTCATCCATTTTTTAAAGGGGAGGGGCTGTTTTTAATTTCGGCAAGTGATGAGTTGGGGTGAAAAAATATTGGAAAGAAATGTTTAGACAATCAAGTGTTTTTTTTTTTAAAAGATTTTCTAAATTTACAGTTTCAAATCAATTTTTGTTCCCATCGTCGCTCGTCGCTCGTCGCTTGCTTTGAACGGTCTGAGATCCTGCAAAAGAAATTTGATATGTCAAAACAAGAATCACTGAATTACTGACAAGTAGCCTAACTCATGAGATTGTTGATTTATGAGGTTGTTTGTTTGTTAGAAGACCTTTTTGTCGGGTTTGGGATGAAACTTACCATTTTTAAGCCACTCCTGTATGGCGGGCTGCTCCGCAATGAATCGCAAGGCAAGCGCTACCATGCGGTCCCTGTGAAGGTGACAAATACTGTAAAATCAACACACATGGTCTTCATAAGGAAAAACCTCTGAATAAAAAAGAAGTACTTACCAACGAATAGGGTAATTAGCTGGCGGATTTGCCTGAAAATATGAACAAAATAATGAAATCTTGAGAGCTGATATTCATGGTACAACTTAGGTTACTCACGCTTCTTGTCTGCGGTACTCTGACGGCAGTCGTGTTAGTAGAGTTACACAATAAATTCGCAAACGACTTGTATGCTATACTTATAAACCAATTTTGGAATGGTATTAAAAGGAACTTAACTTACAGCATCTAATAAACTGAGATGACCCTCAAGATAAGCCCCTAGTTCCTGAAGAAAGTCTGCCACTTGGCCATCAACGAATGTAACCTACAAAATGAATGTTTGGCGAGCCTTAGAAGAATTGTTCGAGATTTTACATCGACATGTAATGTACGGTGCAAGTAATCAATTGAAATGAAACCCTCTTACCGCTCGCAGTTGTTTGACCAGGCGGAGACATTTCTTTTTGAAACAGATCCTGACCGTGTGTGAAATTCCCCGCGAAATGCTTGTCGCATATACCGGAAGTGTCAAAAGGGAAAAGCCATTCTCATTCCCAGATCCACTGTCTGCGCAATTTTTTTGCCTAGCGGTAATTCAACAGTTAGTCTGCATGCGCTTTTCATTTTGTACGTCAGACAGACCACTGTCGGCCGGTTGATGCTGTGGCTGAAGTATGGAAGTTTCCGAATTGTGAGAAAGGTATGTCTGTCTCCAGTACATGTAGCTTGCTTGCAGGCTACAGTACATGTCTAACTATAGCGATATATTTGTACATTTTCCCAAATGTAACTGTAAGGGTGGGAAGTTTGATCAAACTTGAAAACTGAGATAATATTCATCAAAGACCACCCCTTGCCGTTCTCCCCCCTCGGGATTAACATTGATAGGTGCATTAGTCTTATATATCTTATATATCTAAAGAGACAAAACTGCACAACAACAGCACTTTCAATCATGTGAAGCCATGTTTATTATAAATTACAAAATTCTGTATTTGCTCTCTTACATTCTATACAGTTGTGTTTCTATCTAGCTCTAAAATTTTCAATTCTCAATTTCTGAAATTTCTGTATTAACTATTTTCCTACGTAAACCTGTAGCCACTTGCTTGCATACTATGCAATTTTGTTTCTTGGTGGTCTGTTACCCAATGTGATTTTCATTTGAAAGATTCATGTCAAATTCAAAACGTTGTAGTATTTGAGAAACTTGTTAAAGAGACAAGTTCTAAGGTTTTTCATAGTCTTCAACTCACACGGGTACAATTTCTCTATCTAGCATTTGCAGTTCAGCTAAAAATTTTCAATTCTTAATTTTAATTGTGTTTGTGGTATAAATGTTTCATTCAGCCCTTGTTGCAGCGCTCAACAAGGCTGTTATAATGTCCTGTTTCCTGGTTTTTCTGTTGACAGTTCTTCCAGTTTGATTTTCCAGAAGAGCAATTAACTCTGCTACCTTTTTCTTCTTTAAAACCTCCTCGCTCATGCATGGTACTGAGGGGGCCACTTCAGGTTCTGCACATGAAATACGAATCACTTTTCTTGCTGCTTCTTGTTTGCCGCCTTCCAGCCAGAAGGAGTTATTTCTTTTATCATATTGCCGTTTGCACCTTTCCATTCCCCTGAGGGTTTCTTGGCGTTTTTCCACCACAAGTACATTGGTGGCGGCATCCCATCGGTTGATTTTCCGATGGAAATACCTCCGCAGGTCGCCATTCTTCTTTTCAACACCTGTGGCAAAAAAAGATGTGATGTTATACCAGAATATTTTCTATTGCCTCTGATGTAAGCCTTGTTTTACTTAAAGCAATATGACTAGACTGTGTATATAAGCTAGGTTAACATAATACTCCTACGGGCTTTTGAACTAATCAATAATTTCTCCAATTTCTATATTCCTTTGTTTTACAACCATTCACAAAACCAAAGGAAAGTAAAAAAAATAACTGTCATAACGAACCGCAAGAAGTAATACCTTGCCCGCTGAAATGTCTGAGACTTCCATGTTTTCGCATCATCGTTGGTGCACGGTATATCATACAGTGCATATAGGGTGTGATGATAACAGTTTGGCTATATCCAGGACCAAATCCTGACATAGCTACCATCTCCTTTCCCCAACTTAGTGCCTGTGGGACCAAATCAAATCTCATTATGGTTGTGATAAAGACTATGACAGTTATCATATTGTTTAAGTTGCTCTTAACTTTGTAGTTTGTAGTTTATTTTGACATTTTTAGTAAATGACAGGGTACATTTTTATAATTTTTCTCCGGTCAGGTTTCTTTTAAAATTTTGTGGATGATCATATATATAAGCTAACCTTGGTTTCAATTGTTTTGATGTCATCCTCTCCAATCTTTTCGTTGTTAAGAATCTCCAACAACTCTCTGAAATTCTAAAGTAAAAAGACAACAAACAGCATAAATAAAAATTTTTGCATATGTACATCCAGGTTTATATATACAGATGTTGTGGTTTAATTTTGACCCTGGTTTAATTTTTGTTTTCCATTGTTTTTTATTCAGTATCATACATTACCATACACAAAAACAAAGGAAAATGAACCACAACATATACATCAGAGTCGGCTGTCAATCGTTACTTACAATCCACAGCTTTCTTGTCTTTTCTACTTTGTTGGGTGGGAGAAATTTATCAAAAAGATTGGGCAGTTTTCTCAGCAGCATTCTTTTCTCTCCTCCTAGAAGTGATGTCCACTCCCACTGGTCGGACGAAACGGCAACCAAAGATAAACTGTCAACAAAACTTTAATACACTGAGGATCTCTTTTAACAAACTCGACCGATAAATCCGTCTACTCGCGAAAAAACGAAATCACACGTACAACGCTCAAAAAATCTACTCGAGGCGAGATCACACGTTCAACTGAATAATTATGCTAATAACTACGAATTGTTATTTCAACGAAATTCTCATGAACAATGTCCATTGTCTATTGTTCGTCACGTAACTCAGCGGAATAAAGGCACTGTCTTTTGAACACCCACTTTTCATTGTTTTTGTAAACTTGGAAGCTGACCCCAAGGGAACGTACTGAATCCAAGAATGTTTTGAGATGGTCATTTGTTTTCCTATTGGTTGGTCTGCTGTGATTGTCATCCTGTCAAAAGAATATAAAGATATATTGGTTGATAAAATAATACATATGCTGGGGGTGATTAAAGTTCAATCTTTGCTGGGGTAAAAAGTGTTACTTCCTCATATCGAAGAATTAAGCAATAATCCTTAATAAAATATAAATACTGTAATTGACAGGAATTAGATTGATGGTTGTGATAGTGGAATGATGGGGTACCATGATATTCACTGATCTAAACATTTAGTATTCTCATTAACTTACTGTGTCCCATTTCAGTACATCAAGGATTAGTCCCTCTTCCAGTCTGTCTGTAATCCTTAACATCAGATGAAGTTCATCCAAGATGACATGGTCAATGGGGATGTGAAAAAAGGGGGCAGAATGGCATCCTGGCTGCTTGGGCCATGAGCTGTCAACTCTTCTTGCCAGGGCTTCACTGTTGAAGTACTCACATGAGTGTGACATGTTGCATCTACAAAGAATGAAAGTCATGTGAGTTACAGATCAGAGATTATTCCTCTCATTTTATAAGAATGCATATTTACAATTTGTTGTTGTCAGAAGTCATATGTAAAGTTATTAAATTATTATAATTAAAGTTAGTAATCCTAAATTATATTACCTCTCATTCTTATGGAGTTTGCACCAAATACAACTGTTGTTTGAAGTGGCACCCTTCATGCCCATGGCAATCAGCAAAAACTGAAACACAAAACAAGGAAACATGCTCAGCCATAAGGACATGCTATTGCTTACATGTATATATAACACTATACTTAAAAAAAATATTTTGTTGCAGGTGGAAAGATGTTTTGAAAATGATTAAATTGACAGTGTACCTTTTTTACATCAAGACAAAACATAAAATTTTTACCTTGTAATCTCCTCCCAAGTAAAATTCAAGGGGCACTGTTTTTCCATCAACAGTAATCTTTCCATCCTTCACTAGGCTGTTGACATCACTGATGACATTTGCTAGGGACTCTTTTAAGCACTCGTGATCCTCTTTTCCTTTCATTATACTTCCAGTTACAGTATGTTACTGCATTCTTGATCCTTGCTCAAATGTGGAGTTGTTAAAGATTATGAGAGCCAATGAGACTGTATTGGGAGTCATAAAACTCATGATTCGTTCCACTTAGAAAGCAACATGCTTATCATAGATGTAAGGCTTGATGTAACAAAAGGACTCAAAAGTTAATGATGCTTATGAAAATATTTAAGTTTCATCTACCTGCACTAGACAAACAACTGCAGCCATCCTCAATTAAGGCGAAGGAACAAACAAAAAAATTGCTGCTGTGGGACATCTTTGTTCCATCTCCTGAAATCTTTACTTTTAGTTTGGTTACTTCTTCCTTATTGCCCATCTGCAAATGAAAAAAAGAATGGATGGATGGGACATCCAGTTAGAGAGCAGAATTGGTCAGTTCACTTTCCCTTAAATGTAGCAAAAAAACAACAACAACAACTTAAAATAGTTTAAGCCAAAATAGCTGCCTAAAGGTTATTTCTTTCAATTGGAAAAATAAATGGGAGGTTTTTTCGCAGACAAAGTACTAACCATCCAGGCATTTTTGCCAGACAGACACCATGCGCTGATTGTGTGTCTCCGCGGATGAACACTTGCACGTCAGGTGATCAATTTAAACCGATGAGACAGAGAAAATGTAGTAGTGAACTATAATTCGTATGAGGTCAGTCATACAGTAGACTTTGTTTCTCTCCCCACCCCCCACCCCCCCCCCCACCCCACATTTTCTTTTGTATCACTGTTGTAGATGTTATTCGTATTATTGATAATACTACATGTACTTACACAGTTGCGAATTTCATTTTCCAGGAGAAGTCGAAATGGCAGTTCCGCACCATGTGCTGCACCAGGAGTTCTAACAAAAGTAGGCACCATCCTTAATTAACTGATATTCAAAACAACCCAATGGGTACTCAGGATTTCAAGACAGGGATGATCAAATGGCTCCAAATTTAAAGACCCAAAAGTTTCCCTCTGGGCTTCCTGCAAAAACCGGAAAAAATCACTGGACCAAAAATGAATTTCTCAAAATTCCTATTGGAAATTTCTGATCCTTAGTGATGTACAAGAAACACACCAGCAGCTTTTTCGAAAGGTTTTCCAAGAAATCTCAATCTCAATCTGGGATATGATCAATACACTCAGTTCATGACACTGAATCTGTTGAACCTACTTTTTTTCCTTTCTTTTCGCACTCCCAGACATACATATAAGTTTATGGCGTCTTGTGCCAGATTTTCAGGTTTCCCTAAAAAGAAGAGAAACAGTGAACTTAAAACTATCGAAAATACACTTTAGGATTCTCACTTTTTGTTTTTGGACAACCTTTCTCAACATAGCTGGAACCTGTTTTATTAATGGCAACAGTGATTTAAAGCAATGCCTCTGTAAACAATGAACAACAGGATGAAACATATTTGTACACTGTACTTAATTTGCAGAACTAAGACACTATCACAATTCTAAGACACTATCACAATTCTTTAGATTGTTTTGAATGGCCAAAAAATCTCTTCTTGTATCAAGCCACCCCCAAAAATACTTGCCTAATTTTCCTACAAAAAGAATCTCAGAACTGAAAATTTCAAAGATCTCCAAATATTCTCTGATCATCACCATTTCTTGAAATCCCAAGTAACCCCCATAGGCAGGACAAACACTCTCTATGTCTCAATTCTTAATTGACCACTGATAATGTTTGATAGATGTTGACGCTTAAGCTCAGCTGTTCTGTCCCGGCAGTTGCCATCATGGACATTATCATCATCATCATCATCATCATCTAGGAAATAACTATCATCAAAATCATCATGAATGAGAGCGAAATTATGCAAGACACAGGCTCCCATTACTATCTTACTCATAAGCTTTACGCTTAAATGGTTCAAATGGCCCAGTTTTCTCCATCTCCCCTTCAAAAGACTAATTGCGCGCTCTACAATCTGTCTGGATGATGACAAGGTATTGTTGAAACGGAGCTGATTTGGAAGTAGGTGACCGTTATTCCTGAAAGGAGTCATGAGCCATCTGTAAATAAGAAACAAACATAAAAATATCAAAAAATCATCTTTTCTTAAATTATATACTTACTGCCCCCAAATAGGTAATGAGCTAATCTTGTATTGAATACTACACTGAATATTAAGCAAATTATGGCAATTAAATTGCCCCTGTGACAAAAAATAAATTATGATTTTTCTTTGGATATCAAAACTATGTTAATTAAACACTAAGGGACCCAAGTTTTAAGCCTTGATTTAAAAAAATTCACCTGTTTATTTTAACTGGAACTTTCCTATTTAATGGTCCGCCATTACTAACTTTACGTTCTTGAGAGAGCTGGATCGAGGAGAAAATGACGTCAAAGGCTCACTAGTTTAAGAATGCAATCCGTGTGTACGCTACAGAATTAATATGCAGCACGGGAGTTTTGGGCTTTCACACTTTGAAACTCGCGCGTTGCATATACAATAAGCTGCGTTCACATGCTGAAATTTTAAGCTGGTGAGCCTTTGACGTCACTTTTTCCGGATCCAACCCTCTGAGGTCCAATCGGTCAGGTTTGAACGTGAGTAATGGCGGATCGTGAAATCCAAAATTTACACTCGAAGGAAACAGCTTTTGGATAAAAATCAAAGGTCAATATTTTGCTAGTCAAGTGTTAAGCAGACACACTTTCAAAAAAATTATCTCAAGAAAAAAAGGAAGTGATTTTTTTTATCACAGGGGCACTTTAATGCAGTTGACAAACAGTTTGACTAATGCTGTAAATCCACCAAGAAATAATTACATGTAATAAAAAGGGTAAAGCAAAATAAGTGATGAATTGAAATGTGAAGAGTACAAAATTGACAATTGCTCTATACAACTGAATAAAAACATATATTTGCTCATAACAAAAAGGTATTTGTTCAACATCAATACCTCATAAGTGGGTAGCCCCCATCCCCAATGATGTGGTAATCTGCGGGAAACTTGTTTCCAGAAGTGGCAAAAAGAGAAGAGTTTCTGAGAACTCTGGAATCATGGACAGATCCAGGCCAACCTGCCAATACATCTGTGAGGACCATGTTATTATCACAAACAATCTACATGTAAGCAAAGCATTAATTAGTAATTGCAACATGAAAAAAATTAATATCTGGCACAAAAAAACGAGTGTGACTAGTACTTGGTTAAAGAAAATGGACTGATCAATTCCTTTCTTTTCACTGATCCATATAGCTAGTTAATGGTATGAGAATCTTTACCTGCAATTGTAGAGCATAAAACTTTTTCCTGCAAATGTATGACTCTGGGTCTACACTGGGTGCCTTGATCTTTATGAAGGTCCCGTCTATGGCACCTTAACATGAAAGTATAAATTAACAGCGAGTCATTACTTGACAAAAATTTTGATTTTCAAACCACTTTCACTCCAGAACTTGTTAGACTTAAACCCCTCATTAAACCTTCGTTTACTTTCTCAAGCTAACCAACAAAGAGCAACAAGACAGTTTACTTAAATGAGCGCCAATTTCCATTTTCCATTAATCTACATCTAATCCCTTGCACTGTAGATTATTGAAAGCCACCAGTGTTCCCCCTTTTCAATGTTACACAAAATCGAAGTAAGTCTTGCAGAGAAATCCAACATTGTTTCACACGAAGGGGTAACAATGAACAGGGGCAGGGTGAGAACAATGCTGTAGCCCATTGAAGCAAGAAACTAAATTTTCACGTTTACAGCCGGTATTTAACTATGTACTACGCATAGTTCGACATATACATTGTTAAGACTCAGGAACCTGCAAGATATACCAGGACCAGATTTTAGCAACAATATGCATAGCTGGAACTACATATAGACTGCTTCATTATGTCACCCAGCTGAATCCATGTAGTGTTTGCAGATTAAAGTAAATTTGCTTCCAATCTCATCACTAAATTTAATTCACGACGACACAGTAATTGGCTTCAACCTACACTGACCACCTCCATGGTAAAGAGATGAAAAACTGAATGTCGTACATTGTAGAGCAATATTGAAGGCACTTTCCAAGTTTTCACCAATAACACCTACCAATCGTTCCAGGCATTCCTCCATCTTCAAAACTCTGTGAGATTTCTCTCATTTCTGCGACTGCAAAATACCCAAAATGAATATTAAAGTTTAAAATAATTTCCATATACACATGTAATTCCTTTATATATTGAAGAAAAAGTATGTAATTGATTTTATTTTTCCATTACTCAAGCAAC
This sequence comes from Blastomussa wellsi, assembly GCA_947652115.1. Taxonomy (NCBI): domain Eukaryota; kingdom Metazoa; phylum Cnidaria; class Anthozoa; order Scleractinia; family Plerogyridae; genus Blastomussa; species Blastomussa wellsi. The sequence continues at coordinate 15,443,250 of OX393565.1, read as the reverse complement.
ACCGCTGTCGAAAACAGAGCAACGGCAGAAAAAAAAGCAAACGCGGGTTTGTTTACAGCTTTATTATGACTGACAAAAACATGGAGAAAAAAAAGATAGCCTCACCATTAGGCCACTTGAGATAGCGTGGAAGAATTGACAGGATGGCAGTATTTACTTTTCGCAGCACTCTACCGCAACTACTCATAGTGACATCGAAGCGATCGGCCACTTGTCTTGAAGTCTCGCTACCATTAGCCAGCATCCACAAATAAATCAAAATTTGTTTCTCTGGTGGAATTGGGGTCCTTCCGAACCGGTTTAAACCCACATTAAGGTAGCCAGAGGCAACAATTTCTCGCGTGAGCAACTCACAGGTGTTACGGGTCAGCCGAAAATGACTTTTAAATTCATCCCCAAAATACGATGGCACAGTTTCTTCGAAGTAGCCTTGGATTCTACTGAGGCTTCGTCGCATAACGGTAGAACCCACAGCAAGGACAAAAATGTCTTCGTTGGACTCTATCAAGTCATGACAGTCCTCCTCGTCGTCCAAAACAGCCAACAAAAACCTGTGTAGCGCCATTTTTAATTGTTTTTAATTAGCAACTTGTTGTCATAGTGACAGTGAGCCAACCGCTACAATACTTTATCGGGGGCTCAAATTTCCGTTTGGCATATGGCACAGGATGGAATAACTCAATTAATTGGTTTTAAAGCTAACTTAAAGGTGTACATTTGCGGCATTTAAACAATATTTAATTTATTTACAAAATCCCTGAAATGAACATGTAATTGAACTTTACTGTGTGAAGTAAAGTTTGCTTATGAACCATTTTATAACCACGTTAAGCTGAAATTAAACTTAACCTATAGGCTCATTTCATAGGCTTTAGGAAGGTCCTATAAATTGCCTTAAAGGTACATTTAGGCTACTTTAGTTTAGCTTTAATTTTTGCTTGGTGGTGCCCAAAAGTTATCTTTAATTTGCCTTTTACCCTTGTTAAATGCACTGGGAAATTCCTAGGAATTCTTAGGATTATCCTAAGAATTCCTAGGAATTTTTTCCTAGGAATTCCTAGGAATTCCTAAGAATTCCTAGGAATCAGAGGTGTGAATTTTCACGGTAAATTCGGACTTGGAATTCCTAGGAATTCCTAGGAATTCCCAGTTTCAGGAGTTCTGGTTTTGAATTCCAAGAAATTCCCAGAAATTCCAAGTTAATAAATAACAGGACTTGGAATTCCTAGGAATTCCTAGGAATTCCAAGTAAGGGCACCAATGACAGTCCTTGAAAGCTGTGATTCTAATATATTCTCAGAAATTCCTGGGAATATTTAGGAATAAATGGGAATATTTAAGAAATTGTAGGAATAACTAGGAATTTCAAGGACATCAGCAGCATGTATTAGTATATAATAAATATATGATATATTAATCAACTCACGAGAAATTGCCAGCAAACATTAAGAAATTTATTTTCATGGAAAAGTAAGGTTGTAAAATTGACAACCAACAAGATATAAAAAAGGATACAAAAAATTTTTCAATATCACATCTAAAAAATCATAATGTCTTGAAATGAATATTTTTTGGATCTTAGATCAACTTACTGTACAATGACAATTACATACAAGCATATTGATGGACATTAAGAAAAAAACAGATTCAATAAAAAAATTACTTCTTAAATTTTCTTCAAATATCATACATCTGGTAAAAAGATTACATTGTCTCAGAGAGAATCATACAAGAAGATTTTACATTTAAGCAGATCAAGTGTTTATTTCTTTGGAAAATAATTAATCAAAATAGGAAACAATAATTTAAAATTTAAAAAATCACATTGTATATATTGGTATCTAACTTTGAATGGCACTTAGCTGTTGTTTAGTTTTTTAAATTGTTCACGGAGCTTCCGCTGTTGATTTCTAATCAGGTTATCCACCCCATTGCGCTCCATTTTGTATCTCTGCTCCATAACATCTGTAATAAAAAAAAGTTATGATAAGCCCGAAAAGGCATTTGGTGGAACTTATAAAACATATTAACTAAGTGCTAAGCTTAATTTGATGTGCATTTTAAATGTGGAACTTACAGTATATCATGTTTAATTTTTCCCTCTGCAGGCCAACACTCTCCCCACCTGCCACTGTTGTTCTCCCCTTGAGGGATGATAGCCTTACTTCGTCTGGGGTGAACAGCTCAAAAAGTAAGGCTTTCAATCCCTCAAGGGGCTTTGTGGTATTCTTGACCATCAACATTAACTGGGACTGTTAAGAGATAAGATATTATTAATTCAGACTTGCCATGAATTCACTTCTCTACCATATATGAAACTGAACATTATCCGTGCCTTAAAGAGCAACCCCCCCCCCCCTCAAAAAAAGTGAAAGTCTGTAGCCCTTCTGGCCCCTTTTTTTCCTGCATTGATAATCTTGATTTGCAATAATATTCTTACTGCCAACTTGTTAAAAAAAATAATGTATGTTATTTAAGGTATGGATCTTTATAGTGAACATTCCTCAAGATTTGGCAATTAAGACTGCAGCCACTCCCACAATAAATAATTACCCGGAAAACAAATTGAAACTAGCAGTACATTGAGCTGATATTACTAAGTCATGTACATGTATGTATGCGTGCTTTTTATTTTTAATTACGGTTTATTTTTATTTTTTTGTCATCACCTCTCGAGTCTGCTCCTGTTGTTCTAGGACACTGGCTTGATTTTCTTCCTGTGAACTTTGGTTTGCCTAAATGAAAAGAATAATAATAATATTGTTACAAAGGTTTATCTTCACTCTGTTAATTGACATCTGATCTTCCTGCAAGCATCTTTTCTTCAAGTTATTCAAATCATTTTTATAATAAAAGTGTGTTTATTATACCCCTTAATTTTGTTTAGGATTATGCTATAAGGAAAGAGATATAAAGACGTACATTGTTAAGTTACAAATTAAAAATCAGTGCCTACATATACATATATACATGTTCATAAACTGTCCAAAGAAGGTAATATTTGAAGCAAAATTTACAATGCACATAGGCACTGCCCTAATAAAACAAAAAGGATTAAACTTAAAGATACATCAATTCATGTATCATCAATTGACAATATATTTATTGTCCGTTTTGCTGGGCAACTGAGAGCTTTATGTTTCATATGCAAGGCAGTTAACTCCAAATGCTTTAATTGTACTGTATTCTGACTGTTGAGTAGAAATTGATTAATATTAGTCTTTACCTTTAGGTCTTTCACCACTTTCTTCAAGTTTTTCAATTCCCCCCTCAGTCCTTCCATCTCAGCTTTCATCATCTCAAACTCTTGAGTAAAATGGGAGCTAAAAGACTCCCAGTTACTTTGTTGGCCTTCATTTTCCTCATCCAATGTGAGAAGCTCCGTAAAGCTCTGTGGGATGTGGTGTGACAATGGTGTTGAATTGTTTGGAGGAAATAATGTGTTTAATGGTGTGCGTTTTTGTGGTATGTTGGTGCGTCTGTGAGTGTTGTGGTTAACATGTAGTGCTGATGTGTTCTGAAGTGGTGTATACGAGTGTGAGGTGATAGTGTGTGTGCGTGCAGAATGGTTGGTGAATGGTGATGATTGATATGATGAATTTGTGGGTGATGTTATGGTCTGTGTGCGTGCAGATTGATGAGTAGATGGTGGTGAATGAGATGAGATGGGTGAGTGGGTGGGTGATGTTATGGTCTGTGTGCGTGCAGATTGATGAATAGATGGTGGTGAAATATGAGATGAGATGGGTGAGTGGGTGGGTGATGTTATGGTCTGTGTGCGTGCAGATTGGTGAATAGATGGTGGTGAATGAGATGAGATGGGTGAGTGGGTGGGTGATGTTATGGTCTGTGTGCGTGCAGATTGGTGAATAGATGGTGGTGAATGAGATGAGATGGGTGAGTGGGTGGGTGATGTTATGGTGTGTGTGCGTGCAGATTGGTGAATAGATGGTGGTGAATGAGATGAGATGGGTGAGTGGGTGGGTGATGTTATGGTCTGTGTGCGTGCAGATTGATGAATAGATGGTGGTGAATGTGATGAGATGGGTGAGTGGGTGGGTGATGTTATGGTGTGGGTGCGTGAATCATGGAGAATTCTTGCCACACGTTCTTCTTGCACTGTTTGCTGCAGCTTTAAAACATGAAGAAAAAAAATCATACTGATTAGGTGCATGACAGTACCTGTAAGATTTTGTTAAAATACTGGTTAATAAAACTGCAAAAGAAATTCATGTTTTGTGTACAGTCAACTCTCGCCTTGCGGACACCCCTCTATTACCGACGCTCGCTATTACGGACAAAATTCAGATCCCCATCTATAGAGGTTTGACTGAAAATGACTCCCGGTGTTACTGACTCTCGCTATTCCAGACACAAAACAATGTCCGTGAAGGTGTCCGCTATAACTTGCTGGTCAGGCAGGGGTTTCAATAAGTTTTTTGACAGGTGGGTAGTTTAGAATAGCAGATGGGTAACTTTCCTGAAGGCCGGTCAAGGGCCTTTGAACCTAGGGGGGTCCGGGGGCATGCCCCCCCGAAAAATTTTGGAATTTTAGACTCTCGCAGATGCATTTTCATGCATTTTCAGGCCTTTTCAATGGCTTTGTTGTTTCACTTTTTTTGCCTATAAGCCAACTACTTTGAACAAATTTGAACGTAATTTCTAGTATGTTTAATGAAATACATGATGTACAATGAAGTAGTCCAGTCAATGATTTCCATTCAGGTGCTACCTTTAAAGTTTAAACACTAAGTTTCACAACTGGCTGCATGGCCTTGGGTATCTTTGAAAGTCAAAGTTTAATGTAGTTTTAGCTCAGAATTAATCCTTGAATAAAATATATTCTGTACACTTAGCTTGCAGTCATGGCATGATAATCCGTTATCGACTTAGCAGTTTACTGCTGAATATTACCTTTCTATTCTCCTCTGCTCTCCTTTTTTCTTCTTCCTTTTCTGGGTCTGAAGTTATAGAATTAAAAAAGATAGAATGATTGAAGAGTAATTTTGCTTTCAAGTAACTTAATAAGAATCTGAAACTGAAATATTCCAGCAAATACCCCCCCCCCCAAAAAAAAAAAAGTAATAATAATAATAAATACACCAATGTCAAAGGCTAAGTTATAAAATTTTACCTTTCCCCTTTTTGGCTTTTTTTTTCTTTTGCTGTGTCTCAACTAAAACATAAATTGCATGAAGTTAGCATTTGTGAAATCATTAAACAATGAGCAATATAAAAAGAAACTTTGTACACGAATCACAGAAATCCTTCAAAAAGTGTTTTGAAGTAGGTGCTATCCTGGAACAGCACCCATGGGGAGATTTTCTGTTTTCATTTTTTGTTTGCTTGAGTTCAACTTGAACAATTTGTAAAATATAAGGTCTTCCCTCTTTCAACAGAATACCCACCAGAGCCAAGCAAGACATTACAAATTACCTTGATCATCTTGTTCATTCTCTTGTTCTTCTGACACATCTAATAATTAGAATAGAATAAAATTAATTTTAATTATTAAAATAAAATGCTAAATTGATTCTATTGAATTACATATAGTGGCAACCATGGAAGATTTAAAAAATAGTGAATGTCGACAAACATAACAAAATGATTTTGTAAATTTTTATTTCTATGCTTATCCACAAAATTAAATGTTGTCAGGTTGTCAAGTCTTACCTGGCAATTGCTCCTCTTCATTGTTGTCCCTCACTTTTTGAGACGGTTTCCTTGACCTCTTTCTATTTCCAGTATCTATACAAAAATGATATTACCTTTAAACATGCATAGTTGATTTCATGTGTTGAAATTATCTTAAAATATTAAATTTTAATGCTTTATTTCCATACAAAAGCCCTATAAAATCTACCTTCAATCGCCTCAGCTGAACCGGGTGTCAGGAGTTTTTTCTCTTCCTCGTTTGCCTTTGCCTTTGTATCTACAAAAAATATATGCGACTTTTGTTTACATATGCCTTTTGATCGTTTTGTGTGCCCTCAGTTTGGGTTTAAGCCTGTGAACATTCGCCCCGTCCCCTCATAAAAATTGGGAAAAAAATCGATTTCTTTAAAGGGAAGGGGCGGACGTGCACAGGCTAAGTTTGGGTGAAATTAGAAAAATATGAAATATTAATAAATAAACCCCAAATTCCTGGTACATGTATTTCATAAAGTAGATTGTGTCCATGATATACCAAACCCACGATTCAGTGAAAATCCCGCCTTAAATTTTAGGCGGGATTTTTTTAAACTTTGATCTGAGGATGTTTATCGATATTTTCAAGGCAAATTTCGGATAAGAACAAAAGGAATTCATTAAATAAAGGTATTATTCATTCCTTCATTCAGGAAATACGAACAAAATAATACTCTTATCGTATTTAGTAGACTGCGTGGTTCGACACGAAGCAGCCCGGTGAAGCTTATATATTAATGAGCTTTAACAAAGCTCAGAAGCGACGTTGCACGCGTCGATCGCGAGCTGAATCTTACATGTGTATTGCTTATCTTCTCAGAAACTGTAGGCTATTCTATACACTGTTAAGATATTGAATACTTATTGAACGCTGGAATTTGTACTCACCACAAACTTTTAAGATCGTAGCTTTATAAATGGCCGATCGTCCCTTCTTTCCCTCGGCTAAAATAATGTCCACTTTTGCTTTTTCTTTCAACTTCACGCCACTAACGACTTGCTTCTCGTTGATAACATTGATTGTATTTTCGTCTTCCCATTGTACTACTACGAAAACCATTTTGAAAAGCTTAAAATATGCGAATAAAATTCAAAAGAATTTAACCTCCACGTACGCACGAGCGATCAACCGACGAACAGAATTCAAAGATGAGCGCCAATATTGCAGTCACAAGGATAATCACGTGAACCTATAGTGACCTATCATTGGCTCGGCTCGGCAAAGAGAATCCGCTGGTTATTACCATTCTGCTGGCTCAGGAGAAGCTTGCTTTCCCTGTGCTTTCGAAAGTAATCCACGATTACACTTTGAATGGATCCTTCCGATCAACTTCCTGGCAATAATACTGATGTGAACTTGCTTCATGAAGTGATAAATCACGAGGGTAAAACTTTCTTCAAATGTAATATTTGTCGCCGAACGCTGTCGAGGAAACAAAGGCTCGAAAGTCACTTGTCTTCTATTCATGGCATTAAAGGTGAGAATGCATTCAGCCTTCACAGATCATGTGGTCCGAGTGTCGTAAATATTACACTGCCCTTCCTTTTAAATTGTTTAAAATTTGTTTCTCTTCGTTCAACAGAATACAATATAAGGACGTATAAGAGATATCTCGATGATCCCAGTTTACCATTGCCCAAATCGACTAAGTATGACTTAAACAAACGTTCAGCATCATCAAATGTCAATTGCAATGATTTGAACAATGTCATTCCTTCTCAACAAGCGATTTTTAATTACCCCGAATCAAGTGTTTGTGATATTACATACACATACTCACAAGAGACCGAAGCAACCACACATGATGATATGGGCACGTTGGAGCTATCAGGCTCGTCTTTGGAAAGACAGTGAAATTCGGATGGACATGTACATGTAGAGGCCGAAACATTCGCCGAAAAAGAGGTTGATAGTGAAGCATGGCTAGGTGATCATGAACCACTTGATGAAGACTCGAACAGTGAGTGCAGTGAAATCTCTTTAGACTTGGACTCCGATTCAGAGACGTCTGAAATTTTTTCAGAGTCTGAAGAAAGTGAAGTTTCAGAAGAAAACGATCAGTGTGGTAACAGTAGCGTTGATGTTGATAACACTACCGAACATAAAATACTCTCAGACCAGGAAACAGTATGTATGGCAGTCTTGGCCTATGTTTCAAGACATAACTTAACAAATGAAGCTGCAAAAGATTTAATTGAATTGGTTAATGTAACCTGTCCAGGAGCTGCAACATTTAAGTCACTTACTTACAACAAAGTTCAGGAAGTGTGTGGACAATGTGAATCACATGTGTATGACATTTGTGAAGTATGTCTCAGGTTATTTCCTTTAGACGAAGAAGGCAGCTATCAATGTGCCACAGCAGGCTGTGTCGGGTAAGTTATATAGTAATAATAAAATCTGAGCCGTTATATGATACAAAGAAGTTAAACTAATTAAAGCTTGCCGGCATTTCTTCAGAAAAATCCCCCAAAACCCATCGTGCATGTGAAGGTCAAATTCCCTAGCCTGCCCAAGAGCAAAATTCACTATGCGCCAACTAAGAGCATTAACGATGACGTCAACGCTCAAATAGGGTCCAAATGCATATACGCAAAATAGCATTAATTTAAAACTATAATGTTATAAATTTGTGCAAAAATCTCAGTTTCAATAATTTTTGCAAGTTTAGCATGTACATACATGTATGTACCTTCAAAAAATGTTTTAATTTTAACATTTTTTTCTAGTCTAAGGTACAGAGGAGGCGTGTCTCAGCAAGAAAAAAGGATTCACAAAAACAGTTTTGTTACCATTGACATCAATAATCAACTAAAGGATCTTTTGCAGCGTAAGTCTGTTCATATAACAACATAAAGCCATCCAACAAAATTTTACCCAAACTAAAATAAAAATTCAAGCCAACTGCACACTTCAGATGAAGGTGAACAAAAATGCTACTGGTCAATTTGCAAATAATTTGATTGGTTTGCCTAATGATTGGAGAAGTTCACACTGTTTAGTGCTTAAAAACAATAAAAACATTTTCTGAATAATAATTTTTACAGTTGGTACTTGTATTTTTATGTAGCATTCTCTTACATAAAGTACCTAATCAAAATCTTTCCTAGGCAAAGGAATATGGTCAACAATTCAGCAAAGGATTAGATGCCGTGGCAAATCAGTCATCACCGACATACTGGATGGGAAGTATTACGTTAAGCTTTGCGGAGAGGGCCAATTTCTAAGCAGTAGGACCAACATCAGCTTCATTTTCAATACTGATGGGGCACCTCTTTATTCTTCTTCTGGTGTATCTTTGTGGCCCGTTTTCCTTGCCATCAATGAGCTTCCATCACCAGAAAGGTAACAGAATTTGCGATTGCAATCAAGGCTGTTTTGGGTACAGTCGACTCCCGATAACTCGAACCTTCAGGGGAAATAGAAAAAGGTTCGAGTTAGCAGGAGTTCGAGTTACTGGGAGTTGAGAACAATTGAACGGAAATAAGGAAGAACGATGATCACATGCACTTCTATTCATACAAAGTACATTTAAATTCAATTTAATTTAATTGATGTCTGTAATAAAATCACTTTCTCTAATAATTTTTTTTAAATGAAAAACAGTGTCCATTGGCACTTCATACAGTGCACGCTGCACTTCGTGGGACACCAGCAATTATTGGAATTTTAAAGAAATTTTGAAGAAATGGGGATGAAATGTAAAAAACCCTGAACTGGAGTCAAACTGGAAGAATACTCACGATCGGTTGCTTCAAAATAAATTCAATTTCTTTTTATCTACAGTGCTGTAATTTTTTACTTGTCACTTCTTGAAAAACGTGGTTCGAGTTATCGAGGGTAAAATTATATAGAAAATGACCTGAGGGGATATGAAAATTGGTTCGAGTTAGCGGGAGGTTCGCGTTATCGAGGGTTCGAGTTACTGAGGGTAAAATTAGAGTAAATGTATGAAAGAAATCCACGGGAAATTGATGTTGGTTCGAGTTAGCGCGAGGTTCGAGTTAGCGAGGGTTCAAGTTATTGGGATTCGACTGTATATAAAAATGTTTCACACATTAACACTATCTGAGCCCTAGTGCACAATTTTGAAATTTGGATATTAATAGTTGTATACGCTATAACTGCGTGTAAAGACCATTCTCTATCCCTTTATGTCCTTCATAGAGTTTACAAATCAGTTGAATAATGGATGGTTTACTTATTTATTGAAGCATGGTAATTAGTGCACACAGTACATAGCTAATGTTCAACATCTGATTTTTCCTGATTCAGGTTTTCCAAGCAGAACATGTTGATGTGGGGAATTTGGCAAGGAAAGGGCAAACCACACTTCAACGTGTATTTTGAACCTTTTGCCTCAGAGATGGTTCATTTGTATCAAGAAGGTACAGTGCAAAATGATAATAAATTAAGATGTTTATTGACAAACAGTCTAGTCTAACACACTTTTTTTGGCATCTTTTACAAGTGTTACCTAAGCGGACGCATAGAGCGTGCACTGTAAGTACCTTTAACAAAGTCTTAGAAAAATTTTCTAGGATTCGAAATAAACCCTTCCCCGCCGCCAGTATCAGTTGCAATGATCACGAAATGGAATACAAGCTGAAATTCGAGTAGACCCAGGCACCATTTGTGGTGCATTATTATGTTTCCCAGATCTCTATTCTAAGTGACAATGATTGTTATAACACCTTCTTAAAATCTTATCTCCCCTTTTTTAACTGCACTCTGCGTGAAAAGATACTTACAGTAAAAATCGTGTGCGTCCTGTCATGGCCCTTTTGGGTCTGTAAATCCTTGTTTGTTTTTAATACAGGTCTTGAGATTAAACCAGAGTGTGAGGTGATTCCATTCAATGTTAAAGCTGCAGTAATTTTGGGGTCCAGTGATTTGCAAGGTAAAGCCTACCTCACTTGTATGACGCAGCACAATGGAGAAAGTGGCTGTATTACATGTGAAGAACCTGGTCATGTAGTCAAACAAGGGAAAGGGCATACCCGTTGCTATCCTTACCGGAATCTCGCAGAAGCGGCTCCCAAACGCACCCACGAGAGTTTTCTGAGGAATGGCTTATCAGCACACAGAGAGAACAAAAAGGTGGGTTTTTTTGCAAATGAAATGTTACATGTATATGCAATTTGCTATTATTGATTTTAGATTAGCTCAACTTGAAAGTGCAATACATAAAAAATATATTTTATATATTATTCTGGTGTACAATATACATTTACATGTATGTATGATATTAGGTTGTAGGTGTCTACGGTGTCACTAGTCTTGCCATGATGCCATGGTTCGATGTGGTATTGGGCATGGTTCCAGACTACATGCATGGCTGCTTACTTGGTGTTACAAAGACCCTACTTTACAAATGGTTCTCTGCTACAAACCACACAAAACCCTACTTCATTGGTGGAAAGGTACTGGAATGAATTTTAAATTTGACTGTTTAGAGAAATCATACCGTTAAGAGATTTTCCTATTAATTAAATTGCAGATTAAACATGTCAATAAGCGCATACTGAAGATGAGACCTCCAGACTTCTTGACACGTTTACCACGAGACATGGAGAAACATTTCAAAAACTTGAAGGGTGTGTACATAATATCACCTGAGTGCCAAATAGAGATAATTAACGCTAAAATGTATTTTAAAACTGACATACTCTGATCTATTTTTTTAAGCTTCAGAGTTGCAATCTTGGTTGCTGTACTATTCACTGCCATGTTTAGTTGGGTACCTTCCAGACAAGTATCTGTGCCACTTTGCACATTTGGCAGAGGGAGTGTACATTCTTCTTGGTGATGCAATAACACTATCGCAACTTGGAAGGGCTCGTGATCTCCTGCAGACATTTTACAAGGACTTTCAAGCTTTGTATGGTAAGAAAATACTGTGAAATTTTTTTAAATCATAGGGTAAAATTACCTATATTATGCAAAAATCAAAAAGATACACCCTGGCTAATTTTATGTTCTTCTCCCTTAATAGGAGATGGCAGCTGTGGTCTTAATATTCACAATACTGGTGCCCATCTAGCAGACTACGTTGAAGGATGGGGTCCACTGTGGGCATGGTCCACCTTTGGCTTCGAGGACATGAATGGCACCATCATGAACTTGACACATGGCACAGGAAATGTTTGTAGACAGGTACATTGACAAGTTATAGTTAATTATAAGTAATAAATGGACTTAAATGAATTTAAACTGTGTTCAGGAGAAATAAATTACCAGGGTATCAACTGCCATTTTAAATTTCTTTGAAGGTGATTTGGATGCTTCATGCACAGAGTCGGTTAAGATTTGAGGTTGATTTGCTGAAAGATGGTTGTCTTAAGGATTTTATCAGAAGAATGCTAAACACAAAAAGGCAGTAAGTACTACCCTATGTTGCTATAAAGGTAATTGAGATCTGTAGTTTTAAAACAGGTAAAAAATCTGCAAATGAAACAACAATTTTGATTTTGAGGCAGAAAAAGGGTATAAATGTTAGTTAAATTGATGTGGTATTTGGTAATTAATCTTAGTAAAAGAAATGTGCATTTTTACGACTATTTTGCATTTATGCAAAAATGGAGTATTAGGGGAGCTCGTCTCTTGATAAGTCAGTTCGTGTAAACTCTTAAGGGAGTACTGTCTGTCAAAAGCTGTCAAGACGCTGTCAGCACTTATTAATAGGAAGATACAAAAGTAGTATTAAAGTAGAAGCAAAATAGCTGTTGTCTCGAAGGACATTTGATTTTCTGGTTTGGTCACATTTATTTATAACAGTTAATAATTAATATGATATTTTAAGCTTACAAAACTCATCCCATTCTTGCTGTAGAGTAAAAAATCTAAAGGATGCAAAGGATTGCTTCATTGCTGGAGGGGCCAAAAAACTGACAGGGCTACCCAATGAATTAATTGAGAAGATTAATATGAAAGTTGAAGGAGGCAACAAAGCTAAAGTTCTGCGCATTGTTAAGAAAGGACAAGTATTTTATTCAAAGGAGTATACCAGGATGGTAAAACGAAATGCCAGTGTTGTCTTGTTTGCCTGTGGCAAAGTTGGAGAGATTGAGTTTTTTGTGTGGGAAAAGCAGTCAGGAGTCACATTGGCAGTGTTTAGAGAGGTACAGCCAGATCTACAACATCCATTCTTCTTTAACGAGGCTGGTTATCACACATTAAGGATGCAGCAAGAAAGGTAATTAAAAAATTATTTAAAAGGTATAATGAAAGTGGTTGAGGTGACAACCAACCTTTTTTATACTACGGGTAAGTTATGTTATTTTGAAGAATGTGAATACTGTAGATGTTAATAAGTAATAATTTTTTTAGGGAAGTCAAGAAACTTGGGAAATGAATTAAATTATCATAAGTCAGCTTAAACAAAATGTAATTCTTGCTGCTTAAACACAAGCCTTGTTTCCGGCTTATGTTTTCAGATCAGAGTTTCAAGTAAAACTGGTGGAAGATATTAAGGAAAAAGTCCTATTACTTGAAGGAAATGGAGACCACCTCTGTCTTATCCGGATGCCTAATGTTCATGGAGTGTGCGGTTAATACAGGAACTCTTCAAAAATTGTTTCTTATCTTTACAGACATTGATTGAAATTAACGTTATTGAACTTTTTGGGTAAAAAAAAAATCATGTTATTGATTGAAGAAGTAGAACTCAGTGTGTGAAGGCAATTAGTGAGCTTGGTGTTTCTAAGAACGCTGCTCCACATGTGATTAAAGTTGGGTAGCAAGAAAGGTCAACATATGGAATGGCTAATAATATAATTGTTTAGCCTATTTGTGGACATTGTTTTGGTGACACTGAAGTCTACTACAGCCACCATTTTAACAGAATCAGAATCCTGCAATCACTAAACTATCAAAAATTGGGAGAAAACTAAAAAAAATCTGAATATCTCATTAGTCCATCAGATTCATTTAAAACAGTAAAACTTGTATAAAAGTCAAATATGTACAGTTTTTTTCTAGAGGTAACTGCCCAATAAATGTACAGTAGTAATAATTTTATCATTACTCAATGAGGGAAATCTGAAATACTTTTGAAGTTTCCATTTCACTCAACTTAACTGCTGCCTCTGAAGTATTGAAAATAAACAATTATTATTTCATAGTATTCAAAATGAAAAGATAATTGGTATTTGAAGTTATTGAATTTTCTTTGAAGGTAATCAATGCATGTGAAGCCTTAATACACTTCAATTTCTAGGGTTTCACGAGAATTTAACTGCCTTGATATATCAAAGGTATTGGCATATTTTACAATTTCTAGGAATTCCTGGGATTTTCCTAGTGGCCACTGATGGCTAAAATTTTCCATTCCCAGAAATTCCCAAGAATTCCAGCCTTGATATATCATAGGTAATTGGCAAATTTTAGAATTCCTAGGAATTCCTAGGATTTTCCCAGTAGCCACATGTCTGCAATTTTCCATTCCCAGAAATTCCCAAGAAATCCAAGCATTTTAATCACACCTCATTTACATGACTGAGAATTTTTTGGAATTCCTAGGAGTTCCTAGGAATTCCTAGGAATTCCAAGAGTACTGGGAATTCAGTTCGCAAGGGTAGTACTCCTTAAATGTTAACTAAAGGTTTCAATTATTAATCTTTAATTTAATTTTATAGTGTGCCCTAAATGCTTGTTGTAAATAATGAAAAAAAGGACAAAAATCATCAAAGGTGGTAATTTGGAAAATATACTCCACCAGAAGCTGTGTCTAGTAATCATTATCAAAAGAGACACTGATAGCAGGAGATCCTTAAGCTTGTTCAAACACATGTACAATATTTTATTTAGTTAATTACTGGAATCTGCGATGCAAATTGGTGGGTTTTGCTAGATAAACAACAAACTCAAGCAAATAAAGTGAGTCCCAATTTATATAAAAGTTTTTTTATTTTTTGATAGGTCCTTGTTCCTCTACATTCTATCATCACATGAAATATTACTAACACTATTTGCTGCCTACTCCATTGAAATTTACAGTGAATAATGGCAAATATTTACACTGCCAATCACTCAATTCAAAGTTTACAGAAGTTACCTGTTTGCCATTGACAAAAAATGATAGATCTTAATTTTATTTTTATCTGATTGCACTTTATGGAGGTTATGGCCTACCTGACAGATCAGAAAAACATCAACTCTTTAAAAAAGACAAATTACAAGTCTATGCTGAGGAAACTCAGCCATGTTTTTCCTCAAAGGAGAACAAGACAGGTCTAGTTTGGGTCTACCCCTCAACCATTTTTCCCTCTAAATACTCCTGATTGTTGACTGAGTGAACAATAAAATATTATTTTAAAATGTTTTCAAATTGTATAAAAATTCTTAACTGTAACAAGAAATCACCTTTTCAAAATAAATATGTACTGTACAGAGGAGACTATTTAAAATAACTGGGTAAAGTAGCTAGATAAACTTTGCAATCTTGCATATTTTGAAACATGGATAACTTGAAAGCAGCCTTATATGTCTTGGCAAAAAAATTGAAGTATTTTAACTGAAACTTTGACAGTCCGGCTGTTACTGGTTGCTATTTCACACCAAGTCTTAAAATGCTCTTAGCTTGCATTCTCTTAATGATATATCCACTAAGAGTCAATTTCTATAGGATATATGTTACTAAAAACGGGACATTTCTTGAGGGATCGAATTGATGGAAATAGATGATTGCAAACTAATTGATCAAGCGGTATCAATCAATAAAATTAGTTAACTGGTATCGTTTGGTATCAGTCAATTGATGATCAATCGATATTTGATATTGATTGTTATTGATTATGGACTCCATTGATTGGTTACCCCGGGAAATTTACGAGTTCGTCACCCTGTGGGGATTCATCTGTCATTGAAAAATTCATCAAATATTAATAAGAAAAATGATAAAATGATATGTTTTAAAAAACCATATTAAGTATTGTATGCTTTAAGTTCTTTGTCATACTGTCAATCCCAGTGACCATTAGCAACCTTAGACATGAAAGAGAAACAGTCATGTCTACTCTTTCAGAGCCCATTGGGGGAATTCATTTGGGGGCTGACGATCTGAGTTTTCCTCCGCTTCAGCTCTTGGCAAAATTCTTTCTTTTGCCCGCTTTGTCAGCTTCTTCTTATAAGCTTTGTCCAGCTTTTTTTTTTCATTTTCCTGAGCTGCCTGCTTTCCCATGAGAGTTTCTTCACAGCATACTTCACGACTTTTGAGTTTCCACTGTCATCATTTTCGCAGCAGCTTTCCTCACTGCTCATGGCATCCATTACAAGGATCTCTGCAGCCTTCCCCTTTTCATGCTGATCAGTCCATTTGACCATTTCAAGGGCTGCTGTTCGCCTTGATAACTTCTAAAAAACATAATTATATAAAAGGATGAGTAAGGTATCCACCTTCTTGCAACACAGTCAAACTGCATCTTAAGTTTGTTCAATTAATTTTGCTCAACTAATAAATTTGTTTGATCATGTGTACTACATGTAGAGGCATCTAAAGTCCAGTGTCGATCAATACTCTTCATCAATACCACATTCCTAATTGGCATGCATATCATGTAAACTTCCATGCAAATCAAGAGTATCAATCAGTAATCTTGATTAATACCCTTGATCAAGATCTTGATCAATACATGATCAACATCATGATTAATACTCAGTCGATGCTTGCTTGATTTTAAACAGTTGGTCAGTAGTCTGCCGAGTGTCACCCAACTCTAATGATCAATCGTAAATTAGTAAACTCTTCACCAATGCTCAACCAAGATGTTCAAGGAGCATAGATTGAGTGTCAACCAAGGAGTTGATGGAGTGCCGATTGAGGATCGATCAAGGATATTGAGCGAGACATTTGACTGTGGATGCCTTTAGTACACATAATCTGTTGTTTACAGTATTTTTATTTCACTGAGCACACTGGGTTGTAGCTAAAAGAACTTCATCTGTTGTAGTCCAATGAAGCTGTGTGTTTTTGGCTTCACTGACAAATATAGCAGCATACTGTTGCCATAGTGAATTTTAGCAACATTTTACAGCTTTAATAGCCAGAGCATACATGTATGTATGTTAAGGCAAACAAACTAAAGGATTAATGAAAGAAAAGAGTGTGGTTTTCTACCAAGCATGCATGTTTTTGAATTAATTTTAAAAAGATTCTTTGCAGGGGTCTGGTCACCTGCCTTTATGGCTTGGAAGACATTTCTAAAATGATAATTGAAAGTACATTAGCTACCTCTCTTTGACGGCCACTCTTGCGAGTCTTCCTCTTATGATCTTCATATTTGGATGAGCTCTTGAGCCGCCTTGTCTCATAGCAAGACAAGTAATATCTTTGCAGAGCAGCTGTTAAAAAAAAAACGAGTGTTAGCAGCTCATGTATGATGCTAATTAAACACTTCAGGCGAGACAGAAATCATTTGGCATGACTATTTGATCAGAACTGATGGACTGAACCCAGAAATAATTTTCAATTGCTGATTTTAATTTCTACATATGCAGAACTAGTCCTATAGCATGCAACAAGCATTTGCTATTTATTTGTTTTTTGATGAACTAGTGGTGATTAAGAAAAGCTTTTGGGAATAATTTCTAATCAATGGAATCAAGTTACTGTAAGCAGGGGTTTAATTGACATTTTTAACAGGAGGGTAACTGGTTTTGATCACAGGAAGGCCAAACTTTAAAGGCCCAGTATTGGCCATTATGCTTTGCACGCCTTAGTTGTCAATTTGGTTTTCATTGGAGTGAGGCGTCTATTGTTTATTACGAGTTGTATTCTGTTGGCAAACAAAAGCCTCAGAATTTTCAACATCACAAAAATGGCCGCCAAGAGATCAAGGCATGCAATGCTGAATGGACAATGCTGGGTTTTTAAAAACTGAACTTCTTTGTAAGAAAAACTTAGCCCTAGATGGTCGAACCAGTGAGCTGAGCAAAATTCTGTTCGTAGCCAGTCAGTTTGCCTGGTGCCCAGGGCCCTTAATAAAACCTCTTCAAAGTTCATGCATGGAATGAGTTTCAGTTTCAATGTTTAAAGCACAAAAAAATTTGAATAAATTGCCTTGGAAAACAGCAGTGTACCTTCAACAATGGCCCTAGTCCATGGACATCTCTCTGATCCTCCATATTCAAGGAGGACTTGGTTTATCACTCTTTCTAAGATTGCTCTGTTGTTCTCCGAACTTACTCTAAAAAGGTATAACATGAACAAAACATTCAGTTTGATTCAATGTAACACTGCACTTCAGATATTAATTTAAACAACACACATTTTGGACATGATGCATAGCTCTACAGCTGTAGATGTGATTGCAGATTACTCTGCAAGACAGGGATTCCTTTATCACTCTGCCTTATTGTTGGCAGACACAAGGCAGCAATAAAGACAAGGAATTTTGTATATAAACCATTGTTAAGGTTAACCCATATGTATGAATTTTAAACAGGTCATTTTCCCCAATTTGTAAATTGTATTAGACAAAACACTTTGCCTTATAAATCAGATATTCATATCATTGATGAATTACTCACTCTTCATCAAGGTAGAAGCCATGGAAGTCATCCTTTTTGGCCAGAACTTTGTACATCTTCCTGACTGATCTCTGAGAAAGAGATGTTTTGCTAATAAATACAATTTGTTGAAAGTGATTGGGTTTCTAACATGAAATTTACTACCTCTTTTCTTTTCTGGGGTTAAGAACCACTGCCTAGCATAAAAAAAAACAGTTATAACATACGCCTTTGAGTTTGTTTATTGATGGTGTAATTTACTTGTTTATTTAGGGTGCAGTACTAGTAACAGAGCAACATAATATTATGTTTTTAGCAGTTTCACTGAAAATGAAACTGCAAAGATCTTTCACTCAGTTAGAAAATAATTTAAAGCTTGTGAATGGGTTAGTGTATTTTGAAGGCACATTTTTCTTTTTTTTTTTAATTTTCAAAAGTTAACAAAAGCAACAAATTTCAGCCACTGGCTGCATTATTCAAGAAAAAGCAGCAGTTATTTGAGGTACTTTTAGCTTTGTTTTTGTAGGCCTGTAGGCATTATGAAAGAATAACACCCCAAGATTGGCCATTAAAAGTGTGCAATACATTGGCTACAAACCCACAAACATTCGCCAAGAGAAATGTAGATATTGGTCCTGGAATTTGTCTAATGTTTGTCACAGTGTTTAAAAAACGTTACTTTAACCCTTTCATGCCCAATGTCGTTTCTGGATGACATTTGGAGGAGCAGCCGTTCTACCACTTGTGACGTCATCAATTTCGACGTCACCAGACGTTCTTGATAAGCACTTAATAGAGCTAGGATAGACCTATCTGCAAGACTGTCCGCTTTGGATATCGACTGTATTCTGGCAGAGCTAATTGAAAAAAACCTTACCAGTTTTTGGCGCAAAATTGGTGGTAAAATGGCCCATTACACCTGACATTGATCAAGGTCCCATTTCCAGGCTTATATTTTGGCTTATACACATGCACTAAAGTCAAATATTGTAATTTTTGGTACCTAATCTTCAGGAAAATCTACCTCCCGGGTAAGAAATCGCCTTTATATCAAATTTAAGGCCAGTCTAGCATCATTAGAGCAAAAAAAGTGCTTTAACGGTAAAAAAAAAACGCAATTTTGAGAAAATTCATGGGCTAAAGGGTTAATAATATGCTTCCACCTGTTACTGTAAAAAAATTGCTTCAAGTGTACCTAACCCCAAAGTAACCAAAAAGACATCATCTATTGCACGACTGAGCAAGTAAGGAGTATGGGTGTATTTCTGGTTTGATGTCACAAACTTCTTCGCATGCACATGTTTACAAAGACTTGCTACAATGTTAATTTGTCTGTGATGTCAAACCTGTAATGGACCCATGCCCCTTATTAGCTTGGTCATGTAACAGATGATGGCTTGATTTTGTTACTCACAGCCTATAAAAAGTCAAGATTTAGTTCAAAAAGGCACAATGCAGTTCAAACAGGTGGAAAGATTAACTAAAAAAAACAGTTTGGGTTTAGGTACACTTTAAATAATAACTTTCCACCTGAGGTAAAGTAACAATAACATGACCATGACCAGTCTGGATAATTATGCACATATAATTCATCTGGGCATTACCGTTTTTTAAAATGATGACTATGTCACAAAAAAAAAGGAATAGGAAAACTTTTCTAGTGAATTAATGAAACCGTAGTTTTTAGATTGCGTTTGGTAGGTTTGGAAGCGAAAAAAATTCCAAATTAACCTCAATCATACCCGTGGTGATTTGAAAATGACAGAAAAACGCGACGTATGAATAATTATGCACGCATAATTTGATTTGCGCGCCAAATTACCTTATTAGTTACATATACATATGTAAAAAATGAAAAGGAAAAGTTTGCATTTAATCTTGAGAATTTATATCTTAGATTGTATTTCGTAGGCTGAGAAGCAGAAAAATTCCAAGCTAAAGTCACTCGAGAGCCAAATTAAACAATAGAAATTATTCAAACGAATTTGTTCGATCTATGGATCACTGATTTCATTCTCATGCAAACAAGATCCAACAAAATTTAAAGCGTAGACTTTTTACTTACTCTACATGCAGCTGGTACCACAATTCGTGTGGTCTGTCTTCGACGATGGAAACGTCTTCGACCAACATTTCCCGCTTCAACATTTCCTTGGCTCTCCAGCCGCTGCTCGATCCGTTGGAGGACTTCTGCATGTGTCTTGTTGTTTCTCTCGTGCTCCTCTCTTAGCTTCTTGTTTTCCTCGGCAAGTTTTCTGTTGCTTGCTATCACCTCCTCTAGTAATACCAAGCAATCGTCGGAAAAATTAGCTTGGACGTTGGTAGGTACATCAACTCGTTCTGCCATGATTCTCGATGTCCTGCTTGTCAACTAGGTGAATGACTCAGGTATTATTGGTTGGCTGATCTGCACTGTTAAGTGTAAAGTCGACCAAAACGTCGCAGATATTGGAAGAATAAAAGGCGACTTCGGAGCTTGAAGAAGACAAGACTGTAGCTAATAACCAAAGAGTATTAACGCTCACCGAAAAAGCGCGCCAAGTTATTTGAACCGCCGTTCTTGATGTGTGCCTCAATCTAGTGCTTCACGTCACCAACAGCAGCCAATGCAAAGGTTACAGTGAGTTTACAGTGTCAATTATTAACCCGAAACTCGAGCCTTCTCTACCACGCTTGATCTTCGGCGGGAAATCAGGTCAAAGAACGCTGAAAGTATTCTCCTCTGTGATTGTTAAAAGGTAAGTCACATTGATGTTTGGACGCTAAACTACAGAATGCAGATGGCTCGTGCTCGGTGGCTCTTCAGCAGCACTCAATCACTCAATCCGCCGACTGACAAACTGTCGAGCCGCCGTGCCGGGCAACTAAATTATAATTATACCTTTCTCGTTCTTTGAAAACTCAACGCGACTGACGAGCCCTGTATTCTGGTAAGGGTTTTTCCAAAATCCTCAAAGCAACCTAATGTAATGGCGCTTACCATTTGCAATTCGATTTGCCATAATTGTTTTCCGCTGATAAGAGAGTGCAGGCTGGAGAGTTTAGCGAAGGGTAGGCAAATTTCCACCGTTCTGTTCTGAACAGAAGAGGAGGACTACCTCTGGGGTTAGTCTACAATGTCCAAATGGATTGTCCAGAAAATACGTTATTGCTCTTCCATTTGACTTGCAACTGGAATTGCTGGGTTTTTTGCTTAATGGTAAGCACCCAAACTGTCTGATTCATGTGACTGTCAACCAAAATTTGTGCTGGAATTTCTTGTTGAGCACCAGAAGTTCTCCTTCTGAAAATTTATTTTCCCCTTGCGTCTCCGATCTGTTTTGTTGGTCACATCAGTCACAAATAAGGCATTTCATCATAAAATGGCAATTTCTTTGATTTAGAGTGGTCATTTTCCACTAACTCACTAGCCAAGTTGTTATCAGACAGTTTGTTATTGGACAATTTGTTTAATTGGACAGTTTGTTCTCAGAGAGTTCATTAAGCCAATTACATTCAAAGTTTTAGTGTAAATCAACCAATCACATTCAAAGTTGTCTGTACAGGTGTGCACACGCTTACTTTTAATTGCTGGTAGGAGGGCTCTATTGCTCAAATTGTAAGCGAAGAGAGATAGCTTAAAGAGATTTATGTCCTGTAGCTTGAAAATATATGAAAAGTAATGCAGGATAAGCCTTACATTTATTTTTAGTATCTCTGTTTTCTTTATTTTAAGAGAATGGGAAAGCACAATGAAAGTGCACGCAAGGAATACTTAAAAAGGAGAAGGAGGAGATTAAAAAGGAAAAGAGCAGAAGAAGTTGGCAAAGAAGTTAATAGAGATGATGAAATTTCAACAAGCACAGACCATGACAGCTCTTCTGGACAGGATAGCAGTAAAAGTGAAGCTGGCAGTGATATTCTGCAAGGTTGTTGTTGTCTTCACCCTAATGATCCAGAAGTGATGAGGCGTTATGGTATGCCTCATCCAAGCAATGATCGCCTTCTAGTGGGATTTTATAGATTTCAGGAAAACAAAAGGAAGCTGCTTAACCTTTTAAGAAACCCTTTGGGGAATCAATGGTTTGGATAAAAAGGTGAAGATTTAGTCATAAATTTACTGTGTACACAAAAAAATGTGAAAATCCTTTGAGGTGATATTTAAGTAGTGTTTTATTAGTTAACACATATTCTGCAGTCCCTGTTAGTAAAGCTATCATCTATTGCCACGCCTTTTAAAGAATTCTCGCCACATCTAGTGAAACATTCACATGATTATAACAACTTCAATTCATACTTGGTGAATTTTGCATATATAAAGAAGGATTTATTGATGAAGGGTTTCACAATATAAGCTCATGAGTAATGGCATTTGTGTCAAATATCAGTCGTACAAGTAACACCTTTAAACCAAAGCAATAATCGATTTTGGTCGATAATGTTGATTGCTGTTGGATTTCACAATGTCACATCTTGATGGCTAACTACGTGTAGTACATTATGTGAGTGCACAATATGGTATTGTCATCATTCATGAGTGACCACATTCAAAGCAAGAGACTTTGGAATTTGGAAGAAAATTCTTCAAAATGTTTCATTTCATTTAATCTGTTAAAACAGATCTTGATATTTCTTATGTACTATTTGCAAGTGACTGACAGATTGTAGAGCTTAACTGAATGGTAATAAGTGTCCACATTCCTCGTTGGCATGCAAATCAAGATTTTGGAAACTTCCTTGTTCCATAACAATTCCATTTATTGATTATTAAGGTTTCACAATGTGAGATCTTGATACATGTTACATTTTGTGAGTGACAGCATGTGTGCTGGATCTTTATGCCTAATTGTATCATGATGAGTGACCACA
>OX393565.1:15405206-15410206 GCA_947652115.1 Blastomussa wellsi | reverse complement strand
AAGCCAGTATGCACTTTTCTCTTTCATTTAGAATGGCACTTACGGGCCACCATACTGATGGCATGTAACGATATTTGTTATATGAAGAAGGCCAGTGTTATTAGAAATTTGAAGACATCCTATTTAATTTCTTTCGTGATCACACGTGCAAACAATAATTAATGCGCAACTTAATTAAAGGCGATCAATACTTTTTCACTACATATCAGTTCATCACTTGTCTTGGTGTTCATTTAAGCTGAATTGAAACTGATTTCTACAAATGAACATTTCTGATGATGGGAGACACAGCAATTTTCATTTCCCCCTCTTGTTCAAATTTGGCAGTAGCAAATCTGGAAAAGATTCTTTGAACGGGCATAAAGGAGCATGGTCCTCCTGGCTGAAACTTGTTTTTGAAAACTTTGACAGGATTACCATAACTATTTGTGTCCTCGTCGGGGATATACCATCTCATACAAGCAAAGTAGTGTGTGAGATGATCATTTCCCAACTTGATTGAATGGCGAAAGTAATACTGTGCAGTGCCAGCAGACACACAGAATGTTTCTTTTAGGATTTGACCATTATTTGCGGGCCAGGATGCTAAAATTTGACCTGAACGGATCCCTCTAGGTTGTATTTTAGACCCGAAGGTGGTAGACCAAATCTTTATAGAGCCGTACTTGTGTATACTTTCTCCGAGATCGCTTGCTGCAACCACTCTTTCTGCGTACATGACTTGATAAACTGATTTCAGCAGAGTCAAATCATCCTCGTCTAAGTGAACTAGTCTATAGCATGGTGTGGTTACACCTGAATGATTACTCCAGTTTATGCCATCTAGTGACGCAGATGATGCAATGTTATTAAACTCGTGATCCGTGGACCAGTCTGAAGGGGACACTTCTTCACCCTCATTGCTTCCCAAACTTGATGGAAAGCATAAATGCAAAAATTTATCTTGATACATTGTGGGTAGCGTCATGTCTTTCAAATACCTTGACATTAGAAATTGCCTCATGAGCTGCAGTTCCACAGATCTTTTGTTTGTCTGTGTGCTCCCCAAAATACCATTAAAGCGTTCGAAACTAAAGCACCAAAAACTCGTAACCGGTCCATGATCAAGTATGACCTCTTTCAAATGGTTATGCAGGTGCATATTTGGTGTAATGACATGCTTGCCGTACAAATTTTCGACTGACTTACAGAACTTAAGGATCAAACCGTCAGCTATGTTCAGGTCGGTTTTGGAAATAGCCGACTGGCAAAAGTATTTACAAGCTAAAACAAACGTTTGCCAGCATCTGAAATGATCCTCCGATAAGATACCTTTGAGGCAATAAATAGAGTATATTAGTGCCCAATTTTTCCACTGTTCAGCCGTATATGAACCTGAATTACTGGTTATCCGGGTTGGGAGCCTACCGATGTCACCAGGTACTTCTAATGATTTGATTCTGTCCTCAATGTCATTCAGTTGACTCGGGGTAAATAACTTCAAGTCGTTCCATAGATGGAACATCTTTTTTGCTGTCCCAAGAAAAAGATTATGCATCGGATCAACGGTGCAAAATCTTATAACGTCGAAGTAGTCCAGATCAAGTAGGATGCTATAGTGCGTGATACCGCTTTTTTGACCAAGCAAATTTCGCTGAGCTTTAGTTTTGCACTTGGCAATTTTGACCGCTTGTCGACGATGGTCTTGATTAGTGCGGGACCTCCACAGGTTTCGATCAAATCCGGAATAATCCCTTTTTTCCCCAAAGCCACCAGGAAATTGTTTTAAACAACATGAACATCCAAATACCGCTGAATGACTCTTAAATCCACAGATCTTTCGAGTTGCAGGAACGTCAGAGGAAACACACATAACTGCAGCACGGAACACTAAAGCAAATCTGCTTAGAGAACACTTTAAACGAACGCCCTTCCACAAGGCTTTAAGTTCATCCACCGCTGGCTCCAAAAACTCGTTCAGATCTTTAGGTTCACGGTCAAGTGAAGGAA
Source organism: Blastomussa wellsi (assembly GCA_947652115.1). Taxonomy (NCBI): domain Eukaryota; kingdom Metazoa; phylum Cnidaria; class Anthozoa; order Scleractinia; family Plerogyridae; genus Blastomussa; species Blastomussa wellsi. The sequence goes on along the minus strand of OX393565.1, from coordinate 15,408,217 downwards.
CAACGCCAATGACAATTATGTTTTCCCATTTAAATCGTTCAGCTCTAGGCAAATTTAAAGTTGCCAAATAAAATACTCCAACTGAGTAATCTTTCCTACGTGTCATTGGTTGAAAGAAGTCGAAGTTCAACATAAAGCCATAATTCCGGGGCTTCTTCAAGAAATCCGCTCCATTGACGATTTGAAACTCCTTCCATAAATTCCCGTCATATACATCGGCAAGTATTTGTTCCCCCACCTCTCTCTTCCTCCATAACTCGCAACTAGAGGCGAAATTTTGCCGCTGAACAAATTTTTCGAGCTCTTCGATAATGCTGTTGGTGCAATAATACTTAATTGGGTAAAAACACGATTTACCGTTTTGAAGAGTAACTCGCGTTACAATAGAAGCATTACAAGTCATTTTCCTCCCTCTGGAAAAGTAAGTGTTGCTGCACGTTTTGGCAACTTGTCGATTGTTAACCATCGTAAGGCAGGAATCGTATTTATATAGCTTCGTACACTTGGGGCAAACCACAAACTTGTTAAACTTATCTCTATCAAAATTCAGGAATTGTCTGACGAGGTAGAGTGAACCAGGGAAGCTCAATATTATCTTCTCAAAAACTTCATTTGAGACCTCTATGCCCAGTACCTTAAGCCATGAGACCAAGAACCGAAGCAACCAAGCCATCCCATTATCACTCAGATGGCAAGTCGCTTGCAAGATAAGCAGAAAATAAACAAACCAAAAGATCAGCGAGTTCACTTTCTGTAGTGATGTCTGCTGGTGCTGAAACTCTGGAAGCGGCGGAGCACTTTCTATGTCTCTGGACAACATCTTGGGTAGTACCCCGTTCCAGATTTCCTCGGTCTCGTCATCGGAACTTGACTCGTCACTTTGGTGATCATCACTGTTCCTGCCATCTAGGTCTTCAATTTCATCGTCATTTGAAGGAGAAGCTGTATCATTTTGGTTGTCATCTTCGAACTGAAACGAGTACAAAATGACAAAAACAGAACTCAAAACGCGGTTCCCGATCAGTAACTCCGAATTTATGTGTGTAAAAGAATAGAATTTTAACTGACGTAACTGGAAGGGGGTTCAAATTAAGTTTTTAGGTCATTTTGGCTACTAATTAATATAAAATCCACGGCTACTAAATCCACGCCATCGCTCCCCGGAAAGAATCATTTACATTGCGTCCGAACTTTTCTGAGATCGTCTCGTTACTTCTTTGCCTCTGTGTAACTCTGTATTCTAGATAGTTCATTCTGGATTGATTAATTAGTTTGATTAATTAGTTTGACAAATTTCACTAAACAATTTGGAACTGGGAGATGGATGATGTGACGTGGAAAGGAAAAAGTTAAATCTGTTATGCAATATGTTTTTCCCGTTTATTCACTTCGTTCCCGAGCCAAAAAGTAAAATAAAAGCCATGCTCGGATATTTCGCATACCTCTCATATTTCAGGTAGGCCTACTTCGGAAATACAATGACAAATTAACACAACAAAGATCAGTTCTTTTTCCCGAAGCAATATCAGTAAAGACTATGTGGAAAACGTGATCTCATGCTGCTATTCTAGTGTACTAAAATCAAGTTTTTAAACTGGACTTGGTGATAATTTGAAAAATGTTTCGTGTGTTAGTCGCGCACTTGCTGGCGTACCACATGCAGTTGTTAATTACCTGCCCAGAGTTTTGCCCTTCCTGAGTGGAATTTTCAGACATTGATTGTGCAAAAGATGGCTCATCAAGGTTTCTTTCTGTGGGTTTGAAAAAGAGGTATCTTTTTAGAGAGTTAACTCATTCGCGAAAATGCGAACATGTTTTACACATATCCGCGATCTAAATGTCTATAAAATTACCAACCTTCATCGTCTGGCGAACTTGATGTTCCAGAATCCAAATCGCAAGACTCTACTTTTGATTGCTTGGTGCTATTGGATAAAGCTGAGTACCTTTTCCTTTCGTGTCTTTCGTAGGTTGAACGCGATACGACATTATCACAATGAGCGCAGTAAACGTAACCTTTAGCTTCATCGAGCGCGGCCGGGTCCATAATTCTCTCTCGGAGTCTCGAACAGTGAAGTTTGGTGAACACTATCTGCTTTGTTAAAGGTGTTACAAAAGTTAATTAAAGATTGATTAAAATGTAACTTTGTTTACCAACTTTAATGTTCTCATTAAAGATATCAAAAGAGATCATACAGATTTTAATTAACTTTTACTCTTCCCTAAAGACACAAAACCTTAAGGTACCTTTCGGAATTAAAAAAAAAAATTGCTTAATGGCAACCTAAATGTTTTAATTTTTAAAGTTTAACTTAAGGTTAATTAAATATCAATTAAAGTTTCACTGAACCTTTATGGCGTTTATTGTCACATTAAAGACAACGAAAGTTTAAGAACAGCTTTCAGGTTCCTTTAATTATTTCTTAAAGTCACCAAAATTTGTGTTTTTGTCCTGTGTGGTTGATGGTTCAGGACCCGTTTTTCCCGTTCTTTCCGGATGGAAATTTGCTTACCATTAATAGGGAATTTTTCATCCGGATGGTTTCAAGTAAATGGTAAGCACCCCTGGTTGTAGACCATCGTCCCAGGACTGACAAAGCCAGTCGCCTTCGCACCCACATCTTGCTCGATTAAGCAGACCCCATGACAGTTCTACCGCCCTAGAAAAGCATAAAAAGGCGAACGTGTTCCACGCGACAAGGCATGGATTCTCTCGTGTTACCCACGTTTCGACGATCTGGGTTTCGACGTCCTCCTCAGTCTTTACAAGCACCCTGGGGTCCTGGAATGCCGGGCACCTACTACGTCCTACGAGGTGACGAGTACGATATTCGCATTCAAGATGCCAGTGAGGTGACAATGGGACGACGCAGTGTTTTCACCAAGAAAAGACGACGGCAGAAGGGAGGCATCTATCCAGGAAACCAAGCCAATTGACCGTCACCATCACGTATTGCTCAAATGCAAAGAGTCATTCGTGCTCGTCATTCTACCAATCTGCGAAGACAAAG
>OX393565.1:15385206-15392706 GCA_947652115.1 Blastomussa wellsi | reverse complement strand
TTAATTCATATCGTTAAATTTACTCGGGAAGGCTAGTAGTTTCCAATGGAAAATGAAGTTTATTTCTACTGTTGATATTTTGACATTAACAGTGGTAAATAACTGTGCATGTAATCAAACACGACGCGAAGGCGATCGATAAAAACTGAAATTTGAACTTTGTTCTTTCCTTTAGTTCTTCTTCTGTAACTTAAAGCTAACAACGATATAAAGATTAACAGAACGCGAGCGATGGAGTGAGTGAAAGAGCGATTTCCAATCGGGTTCAAATCATTTTCAATCTTTGCTTCCGTCGTCTACAAACGGTTTTACTACCAAGAGAGAACAAACCTTGTCACACTTTCCATTTCCAGGAACACTTTTAAAACTGAAGCAATTTATCAATTAGATAAATACAACAAACCCTCGCTGAATACATATTTAGCCAAAACACCGACTTTATTTACTGTAGAGTTCCAGGAATTACTTGAAATATTATGAGAAACGTATCGCTTCAATTGACGGGCTTTTTTACCTTTACTGGCATCAATTCAAACTCTTCGCTTGCAAAAACGTGACTTAGGCCTGGTTTAAACGTCGCATTTACATGTGCCGAATCAAATACTAATTTTAGTCGACTCGAATGAATACGTTCGGCTCATTCAATTTAAACGTTGCATTGTTTTGCCGAATAAAATTGCTGTGCGCGAGTGACGTGTTTTAAATTCCCATTCGAAGAAACATAAATTATTTAACATACTTTCAATTCGATTCGGCACATGTAAAATGCGACGTTTAAATCAACTGTCGAACTTTATTTAAGTTACATGTAAACTGCCTGACTGTTCTTGGTTTGAATTACTAACAAATGTGATTATTTTACAGGAAAAATCAGATGAAACCTACATACATATCAAGAACGAAAACAAGAAAATGCATTTTCAAAATTGCGCCTTTTCAACTGAGAAAAACACCCGATGCAATCTAAAAAATATTGATTCTAATTTAAAATGCGCAAAAGACAGACTAATAGTGCCATCTCAGTGTTTTCCAAATAAACTAGTTTTCTTCAGTCTATGAATAAGAGTCCTTCTCTTCCCTCTACACTTGGTGTTAATGCGCACGGCTATCTGATTCCATTGCTCACTAAAACATGTCGAGTCAAACTTTCTTTGTAAAACGGACACAAGGAAGCCTAATTTGCACTGTCCAACTGCTGGAAACCTTTAGTTCCTGACGTGTTGCATCTCGTTGTCCGTGAAAAGAACATCAACACAAGCAAGGGCGGCAGTAGACATGTCAGTACCAGTCGCTACAATTGAAGTGACTTTGGCTCGCTGCTCATCGGTTGGCCCGTGGCTGCTTGGCACTAATGGGATGACGTTCTGATCAACAGTCTACAGGGGCGGTCTCGGTGGAGCCACCTGGGGAGGAAACACGGGCGGTAGGTTTTCTCTGTGGATTTGATGGAATGTACTCAGGACGGGACGCTGAGATTCACTGGGCTCTATGCTGGATGTGGCTGATTCCTGAGAAGTTTGGACAGTGGGGCTGCTGCAGAAACCCATCAGAGATGCGACTGCTTCTGAATCCAATGTTGGGAAGTCTGAATCTTCATCAAATAACGGAGAAGCAGCAGGATTCGGCTCATGCTGATGGAGACACTTGAGTGCTGTCAACTGCTTAACTACCTCTGTCAGGTTCAATATCTGCTTTCGCAACTCGGTCGTCACGTCGTAGTGGTCGGTCTGTACTGATGCGTCAGCTGTAGAGCGCATACTAATTTGGCATTGAACGCTCGCCTCGCTTGTCTCCACACGTTGGTCTCCGGTTCTCTTCCTCTTAAGCTCGGCTTGTTTTTGGTTTTGTTCATTAAGAAATTCAGCCAACAATTGCACCTGCAATTAATACTACTGTCAGTGATACATCTTCAGCACACACAACATGCCTATATATTTTACTAGTACTCAACATCAAATTCGCATTTTTAACTTTACTTAGAAAAACCAAGGTATTTTAGAACTCTGTCCCGGCGATCTAAAAATTTTAGAACGTTCTTCACGAAACACGGATTTGGAACAGCTAGCTATGTTATAACTTAAACCATTCTAGACCTAGGCTAAATTACAGAATACAGGGCCACGTTTACAACTGAGTCTTAGTTCAACGGACTTCTGGGGCAACAAAGTCTTCGGTTCCTGGACGACAAAACTCACGGATTTCTTTGAACAGGTACTCGGCCCTTTCATGGCTAATGCCTTTAGGTGTAATAACAGGAGGCAAACGGCCTGCTTGCAGCATGTTCCTGTCAGTTTTAAGAATGTTAATAGCCGTTTCCTCAGATGAAAAATACTGCTTACAAAACACTGTTCCTGGAAAGGCTTTATCAAATCGGAAGTGATGATAAGTCTTCAGATGCAGAATCTTCTTGAAAAATGTATCGAGGTAACTCATCCAATCGTACGTTGGGATCAGTACTGTGCCGTTGTGCAATCCAACCAACTCGGTCATGTTCACTATCGCGGAATCCTGGACTGCCCTTGCAATATCAAATAGTGATGAAATAAACGTTTTCCTCGTTCTTTGTTTGACAAGTCCGAAGCACCAATCTGGTGCAAATTTCGTATGTCCCGCAATCAAAAAGTTATACTGGATTGTGTGGTGTCGCCCCGTCAGCACTCTCCAAAGGTAATACCACATGAAGGCATTGTTTTTATTTTGCGCCCCGCAGTTATCAGCGTGAATTTGCACAAATGTTTCACCTAGTCCGTGCCGCTCAAAAAAGTAGTGCATGTACGATATTGTGCTGTTTGCGCCTTTTCCCGTAAGTACACCTTCATCGATTAAAAAGTTAACTTGCCTTGGTATGGCCTCACAACACACTCCAAACAAACCACATTTACGTGGGGTCTTGAAATACACTGGCCCGGGCTGGTAAGGATCGGCAGGGTAGTGAAGCTGTTGCGCGTAATCATACGAGTAGTGGACTGTTCCTTCAAGACTACAGGGTGCTCGTTTCTCGGAAAATTCAATGTTCCTTAAGTGTTCGGTGAGGGTATCTTTCGTTGCTTTGCAGCAGTTTTTGTAGAAATCCCTCTCCCCTGCAGCAAGCCTCAAATGGTTTTCTTGCTGCCTTACAACTTCTGCCTTTTGATTGTCCGGTAAATTAGCTGATTTTAGAATTTGGTTGTTGTTCTTCTGGCATGTCCAGCAGAGATCGGACGCTGGTCGCATTATGACAATGAAGGGGCAAAGTTGGGTCCACAAATCACAGAACTTTGAGTATCCAACAGATTCGTGTCCGTCAGCAGCGCACGCACCTTGGTAGCTTTTCCAAAGACGAGATTTTGTCATGGAGCTCGGCAGCAGTTTCACATCAATTCTTTTGAAGCCAGGAACACGTCCTGGAAGTAAAAGGGCTTGGTCTTCGGCGACATTCATGATGAACTTTACTACCCGTTCAATAGTGGCAGCACTGAAGGCGGAGCTTGGTAGACGTTTCTTGTTGCTGTGAGTACGAAGCGATAGTCTGTTAACCTGATAATGTTTAACGAGGCTGTAGAATCTGGTCTTGTGGAGACGATGCATGAAAAGAAAGGTTTTCAGGCAGATTCGGTGGCTGTGGAAATAGAACGGCATCCTGGTTCGCTGCCTCGTTTTCTCTGCTCTCCCTGAGTAGCTGACCTCGTCACAGTTCATGGTACTTTGGATCATTCCTAAAATTACCAGATCTAGTTCAGTCGAGGAAAGTTCCCCACAGTTGTTTCGGCAATCGGTGATGCCCTCAATTTGTACAGTGGAGCTGCATGGACTTCCTTTATATCCATGTGCACATCCACATGTTTTGGTCACAAATGCCTGTACTCTCGATCGCTCAGATGTATCACACTCCGAAAAGTCAAAGTCAACATCGGAGTCAATTTCCTGATCAGTTTCATCGCCGCTGAAGTCAGAACTGTAGTTGTCCTCTTGATCATCTTGCTCGTCTACTGGTCTGGCGCTAAAATAATCTTCTGCCAGAGATTCTAAATCTCTTTCGCCGGTAAGAAAGTATGAGAAATCATTACTTTGTGATTGCATTTTGAAACTTGATAATAGACGAGTACGAAGCGTTGTGTGTTCCTTCGCGCGTGTAAACGTTTTTGTGTTGTAAACCGCGTAACTATGGAAACCAAAAGCGAGGGAATGGCACGCACAGGGTCCTGGGGCTTGTTTCTCGAAGCTCCCGGTAATTACCGGGCCCGTAAGCTGTTTTGTTGGGAGTTTCAAAAGTTTTGAAAATTATACAGTGAAGTAGACTTCAAAATAGACTTCATTGGAGGTCAGATCACACCCTACTTTTCTTGAAACTTTGATCTAAAAATACGATTTCGGGCCCGTTAAGAGTGACAAACGGCGACCACGTCGATCAGGAGACATGGAGGAAATCTGTTCCTAAAGGATGCACAAAGATACAGTACCGCTTATTCACTGCGTGAGGTGATAGGGATGTATATTTTAAAAGGTAAGAAGTTTTAAAAAAATAATTCATGTGTTCACACTGGGATCCATTGGTCACTGGACCTTGTGAAACACGTCGTGCTCACTGAATTGCTTGAGAAAATCCTGAGGGAAAGAGCCGTGATTTGCCGTTATTGTTTCCTTTTTCTTATTAAAACTTTCGAATAGGACAGTAGGTTTTCTTTATTTTCGTTTATATTCTGTACATAATATACTTTACAAACACCATTCTCACAAATAAGAAGCTGACAAATACAAGTCACGAAGTATACGTAAGCTGGGTTGTACAAGATGAGCTAGCGTGTTAAGAATTATACCGTGTCAAGGAAACAAAGAAACTTTGCGTGTTAAAAAACAAAAAATCTAGCGTGTTATAAAAACAAAGCTCTACCGTGTTAACCAGATAAGAACAATGGCTACGAACACGCTATCCAGTATCAATTGTCTTTATATGCATACCCGCACGGTAAGCGTGTCATGCCATTAGCGTGCGAGTGTGTTATAACGTGCCGTGTGCGTGCGTTCACCTTATTCCCTGAAATCCCGTGGAGGGTCACAAATGATAATAATAATAATAATAATTAAAGATTTATAACGCGCCCTTTCCATGCAGATATGATCAAAAGCGCGTAACAACTGATACTTAAATATTTAAAGTAATTAGAAATAAAAAGAGCATTATAATTAAGGCTAAAACTAGATAACACTAAAAACTGAATGAAACATTACAAATCAAAAGCTAGTCTAAAAAGATGCGTTTTAAGAAAACGTTCAAAAATTCTCCTCAAGGGATATGAAGGGGCAGATTGTTCCATAAATTAGGGGCTGCAGATGAAAAAGCACGATCCCCTAAAGTCTTTTTCAGTTTTAAACTGGGATACTTTAAGAAAAGACCGCCAGCTCAACGGAGATGATAGCGCAGCTGATAGCAATCAGATCGGTCAAGTAACCAGGTGCATGACCATAGATAGCTTTAAAAGTAAGAAGAAGTATTTTAAAATCAATACGAAATTTGATAGGAAGCAAGTGTAACGAACACAGTACTGGTGTTATGCGGCTGTACCGAGGAACATTAGATATAAGCCGAGCAGCTGCATTCTGCAAGCGTTGCAATTTAAGTAGATGAACAGAGGGTAAACCAAATAGAAGGCTGTTGCAGTAGCCAATACGACCTATAATAAGAGCATGGACCAAAGTGCGTGCAGATTCCTGTGAAAGATACTTTTGGATACGCCAAATATTATAAATGGAAAAACCCAGATTTGCAAGTTTTGTGGATCTGTTCCTGGAGATTCAGATTAGAATCGAACCATGTCCCTAAATTTCTTGCCACAGTGACAGGAGCAACATCAATGCTTCCTACGGTGAGGCTGTACCAAGGAACATTAGATATAAGCCGAGCAGCTGCATTCTGCAAGCGTTGTAATTTTAGTAGATGAACAGAGGGTAAACCAAATAGAAGGCTGTTGCAGTAGTCAATACGACCTATAATAAGAGCATGGACCAAAGTGCATGCAGATTCCTGTGAAAGATACTTTCGGATACGCCGAATATTATACAAATGGAAAAACCCAGATTTGCAAGTTTTGTGGATCTGTTCTTGGAGATTCAGATTAGAATCGAACCATGTCCCTAAATTTCTTGCCACAGTGACAGGAGCAACGTCAATGCTTCCTACGGTGAGGCTATTAATATTTACTTTAGAAAGTAATTAGAAAGTAATTCACTAACTGACTTTCAACCTCTGTCCATTTCCTGTTACCACAGACTCAAAAAATGATATCCAATATTATTTGATGCTAAATATTTTCACATTAACTAGTAATTTGTAAGAGTATATATTTTTTACAAAGAGCAATACTGGACCAGATAAATACAAACATATCTGCCCAACTCAAACCAATCACCAATTGTAACTAACTGAATGCCTGAAAGAGGTATAAAAAAACTAAAAACAGTTATACTTATCATGGAACTGAGGGTCATATTCTCCAGCCGGTTTACCTAGCACTGCTGAATTTCTCCGACACTATTTGTCAGCGCAGCAAACTGTTCCGTCATCATAGAGGAAAATGTCGTCAGGCTGGTCTGCATGGCCGCCAGAACCTAAAGTGTTAAACAAATCGATTTACAAAAATCAATTAGTATGTATATCTGGAAAAGCAGGTACAGAAGGATGCTAACGTCTCTCTTGAAAAAGTAATCCAGGACAATTCGTGTCATAAAGAAACATCACACAATCAACTACTGGATGTAATCAGTAGGTTTGGTGATGCAGTGCTGGGGGGAACCTGTACTCAAAAGCTGAACTGGTCACACTTTGCAAAGGATACGGGCTACAACCTAATTCACGTGCTAATAAAGCTCAACTAGGAAAAAGTCTTGCAGATGCCATCAGAACAAACAGGAATATACCTTTCCCTTGGAGCCTTGTTCCTGAATCACAGCTACAGGCAGCACCACTTCAACATGGTAGATTAGGAGTTCGAATTAATAGGAATAGAACTTTGCAAATGTAGCCAAAAAGTTAATACAAAGTATATTAGGTTAATGAGCAGTTTATATAACTGAAGGGCTTTTGCACCAGTGAGGTGCTTCGCAATTGAGAAGGGTCCATGCATGCCTGCTTTAATGACCTTTCCTTCAATAAATCAGTTTTGAAATTTTCTATGTAAAAATCATGCATGTACAGTACTTACTGTACATACCTCAGCTCTGATATATGCTGATGCATAAAATTGTTTTAAGTATCATCACATAGCAAATTAAAGCTGGGTTTCAACACTTTAAAAGAAAAGATCGAGACACGTGCACACACTTACTTTTGCTACAAAATTTACTCATGCATGCACGCATTCATGTTTTTCTGTACATACGTACAGGGGAAAGTGCTCCTACTAAAGCATTTAAATTAATGTAATTAATTATAATGAATGATTATTCTGACGTAGTAAACTGTAGGAAGAACCAGCAGGACATCGTAGAAATCCTACGAAACTCAACCAACCAGGTAACACTTTT
>OX393565.1:15357706-15380206 GCA_947652115.1 Blastomussa wellsi | reverse complement strand
GTTGGAGCCCCTCATACAAGAATGAGCATAATATAGTGTACAACCAGTAATAAAGTCAATGATAACAAAAGTACAACACTGGCTGTGATGTCCCCTTATAAGCCAGCAGCCATCAGAAGTAGTTACAGCTTTCTTCCAGCTGCCAAGCTCTGTGGGGGGTTTACCCTTCATTTCACTTTTGCCCATTTCACAAATCTCATCCAAAACGGACTTAACACATGGATGAGATTGTTTGACAATATTATAAAAATTATTGTTGGTGAGGGTGTGCATTCCCAAACCCAACTTTAAAATTTTATGATAGGAAGGATAACCCCGTCCCCAAATAAGAAAGCATAGACCTAAGGCCAAGGATACACAGTTTCTTCTTCTTTCCTTCAGACACACCATACTGCTAGCATAATGAATTTTTGCACCACACCCATTGCATTCAATGGCAAGCTTTATGGCACCTCCCAATCCTGTCTTTTCCAAGGTCCTTGGTACCAATGAGCCTGTTAACCAGAATTGCAATTACATTACTATTCCATAAGTGAATTTTAGTTGATATTTTGTGATGCAACCTAAGGAGCTATACTTTCTGGGGAACCTTTTTTATTTCTCTATCTATAAATATTGGGACCAGTTTTTTTATGTCATTTATTTACCGATTGGCCTCACTAAATGATATTTCCAATGACTGATTGTTATCAATCAGATGGATGGATTGATAAGTTATAAAGCCATTCATTATTCAGTTGGTTGGTCGTCTTCTTATTTTTTTTTCTTGCAGTTAGATTTACATCTTGACTAGCCACCCCACAATCAAAATGACTGAGTACAATTATTACGTTTTTCTTTTTCGCTTACATGCCTTATTTTATAAACCAGGACTTCACAGTCATATGTGTTTTATCTGCATTACTGTTACGACTTTTTAGACCGGGAAGCAGAATTTAGTAGCATTACTTTTCATACCATATTTACTCACCAGTACATCCAGAAGTTGCACACCGACATACTTTTTTCACCTGATCCAAAAGACTGCCTAGCTGGTTGGTCATTCCCACAAAGTAGTTGATGGGCAGTTCTATTCCATCATCAATTTCCAATTTCAATCTAAACAAGCGATGGAATCATTACTGTTTCCTGCATCGGTATGGTTGTTGACTGTTACATAATCGTTGAAAATATTGACCATGTAATTATTGTTTTAGATCTGGAATACACAGAGTATTGGTCGGAATACAAAAATCAAACTGTTTAAGACTCTGGTACGACCAGTGCTATTGTATGGATGTGAAGCATGGAAATTAACAGCTGCTGAAGAGAAGAAATTAGATCGATTCCAGTTCACATGTCTAAGGCGGATATTGAGAGTATGGTGGCCACAACGCATGAGAAACGACACAATTTCAGAAATAACAGGCGTGAGAAAGATAAGCGACGAAATACGAAGGAGAAGATGGAACTGGATTGGCCATGTGCTTAGAAAGGACAGGAACGATGATTGTATGGTGGCAATGGGGTGGCAACCCGAGGGGAAGAGGAAAGTGGGCCGACCTAAAATCACGTGGAGAAGGACAGTGGAAAGAGAGTGCAGACAAGAAAGGTGGACCAGCTGGGCTGAAGCCAGGACTGCAGCAAAAGACAGGGCTGGTTGGAAAACGAAAGTTGCAGCCTTATGCGCCTCATGGCGCGGAGAGAAATTACATTTCCCCGGAGGGAAGGTACTTACCTGACGGGGAGATGTGGTTCTCCGAACCCCTCGTAGACTGATATGAGCAATACTGGTGCAGTACGTCGCGCGGCGCGGCCTGGGTACCACAATATAAAAGAAACAAAGCGCATGCGCCATTCCTCTGAGTAGTGGAGAGTAAGGCCGAATCGATTGGCAGTAAGGGTGGGGAGGAGAACGCAATCCCTCCAATGGCCCGGGGACCAGTATTGCTCATATCAGTCTACGAGGGGTTCGGAGAACCACATCTCCCCGTCAGGTAAGTACCTTCCCTCCGGGGAAATATAATTTCTCCTTCACCCCTCTCCGACTGATAGTCGCAATACTGGTGCAGAATTAACAAGCAATACTGCCAAGCGAAGGTAAATCCAACCATGTAACTTTAATAAGTATAAGTGAAGCAGAGGCACCCTCCACACTAAATGCCCTCGACTAAGTAAAGTCTCTTACATGCACAAACTGCTAGAAATAGAACGAATGACAACACTAACGAGATAAAACAGTGTTCAAACTACGAGACACCGTTCATGCAAAGGCCATCGTGCCTTGGTATAATACTACTTGTAACATAAACAATGTAAGAAAGTCTTAAGATCAAATGGGTCATGTACTGTTCACACTGTTAAGTACTGCCCTAGCAAAGGCAGCCTGCGATGCTTCTCTGTGGTAAAAGCGCTCGAAGGTCTGCACAGATGCCCAGTCAGCAGCTTCTAGGATGAGATCAACAGACAGTCCTCCGGCAGCAGCTGCTGAGGTTGAGGCTCCCCGGGTTGAATGGCCAGAGTAGCCCAATTCAATTCCTGCCATACGCAAGGCTCCTGTCAACCAACGAGAGACAGACTGGCTTGAAATTGCTTTGTGTGGAGCAATCAAGGACACCAGAAGCTGAGAGGATTTCCGTAAGCCCCTTGTCCTCTCCACATATGCCGCAAGGGTACGAACTACACAGATCTTAGGATTGTCTGGAAAGGACGGCAGGAAGATTTTCCGAGCTGGGTGACCAGGTCTGGAAGTCTTGACGTGTGTGGGGAGCGTGAACTCCCAGGAACCCTCCTTCCTAAGGGAGCAGGCCAGGTCTAATGCAGACAGTTCGTGGGCCCTTGCCGCTGAAGTTAATGCTAACAACAGGATGGTCTTGTACGATAGCTGTCTCAAGGTAAGATTCTGCAGCGGCTCCAGTGTTCCTAGAAATGAAAGGGCTGTGCTCACCTTCCAAGTGGAGCAGTATTTTGGCTTGGGCGGTTTATTCTTAAAAACCCCTTTCATAAACCGAGAGACAACAGGGAGACTCCCTAGCTGCATAGGACCAATGGGGTCGTGAGCCTGAGATATGGCAGACTTGTAAAGTGCAATAGTTCTGTATTCTAAGTCCTTTTGTGTAAGCGATGCAAGAAACGCAAGGACATCTGTTACAGGAGCTGAAATGGGACAGACACTCCGTTGAGAACACCAGCTAACCCATGCCTTCCAGGGGCCTGCATATCGTTTCTGGGTGGCGGTTGCCCACGACGCCAACAGGATGTCAATAACCTCCTTTGAAAAGCCTGTTGCCTCGTAACGATCCCTGATAGGGGCCAGACGGCTAGGTGAAGTGATCGCCACAGAGGATGTTGAGCTGCAGGTAGAAATGGAAGGGACAGCAAGGATGGGTGCTGAGGAAGCAGTAGAGGTAGATCCACAAGCATCTGAAGGAGCTCCGGAAACCATGGTTGTCCGGCCCAGTTCGGGGCAATTACAAGAGCAGTTGCCTGGTCTGCTCGAATCTTGTTCAAGATCCGAGGAAGAAGAACCACAGGAGGGTGGATTAGGGACGTCCACCTGCTCCAGTCCTGGAGGAAGGCATCTACCGCTAGCGCTCCCGGGTCTGGGTACCTCGAAACATACTGGGGAACTTGGTGATTTAAGCGGGATGCAAAGAGATCCACTTCTGGTTTGTAAAACCTCTGACAGATGGATTGGAAGATTTCCTTGTCTAAAGTCCACTCTGTCCTGGTCTCTATCTGCCTGGAAGCTGTATCTGCTGCTGTATTCTGAATGCCAGGAATGTGCTGAGCTGTCAGGGATACTCCAGCATCCAAGGCCACTGCCCATAGCTCCAGGGCTTGGGCTGTGAGACCCGGGGAGCGTGTGCCCCCCCTCTTGTTGATGTAAGCCACTGCAGTGGTGTTGTCTATCCGCAAGTGAACATGTTTGGGTCCCAGGAGCTGAGGTGACAGAAAGGACTTCAGGGCTAGTGTTGCTGCTCGTAACTCCAAGACGTTGATGTGCTCCTTCGCCTCTTCTACACCCCAGTGGCCTCCGGTAGATATCCCCTGGTATGTTGCCCCCCCACCCTGTCTTGGACGCGTCTGTCCAAATGGTAGTGTCGATAGGGGGAAGTTGAATTGGACAACCATTCACACGGCTGCTGTCCGAGACCCACCAGTTCAGGTCGTTCAAGGCTTGAGAGGTGAGGGGGGCTAGCACTCTCCTCTTGTGACCATACTGTAACACCGCACGCAGATGCATGCGTTGAAGGGCCCTGTAATGGAGTGGGGCAAGCAAGATTGCTGTCTGAGAAGCATGACTCATCCTTCCTATAAGGGTGGACAGAACATTCACTGCAACACTCCTTTGAGCAAGGAGGAGAGAACACATGTCCAGGATGTTCATAAGTTTTGGTTGAGGCAGGGAGAGTGTCATTGTCCTGGAGTCCAGCTGGGCCCGAGGAAGACTATCTGTTTGCAGGGGGTGGTTGAGCACTTCTCTCTCCTCACCAGAAACCCCAGCTTCTCTAGGAAATCCACCACTTGGGCAAACATTGCCTGGAGTACGCTGCTCTGTTGATGCAGCAGTAACATGTCGTCTATGTAAATTACAATTCGAATCCCCAATGACCGCAGAACCGCCAGCACTGGCTTCAGTGTTTTGGTGAAGGCCCTGGGAGCTGAAGATAGTCCGAATGGTAGGCACTGGAAGTCGTATGTTTTGTTGCGGTACACAAATCTCAGATACTTCCTGTGGCTGGGGTGGATTGGCAGGGCGTAGTAAGCGTCCTTCAAGTCCAATTTCATCAGGAAGTCTCCTTGTTGGACTAGGGATCTGACGACCTGCAGACCCTCCATCCTGAAGGATTCTTTCCTCAGGAAACGATTTAGGGCCCGCAGGTTGATCACGGGGCAAAAATCGCCATTTTCTTTTTGTACTAGGAACAGGGTGGATGTAAACTGATCCTCCTGAGGTTCTACCTCCTTCACTGCTCCCTTGGTGACCAGATCGGCAATTGCCAGTTCCATTCGGTGGCCCTCGGTGGGGTCCTTTGTATAAGTGATTCTTGTACGCCACTGTCTCGGGCGGCTGTGAAAGGGGATTTTGTACCCCTGTACAGTCTGTAACGTCCAAGCGTCCTGTGTAATTTGTTTCCAATTCTGAACATAAAATTGTAGACTGGTTGCTGATTTCTTGTGGGGGGGACAAATGTTTGCTAGGCGTGGAAGTGGATAGTCAGCTTGTACTTGGTCTGACGCTGGGGGACTGGGAGGTGGTTCCTGCTCCTTCTGATTTTGATCGTTTGCCGGCTGGGTGGTAGCCAGACTTAGAGCCATATGACCATCTCCGTTTCCCTCCACTCCTGTTGTAATCGGCGGATCGGTAATTGGGACGAAAGGGCTGGTCTCGTTTGAAGGTTGGCTTGGAGAAATGCTTGGCACTGGGAGTGCTGATAAGCTTGCTATTTGTTGCACTGTGGTCATGCTCGCTTTTGATCTTTGCATGAAACTTGTCTGGGAAGAGGTGCTTGTCTGCTGGGATACCTTCCTTCAGCGTACGTTTACCAACTTCCGTGAGGAACTCAGAAAAGCGTTTTTGCCTCCAGGTGTTCAGCCTGAAGTGGGCATTTCCGAGAAGAACGAGAGCATCTTCCAGTAGGTCCTTAATAGCATCAGGGTCCACGTCCTCACCCTCATCCTCCTTGCCCCCCTGTACATCATCAAGGGCTGTCAGGGCAGCTAGAAGAGGTCGAGCTGCCACTAGGAATGCCGATTGGCGTTCGGCAAGCCCATCATCAAAGGCAAAAAGCTCTTTTGTCTTGGTATAACCATGACGTTTTTTGATGTCCTCTTTCATGCTTGCCTCCATTGAAGGGGCCACCAGTAGGGACTCGGTATCTTTAACTGAGGGATATGAAGTGGTTAACTCTTTCCATTTCTCCTTCGTGAGCACCCTGGAGAAGGCCTTTGTGGTGAAGGCCAGTAAATCTTCCGAGATAGTAGTTGTTTGCTCGTTCTTGTAGAATCTATCTCCGCGAGAGCTAGTCGGGGCCGAAGGGCTGACGGTTTTTGGCGGGTCTTCGGAGTCTTTGGTCTTAGTTTCACTCACTCCCGCCGGTGTCGGGTTGAAAAGGTTCTTCAGAACAGCTGGCATTGTTTTTGCTACAGCCATTTCCACTAGCTTCGCTAGGTCCGAAGATGGTTCACCGCTACCCACCGATATGATCGGGTTAGACGGTGTATTGTCATCCTACAAGGACAACAGAAGGCGGTCATTGACTCGTACCTTCAAACTTGAATCTTCTTGCTTTTAGGCCTATTAAGAAACCTACAAAATCGAGAATTCGAAAGTACTTACGGTTGTAGATGTTTCCTCACTCATATTTGACAATAAAGGCTAGGCGCCGAGTAAATATCGCCAAAGTTAGAAGAAATTTCAGAAAACGTGGTCGGCCGAAACGGTGCCACAAAACGAAGAGGAATGGCGCATGCGCTTTGTTTCTTTTATATTGTGGTACCCAGGCCGCGCCGCGCGACGTACCTCACCAGTATTGCGACTATCAGTCGGAGAGGGGTGAAGGAGAACTAACTAACTAACTATCTTCTCATCAATAAACTGGCAATGTTTTTATCACATAGTATAATACAATACAGTGGTAGCTTACTAGTTTACATGGCTTACTTTTGGTCAGAGCAAGAAAGAGAAAGAACATTGAGGCATTGTATATGCAACAAACCAACAGAGTAAAAACATGTAATTCATGTATCTTTTGCTTCTCCTTTAGCTATGTGAAAAAACTCCACAGTAATTGTTAGCTACGTAAAACAAAACAGATACAAAACGCGTAGTTGTGGTTCAAAGAAACTCACACTACAGTACAAAAATGCTAAGAGAAAAATAAAGAAGGCTTTGCTACTGGCGGCCGTACAGAAGACCCTGGCAATTTCACTGGCGTGTCGTCGTATGCACTGGACATTCCTGCTTCTTCTTCTGTATCGGGACGGTAGTCCGTGTCTGATTCGCTCAACTCTTGTGCAGCAAGTGCAGATACGGTTCTTGTTTCACAACTGCATCTACCTCTCTTGTGGAACGAAAACGTTTCCTCTCGGGCAGTGGAGACTCCAAATTGTACCTCTTTCCAATCTTTTCCATTATCCATCCCTCTTCCTTTAGCTTCTCCACGTCTAATGGTATTCTGGAGCCTTCTCCTCCAGCAACTCTTGCATCAGACTGACACGAGCATTTCGAGCACGACATCGCGCCTCTTCACTACCCACAGATGTGCAGTATTTACAGGATATTTACAAAATAAAAACTACTTACAAGATATTATACAGTGAAAAGACGAAATTTAAAACCTAATAAAATGGGGTATTTACAAAATTTTACACTGCAGAGAAGAAATTGGATAAAGAAGATTTGGAAAAGCTGTTCTTTGAAGTGAATCGAAGGAAATCGTGGGTACACGAGAACGAAACACGAACTCGCGAGGAGACATTGCGTAACATGATCTGCGCATCGAAACCGCTGACAATAATAATGCAGCTTCTCCATTTACATCTGTTGCTAGGGAGTTTGTCATTGTTTGCATTCAACGACGCGAAAATAGCGTGGAAAGTGTCATTTTCCTTGTTTCTTCCGCGAAATACGTGTCCCAGAAAGCATTGCAGAGTTCTGAGTAGAAATTAAAGATGGCGGGCGCATTCGGAAGGAAATACAAGGAAAAAACCATCAGAATTTGGCCCTTTTTTAAGGTATACTGGGCAATATTTCACGATTTTTCAAACTATAAACCCTACACTAACCAAACTTGGCATAATTTAACTACATTAATAGTCAACTTTTTCCCTGTAAGGTTTTATTCATAGACATTAGAGATCACTACTGTTTAGATCACTCGCGAGTTACACGTGGAATCTCTGAAATCTGATCTATTTATATAGAACAAGTTAATCAATAACCGCACATCCCCCTTTCTAGACAAAATCGTATAAACAAAACAATTTCAGTTCTGAAACTTATAGCGAGAGTCAGGAGGATCAAAAACAAAACATATATGTTTGAAGAAATCAATAGTCACTGTCCGGTTAAACATATAAATGCAACTGAGTGCATTAGTCTCTAAACGGTTAATGTTCACAAGTTCAGTCTTCCTCAACTGATCATAGTTGGGCAACTTAGGTGTTAATTTTTCAGGTGCTAAGGGTAGCGTTGAGCGTAGCTTTCTTCCCATCAGCAACTCTGCAGGGGTGTAGCCATTATCCAGTGGTGTGGATCTGTAAGAAAGTATTGCCAGGTATGGATCTTTTGCCTTAATGATCAAGTTTTTGGCAGTCTTAACAGCTCTCTCCACTTCACCATTACTCTGTGGATAGTGAGGACTACTTGTGACGTGGGTGAAACCCCATTCTTCGGCAAATTTGGAGAACGTAGCGGCTGCAAACTGGGGCCCATTGTCGGAATCAACTATTTCTGGAATGCCATGGCGACAGAAGAAGAACTTCAAGTGGCTGATAGTGTTTTCTGTTGTGGCTGCTTTGAGGGGAGCTATTTCGAAGAATCTCGAATAATAGTCCACAGCAATGATGTATGTTTTGCCATTGTGGTAGAACAGGTCACTGGCTACCTTTTGCCATGGTCTTTCTGGCAGAGGGGTCGCTATCATAGGCTCTGCATGGTTCTTGCGATGTTTGCAGCAGGTGGGGCAAGTTGTGACCATGTCTTCGATCTGTTTACTTAGACCAGGCCACCACACTGATTCACGGGCTCTCTCACGACATTTGCGTATTCCTTGATGTCCAGCGTGTATCTTGTCCAATATGTCCAAGCGAAGAGATGAGGGAATGATTAATCTTGAGTCTTTCATCAGGAGACCTCTTTGATTGGTAATCGAAGCTCTCTCGGGCCAATAAGCACTAAGTGTCGAGTTGAGCTTTGATCTGTCAGGCCATCCTTCGGTACAGAATTCCTGTAGTTTTCGGCAAACTTCATCTTCTTGCTGATGTAATCGTATTTCCTCTAATCTTCGCTCTGTAGCAGGCAGACTTTCAAGAATGTTTGCCACGTACAAATTTAGGTCCTCATTGAGACGAACATCAGCCTTTGTAGGTGGCTTTCTTAAAGGAGCTCTTGAAAGGGCGTCTGCTATGACTAAGTCCTTTCCAGGAATGTGACTGATGCTGAATGAGTACTTCATTAATCTCATTTTAAATCTTTGGATCCTTGGAGGAAGTTCATCCAAGTTCTTCGTGCCAAACAGTGGGACCAATGGCTTGTGGTCGGTCTCCACGAAGATGTCCTTTCCCAGGATGTAATCATTGAACTTCTCGCATGCCCAAGTCGTGGCAAGCGCTTCTTTTTCAATCTGAGCATATCTCTGCTCAGTGCTGGTCATCGATCTGGATGCATAAGCAACTGGGTTTCTAACTCCATTCTCTTGTTCTTGTAACAGGACAGCACCAAGTCCATACGATGAGGCATCTGCTGATAGGATTGTTTTCTTGGCAGGGTCATAGTGTGCAAGGACTGGAGTTGACGTTAGTTCAGCTTTTAACTTCTGAAAGGCATCCTGCTGGGTTGGTCCCCAGAGGAATTCATTCTTGGTGCTGAGGAGATCTCTGATTGGTTTTGTTTTCTCCGCCAGATGAGGAATAAACTTTCCTAATTGATTTACCATTCCTAGGAATCTCCGCACGTCACTCACGTTCTGGGGTGTTTCCATGTCCTGGATCGACTCGGGTTTTTCTGGATCAGACTTTATTCCGTCTGCGTTGAGAACATAACCAGCGAACTTGACTTCTCTTTTTGAAAACTCGCATTTGTCTGCATTTAAGGTGGCTCCAGCATCGTCAAGTTTCTTTAATACTGCTCTGAGTCTACTGTCATGTTCCTTTTGAGTTTTTCCATGGATCAGCATGTCATCAATAATGGAAATGTGACCATCAGAGCCATCTAAGATTTGACTCATCTTCTTTTGGTAATGTTCGGGTGCAGATTTGATCCCGAATGGCATTCGATTGAAGCAAAATCGGCCAAATGGTGTGATGAAGGTCGTTAATAGGCGGGAGTTTGGGTCTAGCTTTTCTTGCCAGAAACCAGAATAGCAATCCAGTTTTGTGAAGATCTTTGAATCGCTGATTTGAGCTAACATGTTGTCGATCTTTGGCAAAGGGTATGTCTCTCTCAAAACACATTCATTGAGTTTCGTGAGATCAACACATATGCGGATTCTTCCGTCTGGCTTAGGGACAACAACCATGCCTGCACACCAGTCTGTTGGTATGTCAACTTTTGAAATAACACCAAGGTCTTCCATTCTTTGGAGCTCTTCTTTGACCTTTGTCATGAGAGGCAGCGCTACCCGTCTTGGTGTTGTTATTGCATGAGGTGTTGCGTTAGGCTTCAACTTGATTGTAAATTCGCCTTTCAGCTCTCCTAGACCTTTAAACAGCTTGGGAAACATTGCTTTCGCTTCTTTTTCGACTCTCTTGCATTCATCTAAGTGAACAGCTTCGATTTTTTTTACTAGGTCGAGAGCATCAATAGCTGGTCGTCCAAGCAACGGCTCTTTTAGGTTTTCCACGACATAGATTTCCTGCGTGGTTTCTTTGGCATTTCCGGTCTTCAATATTTCTCTGACCACTCCTTTTACTGAAAGTTTTGTCTGGCCAGGTCCAAATAGATCTCTTGAAGCTTTCTGGAGTCTGCCTAGTCCAGCTTCCAAGTAAACGGGTTCCGGGATCACCGTAACGTCGGCTCCAGTGTCGATTTTGAATCGTACCAATGCCTTTCCGAGGGTTAAATTTGCAGTCCATTTTGTTTGCGATTTGTCGCCGTGAACTGCTCCGAGAAAATAACAATCTTCCGACCCAGACGAGTTGATATCTTGTAGTTCTTCTACTACTGAGCGAATCGCTTTGCTTTTGCATGCTGAAGCGAAATGGCCACGTTTCTTACATTTTAAGCAAGTTGCTTCGATGGCTGGGCATTCTTCGCGTTTGTGTGCTGGCGATTTGCCACAACGATAACATTTCTTGACGGGAGGTCTTGAATGGTTTTTCTGATCTTTTCGCTCCTTGGACGATTTTCCTGTTTCTTTCGGCGGTCTCTTGTTTCGTTTTTCTCGAATACGGTTAATTTTTCCGTCTTCACTATCGCCTTTGAGGATTTCGTGGTGTTCCTTTACTAGCTCTGATGACTTTGCTTGTTTCACAGCTTTATCGAGTGTAAGCGTGTCATCTTGCATAAGCTTTTGAGACAAGGCTGCGTTTCGAATGCCAACAACAATGCGATCTCGTATTAACTCATCTTTAAGCGCTCCAAATTGGCAGGTCTCTGCAAGTTGGTGCAGGCTTTCAATGAAATCAATTACGGACTCTTGGTTTCCTTGAATTCGCTTGTTAAATCGAGCTCGCTCGAAGATGACATTTGTGCGACCCACGAAGTGTGTTGCGAAACGTGCTTTTACTGCGTCGTAGGTTTGATCGGCTTCGCCGAGTTGAAAGCTTCTCAAGATTTCGTTCGCATTTCCACCCATAGCGTAAACCAACGTGTTTATCTGGACTTTGTCGTCTTTTTCGTAGAGTTCTGCAGCTATGCGGTAGCATTCGAAGCGTTCGATCCAACGCTTCCACTCCTCTGGCTTTTTGGAGTCCAACTTCTCCGGCAAAGGAATTTGAGCAGAAGCCATCTCTTTTCTAATGACTCGTAGTCGATGCTATCGGCAGGGTTTTCCTTCACCTTCCGATGCACGGGTTTAACTCAGCTTCTGACACCTTGTAAGGTTTTATTCATAGACATTAGAGATCACTACTGTTTAGATCACTCGCGAGTTACACGTGGAATCTCTGAAATCTTAATCAATAACCGCACATTCCCCACTTAGCCGCAACGTTTTGCTATTTGGAACTCGCGTTTAAGGCAGCCACATGCCTTATCCTGAAATGGCTGAATATGACTGGTTGATTTTGATCTCCTGCTGCGGCTAAGTCAAATTTTAATCATTTCCTATAAGTCTATTTGAAAAACAAAAACTATAGCCCTAAATTTAAAAGAAAGCCAAAAAAATACAAAAATCTGATTTTGAGCTACCTCATAAGGGATCAAATTTCAAACACTTCCGGTTGTAAAATGCAATTTCTGACATCAGATATGGATTTTACGATAAAAATTACTTAACAACTCTTTATATCAGTTTTTTACCACTGTGAAAGAAAGTTTTCAAAAACAGCCCTTTTGACGCACATTTTAGCCAGTTGTACCACCTTAAAATTGAAAGGCAAAGATTTTATGGCATCTTGGAAGCTTGGCAAATCTCACTGATTTTCATGGAAAACCACTGCCACTGCACTCTCTTATCTTCCTTTTATACTACATAATCATCAAACGTGAGGAATTTATTTTTGCTCAGTCCATTAATGATTGTGAGTAATGGGGGCTATTAGTTGAAGGTGTATGAAGGTGTTGAAGGGCTATTAATTCTGTTTGTCTTGAATTTGTCTTCGTAGAAGTATAGTCTGAGACCACAGGGAAGAAAATTGGAACACTGCGTTGCCGTGGTCTCAAGCCTCCAGCAGTTAGGGGACATGCAGCAGCATTCCGTTATTGGTTTAATGCATTTGGTCACTCTGGCCCCTACAGGCAGTCCATTGTGGAGGCAGATGGGCAACAGAAATTAGTTGCTACTGGAAATCCAATGAATGCTCCTGGTAAATGCCACATTACTTACTTCTTTGTCAGGGATATATGGCAACCTTCACTGGTCACTAGTAATATAAAAATATAAAACTTTAGTGCACAGTATCAGTATTCCAAAACAAATGTCTTGCAGGATTTGAATAATGTTTTTTGGTGAAATGATGTTTCATGCACTATTTTAGCCCTTGACTGGTTATGTTTTGTAGCTGTCCAACAAACAATCAAACAGCTCTGTAAAAGGGCAGTTCGTCCAACAACGAAGGACATTCAGCATGGAAGGGTGCCCTATGAGCCCAAAAAAGTCCTACCTTTCACCCTACAGCAGTTGATGCGAATGCGACAATTCTGTTTGAAAACAGTTGAGGTACGTTAACCTTTATTAGTTTTAAGTGTTGTCAGCTTCATCTCTAGCTTGCATTAACCTAACATGACTTTGGAAAAGTGTATTGCTATGCAGTTGTAGAGTTGAAAAAATATGGTTAACTGCCATTTGAATTGAGGGTGTAAGTTTTTAAAGAAACTGTCGTGCTGTTTTGGTGGGAAGTATAACAAGATAATTTAGTTTTATCAACTGGGTTGATAACATGAATTGGCAACCATGCAGAGATTCGAAAGCTGATGTTTTGAGCGATTAGCTCCGACGATGGTCTAACGCTTGAAACGTCAGCTTTCGAATCTCTTTACGGTTGCCAATTCATGTTATCAACCCAGTTGATAAAACCAAATGATCTTGCCATTTGAATTGTTTGCTAATTCTTAACTAAATGCTGAGCACTTTATTAAAAACATATAAAATATGTGTAGGTTTCAAAATAATCAGAATGTACTCTTAGGACCATTTATGTCAATTTTTTGGGGTTCTGTCACAGAGAGAAACAGGGTGTAAACATGTATGGATAACTGTATTGGGCAGACTTGCTATTCCTCTAAACCCAATACAAGAATCTTTTCTCCACACTATTGGCCGATATAAAATGCTAATGCTATCTGGAAATGGTATGTACCGGTAGTTTTGTATTAAAGTAATCAGTTTCAGCTAAATACACAGATGCTCATTTAATCAATAATTATATCCACATCTTTGTGGTCTGGCATTAATTTATTTAATGTCCTGTATTTTTGTCAGGGTATGCGTGGGTTATGGATGTGGACCATCACATTGTTTTCATTTGCCTTGTTCCTTAGAGGGGAGGAACCTCTGCGTCTGAAATTACGACATTTAAAATTACCATCAGGTACCTCAGGTATTGTTTTTGTTGTTGTTTTCATGACTTTTAAAGATGGAAATAATAGCTTGAGAGCATTCTTATCTTACAACTACTTTATCATGAGAGGCAATATCTGCATGGGCTTATAATTAAAGGGGAATTTGAAATATTGTTTTGAAATGAGCTAAAGCAGTGTTGATTGAAATACGATGTTGATATTATACTGGTTATTTGATTGAGCCTTCAGACAACATAACGATTCATATTCATTTTCCTTTAAATAAGTGGGCGACTTAAATCCAGGGAAGCCTAAAATAAGCCAGAAATAATGTTTTGTCTTTAGATAGATGGCAAGCGGAGGGCTTATATGGGGCGCTTTGCATTAGTTTTTCGAAGTTGATACAGTAGGATTTCTTAACTAGTATACAAGTTAGTAACGATTCAAGGTTTTCCGTATATTTCAGTTGATTCTGGAAAATTGCCACAACGCATTGATGTCAAGATTCCATGGTCCAAAGCAGATAGGAAGGCAAAAGGTTACTATTTATTATTGTGTTCCATAGACAGGCTGCTGAGTACACTGGCCAAGACCAATGTTGTAGGGTGCACATGTAAGCTGCTAATAACTTTTCCATTATTGGATTTTACAGTAAAAAAAAAAAACAGAAAAAAACATCAGGAAGCATGCTAATGACTCTTGCAGGAATTTTGCCTGAATTTGAAAAACTAATGGTCCCGTGCAAAAAGATTATGACATATGCAGATTTATCATGCAAGTTCTTTTTGTAAGTTCCAACTTTACACAGACGGACTCACTGAAAACCAGACTACCACAAATGCTCATATTGGATAAAGGCTACATCCCTTGCCTCACCAGGTTTTTAAACATTCAACACCCTGCAAAGTTATTTCATTATTGTTATTTTTTTTTTTTCATTTCTTTTCAGGGGTGTCACTGTCTCTTTGGGCTAACCCTTCAAAGAGAGAATTGTGCCCAGTTGCTGCCCTATTTGTATGGTTGCTCATGACAGGTTTGTTAAATATATTTGTTAGTTTTGATATTAAGTTTACTCCATAAATTAAAAATTACAAAATTACAAAATAAACTACTTGTACTTATCAGTAGAAGTGCCAACGAGTTCAGAACAAATTATGCTTATTTGAATTTTTGTAAATGTTGTAGTATAAGTCCACCTCAAGATGCGATAAAAGTACCTCCATACGACTTGTTGAATATGATGTACTGAACATTTATCTTCTGTAAACAGAGTTGAGGTTGTCGCCCCAGACTTCAGCTGTCTGGAATATGAAGTTGGGAGGAGTGGGGAAGAGTGTGAAATGAAATATGGCGAGCGATATGATTCTTGGAACCATAAAACAAACTTGGGAAAGCAAGTACCAGGAAAATATTACTGAAAGGGATAGATGGATGAAAAGTCAAACAGGCAAGCCAGCTCCTTAATTATCTTGAAATTCCATTAGTTCTGGTAAATGGATTAATTTTGGGTTTCATGTGTAAATGTTGTTTCAGTGATATTTCTTATAAAACAGGAGCATTAGGTTTTGCGTAACAAACGACAATAGAAACAAGTGTGCAAAAACAACGTTTAATCTTGGTTTGGTCATTAAGTCACAAAGAACTTTAAGCATTTGGCTTTGCTTAAGGAAGTCTGTTTACCGTGTAAAGTTTTATTAACTTTAACGACTTTTAATAGCAACTCTGTTTGCGGAGGAAACGTTTCGTGACATTTGATAAACTGAAAGATTGAGAAACTCAAACGGCTATTACCATGTAGTCCATGTAACTCTGTTTACAATGTAAAGTCTTATAAATTATTAACGGCTTTTACCATGTAACTCTGTTGATAGTGTAAAGTCTTATAAACTCAAACGACTTTTACCATATAACTCTGTTTACAGTGTAAAGTCTTATAAACCAAAACGGCTATTACCATGTAACTCTGTTTACAGTCTAAAGTCTTATAAAGTAAAACGACTTTTACCATGTAACTCTGTTTGCAGAGGAAATGAACTGTGTTTACAGTGTCGAAGTTTGATAAAATCGTACAATAATAATAATTGAACTTTTAACATAGAACTCTGTTTACGAAGAAAAAGTTTGCTAAACTGAAACAATCGTTAGTGTGGAACTCATTGAATAATAATGGAAAGTTACAATATCTTTCAAATTAGAGAGATACTGAGTTAACTTTTTTGATGACCTTTTTGGTTGCGTCGTAGGTGAAGTTAATGCTTTTTAGATTTAACAGATGCTCCTCTATTTCGTCGAAGTTGCTGTCCAGGGTCAATTTAGAGTGTGGAACAAGTAAAGCTTGGATGACTTCAGTGAATGCGGTGAGCCATCCAATTTCGTCATTAACTGAGAGTTGAACTGTAGCATCCTTCTTGCAGGCACCTTTCCTTTGGCGTACTCCACAGTGCTTGCATTTTATAGAGTTTTGTGAGATTTCTTGGATTTTCCGTTTGCATGATTGGCAAGCAACAAAGATGCTAATCTGCTTGACAAGTTTGAATTGTTCAATTGTGACATCCTTGTCAGGATTTTGTAGAAGGTCTGGTCCACTTGGGTTTGTTAACTGAATCTGTTTGTCCATTTTTTTAACAGATGTTGCTAGGGATGTAGACAGAAAGGTTGTGCCTTTAAAGTGTTTGACAGTTAGATTTTGAAAGTTGTACGAAACTCCATCGGTTACTTCCTTGATTAAGGGATCCCAGATGTGAAGAATTGCTGTACCTGTCTGGTCTTCTAATACGCAATAATAAGGTCTTCGTTTTGTGTAATGTAATAATAAATTGTTGGTATAAGGAGAAAGAAAAGGGTATTTATATTAAATATAATTTATTTAAGATGCTTCTGAGATTGTAGTAAATGAAAAGAAATAAACATTGATTACTTACCAGTTTTTTGATCTTCTTCTTTGGACATGTCTTTGAGAAAAGAAAAAAAAAAAAGAAAAAAGAGAAAGAAACATGTAAATCAAGGTGAATAGAATAAGAAAAAAATGTGATGTTGAGTATATTGCGCTGTTCAGTTTGCTTATGTTAAGGTGGTTGGGGATATGAAGGATATGATACTATTTTGAAGAGGGTTTTCTATTTATAATAATATTTGTTTAATGTTTGGTTTGCTAACAAGTCAAGTCTTTCTTCCTCTTTGATTCTGAAATGCAAATTAGGGAGTTTACGACTAGCCTGTAATCTCTCAAGAGTCATAGGTTCTACAACAAGGTCTGTTAGCTTTTTCACTCTACTTAAAGCAACATATGTCAGTCCAGCAACTTTTTCTGATGCCCCGAGGTCAACCCAAGCCTTTTGTAATGTGAGACCTTAGCATCTGTGAATTGTTATTGCCCATGCTAATCTTAATGGTAACTGTTGCCTTTCGAAAGTATTTCCTAAACTATCCGAGGTTTGAGTAACAGGACAAATTGGCACTAAATTTGGAATTGTATAAGATATTGAAGGCCCTTTGTACTGTTCATCAAACTGAACAAGAATACATATTGGAAGACATGGAGGTTGTTGCCCTTCAGAATATATAAAATCAATAACAGTTCCTAATGCTCCATTGCAAAGGCCTACATCAGTCCAAAGATTCATTGTAAGCATTACCTTAGCACCTTTTGCTAAGTAAACTATAGGCTCAAGTCCTCCCAAATTATCTGAACTGATGGCATGTGCACCACGAGAATGTCGTGCCTTAATAACAGCTATAGGGTTATTCAAATGTTTCAATTTTTCCAAGTTTAACTCGGCTACTTTTTTCTTATGGTAGCAAAGTTTTACTGAAATTCTTTCAAATTCATCAATATTATGGACTTTGTCAGGAGTTCTTGAAAGCAGTGTTTCCCAGTCAGATTCTGTTGAATCACCATTACGGGCACGTATGAGCAGTTCTCTAAAGTTTGCTTGTTCAACATTATTGCCTTTCACTCTTTGGTTTTCTGTTAATGATACAACTGTTTTGAATTGATGATACATTAGAAGTCCTTGCACTTGTTTATCTGTTTTGGGCATGGAATGAAAAAGTGGTTTGTCACCAACTGGAGGCAACTGTGCTATATCTCCAACAAGAATGATAGAAATACCACCAAACAATTTGTTTTCTTGCCCAGTAGCTTGTCGACATCTACTGTCAATCCATGCAAGCAAACTTTGACCAACAAATGAGTATTCGTCGATAATGATATATCTTATACCTTCAAGGCTGGATTGAAGCTGTTGAAGTGGTATTCCTTTAAGGTCACAGAGTCTTTTTGGGCCTATGGGTAATTTAAGTAAGGAGTGTAGAGTGATACCATTTACATTGCAAGCTGCTTTACCAGTGTAAGCTAATACCTTGCACTTGTTTAAAAGTAAATTTCTCAATGCATCAATTACATAACTTTTGCCACAGCCTGCAAGGCCTTTTAAAAGAAGAAATAATGGTTCATCATCAGAGCTATTGAAATGGTCTTGAATAATTTTGTAGGCTAGTTGTTGCCCTCTTGTGAAAGTTGTTGTATCTATAGTTCTAAGTGATATATTCCATTGTGTAGGATTTTGATTTTTTTGCCTAGAAATCCATGTGGGCATTGCGTCAAGCACATTCTTGCTATAAAATTCTAGTGCCTCATGCCAGTAGCCGTCTGGAGGTATAATAGAGTGGTCAAATTCAGCAATTTTTTCAACATTCAATTCTGCCATTAACATCCACTCCTCCCTTTCATCATAGTCATCTTGAAGAGTACATGTAATATTTTCATTTAAATTTTCATCATCAAATGGTTTCAAGTAAGTATTAACTGCCTGCATTTTGGTTTCCCAGTCTGGTACCAAAACTTTTGCACATTCACTTGACAAAAAATTTTTCCAGCAAGAAATAAATGTGTCATAATTTTCTGGAAGGCCATTCCAAGCATCGTCTGGTTTAAATTTCCAGGGTTTGTATTTCAGCAACTGATATTTACAGAACAGACCATAATGTTCATTTTCAGGGTTAGGTGAATAGTTTGGGTAGGTTTTAACTACAACTTCCTTTTTACGTCGTGTAAGTTTTGGCATTTTGAAGCTAAATGTGGATACAAACTTGGAGAAGTTGTATTGCAGTATTTCTGGATCTAGATGGAGGTATTTTTCTCTTTCAGCATAGATGTCAAGCATTGATGGGCTTGTGCATGACCGGTTATTATTTTGGATTGTGATTCTTCTTGATCCATCAAGTGACGCAGTTACAACCTCGAGTGTTGCACTGACAAATTTCAATGACAGCAAATGATGCATTACTTCTTGTATGGAGTAGTCTCTTTGTCCAACAGTTTTCAGCATTAGTTGTTTAATGGTAGAATGTACATCACTTGTATCACTGATTTTGGTGACAACATTAGTAAAAGCATTTTTAACTACAGAGGACATTTTCTCTGGTTTTGATGTATACTTTACCAGATATTGTAAGCATGCATGGTAATCAAGTATGATTTGAATATCACAATTTGCTCTCCAACCTTGAAGTTGTAATGGCTAGTGGCGGTTTAATCTCGAGTCATTACGTTTTGTAACTATAGTTGCTTTATACTTTGTCTCACCAGTTTTTGTATTGATGGGATCAAAATGAATTTTGTATTAGTACAGCTGTCAAAAGGATAATGAAATCTACAAAACAACTCAGATTTCTCATTTTGTCGAAGACAGTATTTTGTGCTACATGTTGTGTGTCTTTCTACTAAATTTAATAGATGAATGTAATCGTTTTGTATATCTTTTGTTTGTAAATTGAGAAAGGGTTGTTGGCAAGGATGTTTGTTTGGCTTTGACCAGCCTTCATCTGGTGTGCAAGGATTCCATGTGGACATAAGAAAATCTGCATATTGGCAAACAATTAGTTCCGCCTCTTTTCCTTGATTTATATCGGATTGCAGCCCATCGAGTTGTTGCTTAGAAAAACTATCTTTACTTGTGTCTTTGCATTTAGCAGCCAAATAGCCCCTTAAAGCAGTCTCAGTCAGTTGACACAATCCAGGGTCATTTTTAAGTTTGGCTACTCCATGACAGTGAATTGAACCTCGTTGGACAGCATATTCATACCTATACCAATGCCAGGAAGATCCTAATGTTTCTTTTAACCAAAACTTGACAAAACGATCAGTTCTTTCGGAGAATAGCCAATCTAGAATGTGTGGATTTTGTATAACATGTTGTTGCCTTTCATTAGGTGAAAGATTCTCTAAATTGGTGGTGAAAAGGTTATGAAATTCAGGCCAATGGTATTCGGCACATGACAAAGTGAAAAATATAGTCGGTGGTCCCATTTGGGTTACTGTAGCTTTTAAATCTTCTTTTGCTTTATTCCAGTAGGCAGTGCTCCCAGTTACATTTTTAGAGTAATGCATTAGTTTAGACATCAATGTTGAGTAAGTATTTGACGTAAGCATTTCCTTTAGTTGTTGTACTGACAGGTGTGAATCACCTGGGTTTTGCTTAAGATATACACTGCCCTGAGCAAAAAGTCTATGCCTTTGCAACATGTTGAATGCCCAATAAGCAAACCTGGGGTGAGATGCAAATCTGTATTCCCATTTGTCATTTACATGTTCTCCAAACCTTATGAGGTGCTTAACTTTTTCTCCTAAGGTAACAGTGCGTTTTACGGCTGAGTTTGTGGGATCTCCCTTGCCATCTGGAAATAGGGTGGGAAAAGCCATTGTTGCTAGCAGGTCTATTTTAAATTCGTTAATAGCCTTTGTACCTCTTTCAGGCCATTGTATTTTGTGTGTTTGTAAAACCTCATCCATTATTAGTCCCTTTCGTTGCTTCAACTGAACAGGATTAAGTAAAGTGCTACTTAGTTCTGTCTCTTCATTGCAAGGTATTTCATCAATATCTAAAGGACCTCTATCTTCATCTAAGTGAGTGTCAGTTGCACTATCTGTATCACAATCAATGTTTGTCAAATCATTTGGGATTCCTTGAAGAGGAAGAGCAGCCAAACACTTGTAATCAATCTTAACATCTTTGTAAACAGGGTTGTGTTTGATTAACCATAGCAAAGCAGATGAAACTTTTTCACGGCGCACAGTTAAATCTTTGGAAGTGTTGGTTTTTCCATTTACTGTCACAATTATGATAGGTAATTGATTTGGATATCTTGGTAAAGTGTCTGCAAGATGCTGAATGTTTTGTGGGAAGTTAATGCAGTGCCCTTTATATGCTCTTTGACCACCAGTTTTAGTATAAACACTGATAACTGGAAAAACTCTTGCTATTAGCATTTCTTCTATTTGAGTCAGTCCATATAATTCTTTAGGAACAGGTGATGGTATCATGTTATTTTCAACTGAGAATTTTTTTACATTTCCCTTATCTCGTGTACATCTTGAACAAATAAATGTGTTTAACTTTTGTTTTCTGGAGTTCAAAGGCAGTGGCCATGCTTCATAACACACCACACACAAACTAATTTTTAACTTCATTGACTTATGAAATTTTTCCATGTTTGTTCTTGCCCACTTCTGTTCATGAATGGGGCCATGTGTTTTGCTATCAAATTGAAGTAAATATGTTTGTTGGTCTAAAATAGAATTTCTGCATTCAGAAGTAGGTTGCGGATCAGTGTAGGAACGTGTCACAATGTCTGGTTCACCAATTGTTCTTATTCGCTTCCTGCTTTTATTTGAATATTCCTTAATCACCCACGCTACCAAGACGACACAACAGTTTGGGCAAAATGAGTTTATTGCACAGTGCGAGAACTGCCTGACAAAATACTGGACAATAAACAAGAACGCGACTAAGAAGAAAAAACTAATAAAAAATACATTGTTTAAGGGTGGGAGTGGTGGGAAGAGATTACGCCTCGTCTCCGGATCTGACAAAAGATGAGACGCTAGGCCACGCACTAGATTATAAAGGAAATTCGATATCTCTATCACTAGTTAATTAACCATCATTAATCAATGATTACTCAATCACCCACGCTACCAAGACGACACAACAGTTTGGGCAAAATGAGTTTATTGCACAGTGCGAGAACTGCCTGACAAAATACTGGACAATAAACAAGAACGCCAAAGTGCCCAAACTGGAGTGGAGAAAAAGGAAGAATGAGGTGATTGAGGAGAATACGAAAAGGTAATAAATGAAAAAAAATAATGGAAATCTAATAATAAATCATTATTCTGGAAACATAGTCTGAAGCTTGTCCGCCATAGCTTGACCCGCGCGCTGTTTCTGCTGCTGAGATAATTCTAGATACACGAGATATGCGTCGCTTTGCCAATCGCCCTGTAATTTGATGATTTCCGAGGGAATATGACAGTCAAAGGCAAAAGTAGCCCCGCCCCGTCGAAAACTATGAGGAGAAAATTTAGAGGGATCTAATTGTAGACTAGAAATAACCCGAGAAAGAAAGGCGCAAAATTGCTTGTAAGTAATTGGCTGTAGACCAGACCCCGATATAACTGAAAAAAGGGGAGCAGAAACTGGCCCGGGATTTAGGGATAAATGGCGACTAAGAGCGAAAATGGGGCAAAGACGAGACCCAGGGACCCTGGGGATGGGCAAATCCAGAGAACGTTGCTGACACTGAATGGTCTTGGTAGCGGATACATGGATGTTAGCGCCCACAGGTGTAAA
>OX393565.1:15350206-15352706 GCA_947652115.1 Blastomussa wellsi | reverse complement strand
ATAGCATTCCAAGATAATTCAGTGTCAAGATAGGTTTGCACATGCGAATCAAAGTTCGTAGCAGATGGATGATTATGCAATGATGAAACAGGAAGAGTGTGTGCTGTATAATTAACAGGCCAACCGTACGAAAGAAAATCGATCACAATGTTATCATCATAATTGGAAAGCAGTGTTCTCCAGTTCGAAAGCAAGAGCGAAGTAGGAACCAAAACCTTGGCACCGAAGGCATTTGGCTGCTGGAGACGAGAAGCAATTAAATGTCGAACAACTGCTGAATTTTTAAAATGTTCATGTCCGTTTCCGTTCCGGGTCAAAGAGGTCGCTGAGGAAATTTTGTCTGGAATTACTCGGCCTAGTTGTCATTGGGGTGGGATTGGTGTGCGACGTTTTGAGCAATGAAGCATCGGGTGATCCGCCTTGCACACTCGACAGCGGTGATGTTCTTTGTAATTAACTTCATCTTGCGGATCGCAATCACAAGAGCCAGTGTAATTCCAGGTTTTACAAGCTTTTTTAACTGTGGGTGGAACCGCCTGTTGACGATCACCCGAGGATGCGTTGTTAGAGGGTTGACGCGGGTTGTCAATTCGCTGTCGTGTATTTCGTAAATCTGAATGGCGAAAAAAGGTTGTGGCTTGATCTTGGATAGACTTAAAATCCTGCCATTCCAAACGACGCTGTTCGACCTGTTTGGCGATAAATTTATGAAAACCACGAACGCTAATCCACGAATAACTAATTGCTTTAGTGAGTAGTAACTCGAGATGAGCTAACATGGCATCCTTTAGCGAAGAATCATAGGTTTTGATCATAATCAAGAAACCCGAAACAAACTCGGGCAGTTCTAAGTTATCATATTCACCTTGAATGGACGGAACAAAATCCTGTGGCCAGTCGATGTTGCGCTTGGTGCGTCTTGGCGCAATAGCGTCTCTGGCGTCTTGCGTGGAGAGATCTGCGAACGAATTTTCGAGAGGGCGTTCCTGGCGGCTCATGGCGAGTACTTTCACCTCCAGCTCCAACTTTTCCTTTTGTAGTTTGATCAACTGAAGCTGCTGGTCGAATGAAAGAGAAGGATTGGTATCGGCGTCAGGAACGAATGGCGGTGAAGAAGCTCCAGGTACTGTAACTGGTTGGGTTTTTGATTTAGACGATCTAGCTTCTGACTTGGTAGACTGTTCGAAGAGAACGGGGTCAACGGGATTGCTCTGCTCCAGAATGAGAGCGTCATGAAACAGCGAGTCCGTTGGAAAATCGTACACGAAGTCTG
This sequence comes from Blastomussa wellsi, assembly GCA_947652115.1. Taxonomy (NCBI): domain Eukaryota; kingdom Metazoa; phylum Cnidaria; class Anthozoa; order Scleractinia; family Plerogyridae; genus Blastomussa; species Blastomussa wellsi. The sequence continues at coordinate 15,351,433 of OX393565.1, read as the reverse complement.
GATCAGACACCTTCTTGGAGCGGCGTTTTGGACGTGCGCCTGCGGAGAGTGCCATTAGGAACGAAAGAGTTTGGAGAAAAGAACGTGAAGGAATAAGAGATTACGCCTCGTCTCCGGATCTGACAAAAGATGAGACGCTAGGCCACGCACTAGATTATAAAGGAAATTCGATATCTCTATCACTAGTTAATTAACCATCATTAATCAATGATTACTCCATCTGAAGTCTTTTGACTTGCTCCTCCTTAGACTTGCTGTTCATCTTTGTTTTTCTATAGCTTTTCATGTAAGCATTTGCCTTAGCTCTTTTGATAAGTGTATTTTTGTCATCATTATTATTAGTTTTGTTTTGTCTATATTGCTTCATGTAGGCATTAGTTTTAGCTCTTTTGATAAGTGTATTTTTGTCATCATCATTATTAGTTTTGTTTTGTCTGTATTGTTTCATGTAGGCATTAGCCTTAGCTCTTTTGATTTGTCTATTTTCGTTGGTGTCATTCATAGTCTTTTTTTTGCCTATATTGCCTCATGTAAGCATTTGCCTCAGCTTGTTTGATTTGTCTATCCTCATTAGTAATATTGCTGGCCTTTTTTTGTCTATATTTTGTCATGCAATTGTTGTTCTTAGCTCTTCTAATTTGTTTATCAATATTGGTTTCATTGTTTATCTTCTTGTGTCTATACTTTTTCATGACAACATTTTTGTTAGCCCTTATACATCTGCTTTGTTTATTTGGTTGGAGGTTTTTTCGTTCTTCCTTAATCTCAATTTCAGTGTTTTCTTCAGTGTTTTTACTTTTATTCTCTTCCTGGACAGTTTTACTCAGAATTTGTGCAATTTGTGGATCAACAGAAGTGAATTGATGTTGAGGATTTTTACTTGGTGGGATACTTTCACCTTGTGTTGCAAATGCTTGTGTAGTATCGTTACTAAAAATAGTCAAAAACATTGGCATTGTAACAAAATGCTGCAGTGACGAAATGTCCCAGAATATGTTTCACATAAGTCACAGTACAGAGAAGTGCTATTTGGTAATATTGCCTCAGAAACAGAGCATTCAAATTTGTTATGGTGACTTAGATTGCGGGAGGTCATGTATAAAACAAAGATACTAGTACATTTAGTAATTGGGTGGGTGCAAGTGGAGCAAAAAGATTGATTTGTGTTCTGAATTAGAAATAATGATTGTAATTCCATATTCATCTGACCAACAGTACTCAACCTAA
>OX393565.1:15340206-15345206 GCA_947652115.1 Blastomussa wellsi | reverse complement strand
TAGTAATTAGCATCAGGATTACAGCGAATGTGAATCAATCAAGGAAATATTTAACGTTAAACAAAAGGTTTCTTTCATACAAAATTTAAACAAAAAGTTCATTCCATACCTTGTTCATCCATCCATCCTTTCTTGTGGAATGACACTCGAACGGAACTAGGAACAACCAGGTCGCGAGGGGTTCGCATACCTTTGCACGTGACTGCTGGTGGAAGTTTCTTGCCATCGGCTGCGACGCCAAGGGTTACTGTGAAGCTTCGCTTTTCCGCGCCGCATGATTTCACCGGAACTGTTCGATTTCCACTGAATTCCAACGAACGGGTTGATGGCAGCTCGAAGCGCGTTGGAGTCTCGTCCATGTTGAAGATTCTGGACAAAGGATAATCACACCGCTGCCTGGCTGCTATCACAAAGCGATGGAACTCGTCGATTTTCTCCTCCATGTCATTCGGCAGACGTTGTGCGAGAGTTGTTTTCGTTCGCATGCTGACGGAATGGCGGCGCTTCCAGTTCTGATACCATCCGAGGGAGGCCTTGAATTTGGGATTATCTGCGAGTTCTTTCGCCTTCAATCGCAGCATTAATCCACTGACTGCAATACCTGAAAAAGATATGAGGTGGAAATTTTAGCGCGATTACAACAAACACTTCATCGCTAAGCACTTTGTTATGATGCTTTCAGAAACTGACCAATCAGAAGCGACCGTTCTCACGACTCAATGTAAACACGAGGCACGAGACACGCAACAATTGCAATCGAACGAAAGAGTGATTGATATTATATTTACGAAATTATCAGCACTTACCCTGACTTCTCTGCTCTGTAAACCAGTATAGGACATTCTCATCCAGCTGAGGATACTTTGGAGTGTAGCGACCCATCGTCTTGCGTTTGGCTGACATTTTTAACTCGCCGTTGAATAGGTTTGCCTGATCTTTCCTCCAGCGACGGACCATAGACTCACTGATGCCGTAGTCTCTGGCGATCTCCGAATTATTTTCTACGGCTTCTGCCTCAGCCACAACTTTGAGTTTGAAGGCTAGGTTGTACGAGGTTCTACGAACTTTTGGCATGATGAATCGATTGTGCAAGAACTTTCACGAAAGACTGAGAACACTTTGAAATGATCGAGCGATTAAGACACTGTCTGTAAAACTCTGAACCATTTTTTTACTGTGCGTAGCTTTATTATCTAGGTAGGATCACATTAATATTCAAGTCAACAGTGATTTGCTGATTTCAGTTTTACTGTTTCCTCGGAGGAACGCTTTGCTCAAATTGTTAAACGTTTTAATATTCATTAATTTTGTACGTGTTTCCCGAGGGGTGCGCTTGTTTTACTCCAGCGACTGTTCAGATTTTTCGTGTCTCGGCTTATAGCCGAGAGTTTTCAGATTTTTTTTGGTGAACATTCTGTCAGATCGTTACTTGCTAAGTTTAGGGTCTCGGCTTATAGCCAAGATCGGCTTATAGCCAAATAAATACGGTATACCGCCTCTTGTTCAGTGATACTCTTATCCGTGGAACCATCAGCAAGCACACATAAGAACCGGGCATTATGGACTTTCTCCGATATTCTTTGCCGCCCGACTAATGCTATGCTTGAAACAAACTCTTTGCACTTTTTGTCATTACGATATTGTATACCAATGTCCAGACCATTCTTCTCCTGCAAGTCTAACAATCCTGGAAACTTCTTGAAGGCAAGTCCTTCGCTTGCAACATAGAATGCCGTGTTGAACAGGATTTCCATTCTCGACTGTGTTTGCTGATCTAATTTAGCTGACATCGCTTTGACCATCATTGGTAAGGGCTGTTTAGCATTTTTCTTTTTAATGTCCCATCTTTTTGCGCAGTTGTTATGGGCACTGGAATTGTCATGTGACTTGAGAGTTTGGAGACAATACTTTCCAATTCCACCGGTACCCTTGAAGAGGACACTTGACTTGTCAGCAAGAGCAGGAAAAGCACGGCACACCTAAGTTAAGAGGCAAAGTTCAAAAAAGTGGAATAAGATTAAAAGGCAAACTGACAATCAATCATCATGCATATAGACTATTCCATTTCTTGCTTATGGAAGCCTATAGTTACAAATAAACAAGCACAGGAAAAGCATCGAAAAGCAACAGAAAACACAAATATATACATTGTGATTTGCATACTTTGCAGAACATGTTGTCTTGGACTGGATCGTGCTCTACCCATGGATAGTCATCCTTCCAATGCTGTTTGAATTCGCATTGCCTTTTTTCTTGATACTTTTCCTTGGAAGTCTTCTCTTCAGAACATGAAGTTGATGAAATGGCCTGCTTTCCAAGAGCTTTTTGCATGTTTCATTCTGAGAACTGGCCAAAGGAGCCACAGGGGAGGCTAAACCAGGTGGTGTTGTCTCGGTTCTGTGTGGACCTGCCTTGTCACCGTGCCTTGCTGTGCCTTGTTGCGCCTTACTTGCACATTGTGAAGGAAATCGAAAGTAATCTGTTAATGTCATCCGTTTTCTTTTCCCGTTTTCTTTGCCAGCATCATTTGCGTCTTCAAGCTTTCGCTTTCTGTCTTTAGTTTTACTCGACGCAAAATCTGGTGGGCTGTCGATCTTGAATAGTGGCACAAAGTGGTTTGACTGATACCAGCTTCCTGGCCGATTATCCAAACTGCCGTCCCTCGACCACAGTATCATTGCTGGTGATTTTGTATTCCCATCCATGCTTTGTCTGGGTAAAATGTAGCCATGAAAGAGAGGACGTGTATTCATGTCACAGTTAGGAAATGCAGAGAGTTTCGGTCGTCCCAAAACGGTTGCAAGGGCCATCAGATGAAACATGCAGCTCCACTCTCTGTCCTTGCATCCACCAATAGCTTCACTTTGAACTGCTGCGACATGATCCATTTTCTCGTCCCAAGATTCAAGTCCATTCTTTGACAAGCACTGTATGAACAGGCTTACCTCAGGAAGACCACAGTCATTGACAGCTTCAATGAACTTCGGGTGCTTGACATAGAATTGTGCATTATCGTAAAGTTCAGTGGCAGTTAGAAGCCGCAAGTGAGGTGAAAAGCTTTCATTTCCAACCAGCGCTACTGAAGCAGCGTTGTACAAGCAGTTGCCGTCACCAGTCACTTTCCTGGCTTCTACTCCAAGGGGAAAATCATTTAGTAAATCATCAGGGATCAACAGCTGTGCTAGGTTGTCCTTGGGTAAATCTTTCCATCCTGGGAACTCCAGAGACCTTATCTGATTTTGCACTTCTCCATATCTGTTTTGGATAGCTTGTACCAACTCGCTAGATTCCAACTGTTGTAACTTTCGTAAATCAGCTGAGATATTCATGTTTCTTGACAGACGGTTATTTTTGAAACTCACAATCCATCTTCATCTGCACTGAACATGCTCCAAACAACATACAGGCTACTATTAAGGGAGCTTGGAAGTAGACTTCCCACGCATCGACACGCGCACGTGTAATAAGAAAAATCAGTTTACAAGTAGGTGAGAAAAAGTAACTTTATTCAAGTGAAAAAAAACAATGCGCGCCGGCGGCCGGCTACTCTCTTTGCGACTTCCATTAGTGTTACAGGAAAATTTCACAACTTTAATATTAACGTTCGTCCACATCTTGCTTTATAGAAAATCACATTCAACAGCAAGTTAACACAGAAGCATTGTAATTAATTTTTCTTCTTCCTTGTGTAGAACTCTGTTCTATGACCCGCGCTTCTGTCAAATGTCATGAGGTTGTGAAACGCTGCCGTCGGCCCGAGTGCAATTTGCATATAATCAATGCAGTTAACGCACCTGTATGACAATTGTTTCGCTTTGCAAGACCAGACATTTTTTATAAATTGCAAATGACTGCTTCAAAGTAAAATTTCATTCAAACATGGGCGAAATAATAAAGGAAAAATAACCTCTGCACTTGAATGGGTTCGTTCCTTCGATGTTTACATTTTACCCCGTCGACGGTGAAAAATACTATAAATTTATGGAAATCACAACACAGTTATTTTTGTGAATGTCATGAATGTTGCTATCGGTCAATTAAACTACCACTGTAATCTGAAGTCTGTCGACATTCGATGGAGTAAATTCTCTTCAAAGCTCGTCAAGCTGACAAACTCTTCCAGACCTGGCACCGTTAGCATCCGATAAAAAATGAAAACAAACACGCAACTCGATTACGGCGCCAGGTCTGCTAGCTTTTCTTGTTTTTTTTTTTTTATTTTACACGAAGTGGGTCTTTTTTTGTTTTAATAATGAATTGGCAGCCTTAAAATAGAAACAAGAATCCGGATTTGGATTTTCCCAACGAAACGCACCTAAAATTCCGAGAAAATCCACTGAACCGTGACTTGGCTGGAATTTAATTAGACTGATTGTCTCGCACTGCACGCTGTCATTCGGAAAATATTGTCATTTCAAAAAATATATTTCGGCCGCTTATGTAAACAGAAAAAGTCGTGACGTTATTTACGGATGCAACTAAATTGCGGCGCAAGACGTTGTCATGCTACGATAAATTTTTGGTATAAAAGCTCAATTTATCATCATCAGAACAGAGGAACCAATGGAGGTGCTTGCCCGTCGGGCAAGCTGCGATAAGAAAACGCTAGCCCGACAAGTTATTCCACTAGCCCCGGGCTATCGGACAGCACTTTCGTCGCGCCCTGCACTACAAGGCCATTATACCTTTTTACCTTCTAACGCCGAGATTAAAGTGCACGTGAGTCAATGAGTCATGAGTCAAGTTATGAGTCAGGTCAGCGGTTTTCAAAATCCAAAATGGCGGACAATGTAGAACTCAGTAACGAATGACTGTGTATTCGGCGGTCCGCTACGTAACGATTTTTGTTTCTCAAATTCATATTAAAGGAGAACACTTTCAGAAATTGAAATTATTAAACGGACGCTAGTTACAGCGAAAGACCCTTGCATTTACTTGCTGAAATATGTCGGGAAAGACTGGCTATTGCTATCGCGTGATCTTCAACTGATTCACTCCCA
>OX393565.1:15322706-15330206 GCA_947652115.1 Blastomussa wellsi | reverse complement strand
ACACTTGCATTGCATAATCAGAGAATGTTTTTGCATATCCAGGTCGTAGCATGTTAACAATTGCTGAGCCGTTGAGGATAATGACATCAACATCAGGTTTGCTGGTCTTCTCTTTGGAGGAGACCAAGTCTTCCAAGCATTTGACTAGATCTGACTTTGTACCACTTCTGATTTTGCCATTCTGGGATAATGCTGGTGGAAATGCTTGGTTTTCATGTTCAAAAAACTCATCCAAATTCCCATTACGCACTTGTGATGCAATATACAGACGAGAAAATAAGAAGCAATCGTTCTTAAGGGAGGTCAGCTGCAGCTGTGACTTGCTCTTCTCTCGGACTGGAGGCCGGCTAAAGAGAGGAAGAGTGTTCTTATTGATGGGATCTGAAATGGGCTTTGTTTGAGTGACAAGTCGCTCTTTGACATAGGTATCATACTGTTCTTCACCAATTTTCTCAATTTGACGTATCGTGTTAATAACCGCTGGATCGGCAATGTCTCTGCTATCTAGTACAAGCAGATCGCTGCTGTTCTCAGTGAACGGATTGCCCATTTCTTCTATGGTGATGGCCAGGCTATTCACATCTCGTTTAAATGCCTTTTGCTCATGTTTGGCCTCCTCGTGATGGCGAACATCCACCTTCTTCCTTTTTTCCGTTGAAACCTCAAACTCTCCAATAACTCTAGCCATCTCCGGTCCAGAAACCATCCACCGCCTCAGTGCAGCAGGGTTCTCAGTGAGGCCTACTGCTCCACCATCATCTTTAACTGTAGCGTTGTTCTGTTCGTGGCCTTGATCAATGGCGATAGCAGAAAATCTGTGTGCGGTTTTCTTGACCACGAAATTTCCTTTCAGGAACTCTGCAAAAACTTCGGGATGTTCTTCTTTCAGTGTTACCATGTCCCGCAGATGAACAGGGATCCACCGAGCATAATGTGTGTGGTCTAAAGCAAAGAACCAAGGCACGATCTTGGTGAGTGCATCCACATAAAGCTTAAAGTCCGCCTCTCTTATTGCCCTTACAAACAATAGCACGGTCAATTCCAGCTGTAGGATAAGCAACCAGAACTTGAATTGTGGATACAACTCAGCGTTGCTTGAGCACCAATCTTCTATCGACAGCGGATCGTGCTCCTCTCCTAAACCTGTGCAGTAATCCGTGTAGGCTTTCTGCAAAAGATGATACAGGCTACTTGCCGTTATCTGGTGGGATCGTCGGGTGCGCGTCGCATGAGCTGCTCGAAGAAATGAATCTGCTGTACCAGGCGACGCCACATTGGCTTGCACTAATGCACCTGTCCAACCACTGCTTTCTAAAAGATTGCCAATGGTCTTAAATGCTGCAATCTCAATGTGGAGCCCTCCAAACATTATAACGAACTGATCTTCGCCATGACTTTCTGTCCAGTTCCACTGAATTTGTTTTGCGATTGTAAAGAGGGGCTGGTCCACAGTAATGATGGGGACCTGTCCAGGATTCAGAATGTCAACTGCCTTTTTTACTACATCCATTGAGTGGCGAATCATTGCTACAGAGTGGGCTTGTTCGTAGAAAAGGGGCAGTAGAGCGGTGTTTGTCAGGCAACTGTCTGATACTCCATTTGAAGGTTGAAGACCAGCGTGGTATGCAGACCATGAAACAGCCTCATCTCCCTGGGGTTTGTCATCAGATACCACTCGGCTCACTTGTTTCAGCCATCTGTGAAGGAAAAATAAATAAATAAATAAATAAATAAATAGATAAATGAATAAATAAATGCGGTAAATAAAATAATTGAGGACCGCCTTATTGTACTTGCTAATTATTTCTTTTTGTGTATAGATAATAGAATGTACTGCTGTTAAAGCACTTTACCTGTACTCCTTCTGTATAGCTTGAGTAATGCGCTCGCCGTATCCTCTGTTGGGTCCTTGTATCTTTGGTACAGGTGGATCTTTACTTTGTAGAACTACAGGAGGCACACTTATGTAAGATTCCGGCAGGTTGGATTTCACTGGATAAGAATCATCTTGAATAGCAATAACTTCCCGTTGAGTTCCTGTGCAATTTTCATCGGGGTGCTGAAACAGCGAAATCCCAGTTCCATGGAAAGAATCCCGCGAAGTTGTGGAACTGGGGTTATGGTCAATGTTGTCTACTGCTGCAGTAGTGAAGAGACCACCTTTGAGCTGAGGCGGGCAGACGGCTTTTTCTTGCTCATAGTGATAACAGATTTTGTCACCCAGGTCAGTGGAGATGTTTAATACGCGATCATACGATATACACAGTCCCAAGTTAAAAAGGGTGTCCACAAGTTCACGTTTTCGGGTTTTAGTATGGAGCATAATTCCTAAATAGATTGGCAGGGGTGTTTCACGCTGTCGACTGTGCCTGACCACATCTTTTGCATTCTCCTTGTGAGTCTTGGAGCTGTTGTATAGAAGAAGCTGAGATATACTGAGGGCTGGCTGAGATACTGCTGAAGGACTTGATTGTGTCTTGATGTTTGGTCCGTTTAGTATCATAGTAACCAGTGCTAGGAGTGATGTCGGAACAGACTGCTCCTGGCATTCGGTGGGAAAAGAACCATTGAATTCCATTTTCATTTGAAATATATCTCGTCGGACTATCTTTGCAGCTCTAGCTAGGTGAACAGCATCACTGTCTGCGTCGTGTTCACATGCCTTTCTTAGAGCGGCGCCAACATCTTCATCAAAAACAAGAACGACGTCACGTCCTTGCGTGTGAGCTTTCATGCCTGGAAAGTGAGTTAAAATTCTGTTCTTGAGTTTGGTGGAGTGAACACGTCCTGGTAATGCAGTACCAAGTTGTTCAATTCTGCTGCTGTATAGGTTTGCAAGGTCAGACAGTTTGAAAATTGGAGCTACCAGATTGTCGATGCGAGCTTCTTCCATATAAGAAACAAGTTCAGCAAATGCAATACCGTGGTTAACAGCATCCACATCAGTTTCTGCATCACAAGATTTTGTTTGTCGTGCCCTGTTATAAAGAGCAACGAGGCACTTGATGTGATATTCAGCATCCTGGGCAACCATGTCTCCAGTACTGAGTTTTGCAAGTAAAGGTTTGTCTTGCAATTGGAGAGCACAATTGCGGACACGGGCATCAAGCTCCAGTGTTGACGCTTTGTGCAAACACTCACCATCTTCAGCGTCACCGTCACAGAAGAAACAGCGATGAACGGGAAGAGGAACCTCTCCTCTACTTGTGCGGGTGTACTTTGTTGGGAAATCTGAAGAAGAGCTGTCTTCGGGGAACGATTTCCTCTTCTCTGCCCGTTGAAGTTTTGTCTTATTAAACTTCAGTCTGCACGAGTCATGCCATTTAGCTTTATGATGATGGAAACTTGCTTCGATACCCTCACCTACTTCATCTATTCGAGATAAATTGATCGTTTTTGGTAAGCATCCGAGCTTTTTAAAGGCCAATAGATTTTCAGCAGTGGTTTTATAACCTGTTCCTTTTGCGCCACGCTTTGAATCAGCTGGACAACAGAGACTTTCCGATGTATTTGTCTGACAGAGAACACACTTGTTCCAGTCTATTGGTATACTTGGTATATCTGATGTCCCCGGCTCTGAGGGGTCAATCACTTTGTATACTTTAGACATGGTCTTTCAATGATTATACATACGTCATCACGTGCTACCACGATTATAGGAGACACTAATGTCTAACAGCTTCAAGGAAGACATGAGTTTTACCTTGAAGAAAAACGAACAAAAACCAATAAATGTCAAATCGCATATTTTTGCAAGGGTTTGCAAAAAACGGCTATTAAAAATTTGTTTTGGGTATGTTTGTAAGAATTATAAACCCTGGTAAGATAACCTCACCGTAAAAAAGAAGACATTTTCAGAATTTGTCACCCTACCACCCCGGACAACTCATCTAAAAAAATTTTGTCTTAATTTAGCAGGTTTATATGTCATAATAGAATTATTTTAACTTTTATTGGTCACAAAAGAACTCTTTGAATGGGGAAAAAAGACCATTATGCCAAATGGCTATCTGGAACAGTTGCCGTAAAAAATTCTAATTCATCCCAAAAATTAATGCTTCAAAAACGTTTGTCTTTTAAAAGCACAAACAAAACAAATTCAGCATTAATATAATTGTTATTGGTCGTGAATCGTCAAATTTGAAAGTAATTTGATTGATTCTCTTAAAAGAAAAATAAAGTTGTTTGTGGTCGGCGAGTTGTCCCTAGCCGTAAAGCGTTCACACAAAGTGGAAACTGCGGCAACGCATTTAAATGGATTCTTTTCAATGAAGTGGTCGCCGCTGCGTTCGCGTTGTGCAAAACCTTTTTCCAATTTATCTCTTTAGTTGTCCTATATTATAAGCTATTTACTTTTCTAAACATACAATAACTAAACAACGGATATAATTTTAGTTAACTGCAAGATTTGAGCCCTTCAAGCAAGTGAAATGACTGAAACAGGTTAAAAAAAAGCCTTCATCTCATATTAATTAGTTTTCGGCCGGGCTAAAAAAAAAAACATGTTGACGAAAGCGAATGTGAAATTTGTTTTCTGTAAGTTTATTTTCGGCTCTTTCTGTTACTTAACGTAATCTGCCTAAATTAAATATGCTTAAAGTATTCTAACTGCAATTCAAACTGACTAAAATTAACTTACATACTTACATGATTTGAAGACTTGCGCGCCTTTGCCTCTGAACGACTGAGGTAAAACTTTGGACAGCAGTTTCGTTTTAAGTTAGCCCACACTTTGTTTAAGGGCTGCGGAATATCCTCATGTAAAAATTCGGAGATATATATAATAGTTATAATTATTATTGGATTGAATATCATAAAAAGATTGCTTATATCCATCTTCTGTCACGTTTTATTTTACTTTTAACAACTGAGAAGACAACTATTTTGTAGAATTAATATCCAAAACTGCAGGCTATTTAATGAATCGGTTCCCATGGCAACAAATTATTTTATGCCATCACATGTCTGGAACTTTATTATGAAGTTTGGGATATGTTTATGTTTAGTTTCTCTTGGGTTTTACCCCTTTTTTAAAAAAGAAAATCTCAGAAACGGCCAAAAGCACTACCATCAATGACGTCATTTGAAAGGTGACGTAACTGGGGTCACGTGACAAACCTGCGATGGCCCTATATCTAAAAATGTTTCTTAAGATGTGTTCTAACTTTGTGCCAAATTTCACGCTTTTATCATTAAAGGCACAATTTGGCCAAATTTTTTCACTTATCTGCTGGACTAGTTCCAATAAAACTTTAACTTTTAATGCCTTTTAATTTATTCACCGCCTCACTATATATACTAGATTTTATTATTCTACTTTTACTTGATAATGACGTTCTGGAAACGTCGAAACGTCGTGTCATGCTTTCTAATATTTTATCGCAGATTTTTATCGTCAAATGTTTTACCAAATTTTTACTTATTCGGATAAATTTTATCTGAGTCATATTTAGCCAAAACAGTTAAAATCACTTAAACTTTTTTCCCACATACTGTATGTGATATTTTAGGAACCTTGACACACATGTACTGTTTCCAACTATTTTCTACGATAAAAATCCAAGATGGACACTAAGATGGCTGACCATAGGTGTACCCCTAAATTACTGTGTAGAGCCCACCAATAGGGATTATGAACATCTGACAACTTCTACCGAAGAAGAAGCCATTTTGAATTTGCAGTTATCACAGAGAGCCCTAAGTTTTGTGAAAAATATTATTTTAGCTTTCAGGCTTGTGCAATTCTGGATCTGTTGCGTGTTACATGCATAATAGACCATTTCACAGGCACAGACAATACTTGTCTTCCTCAAATTGTTGAGCATCGATCTCCCGACTTTTTTCATAAACTTTGCCATTGGTTTTGCCCAACCCCCCCCCCCCCCCCCCCTTACGTGTATTTCATCATTCTTCTGATATCACTTACCACGATTCTGATTTAAGCTCAAAAGGAGATGTTAACAATTCATCACTTGACAGATCATCGTCACTTTTCTCCACTGGAAGATGGGCACTTGTATCATAAGTAAACTTGGGTTCTTCATTTTCACTATCACTTATTGCTATTCTGACTGCTGTTGAAGAAAATACACAGAATGTAACTACAGTGTGGCCGGAGTTGAGATCAAAGGAAAACAATAATTAGTTTCAAATGGAAGGATTTTAAGTGCATAATTTAAAATGGCGATGTGGCCCCACCAACACATGATTAGTTTCCATAACTAGAAATTGAGATATTTATTTTCAAATAAATTAAATAAAAATTCTACGCTATTTGAAAGCTGCACTTCAAAAGTATGGACTCTCGCCAAAGGACTCTTGGCAAAGGAATAAGCATTACACCCGGTACACATTAGTTTACATTAATTACTAATTATAATTAATTATTGAATATCATATTCTATTACTTACCAAGATTCTGACTTAGGCTCAAATGGAGAGAATAGATTCACTGGCTTAAAAGAGGAAAAATAAGAGAAATGTATCATCAACAGTATCTATAGAATATCTAGTCATTCTGATACACACGTGATGCAAATGAATACCATTTTTCAATGAATATGGAATGAATAATACTGTATTACTGTGGTTATTTTAGGTATAATGTTCAGTGATAGTACAGAAAAATTAAAAAAACAATTACTATTTATTTTTTCTTTATTTGTTCCCTTTTGCCTGGTTCACTAGATGAAAACATTCATAACACTTACTTTATTGCATTTGCTGCTTATTGTCTTGCATGGACTTGTTAAATCAACAACATCCTGTAAAAAATAAACAATGGAATCACAGTTTTCTCAAACTAATTAATTTCTTTTTGCTGTGCAAATACAAAAGTTGTATTTTTGCATCAATAAATAAATACTGCAACACATATGAATAAGCTGTATAAAATTTTCAACCTTTCAAAGAGAGGGGTTTCCACTTTTTTGAGAAGGGAAATACAGAATATAAAAGGGTGCTAATTCAAAAGTCAGCAAATAAATAAACCCAAAATCTCTATTCTAAATGTCAACTAACATGAAATGCTTTTTCTAGGTTGCAGTATATGGAAAAACCCGAGGGAAACACACACACAAAATCCAGCAACACAAAATCAACCACAAAGTTTTAACTGGGGCTAATAATGAAAACAACATAAGTTTAACCCTCAAAATAATATTTATTTGCTTCCTTTTGTCTGACTCGTTTGATTAAAACACTAACACTTACTTGGATGCATCCATCTGATCCATCCTTTCTTTTCTTTGTTGGACTGATTGTTAAGTCAATGAGGTCCTGTACCAAAAACGAATCAGCTGTTAAATCACCCTTTCTTCTCGAAATATTTGTATCAAAAAAAAATCTACAGACTCAAATTGAAAATATTGACCTTGGAGTGTACGATTTGCATGACAATCACACTCAAAAATTCATGAATAATGCATCACACATCATTCAAAACAACAAACAAAAACACTTCAGGGAACAATCTGCGATAAGCAAGCAAAATTTCAAGTC
>OX393565.1:15312706-15315206 GCA_947652115.1 Blastomussa wellsi | reverse complement strand
CTTCAGTTGCCAGTCGGGTTTAAAGTCAAACCACAAAATCCGCGGTGATCCTGTTTTGGAAGGTGTCGCAGCCTTCTTCGGTAGATTAATTTCTTGCAGCAACCGTGAGACGCAGGCTGCATTTCAGGAGTTATCGCCACAAAGACTAGGAAACTGGCAACCAGGCATTCAACCAACCAAAGAGGTTCTAACACTGATCTCTTCAAGGTTGAAGGCAGCTAAAGCCAAAGGGGTCATTACCGAGACAAGACCTGTCGTGCCATCTCTTCTTGCCGAGAAAGTCGAGTATTTTTGTGAGGAGGAAATGCGAAATGTTGGCGTTGCTCTCGACGTTGCGAGTCTTGCCTTGCAAGGAAAAAGCATTTTCCTAAGTTTGGAAACTTCAACACCGAGTGAGTTTTTACATTTTAAGTGGCACTTGAGATAACACGTGTGTGTCATTTTTTCTTGTGAGCCATCATTAGTTGTGATCAACTTACACATTCGACTCTTACTGAGTTTTGGTTTATGTTGTTAAAAGTCTGCGCACCAGTAGGCCGCAGTGTAGGCCTTGGCCTACCCCACGTTTTGCTAACACCCCAAGAACTTGAAAGTGTTCTCGACTGAAACAAGTTTGAAGTATGTCAGTGAATGTTAAATGCTCAGTCCAGTTTGTAGACTGCATACTGTAACAGTAAGTGTATAAACTTCTCTGGAGGGAATGCCAATCTATCACAGGTTAATCCCCAGCATTTTGAAAAGTTGCCCCAACAATACACCAGTAGTCATTCATATGTTCGTGAGCGGAGAGAACTAGAGGGTCTTTCCCAGCTTGACAACACAGTGGTGATGGTCAATTGCCATAATTAAAATTCAAACTGGGCTCTGTGGCTTGAGAGAACAAACCAATATAGTTTAGAGTCGACAGCTTCTTGCAAGCAAACATTATATTTGCAGTTTATACCGTGCAACACAATTATTATGTTTGACTCTTTTCAGCCTTGAATCTCCTTTCCTGGATGTTTTGGAGAGTCTTATAGAAGAAGACAATGAAGATCTTGAGGGTGATGGAGAAGAAGAGACTGACAGTAATCATGTTGATGATTCTGATGATGACAACGATGACCATGACAGTGATGTTATACCGCTGTTGCATTTCAAACACTGATTTACCGCTAAGTGAAAGCGATGAAGACAACAACGAAGAAGATAGTGGTGCAGCTGTCAATGAAATGGAGGAAGACAATGGTGACAATGATGATGACGAGTGGTAATAATTTATTTCTATAAAACATGACTCTTTCATGATCTGATTCAATAGGGAAATTTTTTTTTATGTCCAAAAAAGTCTAAAAAGTCACACCAAATTTCAAATCACTTGCACCAAATTCAGATTGAATTTGGTGTGAGTGATTTAAATTTTGTGTGAGTAATTTGAATTTGGTGTGAGCGATTTAAATTAGGTGTCCACTTATTGGCCACCATAGAAAAGTAATGTTTTTCAAGCAGTCTAGTGAATCTTTGTCTCAATCACCCTATTTATTACAAAACAGTTTTAAAGTTTGAGCAAGTCACATAATGTGGCATGTAACATTTCAAGAAATAGCCACTATTTGGGAAATTCGAAACAGAGTAGGGCTAAGTTAAAGGAGCTACGTCACGGAAACTCATCTTGAAAAAACTGGCAAGTTTTTTTCAAGTTTGTCGTTTGTAATCGGTCCATCCCGTACGAAAATTAACACTGTGAAACGAGCCAAAAACGGGCCTTAATTTTTCAACCAAAATCGGGCCTCAATGAACCAAAATCGGGCCAAAAAAATTACAACCCAAAATGAACCAAAACTAACCTCACTAAAACCTAAATTCTTGAGCCTCATTCTCAGCGTAAGTTGAGCCAAAAGTGGACCATAAATCCGATGAAGCTAAACAAGGCCTAAAATTGGACCAAAATTACGCTACAAAAATGGCTGACCGGTAACATGGGATGCCACGCGTGACAAATCGGAGCACGGGCTTGCGTGCCGTGCATATTTGTAATTTAAAACCAGCACAATACACGCCTGACAATTCAATCTTGAGATAAACCGCTTCACCTTGCTGTATTAAAAATAGCATAAAAGTACAAAAAACGTGTTCAGAAATAACGCATTTTATTTCAGGCCCATTCAAATTCAAACATGACAAATCGTGAATCCCTAATATATATAATTATGTAGAAAATCGTGTACCTGATGACTCATACAGTAAAGCAAAATATTATGAACCCCCGGTGGTTTGGTACGCTAAAATAAAGGGCCAACATAACTTCGTCTGTTTGATTAATTGAATAAATCTATATAAGTTGATATCTTTAGTTCGATATCGCAACGATTCTCAGCCACTGTGTGACGTGCCGTGTTCCGGCGGGGTCTACGCAAGTGTATCTTAACTGAATGATGACATTCGAACTTGTTACTTATCAATGTATAGTAAATGTTGTTGCTAGTTATGCAGTATAATTGTTACAAATGTTTCATTTTAA
>OX393565.1:15305206-15307706 GCA_947652115.1 Blastomussa wellsi | reverse complement strand
GAAAAAGCATTTTCCTAAGTTTGGAAACTTCAACACCGAGTGAGTTTTTACATTTTAAGTGGCACTTGAGATAACACGTGTGTGTCATTTTTTCTTGTGAGCCATCATTAGTTGTGATCAACTTACACATTCGACTCTTACTGAGTTTTTGTTTATGTTGTTAAAAGTCTGCGCACCAGTAGGCCGCAGTGTAGGCCTTGGCCTACCCCACGTTTTGCTAACACCCCAAGAACTTGAAAGTGTTCTCGACTGAAACAAGTTTGAAGTATGTCAGTGAATGTTAAATGCTCAGTCCAGTTTGTAGACTGCATACTGTAACAGTAAGTGTATAAACTTCTCTGGAGGGAATGCCAATCTATCACAGGTTAATCCCCAGCATTTTGAAAAGTTGCCCCAACAATACACCAGTAGTCATTCATATGTTCGTGAGCGGAGAGAACTAGAGGGTCTTTCCCAGCTTGACAACACAGTGGTGATGGTCAATTGCCATAATTAAAATTCAAACTGGGCTCTGTGGCTTGAGAGAACAAACCAATATAGTTTAGAGTCGACAGCTTCTTGCAAGCAAACATTATATTTGCAGTTTATACCGTGCAACACAATTATTATGTTTGACTCTTTTCAGCCTTGAATCTCCTTTCCTGGATGTTTTGGAGAGTCTCATAGAAGAAGACAATGAAGATCTTGAGGGTGATGGAGAAGAAGAGACTGACAGTAATCATGTTGATGATTCTGATGATGACAACGATGACCATGACAGTGATGTTATACCGCTGTTGCATTTCAAACACTGATTTACCGCTAAGTGAAAGCGATGAAGACAACAACGAAGAAGATAGTGGTGCAGCTGTCAATGAAATGGAGGAAGACAATGGTGACAATGATGATGACGAGTGGTAATAATTTATTTCTATAAAACATGACTCTTTCATGATCTGATTCAATAGGGAAATTTTTTTTTATGTCCAAAAAAGTCTAAAAAGTCACACCAAATTTCAAATCACTTGCACCAAATTCAGATTGAATTTGGTGTGAGTGATTTAAATTTTGTGTGAGTAATTTGAATTTGGTGTGAGCGATTTAAATTAGGTGTCCACTTATTGGCCACCATAGAAAAGTAATGTTTTTCAAGCAGTCTAGTGAATCTTTGTCTCAATCACCCTATTTATTACAAAACAGTTTTAAAGTTTGAGCAAGTCACATAATGTGGCATGTAACATTTCAAGAAATAGCCACTATTTGGGAAATTCGAAACAGAGTAGGGCTAAGTTAAAGGAGCTACGTCACGGAAACTCATCTTGAAAAAACTGGCAAGTTTTTTTCAAGTTTGTCGTTTGTAATCGGTCCATCCCGTACGAAAATTAACACTGTGAAACGAGCCAAAAACGGGCCTTAATTTTTCAACCAAAATCGGGCCTCAATGAACCAAAATCGGGCCAAAAAAATTACAACCCAAAATGAACCAAAACTAACCTCACTAAAACCTAAATTCTTGAGCCTCATTCTCAGCGTAAGTTGAGCCAAAAGTGGACCATAAATCCGATGAAGCTAAACAAGGCCTAAAATTGGACCAAAATTACGCTACAAAAATGGCTGACCGGTAACATGGGATGCCACGCGTGACAAATCGGAGCACAGGCTTGCGTGCCGTGCATATTTGTAATATAAAACCAGCACAATACACGCCTGACAATTCAATCTTGAGATAAACCGCTTCACCTTGCTGTATTAAAAATAGCATAAAAGTACAAAAAACGTGTTCAGAAATAACGCATTTTATTTCAGGCCCATTCAAATTCAAACATGACAAATCGTGAATCCCTAATATATATAATTATGTAGAAAATCGTGTACCTGATGACTCATACAGTAAAGCAAAATATTATGAACCCCCGGTGGTTTGGTACGCTAAAATAAAGGGCCAACATAACTTCGTCTGTTTGATTAATTGAATAAATCTATATAAGTTGATATCTTTAGTTCGATATCGCAACGATTCTCAGCCACTGTGTGACGTGCCGTGTTCCGGCGGGGTCTACGCAAGTGTATCTTAACTGAATGATGACATTCGAACTTGTTACTTATCAATGTATAGTAAATGTTGTTGCTAGTTATGCAGTATAATTGTTACAAATGTTTCATTTTAAAGTGTTCCCTTTTTGCTGGTAATGAAAAGTGCATAAAGTCATTTTTCCTTCACTTTCAGTAACAAGAATCTTATTGTTATTTTGTGTCATGCTTGCTACACATACATATTCATAATGAAGTACATGTACATAATCCAGTAAAGCAGTAATTTTGGCAAGAAGCATATTTGAAAATGTACAGTGTATGGTGATATTTATCAGTTAGCCAGTGACAAGCATTTTCAAGAAAAAAGTGAAGATTTTCCAACAGGAGAATTCAGGGATGATTTCATAATGAATTTTGTGATTTCTTTTAGGACAGTGTATGGGATTTTGTGTTAACCATCTAAATTTCACTGAATCAACTAGTACTA
>OX393565.1:15280206-15300206 GCA_947652115.1 Blastomussa wellsi | reverse complement strand
ATCTATCACAGGTTAATCCCCAGCATTTTGAAAAGTTGCCCCAACAATACACCAGTAGTCATTCATATGTTCGTGAGCGGAGAGAACTAGAGGGTCTTTCCCAGCTTGACAACACAGTGGTGATGGTCAATTGCCATAATTAAAATTCAAACTGGGCTCTGTGGCTTGAGAGAACAAACCAATATAGTTTAGAGTCGACAGCTTCTTGCAAGCAAACATTATATTTGCAGTTTATACCGTGCAACACAATTATTATGTTTGACTCTTTTCAGCCTTGAATCTCCTTTCCTGGATGTTTTGGAGAGTCTCATAGAAGAAGACAATGAAGATCTTGAGGGTGATGGAGAAGAAGAGACTGACAGTAATCATGTTGATGATTCTGATGATGACAACGATGACCATGACAGTGATGTTATACCGCTGTTGCATTTCAAACACTGATTTACCGCTAAGTGAAAGCGATGAAGACAACAACGAAGAAGATAGTGGTGCAGCTGTCAATGAAATGGAGGAAGACAATGGTGACAATGATGATGACGAGTGGTAATAATTTATTTCTATAAAACATGACTCTTTCATGATCTGATTCAATAGGGAAATTTTTTTTTATGTCCAAAAAAGTCTAAAAAGTCACACCAAATTTCAAATCACTTGCACCAAATTCAGATTGAATTTGGTGTGAGTGATTTAAATTTTGTGTGAGTAATTTGAATTTGGTGTGAGCGATTTAAATTAGGTGTCCACTTATTGGCCACCATAGAAAAGTAATGTTTTTCAAGCAGTCTAGTGAATCTTTGTCTCAATCACCCTATTTATTACAAAACAGTTTTAAAGTTTGAGCAAGTCATTATGTAGAAAATCGTGTACCTGATGACTGTATCATACAGTAAAGCAAAATATTATGAACCCCCGGTGGTTTGGTACGCTAAAATAAAGGGCCAACATAACTTCGTCTGTTTGATTAATTGAATAAATCTATATAAGTTGATATCTTTAGTTCGATATCGCAACGATTCTCAGCCACTGTGTGACGTGCCGTGTTCCGGCGGGGTCTACGCATACCGTGTATCTTTTGGCGCTAACTTTTATGGCCTTCATGCACCGATTGTTAAAAAGGTTTAACAAAAAATATCATTTTCTAACACTTATAACGCTTTTTCTTTATGGCTAATCTCTTACTGTTCATCAAAAAGGCGTACAAAGCGACTAATGTTAAGTTTTCTTACACTTTGCCCCAATTACCGTCATTTATTACAAATACCACTGGATTTAAAGAACCTTAGTCAGCCTCTACCATTTTCGATGCCATTGAAAGTATGGAAATTGTATGGTGGAATGAAATCTAGCTGCATTGCCCCAAGTTGTGTTACTGGAACTCTGTTAAATTATCCTTGACAGTTTAACGGCAATCTCTTTCATTTGGACCCGTTTAAAGGTTTTGCATGGAATAAAATACTGAAAAATTCACATGCAAACAAAAACAAAGGCATGGCTGACTAGGGTCCTTTAATGTTCAGCTTTGTTCGGGCGTAAGTCACTTGCTGCGTAAATGCTTGATTTATGTCCTTTTCACTGGGTTTTTCTTTATTGTTTTGTACGCAGAAGGCTGTGACATAATCTGCAAAGCAAATAGTTTACAAGGTTAGCCGACACGAGTCGATGAAAGCTTCCTACGCAGATGTTCTTTTGGCTCGTCACGCATTCCTCCTCCAACGTGTGACGAGCCCAAGGAGGCTAAACCTGGGAGTCTTACTCGTTTACTGAAAGTGTAGACAAAATGATTATGCAGTCTCGCTCACTGAGTTTTCTTTTCTTTTCTTTTCCTTGCTACTTTGCCAGAGAAAGTGTGGATGCTATTAGACTGAAAAGTATATGCGAGTCACTCCTATTGAAAGGTGCTCTTTTCAGTCGAAGGATTGAATCAAAAGATAAAACACCATGATAGGGGCTATTATTATTATTTTTTTAAATACCTCCATTTAAATAAGGACGGTAGTAATTTCCCTACCTTTACAAGCATTAACTTTCTGTTGATTCAATGGCAGCTTTCCTTCATTGTTGGCCTTTCCTCCTTTGCCAATTCCTTGCCCGCATGAATTTCCGAGTTCTTTTGTGGAGAATACTAGGGGAATTAGCTTGTTAAGAAGGAACAGTGCACCCTTTGAATGCCCAGTTTGGACGATGCTTCGAAGTGCATTGCGGTTGACAAACACGTCACTCTTCTCGAGCAGCCTCACGGCATCAGTTGGGGCCTGTAAAGAAATATAAGTTAGCGGTCAGATTATAGGTACCATTTTACACTTCCGCCCCAGGTAACTTATACACTCTTGTACAAAGAGGAGACCGACGAAATTCTGTCTAGCCGTTTTATACCGTATTTCGACTACTGATAATCAGTCAAGTGGCAAAACCCAGGCCGCTGTACGTCCACACTATATAAACAAAACCATAATAACTATAGCATCACTATTGTTTCCTAAAGTTGTCATCTTCCACCAAGACAAAGAGGAGTGTCGTCATCGTAGCTCTACTTGCAATATTTTTTCCCCTGAACTCTGTTAACTGACCCTTCTTTGACTTGTGCGTTCTACACAGGATAGAGCCCAGCCGGGCTTATTCAATGTTTATTCAACGTTAACCAAGGTAATTTGAACTGAGCCAATAGATGATCCGTTGCCTCGCATTCACAAATTTTGTCAAAAAGAAAAGACTGCTTACGACCTGATTGCAGTGAAAACCATTAACCCTTTCGCTGCTGAAGTCGAGTTTAGTCGACATTCCGAGGAGCAGCCATTGTACCACTTGCGACGTCAGCGATCTGCATGCCACCGGACATTCTCGAGAAGCAGTTAATAGAGCTAGGATAGACCTATTTTCACGACTGTCTGTTTTGGATATCAACCGCATTCTGGCAGAAGTAATCGGAAAAAACCTTATCCGTTTTTGGTGCAAAATTGGTGCTAAAATGGGCAAAAGCACCTAAAATTGATTATGGTCCCATTTCCAGGCTTTATTCACAATTTACAGCAAAGTTTTTATGACCGACAGAAAGGGGATATGAAGAGTAAAAGATAACGGAAATAAAAGGGCAGAGGAAAAGGAAAGGAGAAGGGCAAGAAAAAAAAATATCGGAAAGGGCCGTATATAATTATTCTTTGTTTATGCATAAACGCTGAAATAGAAGAAAAATAACAATTTCAGTGTGTTTGTTAATCGGCGGTGGTCTGAAGATTTATCGTAGACGAAAAAGTTGTTTCGTGATTTAAGAATCGAAACCTTTTAGCTAATTACTGTTGCGGTAACGTCCTCGAATCCGATTGGTTGTTAAGAACAATAAACATTTCAGAAATAATCTCAGGCGTTCATGGTTTATTATGGTTTTCACTGTAAGCTGGTTTACTAGCTTTTAAACGGTACGATAATCATTGCTGTGAGATCTGAGTTGATAATATGAAATTAGGCTTAACGTTCCCTACCTGGCTAGACCGTGGTTCCAGGTTTGCTCGAATTGTGTATTGTTGAGTTGGAACATCAGGAATTTCAGGTAAGAGTTCCGTTCCATCTGCTGTATTGGCTGCTAAAATGTCCCTCATGTACCGCAATACTTCAGCTGATGGAACTGGAAGAGGAGGGGGTAAACATTAGAGAAATGACGTATAAATGCACTGTAGAAATACAGAAAGAGGGCATTAGCCTCTAGACGAACGAACACTTTGAACCGTGTTTGGTTCTCGACATGTGTAAGTAATTTTAAACTAATTAACGCTGTATCATTTTAGCCCCACAATTTGAACTGAACTGCGTACCTGAACTGCACCTGTTTATAACTTTTATAAATACTTTGTGTTTGTTTTCATACGATTTGTAGTTATTACGTACCCTGTTTAAAAAGTGTAACTGTATTAGCATTGCAAGTCATGTATTTAAGTACCAGGTTTAGTATCATGTTACAGTAAGTAGTGTAAAGTAGCTGTTTTTGCATTGTAAGTAGTGGAAGTAGCTGTGCTAGTACTGTTAATAGTGTCGTTGTATCATATTGTAAGTAGTTTAAGAAGCTGTGTATTGTCATAGAATATGTGGTTATTGTTCATCGTGGTTTTTAAGATAGGAGATGAACTACTGCTAGTCTTCATCAGCCGATGAGGTCGACCTCATCGCCTGATGAAGACTAGCAGTATTGCAGTCGAAACGTCGCGATCAATATCTAAAGTGACTCCATCGTGAGACAAACGATTAAAGTTCATCTCCTATCTGTATTGTATTGTTATTAGTGTAATGTAACTTAAATAGTTTTTAATAATGAAGAAAAATGGGTAACTAACTTGGCTGGTTTCTCGTGGGAGAATTGAGCTGCAATCTGAGCATTGCTATCTCATCATGAAGGCGACTGTTTTCCTCCCGCAGCTCAATTAACTCTCTTTTTACGATTTCAACTTCTTGATCCTCATCTTGACTTAAAGGCCTGGCCAGTAAGTCACTGAAGCCACCAGATTGATAGCTATCGTCGTCATCATTTAGCTGACTGCTCATGGCTCGAGCCACAATCTCCGCTGTTTCTGATAGTGGTGTTCCTGACCTGCCAGTGGGTGAAACGCTCTGATATCGGGGAAGGAGTTCTTGCAATTGCCTGCTGCTTGTTGAAGGAGTAACTGGAACCCGGGGTTGAAAAACTAAGGAGGTTTTTTGTTGCTGAATGCGCGGGGATGTTACTGTTGATTCATTTAAGCTAGGAGGAATCTTCTTCTGCCTTTCCATAATGCGAGGAGTGGAAATAATGTTGGTTGCAGAGTTAGGTGGCATATTTGGGGGATAAGCTGCCATGCCAAACGACAATTCACCAGCTGTTTCGCAATCAGTCTCCTCTTCAGTATCACTGTGGTCAGAATCAGCCAGTGAAACCTGGTTAGTTTCTTTACACGTCTCATTTGAAAGAGGACCTTTCGGGAAGGCTTCCATGAATGTGGTAAAAATATCTTGAGCAGCATTGGTGCACGCTCCTTTCTCAGCTGCCGTTTTGTTCGCGATGTTGGTCAACTGTTTGCGGGTTTCTTTGGACTTGTTCGATTTTGACTTCGATGATACTTTCTTGGGCTGTTTGTTTTTGTTCTCTTTGTTGCTTGTATTACTTCTAGAATCCTCAGGCTTCTTACCGTCCTTTTTACGTTTCTTTGCAGGTCCCTTCTCAGCCTTATCTTCTTTGTTCCCTTTTTCTGTTTTTTCTTGCTCTTTACTTTGCTGCATGACAGCAGTTAGTTTGCGGGCTCGTTTTCGAGTGTCGGTGGTGTCATCAGTCGTTACATCGAGTTCAGGCTGAGCATCAGTGTCTACCATCAACGGGGTCTTAATGAGAACAGCTAATTTTGCTTTCACTTCTTCTCCACTATCTATCCACTGTTGGATATGCTTACTTGCCATGTTAGCAAATTGATCTATCTGTTCTTTTTGATCTGAAAGGGTAATTTAGTTCTATTTAAATACAAATTTATAATGTAATCGACTGATGGAATTTTGCGGTGATTTCAGTTTTATACATAATTCATTGTATGTTGCATTAAATGGTTATCGATACATTTAGTAACCTAAACGCTGGAGTTCTTTCCTTTTTCGAGTGCAGTTAATAATGGTTGAGGTCAAACTTAGTAGTTTACTATGGTAAAAGCCCTTTACCACGGCCGGAGAAAAATGAAAACAAAATTTACCATGGTAAAACGTATCAGTTCAGACGTTTTATTCTTCCCAGAAGGTTACTTGTCGTATTGAGTGCGCCTCCAATGTCGAGTTGACGACAGAAAGGAAGAAATAGACATTCCTCGAATTCCTTCGAGTGACTCTTTTTACTTGAACGAAAAAAGCATTCGTGTATTTTGTCGAAAATGGCGGTTTCTAAATAAGGGCTCATCGATTTCTGAATCAAGTGGTCAATTATTATTCCTAACATACTCTACTGGGGTACTCTACTTACTTCGAGTTCGTGTAAAGTTGTCCGACATGGTGCTCGCGGCTTCCTTTTTCAAATTCCCGCCTGGCGTATTTTAAATTTAAATATCTCTTAAATCTGAAACCGGAGTTTGTTCCGTGAAAATATATTATTAAACAACCAACCTGTAAATTAGCGATCACCTGGAAAAGGCTGGAAACTTGCTGCCTTAGCTTAATTTAATTTCATACTTTATATGCCATTTGCGTGAGGTAACGCAGTCACGGAAATCACTGGGCAACACACAACCTCAGGTGATACTAAATTTGCATATCCCATCATGCCTTGTCCCATAAGCATTTGCAGTCTTCAAGGATTCAAATGTCAGCGCTCGAGCTAGGTTTACTGTATCCCATTAAAACATTAAAACTGATATGTTTATCTGTACCCTTTATTATACGAATTAACTAGGGTTAAACGCAAAATGACGAATGTTCAAACTTCGTATCAATTCAGGTTCACTACAGGTTACATTTTACAGGTTAATTTCTTTTTTCATTGTAGAACGTTTGAACCCTTTAGTATCAGATGTAAATGTATTTTAATAGCATTCAGTAGCTTTGCTGCCCACACAAATTAAAGTAGCTTCGTAACTGTGAATGGCTGTCCTATGGTTGTTAACCTACTGTTGCGTGTTCACTAACACAGCACATATTAAACATAATCTTCGCCAAAAAAAAATGCCGTTGGTTATTAAACCGCCAAAACTTAAATTAAGGTAGACATAACTTAGTGGCAAGTTTAAGACATATAAGTTAAAAATGAATTATATAGCTTGCAGCACATACCTTTCTTCGCAGTCTTCAAAATAATTCCAATAAATCGTTGCTTCTCACCACCATCGCATCGCCAGTTAACCTCTGCTTCATGCCCTGCCACGAATGGCCCGCGCAGCACACATCGGCTCTTCGGTACTACACTCACTTTTTTGTCAGCATCAAAATACAAGCAACTATAAAAATCCATTTTCGATTCGCAATGCACAGGATAAATTGGTGAAAACTGCCCTTTAACACAAGGATCGCAGCACTGAGGAAAGATTTTCCGCTCAAGATGCCCGAACCTCAGTTTACTTGACAGTGTTGCGCGTAGCGTTTGGCGCACAAACCAGTCTAACCAAACGGAAAACTGAAATGACCGCCAAAATTTTAATGAGCCAATAGAATGCATTAGAGATTTTGCGATTGTGTTGCATCCATGTTTGCTGTGGCTTGCATGCTTTAGTTATCATAGTCGATCACAGTACTGTGATCATGTTACAGAGAAGACACAGCATAACAATGCGAACACGACATGGTGCTAGATCTATTTAATTTTCGTTTGTAAAGGCTTGGCCTAGTTGATATGATTCCCTATGTCCAGGTTCTATCCATAATAACTAAACTCCCTGAAAAAAGTGTGGGAAAATACAAATCCAACTGAACCAGTGAAAATGAAACTGCTCAAATACACAAACAACTCTGACTGTATCTGTCAACACACTTGACAATTAAAGTAATTTAGGCACGCAATCTCATGACGGCACAGTTACTTTGAATGTCCTGACAAGCATTTTTCAAATTGAACAAAACGTATCTTTTAGTTCCGACCTGATCGAAACATTTTTCATTGACACCGCTTTAAACTTCAATCTTAAAAATGGCCGACAACACCCAAGAAGTGCAAACGTGTAAAGATCAGGATCAAAATGAATTTAGCTCCGTTGTTATTCCCATTTTTACTGATTTGCCAAGCGCCTGCCAAGAAAGTCAGGTCGATCGCGATACATTGTTCTCATGTACGTCACCCGCTGAAACCGAAACGCTGTTGCGAAGTGTGGATCAGAGAACACATTCCAAGCCTGCTGAAAACCAGTCACACATTGTACAAAATAAGAGGCCTAGACTATCGGATTTAAGGGATGACTTCTTTGAAGATGAACCTACGGTTGAAGTGGTGGTTACCGACTGGTTTAATCTGACTCCGTCAACCTCGGCAGATAGTCACAATGAAGAGGAGGATACCATGTGGGATGACAGGCTTGCAACTTTAGTTGATGAAATAGAAGAAGGATTACGAGATGAAGAAGGCATATTTGATGCAAACGACGATGAAATCATTGAAATCAGCGAGAGTATGACCTACGGTGCTGAACATATGGGTAGTGACACTCAAACGGAGCCAACTTTTTCCGAGGAAGAAAAAAAAGAGATCAACGCTGACGAGGACACTGACAAGAAACCCCTGTACCCCACGGCAACAATTGCGGTTGGTACCATAATGGTTCTCCTCGCTCTTTTTACCATAAAACATAATCTCCCTGCTGAAGCTATTGGAAATTGTTGTCCCTCATCTCCTTGGCACTTCCATCGTCACACTGTCTTCCAAATACAGTGAATAAGTTTAAGAACTACTTCAAGAAGCTTAGAAATCCACTTCGTATACATTATTACTGTTCCTTTTGCTTGCAATATATTGAGACAAAAACATTGACTGTGTGTCCCAATCGCGGATGCCTCCATGATCTTACAAAGAAAAACTCAGTTGCTTACTTTGTAGAAATTCCAATTATACAACAGTTAAAAACTTTCTTCGCAAGACCAACGTTCTATGAAGATCTGCAGTATCGGTTCAAAAGAAAGAAGAAAGTCAAAGACAACATCGAAGACGTATACGATGGAAAGCTTTACAAGGAGCTATCGGCAAAGGGTGTTTTGAGCTCTGGAGACAACATTTCCTTCTTAATGAACACAGATGGCGTGCCTGTCTTTAAATCGTCAAAGGTGTCAATTTGGCCCCTTTATTATATCATCAATGAGCTTGAATACGGCAAACGAATAGCAAGGGAAAACATGTTATTTGCTGGTCTGTGGTTTGGTGAAAAGAAGCCTGCAATGTGGACATTTCTAAGACCGCATATGAATGCCCTTAAGGAACTTGAAACAGGTGTTGAATTCGAGTCACCATCGAGAGGACAGTTTGTTTGCAAGGCTCTACTCTTGGCATGTACATGTGATTTGCCCGCTCGATGCCTTGTATGTAACAGCATGCAGTACAACGGGGAATACGGGTGCTGGAAATGTCTCCAGCCTGGTAAAACTGTTAAAACAGGCCAACGTGGACATGCAAGAGCCTTTCCTTTCAACGAAGAGGACCCCAAAGGTCCACTTAGAACTAATGAATTGGCATTACGGGATGCAAAGGAAGCTTTACGTCAACAGATGGCAGGGAAATCGAGGTATGTTGTTAATGGAGTGAAGGGTTTCAGCTGGCTTAACATTCTTCGATATTGCGATATCGTCCGCGGAACAGCCATTGATTACATGCATGGTGTACTCCTTGGGGTACAAAAACTTTTGCTCAATCTGTGGTTCAGCAGTACCCATTCAAAGAAAGAATTCAGCCAATACAATTTAGTAAGCGTGGTTGATCAGCGTTTGAAAAACATTTCGCCAACACTCGACATAACTAGACTACCACGATCAATTTCAGAGCACTTAAAGTACTGGAAGGCTAATGAGCTTCGTTCATTTTTGCTCTACTACGGTCTTCCTGTACTATATGGTTTGTTGCCTGACAAATATTTTGAACACTACTTTTACTTTGTACGTGCGACCTACCTTCTTCTG
This sequence comes from Blastomussa wellsi, assembly GCA_947652115.1. NCBI lineage: Eukaryota > Metazoa > Cnidaria > Anthozoa > Scleractinia > Plerogyridae > Blastomussa > Blastomussa wellsi. The sequence continues at coordinate 15,290,621 of OX393565.1, read as the reverse complement.
CAAGACTCTATTTCGGAAGCACACCTTACGATAGCAGAACAACTTCTCGAGCAGTTTTGTCGTGGTTTTACAAACCTTTATCAAGAACGATACGAAACTTTAACAGTTCATCAACTCCTTCATCTGGTGGATAATGTGAGAGACCTTGGGCCCTTGTACACCCATAGCTGTTTTTCTTTCGAAGACAAAAATGGGTTTGTTTTAAGACTTATTCACGGAACACAATTTATTGACAGTCAAATTTTAACCGCTGTATCTTTTACCCAAAAGTTACCAGAGCTTAAAGAACAATGTATAACTCCAGGGTCTATAGAAGAAAAATTGTACTACAATTTATTAAATCCCCACAAACCTAAACGAAAAAGTGAAATCCTGCCACAGGCTTACTTGCTGGGCTCACTATACCGGAAGAGACTAAATAATATGGAATTTAAAGCCATTGAAATGTTCATCGGTCACGCGCCCACGACAGCCGAAGTGAACGCATTCAACCGAATAGAGTTAAACAACTCTTTGATTTATGGTTTGGACTACAAGCGAATGTTCAGAAGAAACTGTTCGACTGTGAAGTATTGCTCAAAACAGTCCTACGCTTTTGGACAAGTTAAATGTTTTTGTCAGCTTAGTTTAGGAACGGAAGTAAAAAACATAGCATTAGTTTATCCTTTGGAATGTTGTGCGCCATATAACCCTGCGTCCACGCACATCACTGCAGTCAAGCGTGATGATGGTATCTTACATGCTGGCGATATCAAAGACATTTGTAGAAACTGTATTTACATAGAAATAGTTGGAGAAGATGGCACTTTCCAGTGTTATGTTTGCGAATTTCCAAATAAAACCGAAGTAGATTAGTACTTGATGTCGGCCACTGAATGTAAATATTAACTTACGTGATTTTGGCTTGCGATTTAAGCTATTTGTCGATTCAATCTTGTGATTTTAAGTTGCGTGTTTGTGTCTCCAAAGGTAGGACCGGATGTCACAAAATTTAATCCTTTCGACAATTTCACAGGATTGCTTCCTATCGCGCTTTTGGCTGGCTCCTTTTCTCCTTTCTCTCCCCTTTCGAACGCCTGCCACGCAGGCTATGCTAACTAAGAGCTTAGTGCGAGTAAGAGCACGATAATATGACCAGAAGTTTCGATGCCGCTGCTAGCCTTACAGTCAAAAGCTCTCGGAGGCTCTGGGAACGAGAAAGCGGACTTAACATTAGTCACGTATGCAAATGCTGCAGTCATACTGAACACTTCGTGTTTTAGCTCTGCCACGCGTTCAGCCAAGCTTTTCTCGCGGAATGATGAATAGCCACTTTTAACAACGTTGTGGCAATATATGAATTCAATGCAAATAATTCTGGCCATGAAACTAATGCAATGAAAGATAATTTAACAAGGATGATTCCGTGTTTGATTGAGTGGCGACTGGCCCTGGCCTGGTAAGCTGAGTGTGTTGTTGTTGCTAGTGTGTTAATGTTTCAACAGCATTCAGTGATTTGTGAACTTTTTAATTTCTGTCCCAATATAAAAGCCATAGTAGACCTCAGCTATTATTTTACTCCAACAAGACGCTGGAAATACTTTCAACCTAAATTACAGCCAAAAAAATTTTGCACCAAATGAGGCTCATTAACGCAGCCTAATTTACAACCTTAAAAATTTTGGTTACTTTGTGGTTCTACCTGGTGAGGCTCACAGCCTAAAAATCAACCTAGATTTCTTTGCCTCGGGCTGTTTGGTGCATCTTAGGTTGCCCTTTGGCTCTCTGTGCAGGTTTAAGGCCTTAATTGGGCCCTATTTAGGTTCATTTGGGCCATAGATTTTCGTACGGGATATTGTTGTCATTCGAAATAATCCTTGTATAATTTCTGCATTTTATAATCCTGTTGGTTTTTTTTTGGCTTTAGAAAACTCATACTTTTAGATTTCCTTCAATTTGAAAGTAAATGGGAAATTGACTTCAAATGCTGTGACACTGCTCCTATAAGTAGGCGGACACCGTATCATTCCATTCATTCAACACAAACCAATGCCGCAACGGAGAAACGTTTTATAAACAGAAACTTCAAGCGTCTTGCTTCTCGGATTATTTATTACTTGAAAATAGAATGACCGATAAAACTAAATTGCTACTAAATCTAAGCTAAAAGAAACGATCTTAAATGAAGCACGTGTGGCACACATTGCAGCACGTTTAACAATATAAACAAATATAAGCGTAACAAATATAGCATTTGAAAACGCTATGTTCGGCAATAGATCCAAATAAAAGAATAAACAAGATTACATACCTCTTTCCCGGCTTTTATACCTCAAGTAATCGTAACGATCCTTCAAATCATTGAACTTGACATGTAACTAACACGCGGATCTTACACCGAATGAAAAATAACACCGAAAAACTCGCAGGGATACAACAGGAAAACAAAGAGGTATTGATTCGATGTGACAATGACGTAGGTCACGCAATAACAAGTTACAATGAGATCAGTAACATGGCTCCCCTAAATTACAATAGAAATTTAACAAACTAATCAAAAACAAACTAAAACTAAATCATCTATTGAAAGTTCAACTGTTCAAATCAATGTCTCTTTATAGAGACTGTAAGCCCATAAAGTTCTCTAAATGGCTCCTCAGGTGGGGATTCCCCGGTCTTCCCTCTCCTCATGGGGCAACAGCAATATGAGTTTCTGAACTGGTCTGCATAGGCTGACAGGTGGTCCAACAGGTCGGCCGTTTCTATCAAGGTTCAGGTCGGCAATCTTGATTCTAACCTTTCTTACCAGACCATCATCATCGGGATATACTTCCTCTACACGGGCGATTCTCCAGCTATTTTGAGGCGAGTTGTCATCCATAACAACAACGATGTCATCTGATTTCTCCGCTTGGCCATCCATTTCTACCTTGGCTGGAGGGACTGCAAATAGTCCTTCCTCCACCTTGTCCAAAACTCGTTGGCTAGAAACATTGTCTCGAGTGTTTGATATATCTTCTCAATCGAAACAAAAACCAAGGAGTAAACGGAGAAATATAATCGTCAAAATCTATGCTAATTAAGATCGGGTATCCAAACGTCCTTCACGGTTATGATTTTCTTTGTTTTAACTCGATGAATTATTAATGAGTTTGAGAAGTTTGTACAGCGAGCTCGACTTCTTCACCGTCTTCATCCTTTCCTTGCTGGCATCCTTGTCGGCGGCTGGTGATTTAATATTAACATCCTTTAACAATTGAATTTCATCTTGGAATGCTTCGTTCTGTACTATCCTGATGATTTGTAGCTCAGCATGTTGTCGCTCCTTGACATCAACCGGCTTGTATGTACCGATCCCTTCCTTTCTCCTTTCTCTCTGTTCTCCAGCGGCTGTCTTTCGGAATCTTTGTTGCAATCGGAGACAGACGGCAATTGCTTTTCCTAACCGATGCCAGTTGGAGAAATAGGTCAACCGCTCCAACAAAGATGACAGCTTTGGCTCTTGGATCTGAGTTGCTCTTGCAGAAATGTTCCTGACCTCTGGGTCATCAGGAGGAATTGGGGGAGTGTCATCCAAGGAATCCCAGAAGACTTCTTTCATCTGCGCATACTCCAGCTCCTTCCGCAGCATACAACTGATCTTCGATGAGACGACAGCAGCAGTTAGTTCTAGTCTGGGTATGGTCACTGGCTTAAGGGGCGTTACACGTGACTTTCCCATTACCAGGGAACAATGAACACGATTTTTGACATCAACCAGTCGGATGTAGGAACACTGCCCATAGCCATTCTGACAAGCGTCCGAGAAGTGGTGCAGCTCTACATTCTTAACTTCATCAAAGTCTTGGGGCTTGTGACATCTTGCTATTCTGAGCCTTTCTAAAGCTGGAAGTTCAGTTCTCCACTTCTCTTATTTGGGTCTTAACTTGTCGGGGACTTCGTCATCCCAGCCGACACCATCTCGGCACAGCTCTTGCAGAATTTGCTTGCCTACCAAAATGAATGGAGAGACCAAGCCGAGGGGGTCAAACGCTGAGCTGACTGTTGACAAGATTCCTCTCCGTGACAGAGGTTTATCTTGCATTATGATCCTGAACTGGAGTGTATCAGACTCTATGCACCAATGAACACCCAGAGCACGTTCAACAGCGGTATCGTTACTGACGAGGAGGTGGTCCTTTGCGTCTACTGCTCGATCTTCTTCGACATTTCTCGTGCTTTCATCTGCAGTTCTCACGTTTCTGCTTTCTTGGTCATCACCTTACGATCAGTTATAACATTTCATTTTAAAGATAAATTTATGTATTTCAACTGAAGGCTTTCACAAGTTCAAAAATTGTACTTGAAGAGAAATTCTCGATGCTTTTCGTCGTATTAATGATGCTTGATAGTCTGAAACGTTTCGCCAAGAAAGTAGAAGCAAGTTAAAAAAAGTATCGTTGTTGGTGTGTATGCATGACTTATATTTTACCCATTTCGTTTCTTTTGAAGGGGCACTTGAGAATATCGCCCAAAATTCATTATGGTTTGCTCTCTGAGCACATTTTCATTTCATATCTTCCTGTTAGTCCATCAGGAGTATTTTAAGCACGAGCAAAGATACCAGGTAATGGTTTAAGCAACGAATGAAGCTGAAAACAGCAAAACCCCTGTGACAGTGCTCCTTTAAACAAGGAGTTCCTGTATAAAAGGGGCCTGGTATCACCATACTTACGCCCAGTTGTCAGTCAACCATCAAAGCGTAAACAACTGACAAATAACCGCGCTTTTTTACGATAGTTACTTAGAAAATGGACGCCATTTTTCTGATAATGTTGTGTAAAAATTAGCAAGCAATGTATTATCTTCGTCCAGCGTATATTTTGGTTTCATAAGCTTTTTAAGCCCGTTTGGTTTGCAGAACGCTTGACGAAAGGTGTGAAATGTGGGAAGGGCTATAACGTCTATAGTGGAACGTCTCCGTTTAAATATTTGTGCTCCTACAGTTGTGAGGCAGATGACCAGGTAATGGTTTAAGCAACGAATGAAGCTGAAAACAGCAAAACCCCTGTGACAGTGCTCCTTTAAACAAGGAGTTCCTGTATAAAAGGGGCCTGGTATCACCATTCTTACGCCCAGTTGTCAGTCAACCATCAAAGCGTAAACAACTGACAAATAACCGCGCTTTTTTACGATAGTTACTTAGAAAATGGACGCCATTTTTCTGATAATGTTGTGTAAAAATTAGCAAGCAATGTATTATCTTCGTCCAGTGTATATTTTGGTTTCATAAGCTTTTTAAGCCCGTTTGGTTTGCAGAACGCTTGACGAAAGGTGTGAAATGTGGGAAGGGCTATAACGTCTATAGTGGAACGTCTCCGTTTAAATATTTGTGCTCCTACAATTGTGAGGCAGACGACCATCTAGGTTCGTCAGCAGTTATCATTGATGCTAAATCAATCTCGATTGTGAAAGAAGCGCGTTTTGTTTAGAGTTACATTGAATTTTATAGGCATTCATAACGGTCTTCGGAAGCTCTGAATCCAAAATTTTGTGCATGGCTAGTAATTTCAAGTTAAAAGCTGACGATCGCACAAGTTAAATACGTTATGCAATAAATTCTTTTGAATTATACTTTATTTGAACTGTTTAACTTTTCGTTCCCAATATAACTTCAAAATCGTTACTTAAAATTCAGAAAGACAGTATCACTTAGATCGAAGGGAAACCGATGAGGATGTTTTAATAAACTACATCGAATAACGTCAAATGCTTGACCTGAAAAACAAAATACTTCTGTTACAAGAAATAAGGTCCGCTTCAAATGCTTTCCTAAAGGCTCGTTAACTGAGAAAATTTCCTTATTGCAATTGAATACCATTTTCTAGTTTACAGTGACAATTTTTCATCAAAGATCATTACAGTTATAAAGGAATAAAAACTCATAAACCCATCAGCAATATTATAATTAAGGCTTATTTTCAAGAAACACAGACATTCGCCCCTCGAACGAGAAAACAACGACAACAACAACAACACTTTATTCACACTTCCATTACAGAGTTTGTCAAACTTATTCAATAATTAATAACTCAACACGTAGAAATTCTTCAGCCATAGCAAAAATTAAATACTGGTTCCGAACAGCCATCTCAAGTAAAGAATGTAGCCTTCAACCTGTGAAAGAAATGCAAGGATTATTCTAAATATAACTGAATAACTTAAACTAACTAAAATAAATAACACGTCATCGATAAGTATCAAAGTCAGTTATATCACAAATATGTCTAAAAAATCGATCCAACCAAAACGTCAAAGCATCCATAAAGATCAAATAGGTTTACCAAAAACTCCACAAATTTAGGATGCAGATCAGGCAAAACACATTTGCAGAAAGGTTGGTCCGTAACATATTTATTTAAGATACAACCATTATGGTGGCCGACTGTTCTCACAGAAAAATTGGGCCAAATTCTTAAATATCCGAAGAAAAAGCGAAAAAAAAAAACACTTTTTCGTTGAATATTTTTACTTTCTGAAAAATAAAAAAAATATATAAAAAATAAAAGGGATATACTACAAATGTTTTAAAATAAATTTAATTTTGGTTAAAAAAACATGTTTCGGAAATGAAAAAATAAAAATAAACCAGAGTATATTTACAAAAAATCAGTAAATAAAAAAAACAAAGAATAAAATCAGAGTTTTGATTTCAATACCAAATACATTTGAATTTCAAAAACGCTGTGAGAACGACCGGCCGATCGTTCTCATACAAAATTGTAATTGAAAACGAAATGTTTGATGACGGCCGAGTGTTCTCATAGCCCGCTATATCCATGATCAGCGGGCTTCTAATCAAAGATGGCGGAAAGGTCGATCCAAAGCAGTGACACACGAAGCAGATCTACGCTATGTTATGAAAAATGTCAGACGAAAGAAGATTCTGGACTTCATCTGTTTGTCGGGATTTTCCTGAATATGCTTGGAGTTTTGGAACTTTGAGCAGAAGGCTAGGAGTTTTCGGTGATATCGATCGAAGAAGTGGAAAGTGTAAAATGTTGACAAGCCTGCGCGACTCCTACGTGCCGTGACATTTGTACTGATTTGCCTTTCCCTTTTCGATTTCGATCTTTAGACCGTTTCCTTGCTTCGCACTTGTTTCTTAAGGGCAATAATTCTGTGTCATGAGGAGGACTATGAATACGAATAGATCCGTTTTAGCGTTGTACAGAAAATGTTAAGAGGTCATAGGGCTGCATGATTTCCGTTGTTATCTGACGCTTTCGTGTAGAGTCTGACACCTCTATAATTTATCATTTGCTGTTACATGCAGTCTATTTTGGATCATATCTAATGCAAGACTTTCTTTTAGCTCTATAAATTGGCTTTAGAAAGACAAAGTGTGAGATTTACCATGAGATTTATCTTACTTGCATTCTACATTGTGGGACCGGGCCTGGCTGTTTCATTAAACTATTGCAAGTTATTGTTGCGTCTTATCACGGATACGATAATTATCTTTGTCCGACTAAACCAAATACTGCTCTACTTCTTGAAGGCTATTAGTTTGTCTTAGAGAGACGCTGTCTGTCGCCAAGGTTGTTTCTTGCATCAACTCGGACAAGCTTTTTTCTCTTGAGCTCAGTGTTTAGGTTTCTATCTCCTTTATTCGTCAATGTGACATTCTAGCACCACACGATTAAGCTGTAAATTTTCATGCGCAAGTCTGTTGACTATGTTGCGTGTTACGTTTGCCAATACATGGTTTTGTTCAGGCAACGTGACAGTGTAAAACTGTTGACAAGCCTGCGCAACGCTAACATGTCACCGAGGCTCGGGGGAATAAAACAAAAGATTTTGCATCGAGGCTTAGGGATGAATAAATAATTTCTTTTGTTTTATTCCCCTAAGCCTCGGCGCCATATTAGAATTTTAATATATTGGAATTGGTCTATTCTACGCGTTTTGCCCGAAAAATGTCGAAAATTTTTGAAACTGGGGAGCGCTGCAGCCCCCCAGACGCCTCGTACGCCTTTGTTCATATGGGAGCACCCCTCCACCCCCGGTAAACTTGGTTTGACAACACCACACAAAGCAGAATTTGAAGACCCTCTTAGTCGTGTCTTACTGCACTGGTACGCCTTTTTGAACCAGTCTTCTGCTCAAAGTTCCCAAACTCTAAGCATGTTCAAGAAAATTCCGACGAACAATTGAAGTCCAGAATCTCCTTTCGTCTGACATTTTTCATAACATAGCGTAGATCTGCTTCGTGTGTCACTGCTTTGGATCGACCTTTCCGCCATCTTTGATTAGAAGACCGCTGATCATGGATATAGCGGGCTATGAGAACACTCGGCCGTCATCAAACATTTCGTTTTCAATTACAATTTTGTATGAGAACGATCGGCCGGTCGTTCTCACAGCGTTTTTGAAATTCAAATGAATTTGGTATTGAAATCAAAACTCTGATTTTATTCTTTGTGTTTTTTTTTATTTACTGATTTTTTGTAAATATACTCTAGTTTATTTTTATTTTTTCATTTCCGAAACATGTTTCTTAATTTTTTTCTTTTTTAAACCAAAATAAAATTTATTTTAAAACATTTGTAGTATATCCCTTTTATTTTTTTATATATTTTTTTATTTTTCAGAAAAAAATATTCAACGAAAAAGTGTTTTTTTCTTCGCTTTACCTTCGGATATTTAAGAATTTGGCCCAATTTTTCTGTGAGAACAGTCGGCCACCATAAACCATATTAAAAGGACAACTTTGCAAGCAAATTGTGCAACCGGCTAGCTGCTGCCATCCAGCTGGTGCCCTTCCCGTCTCGGAGTGCAATCGGCCACGGACAGGCCAATTCCAGTCCCATAACCTTGCATCATATGACTGGATTTATGAGAACCGTGTCAAACTCACACAGGCCGGCCTGGGAATTTTCCAGCAAAAACACCGGCTTTAACAATCAATCAATCACGGCCAACCTGTCACCAGGTAGCATGCACACCCACCTTTCTTGTGAGTTGCAGGCTGTCACTGGTTGTGCTTAACCCTGGCCCCAGGGACCATGTAGAGCTTCCTGCAGAGAAAAAAAACACTTTTCAGACTAGAAATTCAGCTTTTCTACCCACCCCACCCCCCCTGGGTTTGCATCGTTCGTGCCCAACTTGGTACGCGCTGAAAGCCAGGTGCCAGGGCAGTGTGGTGATACCCTTGTTGACGTTAAGCCCCCCCGGTATTTTAAGCGCTGGGCTGGCCTGACTGCCGGCTATCGCTGGCAGTCAGACGAAAAAGTTTTGGCTCAAGGTTGACCATGTTCTCAAAAATCCAGACATATATACACTACGCTTTTAAAACCATAGTTTGAGTTAACGCGAACTATGGTTGTGGGAGCAAGGGCCACAGTTTGAGTCTACGCAAACTATGGTTATGGAAGCACGGACCATAGTTTCAGTTAACGCGAAATATGGTTTCTGGAGGATGGACTATACACTACGCTTTTAAAACCATAGTTTGAGTTAATGCGGACTGTGGTTGTGGGAGCAAGGGCCACAGTTTGAGTCGACGCAAGCTATGGTTATGGAAGCACGGACCATAGTTTGAGTTAACGCAAAATATGGTTTCTGGAGGATGGACTATACACTACGCTTTTAAAACCATAGTTTGACTTAACGCGAACTATGGTTGTGGGAGCAAGGGCCACAGTTTGAGTCGACGCAAACTATGGTTATGGAAGCACGGACCATAGTTTGAGTTAATGCGAAATATGGTTTCTGGAGGATGGACTATACACTACGCTTTTAAAACCATAGTTTGAGTTAATGCGAACTATGGTTGTGGGTGATAGAACCAAGAATGAGAATGACAATGTTATGAAGAAAGAAAGCTTACCCAATCTTCACACCTTTACCCTAATGCCTACTGATACAAACTAAGGTTTTTACATTCTCAACCTACTACAGAAGCTGAAAATTTCAGATTTTTCTTCTCCTGATCGATTTTCTCAACCTCTCATGTTTTGAACACTGCTACCCTGAACAACAACTACGACAACAAAACATCCTTAGCAATGTGCAAATCGTTCAATTGAGCTTTGGAGAAGCACAGAGCAATTTTATAAAAAGGCTTGATCGTAAACAGAAAAGGAAAAGAACAGCAAAACGACACCAGGACGTCGTCACCGCAAAATGTGGTGTCATCCTCACCCCAAACTTTGCGTTAATGCAAAATACGGCTAGATTTCAAGGACACATTTAGCGTCAACGCAAACCATGGCGAATTAAGTGACCACAGCGTATTTAAGTAAAATTTCAGTCTGATTTAGTTATCAATTGAGTCGATATCGATTGTACTTTGAGAAAAGACCAATTCTTGTGCCACATTTTGCGACAACGCAATCTGAGGTGTCACATTATGACCATATTTTGCTTTGCCGCAAAATGCGACCCCTGAAGCA
>OX393565.1:15267706-15275206 GCA_947652115.1 Blastomussa wellsi | reverse complement strand
GTAATTTTAAAAGCGAGAATCAAAACATATTGACTGGATCAGGATATAATCATAGATATATAGTTGCTATAATGTATATACATGGAGATCACTGCAGCTGACTTGCCCTCAGGTTATTGGCAGTGATCTTGTTCCTGAGGGAAGCCTTGATCACTGCAGCAGTGGTCCCTGTATGTTTCTTCATTGTGAAGGCTGAAATAACACAAAATTAAAAATTAATGTGTTTATATGAAATAATGTTACATAACAGTGAGTTGAATGTACAGATAACTAAATTTTATAATGTAAATGCAAAAAAATGTGTGTTGTAACTTGTTTATCATAAAGGATTGACAACACTCCCTTAGTTCTGTCAATGATAAAGGTATTTGCCTCAGTCACGGAAGTGCAATTTCTCATGACACTTACATTCATCACCACAACATTAGTGCAACGATATAACTTAACACTTACATGTAATATCACCTACTGCATAAATACAGTGCGTCAAAACAGGAAGTCTCTTTAGCAAGAGTTGCATTTTTCTGAAACTTCTCAATGTGGAAAAGAACACTTGCTGTACTCACCAAGAATGCTATCAACAATCCCTCTGTCAGGATGAGGTTTTCCATTGAATCCTGTATGATTCATCCCTGCCATTTCGTTGTTTGTGTAAAAACAATTCAGCAGGAATACTGCACAGGATGTGGCACTTTTTCGTGCCACAGCCTGTTCAATGTGTTTATCATATAGGTAAACGCCTGAACCAGGTGAAACTTCAATCATCTAGAACAACAACAGAATAGAAATTGAATTAGTTTAAAAACTGCACATTATAAGATCTTATTGTCAATAAGATTATGCGCTCAAGGTTTCTATGAAGTCATAGCTAATGAGGCCAAAATTAATGGCTGAATCAACTATCACCTCATAGAAAATAAGAAATTGTTTTAGAACGTGAAGTGTTATACAAAATTACTTAAATTTAAAAATATTGAATACCTTAAATTGGTTGGCAATTGTTGCCAGAACTTTTCCAGGCTTTGGAGCTTGATCTGAATGAAAAATTTAATAAAAAGAGAATCAGAAATCATTGAAGATTATAATCATTATGATCATTAATTTAAGATTTTTGTCACATGAACTTGCTGGTGAGACTTCCTAAAAAATTTGCTTTTAAGCAAATAAATAATGGTGGTATGAATGTTGTGAGAAGAAGAAGCATTGAAGATTTCCGCCATCTAATGCACAAATAATGATGTGTTTTTTCACTGCCGTCAATCCTGATTATGATGACAGCCAACAAACTTTTGAAAACAAACAGAAAATGGATTGAAATCTACCAATCACAACCGACTAGAGGCGACCTTTTGATCATGATCTGGTTGATGAAAACTTCTCTTTCCAGACGTCCACTTTCTATAGAGCATTGACGGCAGTAAAAAACATAAACCATTGAGCAGAGTTTGCATGTTAATGAATTTAAGCTACCCTAAAAAAGAAGTTTTGAAAGTATTGAGATACCCAAATCCTGCCCAAAAAATTAGCAAAGATCTATCTAGTTATAAATTCTGCCCTACACAGGCAGACACCAGACATTAAACCTGATATTTATTCAGGCCATATGGGGAAAATTCATAAAATATGGTAAATTATTGAGACACATACCATTTTGTACCTCATAAGAGGCAAGTTGTCTCCTTAGGCTTTGCACCTCCTCCTTCAGTCGTTTACAGGAGGAGCACTCTGAATCATTGTCTTCTGCTGTTACATCACGCTGCCTCCTTCGAGGACACTTGCCACCAAATTGCGGCCTTTCTTGTAGCTGAACTGGGGTTTGAAAATTGGCAATGTTGCTTGTTGGTGAATGAGAAACTTGTGACAGGATTTGCCTGGGGGTAACATTGGGACTTGAAGATGGAGCTCGCTGTTGAAGTCCTTGTCGCCTGTGAATAATGGAACTAGGTGGAGTAGAGGAGCTGACCTGTAGGGTAACAGGCAATTGTGGCATCGGAGGTGGGGCTTGTTGAATGGGGGTTATGTTCTGATGCGGAACAGGATCTGGTGTCACCTGCAATATCTGCATGCAATCTTCCACCAGGTTACAATCTAAGGCACTGTCAATATCATCATCATCAACATCAACAGCTGCCATTCTTGAAAGAAGCAATGAATTTCTTTCGGCAAGAACATTTCTTTGCTTTTGCCTCTCTTCTTTTCTTTTTTCCTTTTCTTTTTTCTTCTCGGCAGTATTGGCTGCCTTTTTCCCCGACTGTGAAGCAGCAACAGTAGAGGTTTCACCATTTCTCCCTTCACTTGATGATTCTGTTATGATAAAAAAAATTATTTATACTTAAATGTGGAATTGAAATAAAGCATGTTAGATTGGGCCTTGCTCATGCCTCTGCAGAGTTTTCTTGAGCAAACAGAAAGTAATATATATGTAGGTATATATATATCTACTATCAATCTAGAAGGTACATATATATTATTGTATATATAAAATATATATTAGAAAAGATGAAATGAAGAGACAAGGTGTCCTGTAAATCTGAGGTTCGTGCCCACGCACTCATACACTCAAAGTGTCTTGAGCACTATGTAATGGCATTAGCCCCTTTACTACATGTGTATTATATATATTATATACATACACCTGTATCTAGTTTTTTTGTGTGATGTCGAGATCAAAATCCGAAATTCTTAGCTAATGATCCTACAAAATTTATTGATGCTGTTCCTTAAGTGTACTCTTGACATCAGTCTCAGAGAGCTCTGTTCTGGAGATGAACCATTTTGAAATCTGAGATAGCCTAACATGATGTGATCTACAATGTTACAGAAACCAATATTTCTGCACTTTCAAAACATATTGTATCAGATATGCTGAAAAGTTAATAATAATAACTATATGACCCAATAGCAAGCTGTATTTTTCAGAATTTGTTTAACTTCCCTGCAATGAACACTGCCAATTAAGTTAAAAATTGGGAAGATACTTATTTCCACCTAATCTATAATCTCTGAGTTTTAAGATGTTTTAATGCATGGGCATGCAAGCAAAAAGATTTTGTTATTATGGTGGGAATGCTCTATCTAACTCTAAACTGCTGAGTGCTGACCTTGGTTTTCATCATGGATAAAATCATCTCCATATGATTTCTTTTTCCTAGAGCGACCCTTTTTTGTTGTTGGAGTTGTTTGAGATGTTTCAGTGTCTTTCAGGGTTGAAGGTGTTTCAGCTTTCGACAAGGCTGCATCTGCATCCTTCTTTTTCTCTTAAGGAGAAAATAAAATAAATCATTGTCATAAGTTATTTGAAACTGTACAGGATTAATAAATAATAACCGTAAATAAAGAAAATGGTAAATTATGAGCATAATTGCCATTTTTCTTTACTTATCATCACACATTAGAATTGTTTCATTGCAAAATTAGTTGGGGCGACTTTTTAATAAACGAGAAAAGAAAACTTGGATGGACTAGAACTTTAAAATACAGTAGTCACTAAATCTTATGCCTACCATGAACAGATAATATGGTTCCCTCCCAGAGCTTCTGTCTAAACTGGAGTTGGACTGCCACCTTAGGTCTTGGACTGGTATCTTTCATAATGAGTGAGCTCAACTTGCACACTTCCAGCTCTTCAGGATTCAAAGTATCACCACCTCTAACCTTCCAGGCAATCACTCCAAATTTTGCAGACATCTTGTTAAGCTTTGGAAAAGAAAACAAACCTTTGTTCATGCAGCTTAAAAACTAATTACAAGCAATGACAGTTTGTATATGTATGGGGCAATTAATAAATTAATATAAGAATGCACATTAATAATTATATAATTATAGCTTATATGTAACTGACTACCCCCGGTGAAGAGAAACGAAAAACTGTTTCAAGTTACGGGGTTTCGAGTTTATATCCGGTTCGTTTAAAATATTCAATTTTCAAGGTTAATAATTAACAGTTTACTTTATTCGGTACACCCATAGAGTGCAAACTTATAAAGACTTATTTCCTGAGAAACTAATACATTTTGTAACAACTGCAACCATTACGCATTCTTACGTGATCAGTTCCTTGAACTTTACATTGAAATCAAACTGCTCCAGTCTTTGTTCTAGTGTTAGTATTCATTCACAGGATAAGAAAAGAACCAGAAAATTATTCGAGTTATTGGGGTAAATTTTGATCAAGGGAAACGAAATTTAGAGTTAGCGGGGTATATTTCGAGTTCGAGTTAACCGCGAGTAAAAATGACTGAAAAGATGGTTCAAATCCCATGGAATTGACACCGATCAGTTCATTTAAAGTTAACCGGCCATTAGTTATCCGACTTCGAGTTACCGGGGTAATCTACTGTGCCCATGCAGTTTTACGGTTACATCAAGTAAGCTGAAAATACAAGCAAAAATAACTCAAAGGGAAAATAAAGTATTAAGCTTCTTGTAGCTTATACTGAAGTTAAGTGATTTGTTTATACATCCATCAAATTTGCCTATAGCCCGATGGCAAGAATTGCTGCGGATTTTTCCTTCGATTATATGTACGCGCGTGTAAATCTATTCGTGCATGTCGATATATAATTTTGCTAGCAACATTTTAAAAGATCACCGGTAATCCGCTGAAAACTTGTGTGGATGAACCACAGACTAGACAAATATAAAGCTGACGGGTTAAACACAATATATGCTTACCTCTGATGTTGTAGATTTCTAACGAGGGATAAAAGTCATAAAAGCTAGCTGGGTTTGCTTGCTCCTTAGAATGGTAAACCACGTCGAAAATCCCGCCGAAATATGATCTTGTTTGCTTTTCTTTAACGTCACTGAATACCAGCACGTACGTACCAGGTACAGAGTGTCACGAGCCGCCATCTTGATTTTGAAAGCCGAGAAAACATTGGGAACTAGGAACCCAGGCCCTACACAAGCGCATTGAGACGTTAAAAATGGCTGCCAAGAACTCGGAGCGCCCGGAGAAGCGCAAAAGAGGGTCATACTTGTCGTATTTAACGAATCCTTTAAAAGAAAAAGTTCCTCGAAACACCCTTAAGAGTTGGTCTCGTAAATCGCGTATAGAAAACGTTGAACAAACCACGGAGGACAGCTATAATGGTGACAGTGCTTCATCCAGACAAAACCAGTCCAACACTGACTCCCACATGCGCGAAGAAGTCTGCAATGAAAGTGAAACGCTGACAACGGAGGAAGTGACTTCCATGGATTGCGGAAGAGATAGCAGGGCCGAAAACGCTGAGGAAGCCAATGAATATCAATTACTGTCAATGTGGATGGACGAAGGAATTTCCATTGAAGACGAAAAAGTTGATTTCGCAAAGTTCACTATGGCAAGAGGGCCAGATAATAGTGCTGAGAACGTCGAAGCAAATGAATCACTTGAATGCCCCCTAATAGAGACCGCTGGTGATCCAGACGATATTCTGGATTTATATGATAACGAACAAGTGTATGCTGATGACTCTGATGAGGAAGCATGGGAAGAAACGTGGGAGCAGGAGGGTGCTGAAAATTTAGAAAACACAAGCAATTTGGAAGAAAACACTAGTGGGCATGGCAATCAACAGGAAAAGTTGCCCTTGTTTCCTGGGGCAAGGATTACACTCGGTACGAGTATGCTCCTGATTTTAACTTTTGCAATGCGACATCAACTCTCTGGAACTGCCTTAGTGGATTTACTTACTCTTATTGACCTACATCTAATAGCCCCCAATTGTTTTACAAGGTCTATGTCAACTCTGCAAAAGTTTTTCAAACAACTGAAGAATCCAGTGCAGTTTCATTATTACTGTTCATTCTGCTTTGAGTATGTTGGAATTCATAAACGAACATGCTGCACAAACAAACATTGCCTTCAAGATTTAACAAAGAAAAATGCATTGTCTTACTTCATTGTAATTCCCTTGGAACCTCAACTAGAGGCTTTTCTTGCAAGTAAGTACATAATTTATTGTAGCTACATAATTTCCTCCCAACCCCCATTTACTACATAATTATCACCTAAATCGGTTGAACAGCTGTGCATACATTGTATTCATATCGGACACCCAACTGTTAGGGACATGACCTTGTAGTACTGTGCAGTAACATCAGCCTAGTGCCTGTTTACATACATGTAGTGGGAGGGGCCCCAGCTAACTGAGTTGCCCGGCTAGAAGGATAAAAACATACCAGCTGGCTTTATATGTAGAATTTAATACTCAATTATAATCCTTCTACCCAAGTTGTGACACCATGGCAAGTACAATTACAAAGCACCATACGAAATTTCACACAACAATCAAAGCCAGCCATCCTCAAAGCAGTAATATTTTAATGTCCAAGCTTTTAGAAATTTACCAGGTACCTTATTAGATGAAATTTTGGCGACACTTAAATTTAGCGAATTTAGCCATTTTTCTGAAAATCGACATATATGATTTTATCAAATAAATGTTCTTATCAAATAAATTTTTTGAATTCACCAAAGTGTCAGTCCGTGAAATCGCTAAAATTAAATGACTTATTTTCCAAAATTTACAAAAAACGCTAAATTAAAGTGTCGCTAAATACGGAATTTTCAAAATCGCTAAATAAAGATGTCGCTAAAATTTCATGTTATAAGGTACATTTTTCTACCCAGCCCTACCACACTTTTTTTCCTGTTTCACTTATCTTTATCAAATGTATGTTTTCACTAAGGAGTACACATGTAATCAATTTTGCTAATTAAGGCAATATTAATGTATTCTCAGGACCTGATGCAAAAGATATCCTTTCTTATCGCCATACACGCAAGAAGGAGAATGCGCAGAATATTGAAGATGTTTTGGATGGAAGGTTGTACAAAGTTCATTTTGGTGCTGATGGTTATTTTAAAGGCACGGAAGATCATAAGAAAGGGAGTGAATTACACATCTCACTCCAGATAAACACAGACGGGGTGGCATTGTTTAGATCCTCAACTTTCAGTGTGTGGCCTGTGTATTATCTTATCAATGAATTGCCACCAAATTGCAGGTACATGATGTATTGAAACTTGTCACATTTTTATTTTTTAACAAAGACATGCATTATTTGGAGTAAAAATGTTTCCAAAAAAATGTAAGTGTATGTAGAACATTGCCTCTGAAAAATATTATTGCTCTTTTTGATAGTGAATATAATGGATTTTCATTTTTCAATTCAGATTCCACAGAAAGAATAGACTGTTTGGAGGATTATGGTTTGGTACTAAAAAGCCTCACTTTCAAACATTTATGCAGCCATTTGCTTTGTCCCTTAAGAACTTGTTTCATAAGGGTTAGTAAGTTATTAATATTAATAAATAAGGTTTTAAATTTATTTTCATGCACCAAAGTTGTAGCATATGATCAAAACATAAGGATTGGGCAGGTATAATTTGGCACACATAATTTGGTCAAGAAAACTATGAAAACAATGCCATCTCAGCTAAATAATGCAGTTTAATAATTATGATGTTGCTCTGATTTAGGAGCCCACATCAGTTCCAACAGTGGAAGC
>OX393565.1:15240206-15262706 GCA_947652115.1 Blastomussa wellsi | reverse complement strand
CTCGCTAGGAAGAAGAACAGTTCTGGCAACTTGTTGAATTATGGCTTCAGATGGCACAGACTTGTGTTGTGTTTAATAAACAGAAGCAACAGGACTCTGATTTATTTTAGGTGCAGACAAAGCTTTATAACCCTCAGAATTACAAGCAATAAATATTGCTGTTTTCTATTGTTGTTGGTGTTGCCAGAAAAGGTACCATGCTGAATGAATATTTACCACAATATCTTATAAAATAAAAGCAGCACTTACTGTTGATTATCTGTTGATCATCAGAAGAAGTCTGAGAAGTTGAAGCAGTTGAAGTACAAGGGTCCTGACACTGTCAAAGGAAAATATCACGTTAATCAAACTGCAGAGTTTAATATCGAAGTACAATTTTTCAACAGACTCGTAAACAAAGCGCAATATTTATTTTCTTAAATAAATATATATAAATTATGAACTTCATTAATACCTTTTTCTTAAGAATAACCCGAAGCTTTGAACGATCTTCGATCTCCGTTACACTCTTAACATCAACATATTCCTGCCACTCCGTCTCGAACTTCTGTACAATGACTTCTTCTTGTATTTCAAATTCTTTCTTTACTAATTGCATGAAATTTTCCTCCACAACTAAAGCCCTACGGCTTTCGCCGTACTGCACAAGAACCTACATAGTATAAATATGAATGAAGATATTATTTAGCTTATGGAGTCAATCAAGCATACACAAGTAGCAAGAAGAAAGCTCATAAATATTCATAATACGGAAAAATATGCACCAGAATACAAAGGAGACAAAACTTCATCTATTCAAGAACATCTAAAGGTAGATGGAAAGATTCGATGGCCTTTAGTATTAAAAAATAAAGTAGATTCGCTCACCTTCCTTTCGGTCATTGTTTCCAGTCTTTCTCGATCATTTAAGATGGCGGATAATTAAGATGGCGTCGGTAGTGTATTTTATTTATTTATTTCCTTTTACAGGTATAGTACAAAGAACATACAGATCGAAACATGCAAAGCATTACAAAATTTACAACAACTACCTTAATTACAAACTACAAAGAAGAGAAGAAAAAATAAATAAATAAAAAAAAATAAAAAAATAAAGAAAATAGAATAAATAAATAAATAAATTACACTGCACTACACTACAAGGCTTACATAACCTATTCAACTTTAAATACAGAGTAATACAGGGAGTATTAGAAAAACGAAGTTTGGATAACAGCTACTGTTGTATTAATGGGAGTAACGGCTTCCACTTTTTATCATGGAAATGGATTTTGTTGTTTCTTTTTACGATAAAACGTTCGGTTTGAAACGTTTTTTTAAATTTATCGACTAACAGTCTTACACATAAACAGCCCTTATTTAACTTACAGCGGTAAATAAAAGATCTGCTTTCAAGAATGATGTAATTGACTAGAATGCTTATATTATCTGTATCTAAGATCCCAAAAAGGACATTCATGATATCAAACCTAATAGTTATATTAAAAGAATCAAGTACAGACTTTAAATCATTCCAAAACATGCTTACTTTTGTACAATGGAAAAAGAGATGTTCTATGGTCTCAAACTCCTTTTCACAAAAATCGCACAAGAGAGAATCTACTTTTTTGAACTTAAACAGCATCTTGTTCGTGTATAAGATCCTGTTTAATATTTTATATTGGAATTCTCTTAATTTAGTATCCAGTGCGTGATTAAAGGTGAAATGAACCCCTAGGATCTTTATGACCTTACTTATTTCATTAACACCTAGTTCTGAGCTGTTTACTTCCATATTTCCTAGTAGAAGAATTTCCGTTTTGTCGTGATTGACCTTCAATCCGGAGTATGTACTAAACAGATCGATAGTATCAAAAAGGGTGCGATGCGAAAATTTGTCCCTAACAAATGATGTCATATCATCAGCGAATATAACTAATTTGATTTCCGAACCATCCACCTCAATACCCTTAATTTGATCGTTATTACGTATGGATAATGCCAATAATTCAAGTACTATTATGAAAAGAGATGGCGAGAGTGGGTCGCCCTGGCGAACACTCCGTTTAACATTGAAAGAGGGGGTGGAAAAATCATTATTGAAAACACAACTTGATATATTATTATAAAACGTCTTGATCCACCCCAAGAAGGATTCTCCAAAGCCAAAGAACTCTAGCGATTTGTGGAGGAAGTTCCAATTTAGAGAATCGAAGGCTTTCTCAAAATCAATTGCAGTCATTAAGTCATTATACCTTGGTAGTCTCGCATTTTAGTAAATTCCTATGTCGACTTTAGCTACCTCATCTTGTAATAGGTCACTAATGAGCCAATAATCAAGGCGTCTTTGAATAATTGGGCTTTTTTGTCTCCAAGAAAATTTCTTGCTATTAGGATTACGGATTCTCCAGATGTCAACTAAATCATAATTCAGCATAATGTCCTCCACACACTTAACTGAGTCTTTTAACACAGGGTTTCCACCCGAACAATCTAGGTCTGGGTCCATAGTTACGTTCCAAACCCCTCCTAATATAATTTTGTAGTCCAAATCATTGTATCCCTCATCATAGATAAGCTCAGACAATGTTTGGAAGAACAACGATTGCTTAGTGGTGGTACTGGAGGCGTAAATATTTATCAGAAGGAATGGAACATCTTGAATAGTTGTCTCTAAAATTAGGTACCTCCCATCCTCATCCGATCGAATTGATTTCAATTTGAAATCAAAGGATTTACGTATAAGGATGGCGACACCACGACTATGGTTAGAGCCATGAGCAAAGTAAATGTCCCCGGACCACTGCTTTTTCCATTGATTTTCAATCTCTTCAGTGCTGTAAGTTTCCTGCAGAAAGCAGATGTCTGAATTTTGCTTGTGTAGCCAGTTGAAAATGGACTTACGTTTTTCAAAAGAACGGATACCCCGAACATTCAGCGAAAGAGTTTTAAACTTTAAGTTGTTGAAATCCATTGAAATTTGCATACGTGTAGTGGAAAAAAGACAACAACAGTAGCTGTTATTCCCAAAAGGGTCCCTGTTACTCGAACAATTAACGCATTCCTGATTTTGTTAAGTGCAAACTGAATAAATATAGAGTAACATACATAACAAAACAAAAGAAACGAGATGAAAAACGTAGCCAGTGTAAAGAATTAAACTGTTGAAGCTACGCCTGGACGAGATGAAGTGTTATACTTTTGATTCCCTTGTAGAAATTCAGCATATTTGAAGTATACTTCAAATAGCTGTCAAGCACTAATAAAAGTACACTTCATTTGTACTTAAAGTATACTTCAAGTATACTTTAGTATATTACTAGAAGTATACTTAAAGTACTATACTTTTCGTCACTTAAAAGTATACTTGAAGTATACTTATCAGGAAGTATACTTGAAGTATACTTTATGAAAAGCATACTTTAAGTATACTTCAAGTATACTTTAATAAACATACTTCATGATCAACAAATGCACAGGCTGACTCAGTTAGACCAACAGTGCTAATATGATTATTTATTAGTAAATTGCCCTCTTCAGAATAATAATTAATATATCTTTGAACATCATTTTGAAAAAAAATTAATTGGTTCAATAAAAAATGACACTGTTTGACATGGTTTGTCAAACTTTATCTGCCAACAATATTCCATTTATAAAATGTTTCAAGGCTTTTTTTATATATAAGCTATTACAATTAAGATTGATACAAATCAATGTTGTGGCTACATGTATATCTAAACGCAAGAAACTGTCAATTTATAACAATTGGGGCAGGTTTCTTCAAACTTCAAGTCACTCTAGTTTTAACTGATAGCAGTCCTTCATCTTGACTTAGCCTCTAAGCAGGTTATTTTGTTCCTCAGTGCTAACTTGATGCTGCTGTCAGATGTCAAATCCGGAAATTTTTTCAAGGTGTAACCTACAAATCAAAGAAACTTTTAGTCTCTAATGTTTGCATCTTCTAGAATGTATAAGCCCCAATATTAGTATGTGAACATAAATAAACGATGAGAATGTTTATCTGCACGATTATTCAGTTTTCATTTAACAATTATCCTGTGAAATCGCGCGGAATATCGCCTGATACTTAGCCGACGAGGCCGTAGGCCGAGTTGGCTAAAATCAGACGATATTCCGCAAGATTGAGCAGGATAATTGTTTTATTATTCAACAAACTGTCAACGAAATCCATTTTACACCTAGAAAAAGTGTGGCTAGGCAGCAAAAGGGTTCGTATTCTTTTGGGCTTTTAAAATTCCATGACTTTCCATGACCTTTTCCATGACTTTCTAAAGTTTTCCAGGACCTAAATTTGACCATTTTCATAGAAATTTTCCAAAAAATATCGTGATTCTGGTTTGATTGTATTTTATTTTGCGGAAAAAACTGCTAAGGTGGCTAATTTTGTACAATCAATGTCATTTTCCATGACCCACACTTAAGGTTACTATGCACCTTCAGGGGTGTTTCGCGTCGAAGCGATGTAGCGCGCGCGGGTTACATCGCAGATATCTAAAACCCTATATCAAATTAAAGCTTATAGAGCTGGCTTTTTAAATATCCTATCCATTTTGTAATATTCTGAAATGCCGATTTTTCCGCGAAGTCTGAACGCAAGCGCGTGATTCGGCTTCTGACAGCTTCAACTCAAAGCGAATTTAATATTTTGCTTAATTGGTTTGTTTTCCGGTTTTCGGACCCCAAGACCTAAAAAACCGTGTCTGCGTTTTGTCAAATTCGTTTGCATTAAAAAGTTACAGCGCCTTTTCAAAACAGAGCAAAAATTAATCGAAGTTATCGTACAAAAATGGCTCTCAACAAAAAAGTTTTGGGAAATTAAAAATACGCAGACACGTTTTTGTTGTTTATATATTAAACTAACGTTTCTCCAAATTTGGCGGCAATTGAACAAATTGCACTTGAGTTGCAGCTTTTGAAAGTCACCCTATCTAGCGAAAAATTCAACTCGAGAAAATAGCGAAAAGACAAAACCCTCAATTCGTAAACAAACGCCGCCCCCAAACGAAAAATCGCATTTTCTCCGCCGCTAAAAAAATATTTTTTTGATTTTTTTTTTAGATGAAAGATCACGCTTAGACCTATTGATTAGCATAAAAATCCAAATTTCGCGAAAATGGCCGGTCCCAAGGTGCATAGTAACCTTAAATTCCATGACTTTCCAGGCCTGGAAAATGAAATCATAAAATTCCATGACTCTCCAGGTTTTCCATGACCTGTACGAACCCTGAGCAATGTAAGTTTTCGGACGAAACTTGACGACCTACGTATATTGCCAGATATCTGTTATGCACGGATGACAGATATCGCGCGCGATGACCATATATGGGCATCGCGTGAATTTGTTGAATAATAATATAAAATATCAGTCAAAATAACAAGATTCTAAGATTGCGTGATCAATATGTTTTACAGTTGCTATTTTAAGGTGGCTGGTAGCAGTTTCAATGACTCAGTACTACAAATCTTTATCAGTTGCTGCTATAACAATGGTATCAAACAAATACCCAATCATTGCTAAATAAGTTGTGGTTATTTTTCTGACATTACTCGTTTCCACAGCAACAGCATAAGCTGTTAAAAACACCCTTACATTTAGCTTTAAGTGCATACAACTCACAAACGAGCTCGGTGACCCCTATTTTTTAAACTTGAGTTATGATCAGCCAGGGTTTGTACTCTATTGGGCTTTAGAAATTCCATGACTTTCAATGACCTTTTCCATGACTTATCAAAGTTTTCCATGACCTAATTAAATTTGATCATTTTCATAGAGCGTTTCCAAAAATGATCTTATTTTCCGTTTGATTGTGTATTATCTTGCAAAAAATATGTCTAGATTATTTATTTTGTACAATCAACGTCATTTTCCATGACTTTCCATGACCCACACCTAAATTCCATGAC
Source organism: Blastomussa wellsi (assembly GCA_947652115.1). Taxonomy (NCBI): domain Eukaryota; kingdom Metazoa; phylum Cnidaria; class Anthozoa; order Scleractinia; family Plerogyridae; genus Blastomussa; species Blastomussa wellsi. The sequence continues at coordinate 15,256,799 of OX393565.1, read as the reverse complement.
TTTCCAGGCCTGGAAAATGAAATCATAAAATTCCATGACTTTCCAGGTTTTCCATGACCTGTACGAACCCTGTCAGCATGCCAACTAGATACAACTTTTTGCAAAGTTTAAAAAAATTCTGTAGTGTGGATTCATAGCTAAGGCACTGATCCCACTGACTACAGAATTTTTTAAAACTTTGCAAAAAGTTGTATCTTGCCATGCTGATCATAACTCAACTATAAAAAATGGGGGTCACCGAGCTCGTTTTTTGAGTTATAAGCACTTAAAGCTAAAAGTAAGGGTGTTTTTAACAGCTTATGCTGTTGCTATGGTAACCAGTAATGTCAGGAAAATAACCACAACTTATTTAGCAATGATTGGGTATTTTTTTGATACCATTATCGTGGCAGAAACTGATAAACATTTGTAGTAATGACACATCAAAGTGTAAGAGCAGAAAAGTGCTGGAAACCGCTACCTGCAGTTTGCTTTGTGCAAACAACAGACCATACAGATGCTGTGAAAATTAATTGTGGAATGAAGTGCATAATAGTAAACCTTACTCACTCATTATGTTGTCCAGGATGTCTGCATCCAGGCACTGTTTACCATTTTTTCCTCTTAGACTCTTTCCAATCAGTTCATCGTCTTTGAAAAAACAACTTAGCAAAAAACAGGCAGTTGCAGTAGCTGATTTTTTAGAGAAGGCTTTGGTGAGCAGACTTTCATAGACATATACTCCTTGTCCTGGAGACAGTTCTATCATCTGCAAGCATTAAAATATGTATGGAAATGAGATACAAGATATAACACATGTATATAATATATGGATTTGATATGCTCTTGCCACTAAAACATATTACATGTATTTATTTTATTAGGTACTGAGATTACATTCAGTGCAAATTATTTTAAACAACTGAACAATTTTGAAGTGTGAGTGAGGTGGAAGATGTGAAAACCCAATATGTTACTACAGTGAACTGTCTCTAATGCTGACACCTTTGGAACAAGCTCTAGCTGTCCGCCTTAAAGAGAGTTTAGTTGCAGACAAACAAGTTAAATTCTTCTTGGACAAGCCAGCCAGCCACATCCTCTTTAGAGAAGCGTCCGCCTAACTGTGGTGCCCACTTTGAGAGAGTGGACCGTATTATTGTAGTTCTAGGAAATAGCCACCCCAAAGGTCATTGGAAATACGAGGGAGACCAAAGTTTTTAAAGTAAAGTATGAAGCTAAACTGGAATATCCAGAGGGATGGGAGGGGGGGGAGATTCAGACCAAAAAGCCTTCTGTGAGGGGGTATTGATAATTTCTGGAACAACACATAGCTTCTGTAATATACTGTTAGTCCCATTAAAAAAATTACTCTTGATGTTTTTCGGCAATTGCCTTAGGCACTTTGCCGGGTCTGGGGGCTTCACTCTGCTGAACTGCACTTGTTGCTTCCATCCTACACTGATTAAGTTGCTCAGTTAGCATTATATTGGACTCTCTCAGCTCCCTGGCCCACTCCGCCTTCTTGGGAATTTGTTGCTTGTTGAACTTATTGGCAGCGGGTTCACTCTAGGCCTCTTCTTGCCAAAAGTTGGTCTCTCATGTGAAGGCGGGGGTGGTCTTATTGCCGTGATCAAGGTGGATGCCTCGGTGACATCAATGTCACCTGCCAAGTCCAAGCCACTGTCATCAAGATCTGAACAATAAATATAAAATAAAGATTTGCAGTCAGACAACTTGATATCATGTCAAAATCAATTCACACGACTGTGGAACGTACCATGCCTTACGGCCACCTCGTTTTTACAGCCACTTTATTTTGGCCCAAACAAATTAATGCTCAGTCAGTTAGGCTAACCTTGTTAATACAGTCACCCCATTAATACAGTCAGATTTTTGCGGCCGGTTGGTGGATGCCGTAACAGGGTTACACTGTAACAAATTATTATATTTTGATTTTGCCCTGCACTAGCTGCATCATGATAACAGTCACACATGCATGTACAGCAAAACAGGTTTGCTTATTTTTTTCATGCTGCCTGACTACCTAAACAGCTAAACTTTCCTAGGAATGGTTCTAAGCACATAACGAACTTAGTGTAAAAGTGTCCAAACATTCCCAAGTATGCCAATTTTTTTTCATTTTTGCAATGAGGTATGTATAGATATCTTTCCGCATTTGCTAGCCTTGCGACCTCCTCCTAACTGGACAAGAGAAGCGAAGGACTTTGAGAAAGTACATGTATGCTAGAGTGCAGAAAGCCTATACTTACCAAAATCTTCCTCCGCATCATCTTCACTATCACTCATGCTTGAAGGGACTACTATGCTTTTTAAGTTGTTGAATAATTCATCCTGTTTTCTTCTTTCATCTCGCTTTTGGTGGTTCTCCTTATTTGCTACATGTACTTCTTCCTTCCTCTTAATTTCTGCTGCCCTTCTTTCAAGCTCAAGCTGCTTCCTCTTGAGCTCCTTTTCTTTCTCCTCAATCTCTCTCCCTTGTTCGTCAACGACGACAACAGTCTTGTTCAGCTGTGCTAGCTGGCCAAGAATATTCAAGTCCCTTTCATCTAGGGCCTTCTTCTTCTGCGCCTTTTCTTTTTTCTTCTCCTCTTTTTCCTTATCAGCTACCTGCTTTTCTTCTTTGGTACCTTTGGGTGCTACAGGGCTTTTTCCATTCTTTTTTACTGCTGGCTCTTTGTTTGCCTTCCCTTTTTGCACTGATCCTGATGATGATCCACCCCTTTTCTTCGACGTTGTATCCATAGCATTTTTGGCTTTAATTAACTGGTCTTTATCTTCTGTTGAATTAAAAAAACATCAGGCTAAATAAGTAAATAATCAGTTCTATTGTTTTGAAGCATTGACAAACTGCCAAGGGAAATTGCTCAATGATTTTTGCCAATCATTAACAGACAAATCACAATTAGAGTCCATAATATTATTTTTACTGCCAGGATCATTGTTTGCTGATAAGAAATGCACACTGTAGCAATCGGCAATTGGCATTGATGGATTTATCATATTTGATACATAAACAGTGGAACCCCTCCTTATGATCACCACATACAACCACCCTGAACTAAAGTTTTGTCGGACATTTTGACCACTGGCACCCAGTTTATACATGTAGGACCAGATTTTGATGGCCCGTTGATGGTCAGATTAAACTACAATTCTCTACAGTTGCTATTACTCTATAACCTGTTGCACTGACAAACAGGGAGAACCAATTATAGCAATTAAAGTTTGCTCATTACAAAAAATAAGAATTTCATTTATCCATAGACTGTGCATGAAATAGTTTACTGAAGAGTATTGGTGTGGGCCTTTAACTGGTCAAAATGTTTGCCATATTTCTTAGGTATTGATAAAACTAAAGGTACACTAGCTGTCTTACCACTCTCACTAAGTACCACACAGAAGTAGTACTTCTTGTCTAAATACATAGCTTTGGTTGCACCGTCCTCATCCCTTGTCATTTGGTTTTCCGTCACTATAGTTTTGACATCATCCTCCAGAAATTGAACCAGAAAATACTCTATAAATGGAGATCAATTAATAGCAAAATTAAAGGAATATAAGCTTAATATAGTCACAGCTTTTATATTATTAATTAAGACTTACTGTATCATCCTAGCAGGCGGATCATCCGACAAAATCAACGATTTATGACCAAAAAAACATCGTATTCATGCATAATTTGTTTTATTTTTGCTTCGGAAGGAAATAATTTTCGAATAACGGGTTTTTGGGACAAACTTTTCGATGGACGGCTCATTTTCCTACCGCCTTTCCAGTGAGAAGCTGTTGCGTCTTAATAAATTAAGCGTATGGCAGCCCCATGCAATCAAATACAGAATTTTAATTCCAATTGTTTTACCTAGATGGCATTTTGTTAATGAAAATAGAACGACCCAATTTTAACTTTGTAAATTACGTTCATCGACAAATGCTGGCGCGCGCGGGAGAATACGGTACGAGTTAGAACACAGTTTCAATGAATATAACTTACTTGTTTCGCTGTACTTGAGTGATGGAGTTGTTTTTCTTTTGTTTTCTTTTCTTGAGCCACTCATATCGTCAGATATGTTGTCTCGAAATCTGGAGACAAAGGCACTACTTTCTCAACCGCACTTGGCTGCACTGTCGAGAATATAATGAATATTGTATTGAGCAACCGTTTTGCCCGCCAAAATCGTATGACCGTATATGGTATCCCGCAAGATCCCGTATATCCGACTGTACCGTCATGTCAGCGGTATCAAACGTGAACAAACAGAAACACGGGAATATGTCCGATAACAGTGCTTCCACTTCTCGTTCTAGTGCTTCAGATTCTTGCAAAAAGAAGCATAAACCACGCGGGCCTTACAACCAGTATCTTTCTCAACCAGGAGCAAAGATACCGCGAACTACTTTGAAGGAATGGCCGGACAAGAACTTCGCGACTACTATGGATAAGCAGCGGATTCTGGATTCTGCAACGGATGATCTGGAGAGGGTTGATGTTGAATTACCGCACAGCGTGTTACACCAGACTGGTGTTTCTTTTGAACGAGCTTGTTTTGAACGTCCTTTTAGCGCATACGAAGCACATGATGATAACAACGAACAGTCTTTCGAGACTGATCTGAGTGACGGTCCAGAGGGTGACATCGAAGAAACTACCAATCCCACTGAGTGGAGATCAGACGAAGCCACGATAGCTGCTGGTGAAGATGAACAAGATGGCATTGAAGAGTATCTCGATGCTTTATGCGCTGATGAAAGTGCTGACGCCGTCAACACTCAACAGGAAGAGGAGAGATTTGCAGATGTTCCCTTGTACAATGGGGCGCCCATCAGTGTGGCAGTCAGCATGTTGCTCATCGTTACATTCGCCATTCGACACAGCTTAACCGGGCTTGCAATTGTTGATTTGCTAACACTTGTTAGCCTTCATTGTGCATTGCCAAATCAATTTGCTTCTTCAATGGACCTGCTAAAGAAATTTTTCATGAAGTTGAAGAATCCGATCGAGTTTCATTATTATTGTACTTATTGCATGGAATATCAGGGATTGTCCATACCAGAGGATAAATTGTGTAAGAACAGAAACTGTTTGAAGGATCTAAGCAAGAAAGAGAATTCTTCATACTTCATTATTATTCCACTTATGTGCCAGCTGAGGGACCTAATTCAAAGTAAGTGGTTTTAATTATTCTCTGTAAATTTGCAATGTTACCCTGTTGGTAACATTGGGCTTTGGTAGACTGTTCACAGCTTCTCTATTTTTCCAGATCGCTGCGAGCAAACTGGAACTGAGTGGAAAGAACAAATTTTCACACTGATTTTTTTTTTTATTTTGAGGTTTGTTTGTTGTCGTCGGTATGGGACGTTTACTCAATGAGCATATGCAAAGATTTCCTTAATTTCTGTGAATAGAAAGAGGCTATAGAAAGTTTGCTAGCATCAATGGATGTGGTGGCAATTCTCCTTGAAATTTCCTCAGTGAATGCCCTCAGAAGAATTTATTTCTTACTTGAGAAGTGTGCATTTGGTGAGATCACAAGCTACACATGTAACTAATTATTCCACCTCACCAGCTGTGTAGCTGTGTATTACAGACAAACTTATGGACTTGAAATGCGACTGCTGTTGGGTTTGAGACTAACATTGTTGCATGTATTATTTTTTTTAGAGGCAGGCATTCTTGATCTTCTCAAATATCCAGTTACAAGAAGAAAAAGCAATTCAGATGCAATTGAAGACATTCAGGATGGATTACTTTACAAACAGCATTTTGGAAGTGATGGCTTTTTTAAAGGTGTTTCAGATGAAAAAAAGAAAGCTGAAATCCATATAAGTTTTCAGATTAATACTGATGGTGTAGCCCTCTTTAGGTCTTCAAAATACAGTATTTGGCCAGTTTATCTGGTTGTAAATGAGCTTCCACCAAACTGCAGGTATTGTACATGTACATTAATATATTGCAATGCATGTTCGTTAAACTTGTATGGTGGAACCCCAATACTACTATATATAATATTAAGACAATACCTAGACTTGTTATTCATTTGTGAGGTTGGGGTTCTACTTTTCAAGGTGAATGCCAATGGACTGATCAGATAAATAATTACACCATTTTGTTGTACAATGTATTTGTTCAAACTGTGGTGCTTATGGTTGTACTAGAAATGTAGCATTCCATACATTGCTAGAAAGACATTAAGCCTCATTATTTTACTTTCCTGGTAATCTGGTATAGTTTTGGCTTTAATTAAGATTGATAAAAATAAACTTTCATTTTTTTTAATTCATAGGTTATGTATGTGCATGGACTTGTATATTCCCAAAGTGAACTAACCATTATATACAATTTATTACAAATAATGTTTCAAGTCAATTTTATTGTTTGTCTTTGGTACCCATACTCATGCAAGGGCATGCTAAGAATGGTGCATCAAAATTTATTTTGCTGGTTCATGGTTTGGCAAGAGAAGCATTGTGTCTTCTTAACAGTTGCATTGCTTGTTCTTCTTTTAGGTTTTCAAGATCCAACTGCATTTTCCTTGGACTGTGGTTTGGATATAGCAAACCAGATTTCTTGACATTTTTGCAGCCATTCAGCAAAGAGTTTCAAGATATGTACTCCAAAGGTAGAGTGTATGAGCATTTATATTATAATTATGCCTTGATATTCAAAAATACATGTATCGATCGTGACATGTTTCATGTACAGTAAGTTTAAGTTTGAAATTCCTGATATATGGTTGTATCAAAGGCTTTTCTTTAATGCTGTTTTGTATTGCAGTGTATTTATCAAAAAGTCTTGCAAATGTTCTCCACAAAAAATTGCCATTGCTTTATGAGTGTGTCTTTGTAACTGTGTAGAATTAAATTAATTTTAAATAAAACAGAAATGTCACTCTACATATCTGTTTTAGTTCTACCTGTTCAGGATGAGCCAAAATCTCTGTCTGATTGGAACGATAATTATTGGAAATTTTACTCGGGCAAGTAAATCTTTGACACGACTTGTCCAGGGGACAAGCTCATTTCTGGTTGCCAACAATAAATAAATGAAAATTACACAAAACATTGCCAAGATGTAAATTTATCCATTAGTGAAAAAAGGAAGGCTCTTACGTGACAAAAGAAATGTGAAGAGTGCAACAGATTTCACCATTTTGCAGCCACACTTTGTTTCCTCATGTGGCATCTTTAAAAGACTATGTAAACTACATATTCTTTCTTATGCTTGTCCGAAGGACAATTGAATCAATATTTTTTTCTCTTACTCTGCTGTTGTTTGAATTTTTAATTTTAGGAATGGTAATTACAAACAATGGAGGAAAAGACATCACAGTGAGAGGAATTTTGTTGAGTGCTACTGCAGATGCTCCAGCAAAGTGCTTGATGCAAAACTTTGTACAGTACAATGGTTTTAGTGGGTGCCCCTACTGCTTGGAGCAAGGAAAAAGTGTGAAGACAAGTGCTAAAGGCCACACCCATGCGTACCCATTCAACAGAGACAACCCAGTAAAGGGTTATGGAACAAATCGTACTAATGAAAACACCCTGCAGCATGCATATGATGCCCACAAGTCAAAACTAGAGGGGAAGTATTCCCCTGTTTGTGGAGTAAAGGGATATTCATGGTTAATGTTTATCCCTGGCTTTGACATAATTAAAGGTGTTGCTGTTGACTACATGCACTGTGTTCTTTTGGGGGTGACCAAAATGCTCATGACATTGTGGTTCGACAAAGCACATGTAGCGGAAGACTGGAATGTAAGGAAAAGACTTGATGAAGTTGACAGGCGCTTGCTTTGATTTGTTAACTTTGTCTGGGTGACCCCAGTAACAGAAGCCGCATTGTAAAATAACCATGTTCAATGATTTTACTTCTTCCTGACTGTTCTTCAAAATGCCAAAATTCGCTGACCTTAAAGATTTTTTTTCTCTGACCATTTCCTGATCTGTGGCAACCCTGCCAAGTATGTTCGCACAAGGACAAAAGGATATACACAAGCGTGGAAAAAAATGAAAAAAAGGAAAACTAAACATACGCACAATATAAAGAAAAAGTAGAAAAAAGATTTCCTTAGGAATATGCTTTCATTTCGAAGTACAACCGTTTTTTATGCTTTGCACTTAACGCATTGCCTTTTCACACGTGCGAAAGCGAAGGTGAGCTAAATTGTTTTGGTGCTACATGAAAAGCGGTCCAAAACAACAGCACCTCTCTCTAAGTAATTCTAATAACGTCAAAAGTATTTTCAAAACCATCAAAAAGTTTTAACACAACCCTTCTTATGAAAAACCTGCCTGAATTGTTATGAAACTGATCGATCAAAGTAAGAAATAAGAAACAACCAAGATTCATTGTGAGCGATAATTACGAGCAACCTATGGCGAAAAAAAGTTAACTTACGTTAGGATGATTGAACAAAGTATTGCTGCTGGATGCAACGGCCTCTTGTGAGTTCGAAGCAGTTGAAACAACCGAAGAAACTTGCTCATCATCTACAGACATTTTCTCGCCACCTTCCGCCATATTACTTTCGAACAGAGATTGCCTTGGTAACCACGTCTTTACACGTCCATGGAAAATGTGATGTCACTGTAGGAAACTGTAGGAAATATTGTAGGAATTGTAGGAATCCATCTCCATATATGGTGGCCGGAAAAATTTAATAATTCTGTTACGCTTTTCGTGGTACGTCCGATAATATTAATTACAGTACATCTTCTGCTAAGCTGTTTTGCATCCTGGATCTTGGTGTCGCGTGGAAATGGGCGTCAGTTAGTCTCTCATGCAGAAGAAGAGAATGGTTGGCCTTATCCCACTCGTAAGCATCTTTCCAGAACTTGAAGATTATTACTGAGTTGTTAACTGTCAACTTTCTTGGGCTTTTTTCAGACAGGGTACTCTTCTCAAGAGGATTTCTTATTTTCTTGAAATTATGCTATGAAAAAATGCATGACCTGAGTAAATGTAAAGTCTTAATTTATCACCAAAAATGTGACCCTTCACAGGAAAACAGTGAATAAGGTGAATGCACACACACGGCACGTTCGCATACTAAAACAAAAGATGCACGTTTCAACACAGTAGCTCCGTGTAAACCACTTTCCTAATTAATATCAAAGCCATTGTTTTCCTGTGCACGCGAGAGACAAAGCAGCGTGTTAAGATACTTTGCACACGATTTGACACGTTATAGTAAGCTTAACATGCTGACCGTGTCAACTTTCCAGATGGAGTTTAATAATAAAAACTGAAGTGATTTCACCAGTTCAAGTTTGTACTTACCAAGGAAGCTCGAAAACAATCGCTAGTTGTTTTCAGTTCCATACGAGTAATCCCAGAATTTCCTTCTCACTTCACTTTTCTTGTGAAGACGACAGATGGTTCACTATTTCAGCGTTTAGAATGTTTGAAATGTTTTTAAAAGCGTTTGTGGACAGGGGACATTTAAAATGAACAACTTTACACGATGTGTGCAACACAAGCTGCGTTAGTTCCCCGGAATTTTAATTTCGATGGGGAGTGCTCTTCATCGTTATTCAGACGAGTGGGAGGTTGAATTGGCTGAGACCCGTGGACTGCGCTAGCTGATTCCATGGGAGGGCTAGGAGTGGGATTTTGACAGAAATCTCTGATGACATCCATTGCCGTGTCTAGCAACTGATCATCTTCAAACAGTGGCGCGCTAGGAATCTTTGGATCATGCTGATGGATACATTTCACCGTGGTTAGTTGTCTTACTGTTTCTGTTAGGTTCTGTACTTGCTCTTTTAACTGTCACAACATCATAGTGATCAGTTTGTACAGAAGCATTGGCTGTCTGCTTTAATATCGTGCGGCCTCCACACTGAACACTTGCCTCCACAGTCTGAAGTTTAGGATGTTTGCTTCCCTTTAGTTTTAAGTCACTTTCCTTTTGGCTTTGTTCTTTGAGGAACTTGGCTAACAACTGAACCTAAATTAAAATAAAATTCCAATAAATACTCGCATAAGTACTTGTAGGCGACATGTATACGTGTATACGCGTATACGTTAAAGAGTATAGGTCACAGTATCAATTTTTAGGTATTGTAAGTCTGCTTTGTTTTGTTTGTTTGTTTTTTATATAAATATAAGAGCTTGTAAGTTCAGATCGGCAAAGCAACAGTCGTTCTGGCAAAACCACGGCCTCATAAACATATAGGTTGATTAAAGAATATTTTAAATGACATGTGTTAGCCTTAGTAGTCTTTCAAACAAGGTAAAAATTTTATGCCTAGCGACATTTTTCAGCATTAGACTTAGCAACAAGTTTATGATGCTACACGTTTTAGAATTTCAGGTTTCAATACAAAATAATAGTCGTGAGCTTGTTAGGGTGTCCTGTATTAAATGCCATTTCCAGTCCGTACTGCGCAGTCTTGACATTTGTTTACATTTCTGTTTTGAATTCTTGGTTTTCACCCACATGACCCCTAACTTGACAACCGTTGCTATCCGCCATGATTGTGTCCCTAAAGTGTAAACAAAAAGCAGTGCGAGAGAGCGTGAATGGGTGAAAGCGTCATGGTTCTTTGTATTATTGGCAATTGTGTAAGCAAAAGTGGTCGAGATAGCATTCGTTTTTATTCTGTGCCTGCGATTATTACTAATCAAGGCGAAGAGTTTGAGGAGTTAACCCGAGAGAGGCGAAATCTTTGGATTTCCGCGATAGATTGTGCTGACTTGAAAACAAAGAATGTTTTGCAGAACGAGTGTGTTTGCAGTCGTCGCTTTGTTTCTGGCAGGCCTGCAAGAAACTGGGACAGGTTAAATGAAGATTGGGTTATAGAGAGGCCAACCAACTTACTTGCCAGGGCACAAACCTTTTCTAACTGTAAGCACCATAACACCATAAAAATTCTGATTGGAATTACTCCACAAGGAACTGTCTGTTTTGTGTCTGAGTGTTGGGGTGGCCGCACCTCTGACAAGTACTTGACTGAGAACTGTGGGTTTTTAGAAAACCTACTTCCTGGTGATATGGTCATGGCTGATCGAGGGTTTACAATTTGCGAAAGTGCTGGGCTGAAGCAAGCCAAGTTAGTAATCCCTGCATTTACTAAGGGAAAGTTGCAGTTAGATCCTGTGGATGTGGAGCAAACAAGGAGCATCGCAAGCGTGAGAATCCATGTGGAGAGAGTTATTGGATTATTGAGGCGAAAGTACACCATTCTAGAAAGAACACTGCCTACACATTTTCTTTTTCCAACCGCAGTGGAACTCCAGATGCTAAGATCCCCATGATCGACCGGTAACGGTTTGCTCTGCCCTTGTTAATTTCTGCCCTCCCATAATTCCTTTTGATTAAGTGTTTAATATACTTTTAATTTGTCAGTGCAGTTTTCAGTTGAGTGTTGAAAGTATAATTTTGTGATCACTTTGAATTACGAAAACCAATTTAACCAGCTCTCATGCATTTCCCCTAACTTTATGCCAGCTTATGCATTTGCAAGTCATGAGTGATTTGTTAGATTAGCTGTGTCTGCTGTGATTGGCCACTGTGATTACTTTGTTTTTCATTTGTTTTGCAACACCCAACTTTAATCTGCTTCAATATTAGAGTTGTTTGAAATGTTATCAAGCTGCAGTTCTTTAATTTTTCCCACTTCATAAGGGAATGTGTATTGGGGCAGTTTGAAACTTTTGCTAAAGATTGACTGACTTAGGAAGGTAACACAACTCTCCCGGCTTTTTTCCTTCACAGAGATTATTTTATTAAATTCAAGGAATGGATCTTTAAAAGCTCTAAGCAAAGAAGGCTATTCTTTCCAGCTACAGTGGTAGAAGATAATAGTTTCCTCGCCATCTTACAAATACAGGTGTAGTCTACAATACATTTGCCAGGGGCCGAATTTTTGATATTCATTTCAGTCTCAACCTCTTGGAAACACCTGTTTTGTATAATTGGCATATAACTTTTCTGCCAACAATAAAAGGGGATATACAGCTCATGAAGCAATGATACCATTTTTGAAATTTGAGAGCTGCTTGTTTTTCAAGCGCTGCAGCATGATAATTCACAGACAGTTCAACTGAACAAAGGGAATGATCAGTAAACATGTATTGTATTTTTTACTTTTAACTATATTTGCAGTGTCTCTCAACTAAAACTAGTATGAAATGCAGAGACCGTTGAAGATATGGAGATTTTGAAACACTTAGTATTTTGCAGCATGTGAAATAATGACTGAAACAAATAAATATTGTTGACCTCAACTTTTCACCTAGTAAGACACATTAACCATTGTAGGGTAAGTTTCAGTAATAAATTCAGTGAAAATTATGGGATGTACGTATACAAGCCCGAAAACATAATGTGTGGTTCCAGAAAATATCCATACCTCCAACATAGCAGGTTCTTCATTTGAACCCTCTCTCCCTCCCTGAAATTCCCAATTAAGCTTCATACTTTGCCTTACAAATTTTGGCTTTTGAAACCCCCTCCCCCTTAGAATTTCTCATGACCTTCCATTGAGTGGGTGTGCACATTTTCTGGAACCACACAATATTATTTTAGGAAAGTAGAAGAAACTTTTAGTTTGAAAAACACCTCAGCCCTCCCTGCTTAATTAAACAAAATTGATAAGAGTCAAAAACATGGAAACATGCTCATTTTTCTGCCTTGAAACATGCAGCTAAATGTGGACGCATTCCTTGAATGTCAAATGTCACATGGCTTGGGTTTGTTCCCAAAGCAAGGCATGTGGCAATGGCAGTGGCAAAAACGCCACAGTCACTTCCATTTGTTTGCTGTTGCACAGAAACAAACTGTAGACTAGCCAATCCCCCACCTAGCAAGTCATTTGTCTGGTCTTCTACTTCTTGGGAAATGGCATCATGGTAGAGGCTGTCATAGAGATGTACATGGGCAGGCAAACATCCGATCGAGCTTACACAAACCCAATGATTACTCCCAGTATGCAGAATTTGCAAGAATTCCCCAGATACAACATTAAAGTTGCGTGCTCGGCCAAGGGTCGGCCGCTGCAATCCTTTGATTGCTGAATTTTCTTTCTGTAGCAGCACTTGGGCCTGTTGTATTTTTTTCACCAGTAAGCCAACCAGTTGGGTTGACAATTAATTGATAATCGCTCTCATCAAGCCTTGCAAGAGCGCTTTGTTTGTCCACTACACTGAATGTAACTTGAGTGATGCTAACATCATAATCATCATCATCATTATTATCACAGTCATCATCAGCATCACTATCAATGACAGAGTAGTGAGATGTAGATTTTGCTGGTGCTGACACATAAGAAGTACAAGTGGTAGCTTTGGTTTGCTGTTTTGCTTTTTTACAAGCACTTCATTGCCAGGTTGTCTTGGAGTTATTGGGCATTCTTTTCAAACCCAGACAGGCAAGGTGAAACAACTTTCCATTGTTACATTCTGGTGAATGGCACTCAATTAGTCTGTCAGTTGGGCTTGCTTTGGAAGAACAAACACAAATGCTGTTACACTTTAAGGCAGCCTGGTTTAATGCTACCTGTGCACTTTGTTTCACAGATGACGAACGCCTCCTTCTCTGTTTAAACTGCGGCAATCTACTGCAGTGAGGGCAGTACCAGGTTTTGGGCCTCACATCTGAGCCAAAAGCCAAACATAATGGATGAAATTCTCCATATGGACACTCTGGGTAACAACAAGTAATGACAGTGTCATCCCTTGGAGCCCGGCAAAAGCATACCCGATTGTCATTGGGTTTGTTAGTGGGCAAGGAACATTTTCTTGTGTACCATCGTCCCAGAATCTCAGATAGGATACATACTCTCCAAAAAGCTTCAAGCTTGGGGACTACAGTACCCCAATGCATTAAGTCAGGATAAATACGTTCTTTAACTATTTGTGGCTCTCTGTCAGGACTAATGGCACATACCACAAAGTCACAGTGTTTTCTGTCAGTTAAGGTGAATAGCTGCTGCTGCACTTGAAAATAATAATTGTGGTGCCTTTTCAGGCAAAACACACAATCCACTTTTTCCAAGCAGGCATTTTTTTCCAAAATGTATTGTTCAAAGTCACAATCCTTTATGCAGAGAGGGCATTTCACTTCCCCGCAACCAAGCCCACAGCAGTCACACGATGTCAGAAAGTCTGGCGTGGCATGTAGAAAGGGTTGTTGCTCATTGACGAAGAGACCACATCGGGTTAGTGTAAAGTTAGAATGAGTTTTTTTCATTTCATTTTCATATGCACGAATAGCATCATCCTCATGTTTGCACCCATGCCGGGTGGCTTTAGTGTCCACCTTAAAAACATTTGGGTAACAAATCGTTTTTATCAGTGCCTGAGGGGGTTGTGAAAAGTTACTGCGAAAAGCAACCCCACTGGCAGAGGCGCCAATTCTCCCGGCACGATGACGAAAGAATCCTGAGCTCTTTGCCTTTGCCTTTGTCCTTCTCCACCAGCTCAATGTTATCTCGTGAAATATCCAGCTTAACTTTTTCTCATTTTTGCAATAGTTCATGATAATCCAGATCAAGATTCTCTGTCTCAAACAGGTCAGAAACAACTGGGACAGTCCTACTTTTAGCTATGAACTGATCAGCATATTTCTCAGTTAAACTCAGAGCTACTGGCTTGATTTTGCAGTTATTTAATTTCTCAAAGAGAGATCTCCACTTGTGATGAGGAAAGTACGTTGGGGCTTCCCGTTTCTGCTTGACCCTGCTGATGTGAAAACACATCTTTGATGTTATTCCCAGTCAAACAATCGATTTTTGCATCTAGGTTTTCCTTCAGCTTTTTGCTGAAGTAAAGTCAATATTTCGAGCCCTAGCGTAGGGCACCTCATACACAAATGTGGGTAGAAGCCATGTACACTTTACTTGTGTGCAAGCTAATTTGCCATTGATTCGTATCCAAGCTTCAATGTAAAATAAAACACTGGCGATGTGAGAACATGACTCAGCGAGCCCAGTTTTTCAGCCTAGACAGTGAGTGGACAGAATGGTTCCATCACTCGGCAATTATCCAAATGTTTACCAGCGGGTCATTCATACGTTGAGAATGCTGTACCTTTGCAACGACCACGTGCTTATTGGAAATCTTGCAACCTCTTACAGAAGTTGCGAACCCAGAAACCATCTGATTAAACACTTCCAAGCTCTTGTAGGCTTTGAACTGTTGTATGGTATAAAAGCTTGTCTCTAAGACAAGATATCCAAGCAAATTAGTCGCTTCTATTTGCGGCAAACACTCGGGATCAAACTGTTCGCTAGGAATACTGACAGGGTCAACTCTGACGACTGATATCTTTTCGAGATATCGTCCCTTTACTTCCTTGTCTAAAGCTTTAGCGTACTCTGACAACACAGGAATATTAAAGGAAGGGTCTTCAAGTCTTCTTCGCCTTTAGCTTTTTGGCCCGAGGGAGCGCATTTATTTTTGTGAAGAGCAACGCTTCTTTGCTGAAAACATCGCCCACTTTTTATTTTAAAAGAAAAAATATATTCCACTTACACTTTCATCTAGCGGGACATAGAGAAACAATAGGTCTTTGCTCATGTTTGGATTTGGCAACAAAGACATTTTTAGCATGTGCGGCACATTGATTTTGCAAAGAACAGAGCTTTTTCTGTAATGTATCGCGAGAAGGAAAACAATACTTTGCTAGCGCATTGATTTTCTTGAGAAAACAAATATAGGCTACACGGATCTGTTGATTTTTGCTGAAAACGGTGCTCACCTTTTGTTTAAAGGAAAAAATCTTTAAAGTTTAAGGGTGCACTAAAGCACTTTGATTTTTAAAAGAAATATTCCCACGTCGACTATTGATGGAAACAATTGGTTTTCTTTCACTAGCGGGCATGTTGATTTTTGAGGAACAAAGCTTTTCATCCTTTATCTTGCGGGATTTAGAAAGAAAACATTAGATCTTTGCTCACACTTGGATTTGGGGAGGGTGGACGCGTTGATTGTACAGAGAATAGAGTTTTTTTTCTGTATCTTGTTAGAATGAAAACAGTGCTTTTATCGTGGATTGATTTTCTTGGGACTACTAAAAGGTTTTAACCCATTGACGTCTGAAGGTTTTTAGTGCGCACCAACCCCCAAATGCCTGGCTCTTTTGCAGCATTGAGTGGAAAAAATAAACCATATGCGCAGTTAATTCAGAGAAATGAATAGTTCCTAAAGTTAACTTTTATTTCAACTAGATATGCTGAAAGACTAATTTATGAAGTAAAGAGCTTATCATCCGTGATAAACTGATGCCAAACACGACTTACAAACAGCAATAAAATTTTCTCCACGTCTGCGCGAAATTATTGAGCACAGAAAAACACGGAAAGTTTGTACAAAATCTTAAAAACAATTTGAAATACTTTGGAAAAAGGTAGGTTTTCATTCTATACAAATATCACTGCCATTATTCCAATAGTGCTGAAGTATTTTGTCGCTGCAGTGAAGCGGTAATTTGAGACGGTAAAGTTATTTACAAATCATGGTTGCGTGAAACAGTCTAGTGTCGGTCACAAAACTGCAAAGTTCCTTCCACTAAACGAACACTAGCAACGCTTCCTTCAGCTTAAATCGTACTAAAAATGTTCCTTTGTATTTTCCGAAGCATTGACTATAAA
>OX393565.1:15227706-15230206 GCA_947652115.1 Blastomussa wellsi | reverse complement strand
GTATTAAAGCCAATTGCTATTCGGCACGTTTTCCAGTCACTAAAGCTGTATCATAAGTAATTGATAAGTGTTTTGCCATTTACATGTTGTTAATAATGTTAGCCTTCTTCCCTCATGACTACTTAGAGACTGGAAAATGCTAAATTTAGCGGCATCCGGATACCGTAAGTCAAACAGTTAAGCGGGAGTTGTCGGGAAAATTATAAGCAAAATAAATGTAGCAATTTGTGAAGTAATTAGTATGAATTGGAAGATGTTTGGTTTCTATACTTTGTGCTCTCTTAGTAGTCTTGTTTTTCTAGTCAATGAAGAAAATTTTCCACCACGGGAATCCGGACGCTTCGTACCCATGAATACTTCATACCCAAAACTAGCAACATACTAAGTTTGAAGTTGATTTCTATACAGAGCAGTATTTCCATTACCCAAATTAAAACAATTTCGATCTTGTTTTCCCGAAGCTGCCCAATTTGGGTAAGAACAATCTGGGTACGAACCGTCCGTGGATACGAAGCGTCTTCGTATACAACTGTAATTAAGTTAGCTTAAACCAGCTTACCTCCACGTCACCTGAAGGTTTTCCTCTCTTCGTGGGAGCAACCGAATTATTGGGAGAGCGCTGGTCATCTCTGGTTCGCTTCTTCTTGCTAGACGGAGGATCATCAAGTAAACCTGCATTCGCTGGATCTTCTACGAACTTGGTTTCCTCCTCGTTTAGCGTCTCTTTGTTGTCTACAAACGAACAAGCAAACCATTAAGTTAAATAACAAAAAACAAACCGAAATACGGTTCATCGAATCACTAGGAATGGAAGATTATCGCACACTATAATTAAATGAAAAGTCGTGTCCTTACCATCCAAGGCAATAACCATTGCTTCCAAGCATTTCCCTCCATTTTTAAGCGCAACTGCTGCTCTTTTTTCCGGCCCATTATCAGTAAAAGGCTCTCCGGTCTCCTTATTTCTCAGCTTTTTTGTCTCGACAACGCAAGTACTTTTATCGATACTAAAGTAGACAAGGCACAGCTTTGGAACCTTGGTAAGGTGACGAAGTGACATTTCTTCAGATAAATTACTCTTGACAGCAAGATCACGAGTCGAGTGAGCAGAGTAAGTGGTTCTTCCAAGCGCCTTTATACAAGTTGTTCACGCAACGGTGAGTTTTCTGTTTACCAATAAGGTAACATCTCATTCAGTTTTTGTTTTTCAATTGACAATAGCTTTGCCAAAAGTGTGATAAGTAGGTGACAAATGTTACTACTTTTCCCGTAACAATAACGCTCAATTATGTATCTGTGATAATTTTCGTAGCGGCTATCCATTTTTCACTTCGATTATCTTTATTTAACTTTGTAAGAACGGAAAATTCAGTTTGCAGAACAACTAGAACAGATGCGCCGAAACAGATTTTGTTACGTGCATTCATTTTTTACCGGAGATGGTCTGGTCGGCACATGTGAAGTTCGACGTATGTATCCACGACGTTGATCATTTTCCGTCCCATTCGATAAAGTTAAGTCAAATAATACAGCAGAGTCAACCCAAATACAAAAGTGCCATTCCAGATTAACTCGTTTGTCGAACTTTACATGTGCCGAACTTTAGAATAGGTTTGGCACATGTAAAGTTCGATGTTTGAACCGGGCGGTGTAAAGGTATTGTTCTTTTGTTTAAAAAAGCCGAAATAGGTTTAAAAAGGGCGTGATGAGTACTGGAGGTGATAATTTTCCTTCTTTTGAACAAACGGCATTTTTATTATTAGCGCAAAACCTAACTTTTTTACCCGCAGTCTTTTAAAATTTTATAGTAGTCAATAGTTAAAATGCAAAGTTTCCATCTAGTTGGAGGTTCCATCGGTTGAAGGTTAACCAGCATTTAGCAGAAGCATACCCAAGTTTAACTTGCGCGTAAAAAATTGCTTTCTCGTTTCTTCAATTCCGTCGAAAACTAAGAGATGATGAATCGAATATATAATTAGCGTGTGTACCCGTTAGGCAAACGAAGGGAAGCGTGAGACGTGAGACACGCTTATTGTAATTATTTACATTTAATTCTTCATTTCTTCATTCCGCGGTTCTAGTTGATAGTTATGAATTTTTTTTTTCGCCATGTAGAGAGTTTAAGCATGACGTTTACGCGGACGGCAAACGGCAAAAATTGCCTATGATTTTTTAATTGTTTTCTGTAATCCTTAACTAAGTCGCACAACTACAGAACAATGTCGCCTACTATTCACCGCAAATACAAATATTTTTGATCTATGGTACAACTACGTGAAGACAGACGGCAAAAGTTTCATTTTTGCCCTTTTACCGTTTTATGTAACGTCATGCTTAATCTCTTATGTCTTTTACCGGGAGGCATTAATTTGCCAAGCGCAAAGTGGGGCCAGTGGGGAATAAAGTGTGAGAGATGATCGGGGATATTAACCCAAGACTTTTTTTTTTCAAAAAAAGGCGTGAATCTCGGTATTTTCTAACAACCTATAAGTCTTATCTT
>OX393565.1:15185206-15220206 GCA_947652115.1 Blastomussa wellsi | reverse complement strand
TAGCCCGTGAGTACCGATGACTAATATAACTCATTCCCCCTCTCATCCCCTTTTGAATTATTAGACTCATATCCATATCAGTTATCAAATCTAGTTTCACCCCAGTCATTTTCAACATTGCATCCCAAGCCAACCCCGGAGCAGAAAAATAATGCAAAGGATCCAATTGATAATTTTTCAGACAAATTTTTCGGAAATTCTCAAAAACGTCAGCTAGTAGGAGAACATCACATCTCAAATATAAATCATGATATTCTCCTAAGTTTTTCATTTCAAATTTCTCACAAACCAACCTTGCGTGATTACAATCCTCATCGCTAATCTCATTTTCATATAATGAACTATAAAATTCTTCCTTAGATGGAAATTTTGAATTTTCAAACTTTTTACAATTATCGAAATAATCATATGGGTAAATGCCTTTCTTCTTTATCAATTCCAACTTTTCTTCATCCAATTCCTTAAACTCTTTATCAAAATAATCAAATTTGTCTTTTTCTAAATTTTTTACCAACGCATTCAAAGAAGATGACATAAATTGCATTGAGTCAATAAATAATAAATTTTTGCCCAACATAATTAACAAATATTTTTCGCTATTAGTAGGTAATATATCTAGTTTCATATTCTCACATTTTTTCATAATATTACCAATTTCTTGAATAATAAAATGACCATCATACCCCCGTAAATTATGAAACACCACAGGAACCTTATCGCTAACCCTACATTTTAAATTACAAATACTATGAGCATCTCCCCGAAATTCACCAGTTATATGACAATGATCTCTAACCTTATTTTTATTTTATCTTTGCCATTAAACTTGCTGGAACCACAAATCCAACATTTCTTAGAATTCTTAAATTTCTCTTCATCTTCTTCACTCGTTTTCAATTCACTCGTTTTCAAAGGTTTATTAAATTCATTCTTAATAATTTTTTGAATTCTTCTATTTTCTTTTAAAATTGCTTCAATAAATTTATAAGCAACATTTTCACTCATTCTAATTGTCTTATAATCTTATAATCGCTACAATATTTATTATCAACTGAACAAACTGTCTTATACCCAAATGAACAAATTTTATGTTTCTGGTATTCATTGGTATGGGAGCTATTAAATTTTCAAATACGATATTTCCCTTTGAATCCATATATGAACCATTATCATATTTTTCAACTTTACCAACATTTTGTGTCTCAGCGAAACTATCATTATCTGGTATAAGTAAACTTTCGAAGTCAGCACAAATAACAAATGGATTGTGTTTCCTATTTTTTCTTTGTAACATTCTACCACACACACCACACTTAACTCTCTCACTCGAAAAATAATTTACTATCTCAATTATAATAAAATCATAATAATTACTAACAATAGTCTTGAAATTACTCTTATTAATGCTATTCAAGAAAACCTCTTGCTTATCACTCAATACACCTTCACCTCTCAGTGTTTTTAATTCAATAGCAAATCCATTATAATTTCTATTTGGATTTAAGATCATAATGTCGGGCATTCCAATGGTGTATCCTTTTTTGATTGCCTCTCGCCGTTGTTCTTTCCTTCCAAGTGTTGAGATAAATTCACCAACTAGCAAAGCTTGAGGATAATTTTCTCCAAAAAAACTGAACAACTCTCACTTGAAGTGAATTTTCATCATAAATTGAAAATGTCTTGTTCACGTTAATCATCTATATAATTAGTTTAGAAAATAATTTTTTTATCTCCCCAACAATCTCATTATAATCACCTGATATCATCGTGTTATACCCCATAGCGTCTAATTTTCCCAAATATTCTTTTTGTTCTTTACTTATCTTCCCCTTACCATTTGGATTTTTCAACTCAATAGCAAACCCACCATATTCCTTATTAGGATTTAAAATTATAATATCAGGAGTTCCTTTCATATATCCCTTCAATTTAGCAATGCTTCTTCCCACTGGATTTCTAATTAAACTTATAATCTCAGCAACTATCATATAGTTACCCAGTATAAACTTAATAAAAATTTATGCCTTTCTCCCCTCCCAGACTAGGAGTTTACAAGTCATAGGTGGGCTGCATATCCGCGCTTGTTTACTGGGCCCTAGAATAAGGACAGACAATCAAGGATGGAGTAAAATGGCTAAGGGCAAAGGCCCAAAGCCGATTTAATCATTAAAAGTTCCATTTAATATTTACAAGAGCAATTGGCTCTAAAAATTGTGTTGAGCCCAGTAAAGGTGAGGGCATAAAAACGCCACAGCAGAATGATAACATCATGCTGCCGCCCCACCCAAGGGAAATGCAGCCCATAAAGTAGAATGCTTCGATAAGAGAACAAGATAAAAAGCGCTGACTGAAAGCCTAAAAGCCAACCTTTGCAGGGCAGGGTGAACAGCTGCCCTTGCCAATCTGTTCCACCCACCCTGACCAAAAGAACATTTAAACATTACAGGAACTGATGCCCTTGCCACTCAGTTTCAAATTGCATAGTACAATAGGGGGATTCCCCACTAGAATACCCTAAGGCTCTCACTTAAACTATTACAGCCATTTAATACAGGGCCGGACGAACAGCTGCCCTTGCTAATCTGTTCCCCCAATCCTGACAATGAAAAATCAATTTTGTACAATATACTAAAACAATATGAACTGCTGCCCTTGCCATTCAGTTCACAAATCCTTAGCACAAAGGGGGAAATCCCCAATATTTAATAAAAACAAAAGAAGTGGACTTAAATTGTACAGTAGAGCTGCCAACTATTACTGCGAGCAAGGGGAACTGCTGCCCTTGCTAATCAGCACCCCTTGCTCCTAGAAAGAAACGTCACCGAAGAGGCGACGAGACTGCTGCCCTTGCAAATCAGTCCCACCACCCCTCAGTGACACGCACCAGACTTCCCCCGCAAGCCAAGTGCATGTAACAATGGTAAGCTAACATGTAAGTGAAGGCATCCTTATGTATTTAAGAAAAGCATTAGACTTCCAACGACCCAAAGCCCTGATTTGAGCATCAGACATTCCCCGTTCTGCAGCATAGGATGCAGCGCCAATTCGAAAACTATGGCCTTTGTAACGCGTGGAGTCGAGCCCTCAAGCCTTCAACACCAACGAAAGGAGTTCAGCGAAATTGGTCCGTGTAACTGGGCTATCATCAGAGTTACGAAAAAGTGGGCCAGGGCTGTTGCCCCGCAAGGGTAAATACTCTAGAAGCAATTGAACTGGGCAGCAAGAATGACGACGATGTAACGTCACAGAAAAAGGACGCTGATTGTAATTATGCTTGAAATTGCCAAACGTGAGTTTAAAAGCCACAACCCGCTTGGAGGAATCTAACAACTTAGTTAACTGATGAACCTGCAAGGGGACATGAACATCTTTTGGTGAATTATAAGTGATCTCCCCAATTCGCAAGAAGGCAAAAAATGCTATAGAGCACGTTGCCCTGAATTGAAGACTTTGGTAATGGGTAACAGTTAGCTGGGCCGATGACTCGAGAATTCTGTTAAGCACCGGAAGTGTGATAGGTAGGCGGCTATCCAGGCGTGAACTTATCTTACCATAGCCTTTTAGAATCTGAATAATAAAGAAGGCTTTAGTAGGGTCAGCCAGGCCCAAGAATTTGTGAGAATAGCCCAATGCAGAAACATATGAACTCACAGTCGATGGAGCGTATTTTTTGTCGTACATGTAAGCAATAAAAAGAGCCAATGTATGAGGCGCGACAGGAAACGGTTTGTTTACGGACTGAAAGATTGTTGTGAGAAATTGGTAAAATAATTTCCATGCCCGCCGATAGGTTGGAATAGACGAAGGCTGAAGGCTCGACTTAGCAAGCATAGTTACGATAGGACCCAATTCTGTGGCCGCAGATACTGGGGAATCTCTGTGGGCAAGGAATCCATTTGAGGAGGTGCCAGGTGCCTGAAAGTTTGGACCTGCAAGCGAGACAGAGCATCAGCCATTTTGTTGTGAACTCCTGGTATATGTTTGGCCTTAAACAAAATGTTGTAGTGTAAACAAATTGAAACCAGCTTTCGCACAAAAGCCATCAGAGATTTATCTTTACAAGTTTGTCTGTTTATCACATGAACCAAAGATTCATTGTCAGTGAAAAACAAAATGCACTGATTGCTCATCGCTGCACCCCAGAGGTATAAGCTAATTACAATAGGATAAAACTCTAGAATGGCAATGTTTTGGTATTGCCAACTTGAGGGCCATTTCCCATAGCACCAGTGAGACCCAAATAAAGCCCCAAAACCCAAGGCACCTGAAGCATCGGTAAAAAGATTTAGCTTGGATGAACTAAGCCAGGTATCCTCAAGGAAGAAAGACTTGCCATTGAAATTGGACAAGAAAGACAACCATAAATTTAAATCCTCCTTGACCTCTCTGTTCAGTCTAATACAATGATTAGGCATGCGAACCCCCACCGTCAAATCGATAAGCCGACGCAAGAAGGCTCGACCCGGCCTTATAACTGAACACGCAAAATTAAAGAGGCCCACAAGTGATTGTATTTCCTTAAGTGTGACTTTTTTGTGACAACTAAATTCCGAAATGAGGGAAATGCATTTCTCAATTTTATCCAGGGGCAAGCGAGCCTCCGACAGAATCGAGTCTAGTTCTATGCCTGCAAAAGACATAGAGGTAGCGGGACCACAGGTCTTCTCTGGTGCAATGGGAATACCCAGATACGAACAAAGTGACAAAAATAAATCTAACTGCTGTTGACAGAGTTGCTCTGAAGGAGCAACTAAAAGGAAGTCATCAAGGAGATGCAAAATAAAATCAATTTTTAACTTGTTATGAGCAACCCACTCCACTGCTGTGCTAAAAGTTTCGAAAGTCAAACAAGATGAAGAACAGCCCATAGGCATGCAGCGATCATAATAGTACAGCCCCCTCCACTGCATCCCAAGGAGACCATAATCATCAGGGTGAATAGGAATAATCCGAAAAGCATTTTTGATGTCTGTCTTGGCTAGAAAGCAACCGGGGCCCGCCCTCTTGATGAGCTCTACGGCGCCATCAATCGTAGCATACTGAACACTGGTATGCTCAGGTGGTATGCCATCATTAACAGATGACCCCTTAGGAAACGATAAATGGTGAATAAGGCGGAACTCGCCAGGCACCTTCTTAGGCACAACCCCCAAGGGGGAAATCCAAAATGGGGACAGTGGAGGAGACTTAAACGGCCCTGCTAGCCGTTGCGCTTCAAGCTCTTTTTTGAGTTTAGAATCAATTGCTGAAGGATTATCTAATGCAGACAACAAATTCTTAGCTGTGCGCGACTGGCGCGCACCTTGGAAATGAATCGGAAAGCCCTGTGTAAAACCTGATAAAAGAAATTCAACAGTGGAATGGGTGTACCCTTTCAGCAAAAAACTTAATCTATCAACTCTTACTGGCGTTGGTAGGGTGGGAAGAGTTAGACTTGGCAGCTGGGGGCTGAGAACTGGACTGCTTCGGTTGACCACGAAAATTACAATTAGCAGCGGGGTGGGACCCCTCGCACTTAAAACACTGGTGTTTGTAAGCCAGCCCGGGGCACATTTATGACCCTTATGGAAGCGGAAGCAGTAGCCTTTAGGGGTTGTTTCAACCTTTCCGGATACCCGCCCCTGGGAAATGGATTGAAACGCTCTGGGCTGGGGTACATGTACCTGGTTAGACTTGAGCCACAGCTCATCATGAATTCGATCCCAGGGAAGGGCTGAACGGTGGGCCTGCCTCAAAAACCGAAAATTCTCATCATAAAATTTCCAGTTATGGCCCCTTACTGCCAAGTCCTGAATAGTGTCACAGTACTTCATGAGGGCGGGGGCCTCATGAGGGAACCGCCTGGTGTAAATACCCACAAATATGTGGAAACAATTAAGCCACGAATCAATTGAAGTTATTTTCTTAGTCTTAGCTACTGGTTCTATGCACAGAGAGGGAAGTGGACCACCCTCAGGATTCTGAATGGCTAACTGGTAACGGTTAGCATGGACAGGGTGGGCAAGGAGAGAGCCAAAGTCTATGTATTCGTCCCGCCAAATCTTCTCTCGTAGCTTTTCGGTGACGCGACAATCTACAGGCAATGCTACTGACTGGAAACACTGACCTGGCACTTGTGGTGGACCGTCAAAGGGTACCAAGCCCATCAATGTAGCTGAAGCATCCGCCAAACTTCCTTGCACGACAGTGGATGCCACATTACCAGAAGCCGGAGGAGACTGGTGGGGCTGGCTGATCATTGAAGTCGCAGGAACCTCCTCCAAGGATGACGTAGGAGGAAGACGGGCAGGGTTCTCGGATGGTGACAAACGACGAGAGACTTCGTCGGCAACCCGATTGATGAGCATCTCCATCAGCTGAGGAGACAGCAGGGCCTCCTGTTGAGGTTGTGTCGGCACAGGAGGTTCTTGGGCAGTGGCTTGCTCAGGTCCCGGGACCGCCCTCTGTCTGCCTGACTGGGAAGGTAAACCGCGTGTGGCAACGCTGCTCGCCCTAACACTAGCCCGAGGGCTGGCACGTGTTTGCGCTCCATCTGAAGCACAAGAGGATCGGCCGCGCGACTTCACTTTAGGCATATCGGAAAACCTGCAAAAGAGGTAAAAACTGGGCAGGAACAGGAAACTTCGCCGACTTAAGCTGCCACATGGTCAAGCAGAATATACATAAATGTAACCTGGCAGGCGCAACCATGTCAAGACAAAGAGTCGACGGGTTGGCTGGCCTTTTACACCAGAAATGAACAGAAAACAGGTGCTGGCATAACTACATATGACAAGCAACCCAATAAGAAACAAATAACAGGGGTTGAACCCCAAGACAAACAGCTAAGATAACTACATATCCCAGCCAAAAATGACAAGGCAGCATAACTACATATGCCCCGGTGTCAAAAAACCTAGTCACAACTACATGTGACTAGAAACATAACTGTATAGAAAAAAGGCCAAATCAAGGGCCTGCATAACTACATATGACGGGATAAAAAAGCCCCGCTCAATCCAAACCATCCTCGAGCAAACCCACCGCCTTAATGATGGCGCCACGATAACTCCGGTAAAGCAAATATTGCCCTGTTGGATTAACGTGAACGCCATCCCTCAGGTAGAGGTTCTTATGAGGACTATTGAATTCAGCATGGGACCAACAAAAAACAGTTGGAAACTCTTCCAAAACAATGCCTACATGATGATTCAACAGTGTAGCGTGGTCTAGGAATTCCATCGCATGCGGCCCGCAAATGCCACGTGGGATGACACCACAAACCCCGATCGCGGGGACAGAATAAACCCCTTGAAGTAAACGCACAAACTCCTCAATTTTTGAGCCTACGGTCTGGGGAAGGGCATGGGAAAGGTCGTTCGTACCTATTTCCAAGATAACAATATCCGGAGCAAGGTTCTTGACCACATCAAGGTCATGTTCCTCAAGCAATGGCACAGTTCGACCGCCGACACCATGCAAGTGAACCGCTGCCGTACCCCGAAGGTTGAAATCGCTGGCCGCGCGGGGATCAAAACCTAACTCCAAATCGCTCTTAAGACGCCTAACAAACGAATGTCCTAAAATAAGCGCGTTTGGGACAACCTTAGCCATAAATATAGCTTACCTTTAGAACAACGTGAAATCAAACGTGTGATCCAGCGAAGCAAAGCAAGAATGAATGAATGAACAACAGCTTAGTAGCCAGGCCACGACACCACATCGCAAGCGGTGGGCTCAATACATTGAGAAAACCATACCCCTTGTCCAGGCCCCCGCACGTGTCCCCATGCTGTTGCATAACAATAACCAATTACATAACAAGTCTGTGCACGTGCCTACTAAAAGACAATGCTTACAAAATCTCTATTACAAAATCTCCGGGAAGAAAGACATAAAATTTCTATTCGCATGGCAAATAATCTCTTTAATTTCAACTCCTCGCAATTACGTTTACTCGTATATAATTAATTAAGAAAATAATTTTTAAATCCATGAATTGAATTTATCAGGGTAGCCTTTCCATTTAACAAAAGCCTTTTTACCTTTCTTCTTAATAACCTTTTCAACTCTAAAGACATCTTGATTGGTTTTCTGCAATTCTTGAAAATAGAAGAATCCTTCAATTTCTTCATCCTTTAAATCTTTTAATTAGTTACTGGATTTGTCTCCTTTACTTCGTTAATTATAAGCACTTCTGTCCAATACTCCAATTCCAGAAAAAACCGGAAGTTGCATGCAAGCGAGGCTAAATAGCCCTCGAGCGAACAACATGGCGGACGCAAAGTCAGACGAATTAGGGGAAGAATCGAATGCGCCTATGTTTCACACTACCACACAAGAGGAAACGATAAAGAAGAGAAAAAAAGTCGGCCACAAGTGCTGTGCGGCTGCCATGTGCACCAGTAGGAGCGATAACCGACCTGATTTGTCATTCCACGAGTTTCCTTCGGACACACAGAGAAGGAAGACTTGGGAAATCTGTATGAAAAGAGGAGATGCCTATTTTTCCACGGTAAGAAATAAATTTTGCTGTTCCGAACACTTCTTACCGACTGATTTTAAAGCGAGTCTGACGGGACACAGGCGCTTATTAATACCAGGAGCTGTGCCGTCAGTTTTCTCATGGACAAAAGAAGCGGACGAAAAATCGCTGCTTAGAGCGGAAAGGTTGAAGTCCAGATGTAAGGCAACTGAGGTCGCTAAAGCAGAAGCGAATACCCATCAGAATAAACAACAGGAAATAGAAATTATGGATGAAACAAACGATTCTGTTGTTTTCGGGCCACCAACGCTTGACGATTGGATAGAGGAAATGAAGAAGGAAAATGAAAGGCTGCTTCATGAATTACAAGAAAGTAAAAGTAAGGAAAGGATTTACAAGTTTGGTCTAGAAAGATTTTCAGGTTGCAGCGAAGACATAAAATTTTACACTGGATTCCCTGACTATGCAACTTTACTTGAATTTTGGAAATATGTTGAGCCTAGTGCCTCAAACTTAACATATTACAGTTATGTACGTGATAACAGTAATTCTATCAGTTTGGAAGATAAATTTCCATATCTTACAGGAAAACAAAAGCAGTTTCCTGGAAGCAATGTTGGTTGCCCAAGAAAGTTGCAACCTATTGATGAATTTTGGTTGTTTTTAACACGTTTAAGACTTGGTTTATTTGAGCGGGATCTTGCTTTTAGGTTTAATATTTCAGAACAAGTAGTTTCAGATATAACTATTACATGGGCCAATTTCCTGTATTTGATGTTAGGGAGCTTGCCCATATGGTCCTCCAAAGAAAAAATTAAGCAGCATCTACCTGAAGTTTTCAAGGGTGAATTTGAAAATATAAGATGTATAATAGACTGCACTGAAATCAAATGCCAGACACCAGAAGACCTGGAAAAGCAGAGTGAACTTTATTCTGAATACAAGTCACACAACACCTTCAAAGGCCTTGTTGGGATTTCTCCCAATGTCTGGATTACATTTGTCAGTAATCTCTATGGAGGGAGTATTTCTGATAGAGAGATTGTAACAAGCAGTTCTTTTGTTGATTTGTTGGATGAAAATGATTTGATCATGGCTGATCGTGGATTCGATATACAAGATTTACTGGCAAGCAAGAAGGTAACACTTTTCATCCCTCCTAAACGGCAAAGTAAATCAGAACAATTTTCTAAGGAAGACTGTTTTGCAACCATGAGGATTGCAAATTTAAGAATCCACATCGAGAGAGCCATCAGAAGAATTAAGGGATGGCACATATTTGATGGTGTTCTGCCATTAAGTTTGTATGGTGTTGTTAACCAACTGTGGGCAGTAAGCTGTCTGCTTGTAAACTGGCAGAAACCTGCCTTAACTTGCTAAATTTTGTAACCTTCTTGATTTTAAATTGATTTTAAAAGTAACTGTAAACAAAATATATATCCAATCATCACTAATGAGTGAATATTTGGTCATTGAAATATTAACTTTAATTTAATTTTAGATAAAATAGTAGCAAAGATACTATTAAATGGTAATTAAAATTTCCAGACATAAATGGCTACATGTTCTATTTTCTTGTCCTGGGTGTTGCTCTCATGGACATATAATTCATCCAGTGGTTTACATATATCATTTTCATCTCAATTGCTACATCCAATCAAAATAACCAGAGTAAAGTGAGTACAGTATATTCTATGCACAATATCAGAGATGGTCTTACAAGTTATGTTTTTAACCAAAGCCAGACTTCTAACTTCGGTTAAAATCATATCTTGTAAGACAATCTCTGATTCTGGGATAAGCCAACTCATACAAAATGTACTTGTAATAAAAATGTTCTATGTTCTTCTGCTTCTCCTTCCACCATTCTGGCTGAAAGGCAATTTCCTCATTATAAAATTCTCCATTACTACCAAGTATAGCTAGGACTGCCCAAGTTCTGTTCACAACAAACAGTTGTTGCTGTACTTGATAAAAGTACATATGATTGTTATTTACTTTCAAACCAATTTCAGACATTTTGCACACAGATTTGCGTACAAGGGAATCTTTCAGGGTCTCACCATCCTTGACAAGAATGTTCTTGGCTTCAATGATTCCATAGGGATTGCTCCTACTTGGGTCAGTCACCAGACCATCTGGGGAGGCACCCAAAATTCCAGTTTTCCTTTCAATAAAAAATCCACACTTTTCAACTTTCACTTGCGTATGCCCCCGTTGGTGCATTATTTCAGTGTACTTGTCTATAACCAGTTGCTCATTCTTTAAGCCATCTTTCATGGCCTGTGATTGATAGTCATTGTTATAGTTTAGCACTTCTTTGATGATTTTGGAGGGTGACGTTTCTGCTTTGTGATTGCATCCAACCCTGTAACTCTTTGATGCTGTCACTCTGCCAAACCTGTGTTTATACCATTCTTGGCAGGCAGATTGTGGTCTTGTTTGGGCCTCAATTTCAGCAATTTGCTCTTCAGTTTTAAAAAGATTCCTCTTTATTCTCTCACAACGATTGTTTATTTCATGAAGAGAGACTGGGTGTTCTTTCACTGGTGATATTATCTGACTAACAGCTGCTTGCTGGTGTTTCAATTCCTCTCTTCCCTGAGCCACATCACTGGGTTCTCTTTCACAATTTGAAACAGAACTTACAGAGTGCAGAGAGGTACCACTAACATTGACTTGCATGTTTGTTCCACACTCTTTAAGCTGTACATGAAGTACAGAACCCTTGGCAACTTCTCCTACTATTGTGTTCATTAACACGATATCGCCCACATCAGGAATCATTTTTGAAAAGGGGACAGCTGGGTTAACTATTTGTAAGTTTTGTTTCAACTTTCCAACAGATTCTTTGTCAAACTTACGCAATTTCGATGGCCTGGGGTCAAAAAGCGTGGGAACCACGCCCCTTCGCTTTTTTCCTGGGATATCTGATGTATGTCGAGGTTTGAAAAGTTTCTGTGACATCAAAGGAGTATGCTGTACAGTCCTTTTCCCTGGAATTCCCCATTTCCTTGGCTTGGAGGTACAGCTGCTGTTATCCACTTGTTTAACTTCATTTTTTCTGGAAAGTTCATCCAGCTTCCAGATAACTGCCATAACATGACAGCAACAGCCACTTTTTCCGGCTGGGCATATTTTGTCACACTCAGCGGCTAGAATTTTAGGTTTGCTGTTCTTATGAATTACCATTCTTACTTTGTATTTGACAGATTTTCGATAGGAAGCCCAGCAAAGCGCTCTGAGATATATGCGATCGCCTGATGTGTCTTTCGAGACTTGGACATCGTGAACAAATGGAAGCATTCTTAGGCCTTTAGAACTTGCAAACTCGACAATGGCATCATCTGATTTTTTCGTATTCTTTCCACAGTTCTTTTGGTGTTCCAATGTATCATTTGGAACAAAGTTGGGAACAAGACTGAAGTCTGTAGTGAAAGCAGAATCATCGTTTGGAAACTTGTCAAAGTAGTTTGCTGCATTCTCGGTGTCTACATCTTCAGAAGTCACTCCCGACTTTTCTTGCTTCAACCTTGCTAGTTTAGCTTTAGTAAAGCTCTTCTCTGGGTCAGGGTCGTAGATTTTTAAGTTTTTCATTTGGTTCAGATTCTTAACCCTATAAACAATGACAAGGCCGGCCGCTATAAGCTATAAGCGATGGAAGGATGGCAAAGGAAGACAAATGCACGAGCTTACCTTTCCGAAAGTTCCTTTTTATTGCCACTTTGATTGATCCGACGACATTTCAACCAGAATTTTAACTGACTGACTGTTAATTTTCCTATTTTTTCTTCACTAACGAAGGCACCGGGAATATCCTCAGGGCAGAGGTCAACTTGTTCGTCCGCCATGTTGTTTCGAATTTCCCGCGAGGGCTATTTAGCCTCGCTTGCATGCTACTTCCGGTTTTTTCTGGAATCGGAGTATTTGGAACATATCCCTTATCAAACACTTTTCTCTTATATTTACTTATTCTAACTTTATCTCCAACGTTCAATTTCCTTTTAACTCTACTTGGTTCATTATACAATCTTCCGTAGAGAGTATTCATAAGTACCTTATTCCTATTTTCACTCTTCCTCGCCTCTTCTGGAGTCATTTCAATTGTTGAATGATATTTATTATTATTATTATTTTTTTTTTTAATTTCTGATATATTTGGTACAATTCGCTTTCTTTTACGGATCCTGGTTCAGGGCAGGGTTTTTTTTTTGTTTTAGAAAAACTTTATTGTCACAACATCACAAATAACACTTACGCTACAAAATTTAAGGTTACAACAATTACAATACAAGAATTGAGATAACAATGCTTAATACATAATACAAACAGGCTTGCTTGACGCGTACGTAGATTAAAATCTGATCAATTACAATAAAGAGAGGAGAGGCTTCCATATTGAAAGAAATTTTGCCTTTTGGCCTTTGGAATAAAAAATCGATCTTTGCACAATTAATTTGCCTTTAACAAATTCAAGAAAATGATCAAAGCTTGGGGGTTTAAATTCGCTTCTTTGCAGGAAGATGTGTCTCTTGCCAAGAAGGATGTAATAATTAAGGATATACATTTTGGGATCTTCTGGATAATACCCATACATTACACTTAAGTCATCAAATAGCAAACGTTCACCACTGTGATTATTCCACCAGCTAATTACTTCAAACCAAAACTTTTGGATTACAAAACAATTAACCAGCATATGGGATAGTGTTTCTAGGGAGTCACAATATATGCAGAGAGGAGAGCTTACGATCTTCATTTTGTGCAGCAAAGCCCCATGTGGAAGAATATTATGAATAATCTTATATTGAAATATGCTTAATTTTGTTTCTTTAGTTATTTTAAATGGAAGCATATAAATGGCACTAAGTTTGGAAGATTCCACTCCTTGTCTGCAGAGTCGAAGGCTAGCTAACGGTTCTACAAATTTCCTTTGAATAAGTATATTGCGAGCCTTCTTACTAGTGATTGCGCTGATTTCTATAGTTGTGTTTTGGTCCATATCTTGATTGTTTTGTTCCATATCTTGATTGTTCATGATAAAACCCGGTCTCAAAGCACACTTCCATCTATAAGGTATAGCTGATATTAAACCATACAACTTAGTTAAAGGCGCCCTGAGACCAGTTTTTAAAAGAAACTTATCAAGTGTTAAAAATCTGTTGTTTTCATTTAGAAGGTCTTTAATTCTAAGTATGCCAGCCTCATGCCATTCTTTCCAATATACTGATTTACTGTCTATTAAAATATGCTTGTTATTCCATAGGATTACATTTCTAATGCGGATTTCATTGTCCGAAATTTGCTCTCGGACCTCCGCCCAGGTGTTGAGAACATCAGTGTAAAATGCTGGTATGTTGTTTAGATCCAGAAATTTTACATCATAATCACAATCAAAAATAAATGGCCCCCCAACATTTTTCAAATAAAATGAAGGAATTAACATCCACTGATCTCCTACACCTTTTTTCATTCTTTGAACCCACGCAGTTTGTAGCGACTTAGCTATAGTCTCAAATTCTGGTAAATCCAACCCTCCTCTTTCTTTTGGACCGATGAGCGTATCCCTTTTTATCTTTGGTTTCTTATTATTCCAGACAAAATCTGTGACCATGTTATTAGTTATATCTATATAATGAGGCGGTGTGTGTATACACGCGCTAACAAAGATAAGTTTCGATAGACCTAAAGTTTTGGCGATTGTTATCTTACCATACAGTGAGAGGTCTCTTTGGGACCATATATTAAAGAGCTTTTGAATTTTACATATCTTTTGTGAAAAAATTTCCAGTTCACAAAGTTTCAGATTGTAAGAGAATGATATTCCTAAAGCGGAGATGGGCCTTTGTGGCCACTGAACTCCAAATAGTGTATCAGTCTTATTTGCATTTTTTCCAAGCCACATTGCTTCCGATTTGCTTTGATCGAGTTTTAACCCGCTACAAGCTTTAAATAGGTCCAATAACTCTAACAGTTTCCCCAGCGACTCCTCATCTTTACAAAAGGAGGTGGTGTCATCAGCATATTGAGATAATTTTATTTCTTTGTTTAAGACTCTAATTCCCTTTATATGATCACTAGCTCTTATTGAGCAAGACAGTAATTCTGCGGCTAAAATGAACAATAAGCCAGACAAGGGGCAGCCTTGTCTTACTCCTCTTTTTAGAGTGAATGGCTCAGAGGCGAAGCCGTTGTTTATTATACAGCTAGAAATGTTTGTGTATAGAGTTCTGACCCAAGTTTTACAATCGGATCCAAATTGAAAGGTATCTAAAGCTTTAAATAGGTACTCCCATTCTAAACTATCAAATGCTTTTTCGAAATCAATAAATAAAGCAATTCCTTCTATATCTTGGTCTGCGGTAAAATTGAGGATGTCACTTATGAGTCTCATATTTTCACCGATAAATCTTCCCTCTACATAACCAGTTTGAGTGTTGTTTATAATTGCCGGTATAACTTTTTTTAGTCTGAGAGCTAGAGCTTTAGAGGCAATCTTATAATCCACATTTAAAAGTGAAATAGGCCTCCAATTTTTAAGATACAATAAATTTTTGTTCTTTTTTGGGATAAGTCGTATGATGCTTTGTCTTTGGGAAATTGACAGCTCACCTTTATGGAAACCATAATTAAAACTGTTTACCATTGTCTTGCCTAATTGGTTCCAGAAGAAGCTGTAAAATTCGGCAGTAAAACCGTCATTGCCAGGAGATTTATTTTTTTGAAAACTTTTTAAAGCGTTTAAGCACTCATTCTCCGTCAACAAGCCTTCGCAGTTCTTTCTTTGTTCATCATTGAGCTTTTCTACTTTGTCATTGTCAAAAAACACATCGAATTTAGGATCGTTTACTTGAGGATTTTGCGAGGAGTATAAGATTTGATAGAAACTTTTTTGTTCTTTTAAGATTTCCTTTGGGTCCGTGATACTGCTTCCATTTTCGTTTATAAGGCTGGTAATGCATTTATTTTCGTAATTTCGTCTCTCAAGATTAAGAAAATATTTCGAACTTCGTTCGCCAAACTCATTCCAACGAGCTTTGGAGCGTACACAAGCGCCTCTTGCCCGGTCGTAGGAAATCTTATCTAATTCGTTCTTAACTTTAATGTATTTCTGGACGGCTTCTGATGATGGACAGTTTTCAAGCAAATTTTCCAGTCTTGAGACTTCCTGTATGAGATCTTCTTCATAATCTTTTTTCATTTTAGCTTTTTGTTTTGAATAACTTATTGTAAACGCCCTTATTTCCATTTTGACCAACTCCCATAGGAGTCCGTTATCTTCAAGATCCTGATATTGGTTTATAAACCATGGAATTTTAAACATTAATTTTTCTGTATATTCATCATCTTCTAAGAGGGAGGAATTGAATTTCCAGAATCCTGGTCCTCTTGGGTATTTCACGTTAATTTGCAATTCCATTGTCACTAAAGAGTGATCGCAATGTGCAGCGTGTTTAATTTGACATTTTTGCACGAGGGATTTTTGTAAGAGTTGGCGCGCTATTAGCCAATAATCTAATCTGCATTTTATTTTCAAGTCAGATGTTCGCCAAGTAAATTGTTTTTCTTCTGGATGTAGCGTTCTCCATACATCGTCTAAATCTAAAATACACATCAATTGCTCGATCTCACTGGCAACATTTCTTCTTGACGAAACGTCACGTCCTCCTTCTTTATCGGTTTTGGTGAGAGGGCAATTAAATTCACCACCTACTATAATATTGTCGCAGGGAAACTGTTCGAGTAGAGATCTGAGTTTTTTAAAAAATACAATTTGCTTGTTATCATTATTGGGGGCGTAAATGTTAGCACATATAAATTTCTGATCGTCTATAGAAAGCTGCAGGATGAGAATCCTACCGTTTTCGCAACAGATTTGGTTTTCTACTTGCACTTTGAGTCGAGGATTAAACAGAATTGCTACCCCTTTGCTGTGTTTACTTCCATGACAGAAGTACACTTTACTACCCCACTCATTACTCCATATTTTTTCCTGATCAGTAGAGCTATATGTCTCTTGCAAGAAAATTATTGAGTACTTATTGATATGTAGTTGCCGAAAAATAGCTCTTCGTTTTCTTGAACTGTTTAAACCCCGAACATTTAAAGTAGTGAAAATTAACTTATTCATAATAACACCAGACGAATGTCGATCAATATCTCAATACTTTCACAATACAGAAGCCTTCCTGAGCTCAAGCCTGGAGAAAACATTACATTACTTACAACAAAAAAACTAAAATTACCTTTTATGACACCAATTAAAGGCATTGCCTGTGAAGTTCTTTTAACTCCAACAATGGGTAGAATGTGAGTTAGGAGTTTAAATAGTGTTGACGGGCCTGCACGACTCCTGCAGTTCGCAATGAAAAGGCTGTATTGATAGCCTTTATAGCTTAGCCTTGACAAGAATGTCTTTTAGGGATTTTCCTTTGCGATATGATAGAAGGGGCGGCTCCTTGAAGATATTTCTTAGTTGTGGTTGGTTCTGTATCAAGTGCCATTTCCCCATGAGTATTTCTTTTAAGTTAGGCAACGCCGGGTGGTATTGCGTGACAAAGGGTAGAATTTTCTTTTGTGCGGTTTTGTTCTTATTTGTCAGTGACGTTTTTCTTTCAGAAAATTTAACTTCTGAGAGGTGTTTTTCTACTGTTGTTGCTGGGTAGCCTCTATTCTTAAGGCGTGCGGCGAAGTTTCTAATATTTTCCTCAAAAGTCCATTGTGAGGAGTTAGTTCGAAGAAGCCTTAACGCTTCTCCTTTAATAAAGCCTTTCGTGACGCCTGGTGGGTGACACGAATAGAAATTCGTGTATTGGAAGGTCTCCGTAGATTTGAAATGTGTTCGCACATCAAGTATAGATTCTTTGAGGAATCTGTCACCTTTGTACACTATAGTGTCCAAGAAAGTCGTTTCTGTTTCTGATATTTCAGCCGTAAATTTGATTATAGGATGAAAGCTGTTTGCCTTTAAGAGAAATTCTTCAATTTTGTTTCTGTTTGTGTCCCATAGTGATATGATGTCATCGATAAATCTTTTCCAAAAGATTGGCTTTGCGTTACTCTGTCTCAGTATTTCGCGTTCTATTTTCGCCATGAAAATATTAGCAAAAGACACAGCCGTTTTCGTTCCCATCGCAGTGCCGTGCGATTGAATAAAATCTTTTCCATTAAATTGGAAAGAGTTTTCTTTTAGGATAAGGCTGAGCAGTTCTCTTAAATACCTGGTGGGTATGGGGGACTCCCCTGATAGAATTCTTTGTATGCTGCGCATACAGTGTTAATACCCTCCTCCTAGTATAGAGACTAGTGACATCCATCGAGACTAAAATGATATTAGGAGGCAGTTTTGTCTTCTCTACAAAGTTGATAAAGTCTGTTGTATCTTTAAGATACGATGGTTGTATTTGTGCTATAGGCTGAAGAAGGTGATCGACAAATGCTGAGATACGTTCTGTAGGGCCATCGCATCCTGATATAATAGGTCTACCGACGGGGGTCGGTTTGTGAATCTTAGTGAGTGTGTAAAACACTGGTGTTCTCGGAGGGTTTGGCGTAAGGGATAGCCACTTCGCCGTCATGTCATCAATGTGACCTTCCTGAAGCAGTGACGTGATCACTAGCTGTACTTTTTTGGCTGTGATGTCAACCATAGGTTTTTCTAAGGGTCTGTAGTTGTTTATGTCATCAAGTA
The DNA here is from genome assembly GCA_947652115.1 of Blastomussa wellsi. Lineage (NCBI taxonomy): Eukaryota > Metazoa > Cnidaria > Anthozoa > Scleractinia > Plerogyridae > Blastomussa > Blastomussa wellsi. Next base: position 15,202,051 of record OX393565.1, on the reverse strand, counting down.
AAACTTGACCCTCATGTAGTTTGTGTTCTCTATTCATTATGACGGTAGTGGTTCCCTTATCAGCTTTCTTGAGGATAATGTTTTTGTCACACGAAAGTTCTTTGAGTGCGTGTCGCTCTCCAGGTGATAGGTTGTCTTTTGGTTTCTCAATTTTAATTGTAGCAAGCTCGAATTTTACTTCTTCTAAGAAGGTTTCTAATGCTACAGAAGGTTGAACTGGTGGATCCCAGTCTGACTTAACATGGAAAGGGTGAGGTTCTTTCCCCTCCCCGTAGAAGATATATTGTAGGCGCATCCGTCTGGCAAATTGATTAAAATCTGCGAGTAGCTGGCGCCTAATGAGATTTTCTCTCGTTGCGGGTATTGGGATGAATTTTAAACCACGTGATAGTAAAGAGATTTGCTCGTCTGTCAATTGTGTGTTTGACAGATTTTTGATATGCTCTTTGCGTGACTCTATCGCGTTACGGAAACGCTTTTTGTTTTGGTCTTTCCTCCTATCTTTTCTTTTGCGTTTTTTTGCCGCTTTGTTGTTGTGTTTGTTTTTTATCCCCCCCTTCCCTTAATGTTAAAGGGTCACGTAAGACAACAGGATAATCTGAACTCTCTTTATTCTTAGATTCTGACCTTAGTCTTTCCAGCAATGTGTCGCCTATCTTGGCTAAAATAACTTCGGCTAGGTCGTTTACATTCTCGTTTTGTTCAGTTTTCATACTAGCCGTGGGCGGTTGCTTTCTGTTTGAAGGCTGCTGCCTAGTTACAGTATTGCTCTTTCGAGACTTTGCTTGTTCGAGCTTTCTATACTTATTAGTCAGTCTTTCGATGCGCCTATGGTGAAATTTCACCAGCGCTCCTACGAGAGCCTTTTCCGCCTTTTTCTAATCGAGCCTATATCTCGTTTGAAGTCTTCGTCGGGCGTAATATTTGCCCGCGCGTTGTACCGTAAAGTCTTGGGACAAGTCCCCTTCTCCAGGTGGTTTTCAAGAAAACCGATGGAGTTGTTAGAGCTGTTAATCTTCTCCTGTATGGAGTTAAGTTCCTCGTCTTGGCGGGGTCTTTTCACAACGTTACTGTTTTTGGCGCACTTTTCCTGGTCACGGTGGCGTTTTCTGTCTGAACCGTACTGCTGGCGGCTCGAGGTGCTGGGTCTTTCTTTAGGCTCTTTAGGTTTTTGCTCGTTTGAAGTGGTCTGTCTCGGTACTTGAGCACTTGGGATATCTTCGTCGGACAATAGGCTATCCATGTCCTCTTTGGTAATATCCTCCGTCTGCATATCTTCAGTTTCATTTATAAGCTCTTGTTCTTTGGTTAAAAAACCATCAGTAGTGAGTGTACTTTCTGCCATATTTATGCTGAGGCAAGACTGCAGTTTCGATTCTAAATAAATCTCGTCAGTTGCCAGTTTGGGTTCTGATAGCAGTCTGAGCACATTTTGCTGTTTTGAGTTTATATATCCCTGATGACCGTTATTCGAATCGAAAAATCGCGCCTTATTTCTTATTGGTCAGTAACAACTGGCCAATAGCGTCGAGGGATTTTCGATCCTAATGTACGTTCAAGGTCAGTCAATTCTGAAACATGACCTTTCTTATGAAGGCCGGTGTATATTTTGAACAGACCAGAACTCACAAAGGCTACTGGTTGGCTTTCCACGTGTGAAATCTTGCGTTAGTTTTTCTTTTAGAGCGGTGGTGAATATCCTGCTCTAAGCGCGATTGTGTAACGCTAAAATCCTTGGAAGTCAGTTAACTTTTGCGAGGCAGAACGGGGCCCGTCCATAAATGTCATACGGAGTTTAAATAGTGTTGACGGGCCTGCACGACTCCTGCAGTTCGCAATGAAAAGGCTGTATTGATAGCCTTTATAGCTTAGCCTTGACAAGAATGTCTTTTAGGGATTTTCCTTTGCGATATGATAGAAGGGGCGGCTCCTTGAAGATATTTCTTAGTTGTGGTTGGTTCTGTATCAAGTGCCATTTCCCCATGAGTATTTCTTTTAAGTTAGGCAACGCCGGGTGGTATTGCGTGACAAAGGGTAGAATTTTCTTTTGTGCGGTTTTGTTCTTATTTGTCAGTGACGTTTTTCTTTCAGAAAATTTAACTTCTGAGAGGTGTTTTTCTACTGTTGTTGCTGGGTAGCCTCTATTCTTAAGGCGTGCGGCGAAGTTTCTAATATTTTCCTCAAAAGTCCATTGTGAGGAGTTAGTTCGAAGAAGCCTTAACGCTTCTCCTTTAATAAAGCCTTTCGTGACGCCTGGTGGGTGACACAAATAGAAATTCGTGTATTGGAAGGTCTCCGTAGATTTGAAATGTGTTCGCACATCTGTTATGTCCTTAAAAGCGTCCTTAACGATCTCTCGAGCTCTGCTGTAGCTCAAGCCTTGACGCCGGACTTTGGAGGTGGATCTAGAAGACGATAAAGCCCTAAACAACGGCAGATCCTCACCAAGGTCAATTTTTGCGGCAGCAATGTATTGCTCCAACGCCTTAACGGGGCAAGTGTCTTGATTCGATCGCGCGATCGCAACCCACGCCCCGTCACGAAATTGGTCTGTCTTGGACGATTCTAAAAATATAGACACATAAGTAGGAAAAAATTTAATGTCACAAGCTCTTATGGAGCACAACTCACTGAAACGAAGAAAGCCAGCATAGCCTAAGAGACATAAAGCTACTGTCTTCAAATCCGACAAAGAAGCAGACTTATCTGAAATCTTTGAAGTTACAAGCGCTTTTAACATTTCGCTGGTGATGGGCTTTTTCTTTGCCTTCGGTTTTCCCAGAATTCTTTGGGACGCACTAACCATGGAAGAAACAATAGGATGATCAGAGACCTTCGGCAGACCGGCCAAGCGTTGAGCCCAATCGATACTGTAAACAGCATTAAGTACAGGAGAAGGAGAATTAGCTTCAAAAATCAGGCACTGCAAGTAGGCCGCAACATGAAACGAATTGGCAGGCAAGTGGCGAAGACAGTAAGATGAAGCCCAAAGCTTCCAGCGCTTAAACCCAGCCAAATAAGTACGAATGGTGCCTTCCGCTTTCGATGCAAGCACTGTTTCCTGGACGCGGCTAGCCAATGGCTGCAGATCATCAGGGAATGCGGCAAAGAATTCACACCACATCTCAGACTGGAACACATCTGGAAAAAAGGAAAATTAAGAAAAGAACCGACAAACAGGCAAAAAGCGACCAATCAAAAATAAAGCATATAGGAACAAAAGCAAACAAACAGCAATGAAAAATGAGGATAACAACGACAAGTTCGAGGGAAAGCTGGAAAATAACCTCTCCACAATAAAAGTTGCTTCCAGGTAAAATCTACATTTTGGTCACAGATAGTCCAAAGCCACACGGCTGATAAAAGGCATCCCTATAAATATCTCAGGGCACAGATGGTCTTAGGTAAAAAACGATCCCATTAAGGTGAAAAAATCATCCCTAATTATCACGAGCATGGTCCGACTTAGGTGGAAAAACCATCCTTAGATATCTCCGGCACAGATGGACCGACTTGGGTGAAAAATCACCCCTAAACATCTCGGGCACAGATGGTCCCGTTCAGGTGAAAAAATTACCCCTAAATATCTTGGGCGCAGGTGGTCCCACTCGGGTGGAAAAAATCACCCCTAAATAACTTGGGCACAGATGGTCCCACTCGGGTTGAAAAAATCATCCTAAAATATCTTGGGCACAGATGGTCCCACTCGGGTGGAAAAATCACCCCCAAATAACTTAGGCACAGACGGTCCCACTTAGTGTAAAAAACACCTAGAAGTTCTGGGCTCAGATAGTCCCAATATAGACGGGCGCAAATTGCCCCGATAATAACAAACTTATTATGCAAGGAATCATCAAGAACTGAATCTGAAAAACAAAAGAATGTAAATATATAAAATAAAATAAAATCTATAAAATAAAAAATAAAAGCGAGTCGCCTCCAGAGAACACCAAGAGGATGAATTTGCATACGACCACTCCTAATATACTCTCCCGAGAGTCCCTTGATAGTTCATACCGACAAGAGAATATTTTTCCGCTAATTTTCAAAGCGCGGAAAAATTCAACTCTCGTCTAAATTCCCTGACCATTAAACACCCGTGCGCAAAAAACAAATGAACCAAAAAAAAAACATTCACAAGAAAATTGCGATCGTGCACTCACTGGAGGCCGCACGGCCCCAAGAGTACAAAGAAAGGAAAAGAAAGAGTATATGAATAACAAAATACGTATAAACAAACAAACGATCTAACCGAAAAGCGAAAAACAAAATATATTCAAGGAAGTAAATCAAGCAATAATAAAATCAGAAAAAAAAATCTAACAGAGAAAATAAATTCACAACCGTCAAAATCGAATCCTCAAAGCGAGCATTCTAAAACTTAGATCCTCGTTGCCAAAAATGCTATTACATCTGCCAGGAGTGAAAGCTTCTTTGCTTGACGGAATATCCATCCAGCTAATGATAAAGTTAGAAAAATTAACGCCATCAGCACAAATCATGGGCCAGAAAGGAGCCGAGTGCCACAAAGGAACAACAAGAGTTCCCAACGCCTTACAATTACGCATATGTAATAACACTCGCGGAATAAGGCAAACGGGCGGACATACAAAATTGTTCTCTCCTGCCCAGTCCATAACAAATGAATCAATTCCTTCCGAACCTGGATTCCAAAATCTCGAATTAAATCTAGGAAGCTTAGCATTTAAGCAATTAGCAAAACGATCGATAGAGTGCGGACCCCAAACCAAATCAATGTTTTGAAATGTGTTCCACAACAGGCCCCAGTCATCGGAATCACAAATGCGGCTTAGAAAATCAGCCTTATCATTCTGAGTTCTTGGAATCCAATCCATCTCTATCGAAATACCACGACTGCAACAAATGTTAACGCTTCAGACTGCAAGTGATGTTTGCTGCTGCCAGACGAAAGAATCCGGGGAACATTCTGATTGTCTGTGAACCATTTAACGGTTAATCCCGACAACTGATCGAGCAAAGATAAAAGAACAAATTTCACAGCCAAGATCTCTCGCATCTCCTCGTCGGACCAAGTGCCTGACACTAAATCCTGGCCTTTTTTAATGGAGTCGATGTTGCTTTGCCAAAAGGAAAGTTCGTTGCGAATCTCAGGGGACAAGAACAGATGCTGATCCCAGGAAGTTCTCCGTTCGATAGCTGCATAACAATTTCTTGTCAACAATCTTGTAACATTACCCACAGCACACGACATGGAAATAATCTGACCAGTAATTGAAGCAAGACCTCTAGCGGAGATAAAGTTATCTTGAAGACAAGAATCAATAGACGACTTAAGCTTGAGAATACGTTCTTCAGGAATAGCAATCAAACCCGTTTCAAAATCCAAGACCATTCCAAGAAAAACTAAGTTTCGCACAGGTTCCCAATTGGATTTTTCATCATTAGATGTAAAGCCGGCCGAAGCGAGATCTTTACGAACTTGAACACTGATATTTTTAGCGCTCTCGCGAGATAAACTTCCACCGATGCCATCGTCAAGATACGTCAAGGCTAAAAAGCCGCAGCCCCTCCAGAACTTAACTAACTGGTGCATAACTTTGGTAAAAATGTATGGCGCTGAAGTAAGACCAAAAGGCAACACCTTAAACTTGTAGAATTTCATGGCGCCGTCAACCGAAGGCCATTTGAACGACAGAAACTTCCTATGTTCTTCACAGATATCAATGTGATGATACGCCGATTTAAGGTCAAATGAAAACACAAACATACCAGGTGAAAACAGCTGAAGAACAGTTCTTAAATCTTCGGATTTGACAGACTTCTTCACAACAAATTTATTCAGATGAGATAAATCCAAAATCAGACGTAGCTTTCCTGAAGACTGGACAGCAACATGTAATGGATTACAAAATTGAGGATAGTCTGAAACTTCTCTTAAACAACCACGAGACATCAATTCTGAAATCGCCCCCTCCACAAAGCTATCTTGACAACGTGCAGAAGATCTATTTTCAATCGAATATGGCAAGGGAGTCTCCCGAAAAAGAATCTTGTAACCATTACGGATGATGTCTAGAACAAAGTCCGAAGCCTGAATGGTATCTTGCCAAAAAGAAGAGTTTGCACATAACTTCCCTTGAACAAAGCTCAAGCTCGATCCTTGGACATCCCGCTCAAATTCGCATGGTTCCAAACAGTCAAGGTTTGGATCCTGACGACAAAGGTTTATCTCTGGAATTACAGAAATTGGCCCAGTGACCTCGCCTGCCGCATCGAAAACATAAGTCAGAAGCTCTGGATGAATTGTAGGAGAATCGACTTTGAGGGCGAAAATAGCTAGAAGCTGAAGGAAAAGAGCCAAAAGAACTACCAGGTCTGGAAGCGCTGAAGGATGGCGGCGCAGAAGCCGAGGAAACTTTAGAACTGGTTTTTCTCTTTTTCTCTTGAAGTGTCTTAATCTTAACAGTGGCTCTCTTCTCTACTTTTTTGATCTTCGAAGCGTCGGCCTCGTCGTCGGCCAATTCATCAGAAACATACTCTTGGACTGTGGCCCAGCCGAATTCCGATTTATCAGCTAGCTTGATTATTTTCTGTCTACTATTAATCAAAGAAATACCTTTGTTAAGTTCCTCCTTGGCTTTAGGAATGTTTCCGCTCTCCAAAACTTTCAATGCTGTACCACTCGTCTTGGCCACTTTACGATTGAAACTAAACTGCTGCTCGTTTCCTTTTTTCTTGAACACGTAGGTGTCAGGTTGAAGGTCTGACGCTATTTGAACGGCCAAATCTGACTGCGCTTGAAGCAAATTGGTCTGGAGACCTTGAATTTGTGCGTTAACAGCGGTCAAGATAGCATTCTTCTGAGCATCTAAAATAACAGTCAATTCAGGAGAAAGAGAGTCACCAGCTTCTTGTTCGCTACCCATGAAGACAGAAATAAAAATAAAAGCGAGTCGCCTCCAGAGAACACCAAGAGGATGAATTTGCATACGACCACTCCTAATATACTCTCCCGAGAGTCCCTTGATAGTTCATACCGACGAGAGAATATTTTTCCGCTAATTTTCAAACCGCGGAAAAATTCAAAATTTCTCTTAAAGGCAAACAGCTTTCATCCTACAATCAAATTTACGGCTGAAATATCAGAAACAGAAACGACTTTCTTGGACACTATAGTGTACAAAGGTGACAGATTCCTCAAAGAATCTATACTTTATGTGCGAACACATTTCAAATCTACGCAGACCTTCCAATACACGAATTTCTATTTGTGTCACCCACCAGGCGTCACGAAAGGCTTTATTAAAGGAGAAGCGTTAAGGCTTCTTCGAACTAACTCCTCACAATGGACTTTTGAGGAAAATATTAGAAACTTCGCCGCACGCCTTAAGAATAGAGGCTACCCAGCAACAACAGTAGAAAAACACCTCTCAGAAGTTAAATTTTCTGAAAGAAAAACGTCACTGACAAATAAGAACAAAACCGCACAAAAGAAAATTCTACCCTTTGTCACGCAATACCACCCGGCGTTGCCTAACTTAAAAGAAATACTCATGGGGAAATGGCACTTGATACAGAACCAACCACAACTAAGAAATATCTTCAAGGAGCCGCCCCTTCTATCATATCGCAAAGGAAAATCCCTAAAAGACATTCTTGTCAAGGCTAAGCTATAAAGGCTATCAATACAGCCTTTTCATTGCGAACTGCAGGAGTCGTGCAGGCCCATCAACACTATTTAAACTCCGTATGACATTTATGGACGGGCCCCGTTCTGCCTCGCAAAAGTTAACTGACTTCCAAGGATTTTAGCGTTACACAATCACGCTTAGAGCAGGATATTCACCACCGCTCTAAAAGAAAAACTAACGCAAGATTTCACACGTGGAAAGCCAACCAGTAGCCTTTGTGAGTTCTGGTCTGTTCAAAATATACACCGGCCTTCATAAGAAAGGTCATGTTTCAGAATTGACTGACCTTGAACGTACATTAGGATCGAAAATCCCTCGACGCTATTGGCCAGTTGTTACTGACCAATAAGAAATAAGGCGCGATTTTTCGATTCGAATAACGGTCATCAGGGATATATAAACTCAAAACAGCAAAATGTGCTCAGACTGCTATCAGAACCCAAACTGGCAACTGACGAGATTCATTTAGAATCGAAACTGCAGTCTTGCCTCAGCATAAATATGGCAGAAAGTACACTCACTACTGATGGTTTTTTAACCAAAGAACAAGAGCTTATAAATGAAACTGAAGATATGCAGACGGAGGATATTACCAAAGAGGACATGGATAGCCTATTGTCCGACGAAGATATCCCAAGTGCTCAAGTACCGAGACAGACCACTTCAAACGAGCAAAAAACCTAAAGAGCCAAAAGAAAGACCCAGCACCTCGAGCCGCCAGCAGTACGGTTCAGACAGAAAACGCCACTGTGACCAGGAAAAGTGCGCCAAAAACAGTAACGTTGTGAAAAGACCCCGCCAAGACGAGGAACTTAACTCCATACAGGAGAAGATTAACAGCTCTAACAACTCCATCGGTTTTCTTGAAAACCACCTGGAGAAGGGGACTTGTCCCAAGACTTTACGGTACAACGCGCGGGCAAATTCGTTATGGTAAAAGGTGCAGTTATTGTCCTCTCTGATTCCTATTTTTTGCAAAAAGCTATTTGTCGCCAGCCGTCTGTGTAAAAATCTGAAATTAAAATCTATTAGTTTAGAGCTCCTTGTACACGCAGTAGATGTTTGGTAGACTTTTCTCCAGTCAACAGTTTCATTTGTAGAGCTAATATCTTTGTGCCATTTCCCTTGACATGATAGTGGTCGTTCACCTTTATCCGATATTAGTTTCCGGTACACAATTCTTGAAGATTTTTGGCTTTTTAAAAATGTATCGAAAAGGCTTTCGTGTTTTAGTTGGGTTTTTGGGGTTTGTCTTTGCAAAAGTTTCACTGCTGAGATAATTCCATACAAAGATAGTGGTTTAACGTGAAGTTCGTACGTATTTTGAAAACTCTCTAGGGACATAAAGTTATGAGAATCATCCATTAAATGTTTTACTTGTGTGATACCTTTCAAAAGCCAATCTGTGTAGAGTACCGGTGTATTATTTATTCTAATTAATGAATTTTGCCAAAGCGGTAGAGACAGGAGGTGGTCTTTTGAAACTATTTTTCCTTCAAAGAAAGTATCTGACCATATTTCTATGATTTCTTTGACAAATGGATCGTCTATACTTAGTTTATCAATATCTTTTTTGTTAAGATTTCCTTTAAAAAAGGCGTTGCCTCCATATTTTCCAAGCTCTAAATTAAAGATTGCTTTCCATTTGCTAATGTTTTCTGAATCCAGATATTTTTTAATCCAAGAGGCTTTTAGTGATTTGTTGAAAGATACCACATCGATCATTTTGAGTCCTCCGTTTGGATAGTCGTTGATCATAACCGCGCGTTTAATTTTATCACCTTTATCGTTCCATAAAAAATTGAAAAAGAGTTTGTTGATCTCTTTGATTACTTCATGATTTGTTTGCAAAGGCGAAAATACGTATACAAGTTGAGATGCTACTAGACTTTTCAAAACTACTATCTTTCCTACTAAACTTAGTCTCCGGAATTTCCAACATCCTAGGATAGATTTAATTTTCGTTAGTTTTTCAGTATAGTTTAAAGAGATGGCCATATCTTGATCTGTAGAGAACCAAACACCCAGTGCCTTAACTTTTTTGTTTTGCAAAATTTTTGCTGGCAGTTTGTTTTGGAGCCTATCCATAGAGGTTGGGTTTTTTTATCATTCAGTTTAAGCCCAGACATTTTACCAAAAGCTTCTATCAGAGTCAGCGATGCATTAAAAGATTCCTCGGAACCGTCTAAGATGAGGGTCGTATCATCTGCGTATTGACTTAATTTAAATTCAGTGTCCTGTATTTTAATACCCGTAATTTCTCTTTTGTTACGTATGGCTTCATCAAGTATTTCTACAGATAGTATAAAGAGATAAGGTGACAACGGGCAGCCTTGTCTTACTCCTCGACTTAGTTCAAAGAAATTGCTCATCCATCCATTGTTTAAGATGCAGCTTTCAGTTTTACAATAAAAAAGTCTGACCCACTTTGACAGCGAGGGGCCAAAGCCAAAATGTTGAAGGGATTTATCGATAAAGGTTTTTTCAAAATCGAGAAAAAGCAGTAGCCCGGGGATATTTTTGTTTGCTGTATACTGAATGACGCTATCCAGCGTATGTATGTTATCGCTAATACATCTTTTCTTTATAAATCCTGACTGATCTTCTGATATCAGCTCGGGTAACACTTTTTTTATTCGGTTTGCAATGGCCTTCGATGCAATCTTATAATCACAATTTAATAGTGTTAATGGGCGCCAATTTTTAATTAAATTGGGATCGGCATCTTTTTTTGGTATTAGTTTTATAATTCCACGCCTCTGTGATATGGGTAATTGTCCTATTTCAAAGGAGAAATTTAATGCACACGTAAGACTTTCTCCTATTTCTTCCCAGAAGACTTTGTAAAATTCACTCGGTAGGCCATCTGTACCAGGTGACTTTTCTGAGGCCATGCTATTTAATGCCTCTAAACATTCCTTGGAACTTAAAGAGCCTTCACAAAAATATAGGTTTTCATTGCTTAATACTTGTCTTGCTTGTGGAAAGAAATCCTTCGAGGAATTATTTACTTGCATTTTGGAGCTACAAAGATTTTTATAGAAATCTTCGCACTCATGTAAGATTTCTTTGTCTGATTGAATAACGTCCATGTCATTAATTTCAATTGAGTAATTGTATTTTGTCTACAGTGCCTCTTCTCAAGGTTGAGAAAATATTTGGAGTTTTTCTCGCCCTCGTTGTACCATTGAGACTTGGATCTTAAAATCGCACCTTTTGTTTGGTATTCAATTATAGCTTCCAGTTCAAATCTTTTCTTGTCTAATTCTGGCCATATTTTTTGGGAGTCGTTCGCGTGTGTGTTAGCAATTGGTTCCTCGAGGATTTTGATTGATTTTTCAATTTCATCTTGCATTTGCTCAAGATTTCGTTTTTTGTTTTACCATAATTAATCGATACTTCTCTAGTCTTCATTTTAATCATTTCCCATAATAAACCAGGGGTAACGGTGTCATCTTGTGCGTATTCTTCCTTAGTTAGAGATATTATCTCTCTAATTTGATTGATATATTCTTCGTCCTTTAAAAAAGAGGTGTTCAATTTCCAGAACCCTCGTCCCCTTGGGTTATTATGTAGAGATATTTGCAAGGTGATCATTGAATGGTCCGTTTTGTACCCAGGGACGATGTCTGTGTTGATGGCGCTACAGAGTATACTTTTGTTTACGAGAAAGAAATCAAGTCTGCAATGTATCTCCGGATTCCTTTGCCTCCATGTAAAGCGTTGTGATTCAGGATTTTGAGCTCTCCAGACATCAACCAAATCTAAGTCCTCAGAAAATTTATTTGAAGCTTCCAGTGATTTTTTGTGTGTTATTGCAAGGCCGCCTTTTTTATCCTTCTCAACATCGAGCACTAAGTTGTAGTCTCCTCCTATTAACCTCGTCGCACTGGAAATCGGCTAAATGCTCAGGTAAAGAAATTTGGATCGTCGTTCTTTGGAGCGTATAGATTTACCAAAGTTAGTTGTTTCCCATTTGTTGTCATATCGCAGATTATAAAGCGTCCCTCGGGATCGTGGAAGGTGATGTTGTTATTAAACAAAATCATAACACCTGCTTTTCTGCTGGAACAGCAGCTGAAAAGAGCTTGGTACCCCCATTCAGCGCGCCAGCCATGCATATTGTTTTCCGTACAATGCGCTTCTTGAATAAAATATACGGCCAATTGTTTTTTCCGAAGCCAATTGAAAAATTCTTGACGCTTAAACTTGTCCCCTAGACCCATTTTATTTATTGATCCAATTTGAAAATCCAATTCTTTTGTTATTTTGAAAAGAAAAGAATTTGGCAGTTTTCACCCCAGGGAAAAGAGTTCTTTCCGTTTTCAGCTACAGGAATATAGAATTTGTATGTAGTGCAACTAAGCGCAAAAAGGACATTTGTTAAACATATAACATAAAACAAACAAACAAAAAAGAAAGAAATACATTTATGCTTACTCTGTAAAAATCGTTTTCTTACTGGGTTTAATAGATAAACGATAGATACTTAGATCGGCTGTCAGCCATGCTGTCTTACTAACTAGGTAACCAAGCCTAGGCCAGTGTTCTTAGTGAGCCGCACTGGTGGCCAGTCTCTGCCGGTTAGGATACTACACTCCCTCCATGCATACAAAATAGTGAGGGCTAATGCTGATAAACTCATAGTAAACACAACAAATTGTAAAGTGAGAATGTTCCTTCATCAAATCTTATCTGGTAGCACACAGTCCGGGTACTTGTCTCGGAGATACTCGCCTGCGCTCCTCCGCAGCCTCGCACTCGGTCCTCCCGTTTGCGTTGGGGTAGCCGGTTGATTTGGTTCAACTGAGCGATCAGATGAACAGTTCGTGACTCCCCTAGGACGCGTATAATCTGCATCAGGCTGCTGCACTCCGTTGGTAAGATCCGTGTTCTGAGGTGGCTCAACTGGATCATGAGTAGGTGCATCAGTTTCTGCGGCTGGCGTAGATCTTTCTGTTTCCCCATTGGACTGGTATGGCACTCTTTTGAAGTGTGCTGTTGACCTTGTTATGGTACTTCCATCCTTCCTTTTGGCCACCACCTGGGATCCTTTCCGATACTGAACCTTCAGCGGCTCTTCTTCAAATGGCGGGGTGGCTTTTCTGCGGGCGTCCTGTTTGACCAGCACTGTGTCCCCCATCTGAATGTCGGACGTTTTCACAACTTTCTTGTTGTCGGCATAGGCTTTCATCTGCATCTTTTTCTCTAGATCACGCTGGTACAGCTCCTCGAAATCCAGTTGGCGTGGGATCACACCCACCGGTAGTCTGGTGCGGAACTTGCGGCTGGGGAACATCAGTTCTGCCGGGGCAAGTTTGGTAGTGCAATGCGGTGTTGCACGATAAGAGCGCAGGAATCTGTGTACTTCTTGCTTAAAGTTCTGTCCGGTCAGCCTGCATATCTGGTAGAGCTTCTTCAGCACCCTCATAAACTGCTCGGCTTCTCCATTGGCCTGGGGATTCCGAGGTGTCTTGCGTTCATGTTTGAAGCCCAAGTACTTGCTGAAATCTTCAAACTCTTGCCCGCTGAATGGAGGCCCGTTGTCACTGTCCACCGACACTGGTATTCCAAGTGATGAGAAAATCCGGTCCAGCTTCGGTATTACTGCCCGTGCGCTAGTGCCACTGACGAACTCCACCTCTGCCCATCTTGACTGTTTGCATACCACTACAAGCAGATACTCGCCCGTGTTGATTGGCCCCCAAAAGTCCATGGCTACTTCCTTCCAGGGCTCGCTTGGTAAAGGGGTCATTCGCAGTGGTTCGCGTTCGTAAGACGGCGTTACCACTTGGCACGGATGACAGTGCTGGATACATGCTTCCACCATTCTGTCCAAACCCGGAAACCATACCCTGGTTCTGAGGTACTCCTTTGTCTTTGTGACCCCTTGGTGTCCTTCATGGGCGAGCCGGACCACCTTATCTCTTAGTGTACTGGGTACCACTATGCGAGCTCCTCTCACCACCAGTCCCCCTACTACGGCTAACTCTGTGAAGACTGGGTCGAACTGTGGTCCCAGAGTTTTTCGTTCTTGTGTGGTGAAATACCCTCTGGCTATTGCGCTCTTCAGCTCTGTTAACTGTGGATCCCGGCCCGTTTGCTCAAGGAGTTCTTCCCACGACACTGCGTCTGGCAGCGAAGCCTGGACTACTGCCATGATATCCTTCTCAAATACTTCTTCTGCTTCTCTGGCTGTCCATTCTGCCTGGTGATCTGCGAAGTTGTCTTGCGCCACAGATGGTCCTGGGTGTCTGGAGTTGTAATCTGCCTCATTTGCCTCCGCTCCTGCCTTCTTGCCGGCAACATAATTGAGTATATAGTTGAAACCTTGCAGACGAACTCTCATTCTTTCTATCCTCAGCGGTGCCGTGGTTTTGTGGGTCGCAAACAGGGGCACCAGGGGCTTGTGATCAGTGTCAATGTCGAATGTGTCCCGGAGTCCGTACAAGTAGATCTGATTGGCAAACACACCCCACTCTACCGCCTTTGCTTCCTTCTCCAACTGTGAATACCTCGTCTCAGTGTCAGTGAGAGCTCTCGAGCGGTACGTGACTGGCCTCCATCGTTTTGCTTGTGGGTCGTACTGCTTCATGGTGGTTGCTATGCCTTGTGGTCCTGCGTCCGTCTTTAATTTAGTCTGGCGTTGGGGATCGAAGTGCGCCATTACCGTGTCTCCTGTTAGCATTGCTTTCACTTGCTCAAACGCCTTCTGACAATCTGGAGTCCACTGGAATTCAACTCCGTCCTTGATAAGTTCCCTTAGAGGTGCTGTGACCTGTGCGAAGCCTTCCATGAAGTCGGCATTGGTGCCGGCGAAGAACAAGAATGATCGCACTTCTGCCTGCGATTCCGGTGGGCCTGCTGCTTGTAACGCTGCCACCTTGCTTGGATCCGGCGAGATTCCCTCACTGGAAAACACTTTACCAAAGAACGTGACCGCTCGTAGGTTAAATCGGCTTTTCTTGATACTGAGGGTAAACCCGTGTTCTCGCCAGAGTATATGTTTCAGAGCCTGGTCATGCTCGTCCTGCGTTGCCCCATAGATCAGTATGTCGTCGTAGATGCTGATGGCGTTGGGTTCCAGCGACACAACTTTACGCACTTCTTCGTTGAATATTTCTGCCGCGCTGTTGACCCCGAAGTGTAACCTCTTGAAACGCTTGAGCCCGCGGTGTGTGTAGAATGTGGTCAGCTTTCTGCTCTCTTCTGCCAGCTCAAGCTGCATGTAACCATCATTCATATCCAGGTGCGTGAAGTATTTAGCGCCGTTGAGCCTAGTCTCCAGTTCCCGTAAGGTAGGTATGGTGTGCCTCGTCCTCTTGATGTACTTGTTCACATCGGTGATGTCTAAGCTAGCCCTGACACTTTCACCGTCCTTCTTCGGTGTGAGAACTACGTTACTACACCAGTCAGTGGGCTCGTCTCCTACATCTTCTATGATGTCTAAATCTTGCCATTTGTCCAGGATCTGTTCGAACTTGTCTTTCAAGGGTAGAGACACTCTTCTCTGTTTCTGCACCGCTCCTGGGGCTTTGGGGTCTACATGCAGCTTTACGGTCACCCCTTTAAGTTTCCCGATGCCGGTAAAAACATCTTCATACTCTTGGATCATGTCTCTTATGGCTTGCCGTTCCTCTTCCAGTACCGGCTGCGGTGCTTTTGTGGTCTGGTCGATGTGATATTCCACGAGGCCCATATTTTCAGCTGCCTGTCGACTCGGGAGCGCCGTGTTCCCTTGACCCTTGACTACGTAGACCATTTCCTGGATGTTCTTTTGATTTCTGCTAATGGTGGCAAAGAAACAGCCAACTAATTCCAAAACTGGTCCCGTTCCATCCCCTGAATAACTTCTTATGATCGCCTTGGTTGGCTGCAGACGGCTTGTACTTTTGAGACTCTCAAAATTTTTTTCAGTCTTGACCGTAACATCTGCTTGAGTGTCCAGGTGTAGTGTGATTGGGACGCTGTTTACTTCTAGTGTCACTGTAGGGTTTCGCGATTTACCCTGCACCACTTGGTAAAGATACACATCTTCCGTTTCCTCTGCGTCATCTTGCACACAAGTCTCACTAGGCTTTAGTCCTGCCTCCACGGCTCTGACTTGTTTGCCGGGGCGATAACCTTTCTTGCCCGGACACACTCTCGCAAAGTGGTTGATTCCCCCGCATCTCAAACAGTTCTTTCCCTTTGCGGGGCAAAAACTTCCTTTGGGGTGAGCATCATTTCCACATCCTGTACATACGGGTTTAGTCATTGGGTTGCCTGTGGCCCTGTCTGGGGTACTATTCCTCATGCTATACCGTCCTGGCCTTGTGATCTTATTCACTTCTTTGCTTTGATTTGTGTGCACCTGCTGTTCTTCTTCTTTATCTTTACACTCACCGCTTATTACGATCTCACTCCCCTCCTTGGCTATTTCAAATGCTTTCACCGTTTCACGGACCGATTTGAGATCCCCATTCTTTCGGATCAACTTGTTGCAAAGCTCGCTGTTACTCGTTTTTACCACCGTCAACATGATGATAGCGCTATCCAGTGTGATTGGAAACTCGCAGTGGAGCCCTTGTTCCCTGCACTTCGTTTCAAAATCGGCAAATGGTAAGTCAGAAGGCCACTCTATGTTGAGGAGTTTGTACAGTTCCAAGGTGTTGTTCCGGTGGGCCTCGAAGTGTTGGTTGAACTTCTATGTGCGACGCGTAGGTAGTAGGCTGTTCCGGCAGTGTTTCCACTAGCTTTTGCAGCTCTTCGCCACCGACCAACAAAAACAAGTCGAGTTTGTCTTCCTCGCTCACCGCCATCCAGCGCGTAGCTCGCTCGAATCGATCTCGCCACAGCTTCCATGCTTTCTCGCGTTGTCCCGGTTCTCCCTTGAAGTTCATGGCACCCACACTCGTCCGAACGCTTGCAAGGACTCCCGCTTTACTTCTTTGTGTGTTATTTTCCTGTTCCTGACCTTCGTCACCCATTTCTGTCCGATCCTCGTCGCCAATTTAATAGATAAACGATAGATACTTAGATACATGCTGTCTTACTAACTATGTAACAAAGCCTAGGAGTCCCAGTGTTCTTAGTGAGCCGCACTGGTGGCCAGTCTCTGCCGGTTAGGATACTACACTGGGTAAACTTTATGCATCTTAAGAGGCAACAAGCCGCAAATTATGATTGAAAG
>OX393565.1:15136241-15168741 GCA_947652115.1 Blastomussa wellsi | reverse complement strand
GAGACCGACAAAAATGGGCCGAAGCCGCTATTAGCCTTTGCAAAATGGGCAAAGTAATAGGCAATCTACTATCTATACGTGCTCCAACCTTGCCATAGCCCTTAAGCATTTGTACAATGAAAAATGTCTTAGCAGGGTCTTGATACCCTGATAAGTTATGACAATACCCCAAAGCCGAGACATAAGTATGGACTGTCGATGGGGCATAATGATGATCATACATGTAGGCAATATAAAATGCTAAAACAGAGGGGGAGATGGGGAGACCATAGGGAATGCCAGGAAAGGTTGAATGTATAAAGGTAGTAAAAAGTTTCCATGCCCGTTGATATGTCGGAAGGGATGAAGGTTGAAGACTAGACTGTAATAGCGCAGAAATTATGGGTGCCAATTCTGAGGCTGCAGATGCTGAGGAATGTCTGTTTGCTCCTGTTCCATGTGAGCTGGTGCCAATTGCTTGAAAGTTTCTACCTGTAAGCGAGAGAGAGTGTCTGCCAGAGTGTTATAAACACCTGGTATGTGTTTAGCCTTAAAAAGTATGTTATTCTGTAAACAAACAAGCACCAACTGCCTAACAAAATACATGAGCCTCTTGTCCTTGGATGACTGCTTATTAATCACATACACCAGTGCTTCGTTATCAGTGAAAAACAGAATACAACGATTACGCATTTGGTGACCCCAAAGATAAAGGCTAAGCACAATTGGATAAAACTCCAATATAGCTATATTGCAATGCAACCAATGAGTGGGCCATTTCCCATAGCACCAGTGGCTACCAAAAATGGCGCCAAAACCTAACGAGCCTGCGGCGTCTGTGTACAATGCCAATTGGTCCGAGCTACTCCACCGATCATCAAGAAAAAAGGAACGACCATTAAAATTAGCCAAAAAGGTCTGCCACAGGCGGAGGTCTGCTTTGACCTCTGGGTTCAACTTAACATAGTGGAATTGTGAACGAAGCCCTATAGTAAGATCGATTAGCCGACGCAAGAAGGCCCTGCCTGGCATGACAACCGAGCAGGCAAAATTTAGCAAGCCTGCAAGAGACTGAATTTCTTTAACAGTGGTCTTCTTACGTGTAAGGAAATCTGAGATGATGCAAAGACATTTTTCAATCTTGTCGAAAGGCAGACGCGCCTCCAAGGCAACCGAGTCTAATTCAATCCCGGCGAAGGATAATGTAGTTGCGGGGCCAAGTGTTTTTTCTGGTGCCATGGGAATGCCAAGATAATAGCATAGATCTAAGAATAAACCGAGCTGACCCTGACACACTTCTCTAGAGGGGGCAATGATGAGAAAATCATAGAGTAAATGAATTATATGATCTATGTGCAATTTTTGTCTAGCTATCCACTCCACTGCAGTGCTGAGGGTTTCAAAAGTTTTACAACTACTAGCGCACCCCATGGGCATACAACGATAGTAGTAAAATAAATCTTGCCATCGCATACCCAATAAGTTATAGTCCTGAGGGCGAATAGGGATAATCCTGAAGGCATTCTTAATATCGGTCTTAGCTAAGAAACAACCCTGCCCAGCAGCCTGAATGTGACCAATTGCATCAGTAATTGATGCATAGGTCACCCTAGAGTTATCAGATGAAATGCCATCATTAATTGACAAACCTTTTGGGTAAGAAAGGTGATGAATGAGTCTAAATTCGCCTACAGTCTTCTTTGGAATTACCCCCAAGGGGGAAATGCGAAAGGGGCCGGCAATGCGCCCTGCCTCAATTTCTTTAGTTAATTTGGCATTGACAACCTCAGGATTATCTCTAGCTGAAAGCAAGTTTTTGGCATCAGAACACCCCCCTTCACCCTCATAATGCAAGGGGAAGCCTTCCCTGAAACCCAAAGAAAGAAACGCCGCAGCGGAATGATCATAGCCAGACAAAAGAAACTCTAACCTATCGACTATTATTGGTGTTGGCAATTGCATTGGAGGATTTTGTTGGTTGAGACCTGGCAGGCAGAGACTGTTTGGAGGATGATTTTCCTTGACCACGAAAACACTTGCTAGCCTGGTGCGGACCCTCGCACTTAAAACATAAGTGTTTGAAAGCACAGCCGGGATCACAATTAACACCCCTATGGAACTTAAAGCAGTACCCCTTCGGAGTACCCTGATCTTGCACTGGCCGACGACGCAATGGGGCGGTAGGAGGGTTTGGCCTCTTAATAGGGTACTGAGAACGCATCCATAATTCCCACTGAGTATTCTGCCATGGGAACGAAGCAGGCCGTGCTTGTCTTAAGAAACAGAAATTTTCATCATAAAACCTCCAATTAAAACCGCGGGCTGCCAGGTCCTGAACAACCTCCCCATACTTCATGAGGGCGGGGGCGTCATGTGGGTACCGACTGGTATACACACCAACAAAAATATGAAAACAACTTGTCCAAGCCTCAATGGACAAGTTGCCCTTGTCTTTGTTGGTGGGCTCAAGACAAATGGAAGGTAATTGCTCCCGATCAAAATTAGCAACCGTCAATTTATAGTTCTTATTTTGAACCGGGTTTGCCAAAAGTAAATTAAATTCAAAATATTCATTGTTCCAGATCTTAGCTTTTAGTTTGTCTGAAACCCTTGCATCAACAGGGAGACTTGGGGAGATAAACATATGGGATGGTTGAGCTGATTGAACAATTTGCAGCTCACCTGTTAATGTTGACTGTGCAGCAGTTAATGAGCTTTGAATCGCCGCATCGGCCGGATCTGAAGTGGACTGTGGATTGTCTGACTGTACGGCTCCTATTGGAACCTCGGACAGAGCACTGGGGACAACAAGAGGTTCATGGCCTGTATCAGGGGGAGATAGCCGCCTGGTGACCTCTGCCGCAACTCGTGTAACCAACTCATCCATGACCCCTGGTGGAAAGCCTGGAAGCTGTGGATCAGGACTTGATGATGTGCCTGCACCATCTGTGTAAGGTTGCGGGTGTGTGCGCTTAGACCTCTTCCGTGACCCCCCTGGGTCATTGGCTGCAGCCACCTCAACTGCCTTCTGGGAAGGAGCACGAAGTCGTTTGGAACGCTTTGGTGGCATCGTGGCTCTGAAAAAACACTAAAAGAACTCTACAAACCCTGCAGGGAGAAACAACTTAAAAGTAATCAACATGTGGACGAATCCACCAAGCAGACCAAGCTGCATGAAATCAAATGCGCAGAAGAATCTGCATAATACTAAAGCCACATGAAATTAAATGTGCAGACGAATCTGCATATTAAAAAAAAAAAACAAGCAGACAAATCTGCACACAAAAATCGCCAATTAGGCTTAAATCAAATGAAAATGTAGACGAATCCACAAAATAAAAATGCGAGGTAAGGAAAGCCTGTCAAACATAAATGTCGACGCAGCAGCTTCCTTAAATGGCCGAATTGAATGACTCAATATGTGGACGAATCCGCAGAACATAATATAAAATCAACTTAGCGGACGAATCCGCATAATAAACATGCTACCCAGCAGACGAATCCGCATAACATACAATCAAAACGGACGAATCCGCATATTAAACAAAACAATGTGATGAATCAACATGCATATCAACTACGTCAACAGAAGAACAATCACCAATAAATGATAGATATTAATACCTGTAAAACTGACTGTACGAAAATAAGAGTAAAAACTACAACCGGTTTAGGGCCGCTAAAATGGCCCCCCGATAACTGCGGTATAAATGATATTGCCCTGCCGGGTTAAGGTGAACACCGTCGTCCAAGTAAAAATCCCGCTGGGGGTGGGTAAAAGATCTGTACCACCAGCAGAAAGCATTAGGGATGTCCGCCAGCACATCGTCGAGATACTGTGCGAGAATCTCGACCTTTCTGGTAAACTCCTCTGCTTTGGCGTGCGAAATGCCACGCGGAATGACATGACAAACGCAAACGACGTGGATGGCGTAGCTCCCCACCAGTAACCTTACCAGATCATCAATGGCAGAACCAACAACCTCCGGACCTTTATCCGTAAGGTCATTGGTGCCAATCTCCAGAATAACCACATCGGGAGCCATGCGTTCCACCGCGGGAAGGTCCAAATCGCGAATCTTTGACACAGTGCGACCGCCAACTCCGTGAAAATTTACTGCAGCGGTGCCCTCAAGATTAAAGCTGAGATCGGCCCTCGGGTCAAAATGATTTAAGAGATCTCGTTGAAGCCGTCGTACGAAGGAATGCCCCAAAATAAGGGCAACTGGCACCGACGTCGCCGTCATGGTGAGCTGAGAAAACGCCATATTTTGGAAATGCATGCAGCTGTAAATGAACTCGAACCGGGAGACGGGGAACGGAGCAAAGAAAAATGACCGATGGTGAAAGCCTAAACGCTTACCTTCTCACAGGACGGATAAAACGGCTGAAAAACCAGTGAAGTTGAAAAAGACACCTTTCCACACCAGGCGAGACAATGAATGAATGGCGCAATAGCGCGTGACTGCTCTATTTAACGCAAGGCCCCATCGGGGGTATCATTAATTCCCATGCCCCCTTGGCAGATGTCATCACGTTGTCACGCAATCGTAAGAACCAACCGATAACAATAACACAATGCCAGGATGGGCATAAAAATCCTATTCGCAAGCAAATATTTTATTTCTTTTATTGCATTAAAAGCATTTCGAAACAATTTACAGGGTTTCACAACAGTGCAAGATTTTCCACGCGTACCACGCGCACCACAAGTCGATTCTAAAAGTCATCTCAAACAGTTGGCAATGGCAAGTGGGTATTACGGCGCGAAGTCTGTTTTTCCAGTTCTCTTGGGCACCAAAGGGTAGGAGCACATCCCAATCGAGTCTGCAATACCTGGGTAAATTTTTTACAAAAAAGCTTTAATGTCTTTTTCTCTTTCACAGTTCAATCAATACATCCAAGTGGGATACAAAATAAACAATCGACTAAAGTAATCTTAGACATAAATCAAAGGGTACGAGCACATTTTACAAAAAAGCTTTAATGTCGATTACTCTTTCACAGATCAAACAATACATCCAAGTGCGATACAAACAAGTGGGATAGATACTAGTGGGATACACACAAATCTCGTAACGTTTACAATCTTTACAAAATTACCGAAATCAAAATCGACTAAAGTAACGCAATGGGTAATGTGCAGTGACGTAAAACCTAGGAAAAAGAAAAAACACTTTATTTACATCTCAAATGACGTTCGTGTTACAATCACCACAATAAAAACTCTCGCCAAGAAAGTTCATGAAAACAGTATCATATTCACAGTTTGGACACCAGAACATCAACCCATACATGAAAACATTAGATCGACGCATTCTGAAAAAAAGTACAATAACACTTTTTATTTTTTTTTTTTTTATCTTTTTGAAGATAGTATAAAAAGTGGGTCGAGCAACAGCAAGACAACCTAGGGAAAAAAAAACACTTTATTTACATCTCAATCTATGTATACAGCAAAAAAGATGGTCTAAATTCAAAACGGGATTCGATCGAACAAGTACAGTAAATGTCGTACAGGTATCGAGCAACCGCAAGACAACCTAGGAAAAAAGAAAAACACTCTATTTACATCTCAAATGACGTTCGCGTTACAAGTACAACAATAAAAAATCTCGCCAAGAAAGTTCATGAAAACACTATAATATTCGCAGTTTGGACACCAGAACATCAAGCCGTAAGCGAAAACATTAGATCGACACATTCTGAAAAAAATCAAGGTAAAAAAAGTTTAAGACATCCAGGGCAGTAATAACAACAACGCACACTTTCATCGCAACGGCGATAATCGTACTCGCGGTCACACTCTTGACAAAGTCAGACCAACGGATAAAAAGTATGTCGATTATACGGCTGGTTCTGAAGAAAATCAACGGGGGAAAAAAATAAACACTTGTCTACAGAACCTGAGAGTGTATCCCACGTGGGGGGGGGAGAAAAAAAAAGTCAATTTGTGCATACGTGGTGTCCTAATAGTTCAAATGCATGATCTAATACATGAGTATGAAATTTACAAACGTACGTTGCAAGTGAATCCCTCTTGGGTTCCGGATTCAGGTAATTAACCATGTCATTGATCTTCTGCCATCCAATCTCCTACCTCTCTCTGATCTTTTGAGCATACTGTAACAACAACAAAACACAAGGATTAAAAACAAACCAAAACGGTAAACGACGACAACAACAACAACAACGATAAAAACTTACTACGTATCGTCGGATCATTTCTAACAGCTCGTCAGGGAGAATGAATAAATAGTACCGAAAAAACAACGCTTCCCTCTGCTCTGCTGTTAAGTTGCTTCTCTTTCCCGTTATTTCTTTACCGGAGGTCTTTTGATTTTCCATTTCAAGGCAGAAATACACACAGACTACGATCGACTCGACGAGCGGACAAGTTTGAATTTGCCCACGTTCACGCCTTTTATACTTTTTGGTCGGATCGAAATGCACCAATCGGTGACAAGGTCAGACAAGGTTAGACATGGAATGAGGGGTGGGGGTGGCGGGGTAGGGGTTATTTGTAGTCAATCAATGGAGACAAGCACCAATTGGCGCCTTTCGATCCTCGTTGTGATTGGTGCCTTTCGATCCGTTCGAAAAGTATAAGAGGCGCGAACGAAGGGCGCGTAATTCAAAAAACCTCAGATCTCGCGATGTCTTCCAGACCACGTTCCAGATCATCAGGTCCTTCCCGTCAAAAGGTTGGGCGACCTTCGCGTTCTAGTTCTGTTCCGGCTTCAGCCCGTTCCTTTAGGAACGACAATCCTTTGGCTTCGGCCCGTTCTTTTAGGAACGACCCTCCTTTGGCTTCGGCCCGTTCCTTTAGGAACGAAAGAAAAAGATCTTTATCTGACGACGACGAATGGGTTCACGATCCTTCGCTCGCCGCCATGTTGAACGATGAACAACAAAAACAAGTGGGTGGCAGTCCGCCATTGCTGGATTTTCAGCTACGTCCCGTGGGACCGCGCAGGAACTGGCGCCAAGTCCTCGACCGCCAACGGTTCCAGGCTACGCTCCGCCAAAACCGGGACCCGACGCCTCGCGACGACTTGGGCCGAGAAGTGACCGAAGCCCTACGACGAACCATTCGTCACCAGATCGCCTCGGACTTCACCTTGCACCCCCATTCCACTCTGCACTTCACACTGCAGTCAAACGCTTTCACGCACGCGTTCCAGTCCACATCTTTCACCGTGGAGGAGTTCGAGGATGGCAGTGATCGATTGGACATGTATCTCCATTCCCTCTCGGCCAAACTCAACTCCAACCAACAGTTTGAAGCGGATGACTCTTTCACCGTGGAGACCACCTTCATCCGTACCCCTGGTAGAGGTAGTGGTCATGGTAAAAAGTACCGTCCCGGGCGCGAGGCGGTGGAAAAATTGTTGGCGCGAAAACAGTCTGTCCTCGTGGTCAAAAACGAAGACGAGTTGTGTTGTGCCAGAGCCATCGTCACCATGCGTGCCCGTGCAGACGAGGGGTCAGGTAGTTTTAACTACAAGAACTTGACAAGAGGTCGTCCCATCCAGACCCGTCTGGCCAAAGAACTACACCGACTGGCCGGTGTACCCGAAGGCCCTTGCGGTATTGCCTTACTCCAAAAGTTTCATGCGGTTCTTCCCCGATACCAGATCAAGGTCATGTCCGTGGACAAACCCCACTGCATCGTCTACGCGGGACCGTCTGCCCCCAAACAGATTCTCCTCCTCAAGGTCGACGCGCATTACCACGGGTGCACCTCGTACGGTGGGTTCCTGTCGCGCTCATATTACTGCCAGGACTGCGATCGAGGCTACGATCACGACGACATCGACCATCATCCCTGCAAAGGCAAGTGGTGCCGTTCTTGCGAGAAGACCAAGTGCCCGGACTTTACCTCGGCCAAAGCTGCTCTTGCACCCGGTGCATTCCCACAACCCTCTCTTGCCTGCGACCTATGCCATCGTCTTTTCTTCGGCGACTCTTGCTACAATTCTCATTTACAAGGGACCAAGACACTCCGTTCCTTGTGCGATGTAAAGAAAAAGTGTCTTTCCTGTTGCAAGACCTACGACGCTGCCTCCAAAGAAAAGAAAAGCAGAAAGCGATACAAACACAAGTGCGGGTGGGACAAGTGCCGTTTCTGCGAAAAAAAGGTGGAGCTGGCCTCCCACAAATGCTACATCCAACCCTTGGACCCTGAGGAGGACGAGCCCAAATTGATGAAGGTACCTGTGGTTGAAGTGGGTACGCGCGCCATCGTGGAGATGGATGAGGACGGTCAAGCGTGGGTCGAAAAACCGCGACCCCTCTTCGTGTACGCGGACTACGAAGCCGTCACCGACACCGACGGTGTTCAAACACCCATCCTCGTGTGTGTAGAGCCAGAAGACGAAGACGATACGCTCTCCTTCTACGGTCCATCATGCACCGCGGACTTGATGGAATACCTGGACGGGTTGACGATTGACGAATACGGGGACACGCGCAAAGTCATCTGCGTCTTCCATAATTTCAAGGGGTACGATGGCATGTTCGTGTTGAAACACCTGTACGACACTCATCGCACCGTGGAAAACCAGATCAACATCGGGACCAAAGTGCTCTCCCTCTCCACGGGTGACATCAAGTTCGTGGACTCCCTCTGCTTTCTGCCGTTCCCGCTGTCAGCCTTTCCAGACACCTTCGGCATCACCGAACAGTGTAAGGGTTTCTTCCCGCATCTCTTCAACACCGCCGACCATCAAGATTACGAAGGACCGATGCCACCCGCAGACACCTACCACCCAGAAGGCATGTCTGCCAAAGTAAAAGCTGCGTTCGAGACGTGGTACGCCGACAAGGTCGCCAACGACTACCACTTCATCCTAAAAACGGAGATGGAAGTGTACTGCGTCTCGGACGTAAAACTACTGAAAGCAGGCTGCCAAAAGTTTAAGGGAGAGTTCGAAGAGAAGGCCGAGTTCTATGAAGCGGTTTTTATATCAAAATTAACTTGCCAATGTTCATCGTTCTTTGTACAAAACTTTGTCAAAACAACGACCACACTTTGCAAAAACAACGTCAACTTTGTCAAAACAACGACTACACTTGGCAAAACAACGTCAACTTTGGCCAAAGAACGACCACACTTTGCAAAAACAACGTCAACTTTGTCAAAACAACGACTACACTTGGCAAAACAACGTCAACTTTGTCCAAAGAACGTCGACAACTTTGAACGAACAATGTTCGCACTTCGCACGAACGTCAACTTTGTACGAACAACGTCGAGTTTGAACGAACAACGTCAACTTTGAACGAACAACATGGACTTTGAACAAACAACGTCAACTTTTTACGACCAGGCCGTGCGAACGCACAGAAGTATGCAAAAATTACGACCATATTGGCGACGATGATACGGGAAGTTATTGATTGTCATACAGCAAAGTCCGCTAAAGAAAGCTATCGAGGACGCAAAAGCAAAATGGTGACTGGAAATCAATGCGTTGGAGACCTTAGAGAGCACATAGCTCGATCTATTCGGGAAGTTTTGAGTGTGCTACATGCTGGAACCTTGCGAAATGATGAGATCGATTATCTCTACTATAAAATCGATAGGATCGAGCATATTTTGGCTCTTAGTTCACAGGTTGTGGATATCGAATGCAGTGTCTCTCAGTGTGTAAGAGATGCTAAGGAACTTATAGCAAATGAGTTGGACCAGGTTTCTAATAGAAGTGACCAAGCATATTATACGGAAAATGTTTCAACTGGAGAAAGAGGACGTCCACGATATGTTGTACAAGAGGCGCAACTGCAGTTTTTCGTAGGATTCGGTTTCTCCGTCTCTGAAATGGCAAAAATGTTGGCAGTCAGTCCAGCTACTGTAAACAGAAGGTTACACGACTATGGAATTTCACTTTCTGCAAAGTTTTGTCAGATGTCCGACTCTGACCTAGATGAACTTGTAAAGAATGTTAAAGAGCATTTTCCACGCAGTGGATATCGAGTTATGCTTGGGATACTGCGTTCAATGGGTTATCATATTCAAGAGTGGTGTGTGAGAGAGTCATTACGAAGAGTAGATATCGAAGGGGTTATTATGAGGTCTCTGCAGCTTCAAATTATTCACCGCAGAAGGTACACTGTGTACGGGCCAAATGCTTTATGGCATGTTGATACCAATCACAAGCTCATCAGGTACGTATACAAACTAAGTTGTTTAAACTCATGTCAACCAGTGTGCATGTAGGGAAGTTTTCTGCACTATGTTATCATCGGCCATTCCGTGGGTTCGTAGAGCCTCATGACTTTTTATCATTTGCAAACCCCTTGGGTATGGCCCTGAGGACATGGACGCACTCTCATGTGGGTCTAATATTGATAACAAACAGCCAACAATGCCTTTGGTGTACCCGAAGGTTGACCCCTTGGGATGCCTGCTGATACATACCTTCTTTTTTGGGTGTGATATATTTGTATAATGCTGTTGGTGTTGCCATCGATTTGTTGTAGGTGGAGGATGGTCACATTTGGAGGCATAGATGGATACTCACGAGTTATAGTGTACCTTGCCTGCCACAGCAACAATTTTGCAACTACAACATTAAGAGAGTTTGTAGGGGCAGTGGATACATTTGGCCTTCCTAGCAGAGTGCGTTCTGACATGGGTGTAGAAAATGTCGACATTGCAAGATTTATGCTCAATCATCCAGAAAGAGGCGAAGGGAGAGGGAGCTTCATAACTGGTAGAAGTGTCCATAATCAGCGCCAAGAACGACTGTGGCGAGACGTGAATATTGCTTGTGTTGCCCAGTTCTACGAGTTATTTGTAAACATGGAGGAAAGTGGCATTCTTGACATAAACAATGAGTGTCACCTCTTTTGTCTCCATTTTGTATTCATTCCAAGATTTAACTCTCAACTAAAAGCATTTCAGGAGGGCTGGAATAATCATGGTCTGACAACAGAACACAATAAAACACCAATACAGTTATGGATTCGAGGAATGTTTCAAGTAGCCAATACAAGCCATAGAGCAGCAAGGGAATTTTGGGAACCCAGAACAGATGTGAGTAAAGGACATGTTGATTTCCTAGAACATGACTTTTCACCAGGAACCTAGGTTTCTTACGAATTTCAATGTTTATTTACCAGTACCCCCAGCTGCCCAATTTTATGCAAAATTATATGTTTACTTGAACCCTGGCAGGAAATTTAGCTCCATCAGCATGCATTGTTAAAGGGGGTTCATTGTCACTGCCAAGTAATCTTTACTCTTGAAGACTGCAAAAAATTGGGTAATAACAACTTGTGCTGCTGTTAAATTTTATTGGTTTGTTTTGTTGTCCCACAAAACAGCATACCATGTTAACAAAAACTACAACCAGTACATCCCTAACACTAGAGAATCATGTCTAAGGACAGGGAACCTGAAACCCAATTCAGGATAGTGTACTGAAAACAGGTGAAAAATGTAGCCTTTGATTTTCGGCACTGAAATCCCAACTTCTAACTGTCAGTAACGTTGCGGGATGTTATTGTTGATTAACATCATGACTGAACAAACAACTTTAAAATATATTTGAAGGATGAAATCGCCATGTACGGCATTGATTGGGATGGTCCATGTCCCTCCCGTGTTTGGGGAAGCCTTCCTGATGAAGAAACACAAGGAATCAATATTCCACCAACAGATGTGGAGAGAACACAACATGCTTTGGATGCACTTAGAGCAAATGTTAACCCACTTGCAGTTTCACCAAACTTTGGTGTGGACCTATACGAGAGTGCTCTTCAAGTACTATTCCAACTAAACATACAGTAAAGTTATGTAACAGGTGCTCTTCACAGTCCTGAAAATAGGTGCTCTTCACAGTCCACTTTAAAAGAAATGTTTTTCAAGATACTGATAGGCCATTTAGTTTTGTTTCGTAGAATGAAAAACAAAACTGACATAGGCAACAGAATTTTTCACTTATTCCATCTAGAGTTTTTGCATGTATTTGTGTGCTGACCTATCATTTTCAAAATGTGCTGGTTGGGGATTTAGTGACTTTGTGGAAGCTTATGTGCAAGTAAAATTTTCCATGTGGTGAGCACTAAATTAGTACTAGTGGCAAACAGTGAACTGTACAGTACATATTTCAGAGAAATAAACTTTACAAAGAACTCTTTAGTACACTTAAAACACAATGTTCCCTGCTTGGTATTACCATTTAACTCTGACTTATTTGCAGATTAAAATCTGCCATACCCTACACCACCACAACTTAGTGATGCTGTACATGCTTTCTCAAAATTTTCATAGGAATCATGGCCTGTTGGAATAATAATTCTGTTAAAACAGCTGTCAGCTTCAAGGAGCAGCTTGCTTGTGCTTTGGTGATATGCCACCTCCAGATCATCATCAGCATTAAGGGTAACTGTTCCAGTAATAAACACTGCTAAGGAGTTGATCAGGGGCTTCCCAGTGTTGCCATCTAGAAAAAGAAGTTGAAATGAAAACTGGTGAAAGATACATGTACGTGTGGTGTCTTTGTAGTAATAGATTGGGTAACTCTGTTTTTAAAACAGCAACTTGTTTAATCACCACATGCTTGCTCACTACATGTACATCCAATAGTAACATCCCATAATAATAACAGTCAACATACAGGACACTACAGTACGCTCCATTGGGGTCTTAATTTCCCTCAGTGTGTATTTACATCATGCTATTTTCATTGAGAAATGATGTATGGTCATTTGTTACATGTATCAGTGGAAATACCACAATAGAAACAGGAAATAAGAGCTGATCAACTTTACTTTATCACCCAAACAACAACCCTTTTTGGTTAAAATATGAAAATGTTATAAAGTTATGAAAATACACATATGATTACTTCTCATTCTTACTATAAAAGTGATACAGATTATAGAGGCATGTATGACCAAAGATGGACTCCACCATAAAAAGGAGGCGTTGGTTAATATATGAGAAAGACTCTGAGGCAACAATACAGCAAACTGTCAACACAGTAAATAGTTTCAGCCTATTGTCCAGTGGGGGCATCAAGAAAATTGAGCAGCCTGATTAAGTGAGGATTGACAGATACTTCACATGAGAGGGACATTTTAAAATTTATGTTTGACATGAAGGGGTTTAATGAACTGAGAAAAAAAAGTAGAATGTAGACTGTTGCAGTTCATTTTACAGAAGTTTTACAGACATTTTACAGAAGTTTACAATAAGATATACATCTACATGTGAATCAAACATGCTAAAGAAAGTGAAAGTGTTAAAAATCATTTAAATATCAAACATAGTGATTGTTTCTCAGGAACAAAAAAGGAAAAAGCTTACTGATATCAGAATAAATGCCAAGAAAAACTGCACATGAATATTATAATTAACTAGACTATAACTGATACATTACCTTCCTTCACTGCTGACAATTCTACAAATTGTAAAAACCACTCCCAAGCTTGACAAGCTTTGGCACTATCACATGAGGTATTTCCTTCATTTAATTTTGTTTTAAAAATTGCAACATCCACAACTGTTTCCTCTATGGAGGGAAAGACCACACTGGCAACATCTGGATTCCTCCTTAACATATCACCTAGTCCAAGGCAGTTAAGGCCTGTAAGAGGAATATTACATTTTAATTTAAGTTCAGAGATGACATTGGAAGAAACTAATAGACTAATAGATTCCATGTAAAATAAATTTAATCTCATCACTATACAGGAAAAGGGCAGAAGTTCAGCTCCCACGTTGATCAGTGTAACAGTAACTGTGATAATATCAATTTTTTAAACATAAAGACATTTTGTGAAATGAAGATGACATTGTGATCATTGCAGTTGTGCTTGCAATTTAAGCAATTGCAAATTTTAGCCAAAAAACATTTCATGGCTTTAACAGGATTCAAACCCATGGCGTCTGTGTTAGTGCTGCAGTGCTTTACCAACTGAGATATAAAGACCCACATACTGGGAGCAGGTCAATTTGTTGAGTTCATCTTAACTTGTGCAAGAAATGAAACATGAACTGATGATGGTAGTGGCTAAAATTTGCAATTGCTTTAATTGCAATCACAACTGCAATGATCATATCTTCATTCTATGTATATTTGACACTACCATCATCATTTCAAGACATTTTGGGTCACCATTTTTTCAGACTTTCATACACATACTGACCTTTGAACAAGGTGTCCAGTGCCAAAGTTCGTGTCACCAAGACTTCAGCAATCATAAGATCATTAACAGCCTTCTCCTTGTTAATGTCTGTCAGGGGAACATCTGTTAAGCCATGACGTACCATCTGGTCTTCAATTTTGCTTCTGTCATCATCACTAAGATCTTGCACAGTTTTGCCCATCACCTACAGCAAGGAATAAGGGGTCACTGACATGGATATCATGCTGTTCACAAAACCTTAGCAAAAGTTCCTAAGTGCAGGGAAAGTAAAAGTTCTGTTTTAATTGGATCTTTCTTAATGATTTCTGCTAAATCATGCAAATCATATCAAATTGTTATCACTAATAATGTTTATAGACACCAATGTCTTTATTAGGCCAGCATTTAAATTTTTCAAGAACACACCCCTAGGCCAGAGGTGGTAAGACTGGAAACCCGAAGAGAAGGGCAGTAAAACTCAAACACTACATGTAAGTCAATTCTGAGTTCTTTTGCACCCCTTTCAAAATGCATCCTGGTGTACAACCTTACCTTTATCAGTTTTTGAAATAATGAATGTGTAAGCAAAAATAATAAATTTAGTTAAGAGGCTGTACAAATGGAATAGTTTTGAAACAGAGTAAAAAGAACCTCGGAAATGGCCTGTTAAGTTGTACTCTCACTCACTTGTTCTTGTAAAGTCTGTTTCAATTCCAAGTCATACAAATCCTCAATAGTCACAAGATGCTTTGACTTCTCCAATGATCCTGTGCACAGGTATTGTACAATTGCTGGGGCAAGACCAGAAAATCCAGGGCCACCATGTAATATGCTATGAGCAATCAGTTTCCCCGCCATTTCGAAGCAACCAGATGATATTGCATCAACACCATAGAGTGGTATGAGGTGGCCAGGCAGACCTCCAAACAGCTGTAGATTAAATGCTGGGTCCACTTTGGAAAGGCAAGAAATCGCACTGTGGAAAAACTCCTTTGAAGGACCCCCCATGTCTGCACCTTGCTCTCCAATGAAATTGACATCTATCCGTTTCTTTAAATTGAGAGAACGATCCTTGTAAATCCTCATCAGTTGCCGAAGAAGGGACAACTGCATCCTGTTCACCTCGATAAAATGTGTTCCTCTCTCAATTTGGCTTCTGTATGCAGTTATTGTGTCAGTAGGAGAACCATAAGTACTTTCACAAATCAAATTTGAAGTGTCTGAAATATAAAAATTGACACCTATGAATTTCTTTGAAGTATCTTAGTCATTCACATTTCTCTTTTGTTTTATTATTGCTCAGCCCCTCCCTCTTTGCATTGTTCCTGTCACAGCAGTGTGGGTCACATAGTTGACAACACAATAAAGAGAATACATTGTACAATCATGTAGATTGCATTCTCTCCATTGTACAGAAATGAATTGTGTGGTTTCAGAAGATAACTATACCCACTCTGCATTTCATTTCTCTAATTTCATTTCTATCTATCATATGGAGGCTCAAATCAAACTTTTGTGGGGGAGGTAAAGACATTTTCTAGAACGTCATATATGGAAAAGGTAGGTAGCATATTAATTACTGTTTCACTCGTTTTCTTACAATGTAGCATTGCCATTCATGTATGACTAGCAAGAACTATAGAAAAGAGACTAACCTTTGGCTCCACCTGAAAATGGAGACCAGCTAGAACATTTATAAAAATCATCCTGATCATTATATTGGTCTTTGTCATCTTTACAAGAATAGAATACATGTAAAGGACCATTAGTACCAATACACTAACAGACAGTCTGGTGAAATGATCAAGTTCAACTGTACTGCATGAGAGAATCTTTGAGGCCAGTTTTAGCGAAAACGACTGGAACAATATATTACATGTAGAATCCTTAATGGAAAAAGAGTACTTGGCTGTCAAAAAGCAATGAAACAATTGTTTCACTTTGGACTGAGATGATGAGGGGACAAACAATTTGGCTTCACATATTCCTTGAGCATTTTGGTTGTGGGTTGTAAATCTACTCTTTTAATGAGAATTGAATATTGTGCAAACATGACAATTAACATACATGTACAACACTAAAATCTAATACAACAGACTTAACCAAAGGAGTTCTGACCTTCACCCAAGCCAGCCAAAATTGTTGCAGCCTTGTTCAGGTCCCCATAGGAGTCGGACAATGCCTTATGAATCTTTTCATCCTTTTCATTAGGAAACATTTCCTTTAGCCTCTCCATATCATGCTGGATGCAAAAATGCAAATCAAAATATTTATTGTTCATGTTAACTAAAAATATTAACAATAAATAAATATATTATTAATATAATAATTTTACTACAACAATGTGCAACTTACATGTACATCTTTTGCTGATTCTGTTAATGCCACAGGATTTCTGTACAAAGTACAAAGAATTGAGTCACGATAAAATTGCAGGGGCATCAATTTGAAAATTATATCTGTGACATACAGTGTATAGCCAATGATCATGACAAAATCTGAACTTACAAAGAAGTCTCTCACTCCAAACCAATATTTTCAGAAAACATTTACTACAGAACTTTTTTTTTTTTTTTTTTTAATTACAATAACACTATTTACAAAACTATACAAAATCCTACTTACAACACGATACTACATGTTACGTTTTGGTACACAGAAGCAAAGTGAAAAAAAAAAGAGGGGTAAGGGAAAGGCCGCAATCCAGATATATCAGAACGGTTCGATGAGTCAGCGAGAACCTGAAAAGTTATGTACCATGGCTATAGCAAAAGGACTATCTAAAAGTTAGTTATAATAAGAGAAGCACACAGTTCATTTGAAACAACCCCATTTTCGGTTATATTTTTGAACGGTATTCGTCTTATAAGCAAAACATCTTTCAATTTCTTGGCATTTAAGGAAGATTTGCGTAAATATTCGTATATTTGGCAGGGTGTTGTTTAATTTCGATGAATAAATGTGATATCTGCCAACTAAAAGTGCATGATGCAGAAGTGTATCCTCGATATTTTCAACCAATCCTAAACAAAGAGGTTGGGTCAAAGAAAAGTTTTGTGGCTTAATCTGATGCCGTATTATCCAGTCTTGTATGCCTTGCCAAAAAGCTTGAACAGAGTCACAGTCCCAAAAAAGGTGGACCAGGGTTTCTGTGTTTTGTTCGCAGAAAGTGCATTTATCTGTTAAAGAGATTCCTATTTTACATAAGAAGTCATTGGAAGCAATTCTTCTGTGGAGCAACTTAAATTGAAAGCTCTGAAGTTTTGTTTCTTTTGTACAAAAGAAGGGCAGAATATATGATTTATCCCATTGAATCAAGTGCTCGTAGTTTTCGCAGTCATTTAACCATTTTTCCTGGCTATTAGAAGGCGTTGTAGCGATTCGTTTGACAATTGACTTATAAGCTGCATTGCAAATATTTATAGACGATAAAAGCTTTTGACCGCAAGTGAGCTCGCTTTTGGGATTAATTATCTCGTGAGGCTGAAAATATGTTTTCAATGTTTTTATAGAGGAGACAACACCATAGTAGTTTACAAAGGTCGTCTTAATTTTGTAACGAGTTTTAAAAACGTTATATTTTAGAAAGACAGTGTTTTGACATGATTGACTCCCGCACTTGACCAATTTCGAAAAAAGATAGGTCGGTTAGCAATCCTTATAAGGGAGTTGTACCATATCGGTGAGTTTCTGAAATGTGTGGGGTTTTCTTCATAGTTTAGATCAGACCAAATTTTAATTATTTCTTTGGTAAAGTTATCTTGAATACCTAGACCGTCAACATCGGCTCGCTTTAAGTTACCAGTTAGAAGTAATTGACCGTCATGCTGTTTAATAAAATAATCAAAAAAAAAGTTTCCATTTTGCTTGGTTGCTGTGATCAAGATATTTCTGTACCCATTTGACTTTCAAAGCGCAATTAAAAGATTGGATATCTAACATTTTCAACCCACCATCTTTGTATTCATTTATAATTACACTCCTTTTGATTTTGTCTCCTCTTCCATCCCAGAGAAAATTGTACAGAAGTTGGTGTATCTCCTTTAGGTGGGGTTGTGAGGACGGTAGAGGTGACATGATGTAAACAAGCTGAGATGCAGCCAAACTTTTGATAACAGTTATTTTTCCTAGCAGTGTTAATCTTCTAAGGTGCCAACAATTTAGGATCTTAGAAATTTTTTCTTTTTTTTCCTGATAGTTAAGCATTGCAGCTTCTTCCTCACTTGTCGAAAACCATACTCCGAGGGCCTTGACCTTTCGGAAGGTCCACTTAATATTTTTGTTTATTTCTAGTCTGTCTGTTCGGTTTTTAAAAGAACCAATCCAGAGTGCCTCCGTCTTCTCGTAGTTGACCTTTAAGCCTGACAGTTTTGCGAATACATCGAGCAGTTGAAAGGATCTTTCTACCGAGGCCTTTGTGCCGTCTAATATAAGCGTGGTGTCATCAGCATATTGACTTACTTTACATTCGTTATCCGAAATTTGGATGCCTTGAATTTCTTTGTCTCTTCTAACTGCCGATCCCAGGATTTCAGCACATAAAATAAAAAGATATGGGGACAAGGGGCAGCCTTGGCGTACTCCCCTACCCAGACTGAAGAAATCAGATGCCCAGCCATTGTTTTGTATGCTGCTGCTGATGTCCGTATAAAAGAGTTTGATCCAGGAAACAAGCGAATTTCCGAAGTTATAGTATCTTAAAGTTTTTTCAATAAATGTCCATTCGAGAGTGTCAAAGGCCTTTTCGAAATCGATAAAAAGCAAAAGTCCCGGAAGTTTTTCAATATCCGTATAACTTAAAATGCTGTTCAGCAGCCTTATATTTTCGCCGATAAATCGGTTTTTCTGGAATCCTGTTTGATCACTATTTATCACCGAAGGTAAAATTCTTTTTATTCTGCTGGCGATTGATTTGGTGGCAATTTTGTAGTCACAGTTCAAAAGTGAGATGGGTCTCCAATTTTTTAAAAAACACAAAGATTTGTCTTTTTTTGGAATTAGCGTTATTAATCCTCTCCTCTGTGTTATTGAAAGAAGGCCTTTAGCATAGGAAGTATTAATGGCGGCGAGGAAAAATGACTTTATATCATTCCAAAAGACTTTATAAAATTCAGCTGGAATTCCGTCTGTTCCAGGTGTCTTGTTTGATTCCATAGTTTTTAGGCTTTCCAAGCATTCGGCCGCCGTTAGCAAGCCTTCACAAGATTCTCTTTCGTCGTTGCTGACTTGACATCGGTTATTTTGTTCAAAGAAGAGGTTTTCTCCTATAAATTGTGAAGAGTTATTTTTAGACGTATAAAGCGTTTGATAAAAGCGTTTTGCCTCATTTAGAATTTCTTCATCTGTATTTAAGGTGGTATTGTCGTCAATCTTCAGATTCCTTATCGTTTTACTATTAAAATGTCTTTTTTCCAATTCAAAGAAATATTTTGTATTTTTCTCGCCTTCGTTGTACCAACGTGTTCTGGACCTAATAATAGAACCTTGAGTTTTGTAGGCGATTAGGTGTTCTAAGCTTTGTTTCTTTAGCGCCAGAATCTTACGGATCTCATTTTTCTCGATTTCCGCAGAGCTGTTTTCGAGATTACGTTCTAACGTTAAGATTTCGGCCTCTAGAGTCCTCTCACTTTGTTTTTGTTTTGCCTTAAGTTGTTTTGCATACTTGATGGAGTTTGCCCTAATTTGCATTTTCATTACATCCCACAAGAGTATTGCATCTACCGTGTCATCGCCGTTGTATTCTTTTGACACCTTATCTATGGTCGCTTTGATAAGGTCTATGTATTCAGAATTTTTAAGAAAATTTGTGTTCAGCTTCCAGAAGCCTGGACCTCTGGGATTTGTGTTATTGCCAAGTGACAAAGTAATCAAAGAGTGATCGGTTTTATAGCCAGGTAAAATATCGGCCTCAAGTGCATCGGTCGATAGACTTGAGCTAATTAAAAAGAAGTCTAATCGACAGTGTATTTCTGGTTTATTCCTTCTCCACGTGAAACGCTGTGTGTACGGGTGGAGATCACGCCAGATGTCGGTTAGATCCATGTTTTCTTTAAACATTTCAATTTCTTCTAATGATTTGAAGTGAGTGGTACGGTTTCCTCCCTTCTTATCTTTTTCTACATTTTGAACCAGATTAAAGTCTCCTCCTAAAACTAAATGTTCACATTCAAAACTGGATAAGTTGTTGAAAACATTTTTAAAAAAATCTCGGTCATCATTGTTAGGGGCATAAATATTTTGTAAGGTTATAATTTTGTCCTGAGTTTTGATATCGACTGTAATGAATCGTCCATTGGGGTCTGAAAAGTATTTTAATATTTCAAAGGAAAACGTGTTGTTAAACAAAATACAAACCCCTGCTCTCGAACTTGACAGACTACTGAAGAGGCCTTTGTATCCCCATTCAGCTAACCAGAGGTTTTCTGTTTCTTGTGAGCTGTGTACTTCTTGCAAGAAATAGACAGAAAAATTTTTGTTTCTTAACCAATTAAAGGTTTCTCTTCTCTTGACATCATTAGATAGTCCTCTAACATTCAAGGAACAGATCATTAAATTATCTACTTTTGGAGCGTTTGATGAATCCATATGCAAAACAAAATATTTATGAGAAAAATCCGGAGAGCGGCATTGCGATAAGATAAACACTGATAAACACTTAACCACACAAAAAGTAAACAAAAGTCAATGTAAGCTAAAATATCGTTTCTGGGGCACATTGAATACTATATCTATCGACTACCGTCATTAGGTTGGCTTATGTAGTAGTAAGTAGTGAATAACTTAGACATGTAATAACACACATTGAGCTGCAGTCTGATGAAGCAAAGGATATATATGTCAGTCAATCTACTGCGGAAGCCGGGACTTCGTTTTTCTGCAAATATTCTGGAATGTTATCTGGACTGTATGAATTCCCTTTAACGAAGAGTCGATCGTTCTTGATGTAAGCTGGTGCAAGATTCATTTTTCTCGCATTTCTCAAGGCACTTGACAGCTTCCTCTGTTCCTTCGCTGTCTCATAAGCGTAATCCGGCACCAGCGCGATGTGCTTGTGAGTTGAAGAATTCGCTAACTCCTTTCTCCTGCTCCAAAATTCATTCCTTGTTTCGCGGCTAACAAAGCGCGTGATGATTGCTCTAGGCTTTCCATCGTCTCTTTGTTTACCAACGCGGTGGACCGCGTGGAATTCTGCGTTTCTCGGATTTTCCATTTTAACTTCAGCCATGACTTCACGAACGATTTCCTTACAGTTTTCGTCTTGATTTTCTGGTATATTCAAGAGTCGTATATTTGCCCGTCTGGTGTAATTGTCAAGCTTGATTGCTCTCCCTTTAGTTGCTGAGACCTCAGCCTATAGATCCGTGTTCTCTTTTTCTAGTTGCGCCAACTGGAGCTTATTTTGCTCATCTTGCTGTTTTAAGGCCTCTATTTCAATCCAAGCGGCGTCTAGGGATGTTTTTAAATCATCTGTTTCCTTTTCTAGGATTGAAAGTTTGGCGGATACGTCTACTCGTAAGCCATTTATCTCACTCATCGCCTCGGCGAAGTTCGAATCCAGCGACAGCTGCATACACTCTAGTTTTTCCATTATTGTTCTTAAGGATAGGTCTGAATCTGTTTCCTCCGACAAACTAGAACTTGAGCTATTTGGCCTATTTCTTTTGTTGGCGTTCATATCGGCGTTCAAGTTGTAAAGCCAAAACCTTGACGGAGCGAGACTCTATGCGTCCGACGCCATTGCTGGTCACGTGTTCCCCCCCTACAGAACTTGCACACAGTCAAAACTGTAAATTTATACAAATTTTGGTAATAAGCGTTATCTTCTTTTGTACCAAGTTATATCCAATCAGAAGCCAACTGAAAGCTGTTCTCAGCTTTTGATTAGGTGACTATACTCAACCAAATAAACAAATATGAATAAAAAAATTAAAAATTAAAAAATGAAAAAAAAAAAAATAAAAAGATAAAAAAAAATTAAGAGTGGTCACACTTTTGGGCATCTTGCTGTAATATTAACTTGTCTTGTCTTTTGGGAATAGCAATGATGGAAGAGGAGAAACATCTCAAATGCCATTGAAATTTAAAACATGCCTCATCCTGGGATGCTTTACTGACTAAAATTACTGGGTTTAACACGTGTGACACGATTTACCAAATAATAAGCAGTTTACAGGTCTCATAAATCCATACCTGCAGTTATCTAGAGGTACTGATTCCTGGACCTACATGTAAGGTAAACAAATGGCTCTAACTGAACTCACTGTGTGTAAAAACTTAACTGTAATTTATGTGCTGTATCAATTAACTTTTTATCTGTTATTGGTAAATACATAAATTATAGACTGTAAAGTGTACAGCAGTAAGGCTTTGTGGTAGCATCACTTATTACTTTGCAAACATGGCAAGCTAACCAAGAACTCTGAAACAAAGAAACTAAGAAGAACATACTCTTAAGAACTGGTTTTATGTATGAGGACACAACCCAATTCATTAACAGAAAAGGGAAGACATAGTTGATTCCCTTGCGCTCTTTGATTTGAAAATCTCACCTTTTCTGTGGCACTACTTGACCCACCAGCACAAGACTGTTCATGGACCCTCCATAATGGGAGGGGAACTTTGCTGTTACAGTTTAGACACACAGTGTTTGGCGAGTCTCCAAAAGACTCCTTTATTGATGCCTATATTGAAGAATAATGATTAAAATCTGATTTACGGTAAGTTTGGATTAAACAACAGTTTTTCAATAGTCTTTCTAACAGGGGACTTAAAATGACTTGTTCAACTATAAATGCTAGTCTTGGCAATGATGGGCTTTATTATATGACTAGCTCCATGATTGGGCAAGATGAATCAAATCCTGCACAGTGATTGGCTACCTGAACAGGCATGATGGAGCTATCTTGCCTGCTCGGGACTACCC
Organism: Blastomussa wellsi; assembly: GCA_947652115.1. NCBI lineage: Eukaryota > Metazoa > Cnidaria > Anthozoa > Scleractinia > Plerogyridae > Blastomussa > Blastomussa wellsi. The sequence continues at coordinate 15,145,700 of OX393565.1, read as the reverse complement.
GCCATGTCCTGCAAGAAAAATATCCCCAAAAGCCATATTAATAATAAATCCTATATTGAACAAGCTTGTTCGGTAAGGCTGGATATTGGCCAAGTTCTCTTTTTGCGAGTTTATGGACCTTGACTCCGCCTCAGTCCATAAACACACACAAAAAAGAACTTGGTCAATGTCCAGCCATCTTGACCTCACATTTGGTCAATAACCCATACATATTCCATTTTTTCCTGCAGCTGATCCTGTGGTTAGAGAATTAGATTATTATTGTACTCTTCATTTCTATGATCTGACAGTTTAGTTCATTGCCTTGTAGAAATAAATTAACACCTCAGTGTTCTTAGCTACTTGATATCATGGCTTAATGCAAAAACATTTCATTGGAAGAGGGGAAGGGAATAGGGAAGCCAGTTTTCGATTTATTGCCTTCATCAACTACAACTTTCAGAAATCACGACATCAAAGCCAAGAAATCCTACCTCAGTTCCAGGCACAGGTGTCATATCAAGGTCTCTTTGCAGCGGTCGAATAAAAGCTATGGCTTGACCAAGAGTCTGCTTGAGATAGGGAATGTCATACCCTTGTGCTGGCATTCCAATCACCTCAAGCTGTCGTCTGCCACTAGATCGTAGAATTTCAAATCCTCCTCCGGTTTTCAGCTTTGGAAACTGTGTTTCTAACACACCTTGGAAGTATGCGAAGTTTCCCTTTTTGTCGTTAAACACAATCTTTCTTTCACCTAAGCCAGCTTCTTTCAAAAAGATCCTCTCTTGTCGACTAGGGTTAGTGAAAACATCCTTCTCACTGAGACAGATAAAGGTATGGGTCCAGGTCTCCTTTGGCTTAAAATATGGAGTGGGACGTCGACTAAACCGAGTGCTGCCAGTGCTTTGACTACTGCTTGTTGAACGAGACCGGAAAAACGGAAATAATCTTGATATTTCTGACAATGTCACTCCAGATGGCACTGCCTGACATCCATGAGTATTATTCAGTGGAGACTTGCCTTCGCTGTTATCTCTATCAGCAGTTTTCTTCTCATTATTACTGCTTTCAAGAATGCCCACTGCTTGGGTAAGCAAACTTAACGCTTCTTTGTAGTTGCTGGCGCTAGCTTTCTCTGGGGATTCCACCATTTTGGAAAACTTCAGCGTGCGGCGGGAAATCAAAAGCCCACGTGGTTTCCCTCGAGTTAATCGATAATTGTTCGTGTTTTCGGCACTGGTGCTGGACATTGTTCGTACAAAGTTGACGTTGTTCGTTCAAACTCGACGTTGTTCATACAAAGTCGACGTTCGTACGAAGTGCGAACATTGTTCGTTCAAAGTTGTCGACGTTCTTTGGACAAAGTTGACGTTGTTTTGCAAAGTGTGGTCATTCTTTGGCCAAAGTTGACGTTGTTTTGCCAAGTGTAGTCGTTGTTTTGACAAAGTTGACGTTGTTTTTGCAAAGTGTGGTCGTTGTTTTGACAAAGTTTTGTACAAAGAACGATGAACATTGGCAAGTTAATTTTGATATAAAAACCGCTTTATAGAGTTCAATCCGATGGAAAAATGCATCACCATCGCCTCCGCCTGCAATCGCTACTGGCGAAAGAAACAGCTTCCAAAAAACACCATTGCGGTAGAACCTCCTCGCGGCTGGCGCGGTGCGACCTCCAACCAATCCATCAAGGCTCTCAAATGGTTGGCATGGCAAGAGCACAGATTGCGAGCGAATGCTTCTCCGTCCTGCGAACAACAAGGGGACCGCATACGACACGCCTTCAACGGTGGTGAAGTGCGCGTGTTCACCCCGGCCCGTTCCTATCTGGTCGACGGCTTGGACGCTCTCACCAACACGGTGTACGAATTTCACGGGTGTTTGTGGCACGGGTGTCTCACTTGTTTTCCGAGTCGTCATCAACAAAGCAACGTCAGCGATCGCACCTTTGACGAACTCCACAAGGACACAAAGGCCAAAGAAGACATTCTTTTTCGCCAAGGATACAATCTGGTCATCGTATGGGAATGCGAGTGGGACCAGATGGTGAAGACGGACACGGCCCTACAAACCTTCCTGTCCACCTCCAAGTAGAAGAACCCCTCCAACCACGGGACGCGTTCTTCGGTGGACGCACCAATGCCGTCAGCCTTTACTCGTGTGTGGACAAGACCCAAGGGGAACGCATCAAGTACGTGGATGTGACGTCGCTCCACCCTTGGGTCAACAAGTACGCCGAGTATCCCATGGGTCATCCTACCGTCATCACTCACCCGGAGGACCAGAACATCGCGAGCTACTTCGGCATGGCCAAAGTCACCGTCCTCCCGCCGTACGAGCTCTTCCATCTCGTGTTGCGGTGGAAAGCTGGTCTTTCCTCTATGCCGTTCCTGCGTAGAGACGGAAATGTCCAAACCGTTCGCGGACCGTTCTTGCGTTTGCTCTCACACGGACGAAGAACGCATGCTGACCGGTACGTGGTGCACACCCGAAATCGTCAAGGCTGTAGAGATGGGGTACACCATCCACGAGGTGTGGCATTTTCCTGCGGAACAGCGCAAGACGGGGCTCTTCGCCAATTATGTGAACACGTGGTTAAAGGCCAAACAAGAATCGGCGGGATATCCTCGTGGTGTCAGTACCCCTCAACAACAGCAAGAGTACGTCGCCGACTACCAGGAGCACGAGGGTATCTCGTTGGACCCACCCCTCATCACCAAGAACCCCGGCCGAAAAGCCACTGCCAAACTCATGCTGAACTCGTTCTGGGGCAAATTCGGAGAAAACCTAGACAAACCCACCACCGTTGCCATCTCCACACCTGCCTCACTCTTCGAAGCCGTCTCCAACCCATTGTGGAACATCCGCCAGATCCGCATCTGCACCGACGAAGTGTTGGAAGTAGTTTACACAAACATGGCTTCCAACCAGGTCGACAACGGGAAGACAAACGTCTTCGTAGCCGCCTTCACCACCTGCTGGGCGCGTTTAAAACTCTATTCCTACGTAGAGAAACTCACCACCCAAGTCATCTACTTCGACACGGACTCTGTGGTGTACAAGTGGAAACCGGGGGTCTCGTCGACATTCCCTTGGGCGACTACCTGGGAGACATGACCGACGAACTCGAAGATCACAGACGACCCAACGACTACATCACAGAGTTCGTGTCGGGTGGCCCCAAAAACTACGGCTTCGTGTCCGACCAGGGTCAAGTCTGTTGCAAGGTGCGAGGGTTCTCCCTGAAATCCGTACGTGGTTCCGCGCAACTCAACTACGAGATACTCAAGCGGAACCTGATGGAGGAACTCACGGATCCCCAAGGGGATCGCAGAGACGTGGAGGTGACCAACCCCCACTTCTTCACACGGGATCCTGCCACGAAACGCCTGAAAGTATCACCGCGAACCAAACAGTACGATCTAGTCTTCGACAAGAGGGTGGTCGACTTCGAAACCTTCACGTCCTACCCGTACGGTTACAAGCACGACTTGGACGAGCACGACGTGGAGATGGCCGAGCTCCTCTGCAATTTGTAAATATTGTAAATAGTTCCGTGCGTTTCATTTGTAAATAGTTCCGGCGACAATGAGTTGGGGTGGCACCCCGATGATACCCTTTTCCGCTGTTTTCGCTAGGTCAGGGATCCCAACACGAGTCGCGGGTAACCAATCCCCGAGGAGTGCCCCATCTAGCGAAAGGACTGGAAAATAATACGCTCCCTTCAGGAGCGGGGGACCGGAAAGCCATGACGTCATCTCGTTGCTGATTGGTTCCGCCGTATCGAGGCTGTCTCTACCCATATAATACCGCGCTCAACAACATTTTTCCTTTTTACAACATGGCCCCTTTGCAGTCAGGACCTCTACGCTCAACGCCAACACGACGTGACGTCATCCCATTATCGATTTTTATCGATTAGCCCTGGAAATCCGTGAGACGGGTCCAGAACCTCCGTAGAGGTCTGGGGTGCAGTTTTCCTCAGGGATGACGTCAGACTGAATAATTTTTGCTCATTAAAAAGTCCGGAGGCCATCTTGGATGAAATCCGGCAATCTGATTGGTCGAGACGTGTCACGTGTGCTGTCTGGACCAATCAGAGCGCTTAGGCTCTGGTTGAGCGACCTATACTACTGCAACTTGCTCAAGCCTTTTAACTTCATTGTGTATCATCAGAATTAGTTGATCAATGGTGGGATTGGCACATGGATATTCTTTCAAAACATTGGTTAACAGCTTCTCTGGGAGCTTTTCAAGCAATATTGGAACATAAAAGTCTCCATACCTGGTTGTGGGAAGATCCAGTGTGGCAAGGGACCTCATGTCACTCATAAGACTGTCATAGGAGGTACGTAAAGCTGAAGCTGTGTGCTGTGGTTTAACCATTGTAACGAGAGCAACACAATGAGCATTTTTGATAGCAGTTTTGTCACCATAATTATCCTGCTGAGTGTCCACCAGCAAATCGTAGTTGTCTTCAGTGGCCATGATACCTTCCACTTTCATTTTTACTTGCTCTGACAACTGGCCCATCAGAAAGTTTGAACTTCGTGACTTTCGAGATATCCTTCACATCGTGAACTTCAGACTTAAACACATCCCAGAAACTGAGCCATTTTCTTCGGTCCCCATCAAAGATTGGCAATGCCATTTTCGGTAACTTCAGTGCAGAGTGTTTTAGCTGTTTGGAGACACCCGAATCGGCTTGTTGGATGGATTTAGAGCTCTGAAGCTGCTGGGCGCGAAGGAGAAGTTTCTCTATTTGTCTCAACAAGGCTGAATGCGTATCAGAAATATTGTCCGCATCGATGAAATCTTGATCGGCTGTGTCCTCCTCTCCTAGTATCACGTGAAGGTTTTGGATCTCCTTATCCAGCTGCCTCATTTCGGGTCTGGCATCCAGAAGCTTTTGTTGACCAGCTTTCAGCTGTTCGATGTCTTCTTCCACAATTGCGGCTTCGTCAACTTTATCGAAGATTGGAGCGAGTTTCTTGCCTTCATTAGTGAACATCCGACGTAAGTTACCTCTCCTTTTAACGGCGATTTTTAAAGAATCCTTAAGTTGGTCAGCTTTCTCCGTCATTATGAACTTTGAATTCAACCTACTTGAAAAGTTCTGAAGATTCGGCTCCACCACGTGCTATCAGTTCGCTGTCACTTGTTTTCATTGAAGAAACGATCGATTCCAGAGTTCCGGCGCCATTTTGTGAAAACCACAAGACTGAATTAATTGACTTTAATCGACGAATACTTAATCAGAAACTTCTAACAGTGACAGAAATAAACGGGGTGGCCACGCTTAGTAAAACACAACGGGTACAAGTTCCAACATGGCGGTTCTCTCGTGCAGTCGAGCACGTTTTTTAACTGTCTCTGCGCATGTCCCGAACGCACACCGCAGGTTAATAGTATTGCAGTCTACTAGTCACCAGATTCCACATTTTCTCGGGTTCTGTTAAGAAATTGTTGTTGGTGTTGTTACAGTTAATTACTTTCATCTTTATCTTTTAGTAAGGGTAAAAAAGAGCGCAACATGATTCGAATTATTCTGGAACTCAATGTTTGTCCAACTTAAATAAATATTACTCATCTTTCTGATGGATTCGGTCTTAATTGTTACTGTAGTTTGCAGTCATCATGCAATTGATTTCAATTTTTTGGTCTTGATCCATATTACTTGAACTTTTGTTTAATATTGTGAGCCCAGTTTGGAATGACTTGTTGGTACTGACTATGTTCACATTGGAGTTAGAATTACAGTTTTAGCTTTCAAATGTGATGTATTACAGTCTGTACCTGGCAGTAATTTCTTGGTGTGGTAAAAACTTGTACTTCTCCAAGATTGAGGTCCACAAGATCTGTTAAAACCTTTGAGAAATGAGTACAAATGTTTCCTTTTACTGATTTTGTAGTAAATAGGATGTTTTTGGACAGTTTGTTTTTGGGAAATACTGTACTTTCAAAAAAGGGGATGTTAGGTTCATTTGAAGTTTAGTTACGTTCTAATTTGCTTCGCTCAACCAAACGTAAATTATTTACCCTTCAATTCCCGTAATAATGAGACGAACAAAAGATATGGTAGGATACGCAGGCGGAGCCAAATGCAGTTTAATATTTTACGTTACACTTTTTTTTTTTACAATAAATAATAAGCTTATCGTTTACAATGTCGTATTGATCAAATTTTTTTTTTACGATCGGCAATGAACTAGGAGTTTACAATTTCGTATCATTCCTGTGTTGTTGCTTCTGCTTCTATTTTATCTTTATTTATTGATTTAATTATTTTGGTTTATTAATTTACCAAATAATAAGTTGAGACAGGAAACTAGGAAGCGATAAATAATACAGATACAAAAACTACAGCTACCTTAATTAAAGCCCTAGAAATTTTGTTACTCGTAGCCTATTATTAAGACTCTCCTCAACGTACATATCCTTGGCAGCGTCTGTCTTCCATCTGCCATGCAATTTCAAGAGTCTTTCCGAAACTGAGTTACAACTGTTGTGAACAACGGATGTTATCCCACCTGATCTTAGGCTATGGAGACTGTAGTCATCCGGGTTAAGACCCAATTGTTTTAAGGAATCCCTTAGGATTTCTCTACATGAAGAGTAGGACATTTTTCCATCCCTTAGAGTGTAGCTAGAATCACTCTTATGAAAAACCAGAGGCCTAAACAAAGGGAGATTACTATTATAGTGGATACCGGCTAGGTTCATATACTTTCTTAAAACACTAACAGGGCAATATTGACTTCCGGACGCACTTATATAGACATAGGTACCCTCCCTATAGACATCAGTTTTACTACGAGGTACAAAAATCTTTATGTACTGACTATGAAATTCAATATGGTTGGGAGTAATGTTACACAATTCATTGTAACGAAAAAATCCGGCAAAAGCTAATGAACATAATGCAGCTATCCTAACATCTTTTAAATTAGCACCTTCCTTATTATAAGCATCCAGAATATCTTTAATTATCTGAGAAGAAAATGGTTTCTTCTTGGCAACTGGTTTAGACTTGGTGCGCTTTGCTGACTCAATTATATTCTTACAAAACTCGCTATCCAAAGGATTACGGTCGAGGCTAGGCACAAACGAGTGAAACCATTTGAGCGCAGCATGAGTTTGAATTAAAGATGCGCTTGAAGCACAAGACTGGTGGCTTTCAAATAGAAAGAGCGAGACTGTGCTTACAGGAAAGGGCAGCTGAACACTTAAATTTTTCCTTTTACACCACTCTAAAAACCTTTTGATGACCCGGAGGTAGGCTTCAGTTGTAGAGTTTGCTCGGGACTGTAACATGACGCTCACGATTTGATGAAAATTAGGTGAAGACGAAAACAGGAAGGGTTCCCAAGCTCCACTTGAACTAAGTATCTGCAATTACAAAATAAACACTCCAAAGTAAAGTGGGATTACAATACTGACTTTATCGGCCAGGTGCCAGGTCACCCATCAGCGGCCAGACCATTCATTAATGCTATCTGCCAATAGGCCAGTGCCTACTAAATCGTAACTGGTTATTTTTCATACATTCCAAAACGGGTGCAGTCACCCTTGATCTAAAGCGGCCAGTGCCAGGAAAATGCAACATCACTGGTGCAGTCACCATAAATAGCCAAAAGCCCAAACAAACACTAAAAAGTAATCATAGCACATACGCTGGAAGGGTGCCGCCACCCCAGACGTTGCAAACAATAGGCTAGTCTAGTCCAAAAATTCCATTCTAAGGGCAATGACATGACCCTTGAAGCGCTTCGATCCTAAAAGGGAATTGAGATTCCTACCGTGCGTTAGGGATTGGTTCCCAATATGCATGCTATATGCAGATATATACTTGAGATACTTATTCATCAATAGAGGCCAATAATGAGCCGAGGGCCAAAAGGGTAGAATAACACTACCCACAGCATTTTGAGACTTCATGTAATGAAGAACTCTAGGAACAACTCGAACAGGCAGGACCACCCAACAGTTTTCTCCTTTCAGTGGTTGAACAAAGAAATCGACACCCGCCGTGTTAGGATTCCAAAACCTAGAAAAGAATCTGGGTAGCTTATGATTATAATAATTAGCAAAACAATCTACAGAATGCGGCCCCCAGCGATCATTCAGGGACAAAAACAAATCATTGGTAGTCTGCCAATCATCGATGTCTATCAAACGACTAATGTAATCAGCCTGTTGGTTCAAAGTGCGGGGAATCCACTGGATATCTAGGTAAATCCCTGACTGAACACAAATATCAAAAATTCTTCTCGCCATTCTGTGCAATTCTAATTTCATGCTACCTACTTCAACAATTCTGGCAGCAGCTTGATTATCAGTAAACCACTTGACATGTGAACCTTTAAGGACAGGAGCAAAAGATTGCAAAGAAAATTCAATCGCACTAAGCTCCCTCCAGGTGGAGCTCTGTAGACTCTCAGAACCCGTCCACATTTTATGTCACACATACTCGCTATTGAAACCAATAACAGAACCGCAACCAGTTGGGCTGGCATCAGAATACACAAATGAACTAGGACATGTATATGCAAAACAATATCTATTGTTAATATTGACAAGATTTGTTTTCCAAAAATGCAATTCTTCCTGACAGTAATCGTCAAGGTAAAACTCAGTATCCCAACGGTCACTACACAAGGTCGACATGATGCAATGCCTTGTCATAATTCTATCAATGTTGCCAACCACAGGAGCAGTTGAGATAATTTGGCCTGTAAAGGAAGCCAAAGTTCTTGCCGAAACCAAAAAATTTTTGTTGATAATATGGTCAATGGTGTTCCAAGATCGAATTCCAAGTAATCCCTAACTAGTTTAAAACCTGTGTGGGTTCCCACATCGACTTTTCGTCGTTAACTATAAACCCTGCACTACCCAAGTCGTTTCTAATAGCTAGGGCAGTAGCGCGGCAGTCTTCTCTAACTTGGACTGTGCCCCAGCCGTCATCCAGAAAGATTGCTAAAGAAATACCTTGTAATCTCCAGTGTTTTTCCAAGGGTTTCAAGAGCTTTGTAAAGACATAAGGGACAGTTGATAAACCAAAAGGAAGAACTGTAAATACATAAAATATTTCATCCCCAGAATTCGATGCCTCCCACGAGAATCCAAAATAAGTTTTGTAATCCTGTGAAATTTCAACATGGTGATACCCGCTTTTCAAATCGAAGGTAAACATGTACGAACCCTTTGTAAAGTAACCAAGAGCAAACTTCCAATCTTCGTATTTCACCCTTTGCTTAACCAAACACTTATTTACGTGGCGTAAGTCCAAAATTAGTCTCTTTTTACCGCATGGTTGTATTGACACAGATAAAGGGTTAACCACCAGGGGTTTTTGGGCAACTACGCAGATACGACCGGAAAAAACAAGCTCATGGATGGCTTGGTCCACAAAATCGGCATGGAGTCTAGCAGACTTATTATTCCTTAGCTTTACGGGCTCGGGCAAACTAACAAAAGGTAGTT
>OX393565.1:15113741-15128741 GCA_947652115.1 Blastomussa wellsi | reverse complement strand
GTGACGTGTGACGGCTAACATGCCTTCCTTTTTAAAAACAAAACAAAAGAAAAAAATGATAAATCAATGATACATTAAATGTCTAATACAGTTCCAAAGGACGGTCCTGATCAGAGTTAAATCATGAAAATGTTTTAAATAATTAAACGTCTCAAACAGTTCCAAATGGATGGTCCTTGAATTTCCACGGTCAGCTTCAACAGGTCCACAATTTCTGTGTCTACAGCAGTGGGTACAGATCACCTACAAAGGAAGGTTATTAATCAGTCAGTCAGAGTAGCGAGCAGGTTTTCGTACAACTCGACCACTACGGGTAGTGATTTGAGGAGCTGGCTGACTGGGTGACTGAGGAAGAGCAGGAGAGGTAGGGGTGCTGTGAGGGCAGAGTGGTGTTGGTTGTTCAGGGGCTGAACTGGGCGGTGCCAATGCAGATGAGGCTGAGGGGTTGACATCACTCGTTGCTGTAGTTGGGACTGCAGGCGAGGCAAATGATGAACTGGCATCACTCGATGTCGTAGTGGGAGTTGCAGATGAAGTAGATGACGAGGTGGGATTTAAGGAGCAGGGGATCGCAGTTTGTCAGGAAGGTTGGAGTTGTTTGTTGTCTCAAATGGTGGTTCAACATTGTTAAAGCGGGGTGCCAGTTGCACTTGAACACGGTTTCGTCTGATTTGCCCCGTGCCCGTTTTGATGAAGTAAGATCGAGGGCCAGCAGCGCCAGTGATCTGTCCAGGGACCCAGGCCTTTGACCGTGCATTAAGGGGAGGCTTAGCATAGACATAGCTGCCTGGTGGGAAGTCAGGAAGGATGTGTCTTGCATGTTTATCATAAGCTTGCTTTTGCTGTAGTTTTCGATTCACGTGTTCAGAAACCACTTTGGCACGAGGAGAAGGGCGAGGCTCCAAAGTTGTGAGTGGTTGGGGTAGGTTGCTTCGGAGTACATGGCCAAACAATCTCTGAGCAGGAGAAAACGTGTGACCCGCAGGTGGAGTGTTACGCACTGACAGAAGTGCCAGGTCCACATCTTGAGCTGTGCGAAGGATGTGTTTGGCTGACTTTACGGCCGCTTCAGCTCGTCCGTTGGATTGTGACCAGTAGGGAGATGACGTGATGTGATTGAACTTGTATGTTGTGGCAAATTGCTTGAATAGATCAGCGGTGAATTGAGAGCCATTATCCGTTAGTAAGGTGTGAGGAATTCCGTGACGTCCGAAATGTTGCTTCGTGGCTTGTACTACAGCGGATGACTGGATAGAGGGAAGGCGATCAATTTCATAAAAGTCACTGAAGTGATCAACAGTTACCAAATAAGCAACACCATTAAGCTCGAACAAGTCTTGTGATACCAGTTGCCATGGTGAGGTAGGCACAGGGTATGGTTGAAGAGGTTCGCGGGGGTGTTGCTGCCTGTATTGGGCACAGGTAACACAGGTCTTGCACATGTCAGTAATCTGGTTGTTGATTCCTGGCCAAAAAACACAGCTGCGGGCATGTCGTAGGGTGAACTCTGGGCCACGATGAGCCACATGTAGCTTATGGAGGATGGTGAGACGAGCTGAGGAGGGAACAATGACACGCTCTTGTTTAAACAGGAGCCCATCATGTGAAGTGAGTTCATGGCGGAAAGTCCAGTATGGGCGTGCTAGCTCAGGAACTGCTGCCTTGTCATTGGGCCAGCCGGTTTCAACAAGGGATCTCAAAGTGGTCTGTTCGGGGTCAGTGAGAGAAGCAACTCTTAGCTCCTGTAGTGTTGCATCCTGAAAACCAGAGAGATCAGGGTGTTCAGCCTCAAGTTCCACGCGATAAACCAGCTCGCCATGAACTTGTTTGTGTGAGGTGGTGGGCAGAGGAGCCTGAGAAAGAGTGTCAGCAATGTGAAGTGTTGACCCCTTGCGGTACTCCACTGTGAATGTGTAGCGCTGAAGAGCAAGCATCATGCTTTGGAGGCGCCTTGGTGCAGAGGCAAGAGGACGCTTGAAGATTATCTCTAGAGGTTTGTGGTCACTGTGGACAACCACATCAGCCTTGCCAAAGAGAAGCTGGTCAAACTTGTGGAATGCATGCACAATAGCCAGAGTCTCCTTTTCAATTTGTGCATATCTTTGTTCTGTTGGAGTGAGTGAGCTCGAGCTGTAAGCTACAGGCTGCCACAAGATGTCAGTGGGGTTCGAAGAGTGGGTAGCTGGTTGTAGCAGTGTAGCACCCAGTCCATATTCCGATGCATCGACCTGTAATACCACTGGGGCGGTGACATCAAAGTAACGAAGGCAAGGTGCCTGAGCAACTACTTCTTTGGCTTGCCTGAATGCTTCGGTGTGTTGGTCAGCCCACAGAAATTCCTGATTGATGTGGGTGAGGTCCCGCAGAGGACGAACTACCTCACTCAGACGAGGACAGAACTTTGACAGGTAGGTGATGGTGCCTAGGAAACGCCGTGTTGCTGCCTTGTCGTGAGGTTGGGGCATGTTGAGAACTGCACTGGCAATCTCAGAGCTGGGTTTGAGGCCTTCAGGTGTGAGGGTGTGGCCCATGAAGGGTGCCGTGTGGGTTTTAAACTTGATCTTGTCCTGGTTGAGTCTGAGTCCATGCTGCGCGAGGCGATCCATGAGTTCTGTGACAGTGCGGTCATGGTCCTGGGTTGCTTCGGTCAGGGTTTTTCCCCTACCAATTACTATGATGTCATCGGCAATGTTAACCACACCTTCCAGGCCACAGAGAACGTCATGAATGCGGCGTTGAAATTCCTCCGGGGCTGAACTTATCCCAAAAGGAAGACGAGTCCAGCGGTAGCGCCCCCAGGGGGTGTGCATAGTAGTCAACAGGGAGGACTCCTCTGTCAGCCGGATTGTTTGGAAGGCGTCTTTGATATCAAAGGTCGAGAAAATCTTTGCCTTATGAAAGCGATGAAGATTCTCCTCCAAGGTAGGGATGGGATAAACTGGTCTCATTATTGCTTTGTTGACCGTCTGTGAGGGATCCAGACAGATGCGAACTTTAGCAGGCTTCGTTGCTGTTGCTGGTCGTTCGCGAACCACCATGTTTGAGATCCATGGGGTGGGCGCATTTACTCGAATTAGTTGGCCTGAGTGGATGAGTTTGTCAAGGGCGTTTTTGATAATAGGAAGCTTTGGGGCAGCATGCCGATGGGGAGCAGCTTGGATAGGCTTGATTGTGGGGTCCAGTGTTAATGAGAGGGGTTCCCCCAGCTCACCCAGCCCCTCAAATAAATGTGAATAGTAATGTTTAATTGATTCAAATGTCAACTCACCGAGAGGTGGCAGAGAGGGTGCAGAAGAGGCCTGAAGTTGATTGACAGTGTCAATGTCATAGTTCAAGATGCCCATGCGAGTACTATCAGCCAATCCCAGAAGCGGTGCATAATAGTTCTCTGCAGTTATGATTTGGACCACCACTTCATAGGGCTTGCCTCGGTGAGTACAATGCAGTGTGGCCTGACCTCCAGTGGGAATGATGGTTTTGGAGTAGTCAAGGAGACGAACACTGGAAGGTGTGACTTTAACTGGAGCCATTTCCTTGAGATCACTTGCGTGTATGGTGTTGCAAGAACATCCAGAGTCCACCTGAAAGCGGACAGAATGAGCCGATGCTGAGGTGAGAGAGGAGCTGAGATCTTGGTCTACAAATATGCCTCTGGGTGCAGACTGAATTTGGGCGACATCATGAATGGTGACATGAGCAGTGCTTGCCTCAAAAACAGGGTCGGCCTGAGCCACTACATTGGCAGTTGATTTTTTTTTTTATAATTTTTTTTATTTCTCTTTTTACTTACAATACGTAACACTATCAAAAATATTATGGTACAAGCACTTACAATACGAAAATACAAACAAAAAATAAGCTGTAAAGTGTTTATAAAAACAAAGAGCCAGGCCAATAAGGATAAATTAACAACGCACGCTGGGTATGCTTAAGTATCTTGTGTATTATGTCGGTAATATAGTATAATATAATGTAGTGAGCGGCAAAAATGAAAGACGCGTTGATCAAGTATGTAATGGAAAGAGGGATTAAGAAAGAGTCGAAATAAATGCCTCCCATTTTGCATAATGCTTTGAGAGAACATCGTTTTTCCTAGCAACATAAAGTTCTAATTTGTAGGTAGCTTTCAATTTAACTTTAAAAACTTCAAGTGATGGTTCTTTTTTATCTAATTTGCACCTATAAATAAAAAATTTTCCTAATAAAAGTATGTGATTTATTATCATAAAGTCTTTATGAACATTAAATTTACCAAAAAAGACATCATGAAAAGAAATGTCCTTTACTTCATTACTAAAAAGGGCTATCCACGATAAAACCTCTTTCCAAAACATATCTACAACTTTACAAGAGAAAAATAAATGCTCTGGGCATTCCACTTCATTTTTACAAAACGTGCAGTACGGGGAGTCTATAATTTTGAAGGCAAACAGTTTATCATTCATATATATAATACGATTTAAAAACTTGTATTGAAAAGCTCTCAATTTTGTATCAAGAGAAACCTTAAAAGGCAAAGAGTATATTTTTGTCCACTCACCCAGAAGGCTTGGATATTCGCCTTCCCATTTGGCTTGAGCAGTAGGCGGGGTTGACTTATAGGAACAAAATTCCCTGTACACATCTTTTGAACGGATATTAAGAATGTCTATTATCTCACCCTTTACTGACAAAAAATGAAAGCTTTCTTTCAACGGTAATGGTGGAGTAAACACATTTCCTTTCATAATAGAGCGCCACTCACTAGGTAATGTATTAACTATACCCATCAAGACGAAAAGCTGACTTTGAGATAATTGGGCTTGTACAACTTTCTCACTTTTAAGGAATACGCGGTCATTCGAGATTAAGTCACCTACTTTAAGTATTCCACATTTGTGAAACACGGGTTGATATATTGATTTACCATCTCTAAGTATATTCTTATTATTCCAAATCACTTGATTCATTATATCACCATATGATTCAACATCTGTCTTAGTAAGAGAAGTCCATACGTCTAAACAGTCTTTGTAAAACGCCAGAAGGGATACGGGCAATTTACAAGTATCAAACTGGCACTTCAGAACAAATTTACCACCCAAATTCCTTAAATAGTGATCCAACAAGATTTTCCAGGGACTAACATAGTCTTCAATGTACTTCTTTAAACACATTATTCTTTGGGCTTTGATCATACATTCAATATCGAGCATCTTAAGACCACCATGTTCAATATCATTGATCAACGCAGAACGCTTAACTTTGTCTTTGCCATTCCAAATAAAACCGTACAATTCTTTGTTCACAGCTTGAATAAGATCCTTTGAAACATAAACTAGAGCTGCTTTTGACATAAATTTTGGAATGGCAAAAGTTTTGACTATTTGAATTTTTCCCACGAGTGTTAGTCCTCGCCACTTCCACATGTTAAGTGTTTTCTTGACAGAATTTAAAATTCCCTCAAAATTGTCTTTTTTCCTCAATAACTGGTTATAACTGAAATACACACCTAAGATTTTTAATGATGTCTTGAATTCATAGGGAAAAGATTCTAGTTTCTTTGGACCTAGACAGAAAAATTCAGTCTTTTCTGAGTTGACCTTAAGACCAGAAATAGCAGTGAAGTTTCCTAAGCTGGTATTTAATTGCTCATAAGACGATCTATTTTTCACAAAGCAAGACAGATCATCGGCGAATAATGCCAATTTGACCTCCTCCTTTCCAATTTTAATCCCTTCAATCTTCTCATTTTGTCTAATGCTACATGCAAGAACTTCTAAACTTAAGATGAATAGCAATGGTGATAAAGGGTCACCTTGTCTCACCCCTCTTTTAATCATAAAATAATTTGAAGCGAAGTGGGAGGCGCAGTGGCCTAATGGTTAGTGCGCTGGACTCTGGATCGGACGGTCCGGGTTCGAGTCCTGGCCGGGCCACTGCGTTGTGTTCTTGGGCAAGACACTTTACTCTCACAGTGCCTCTCTTCACCCAGGTGTATAAATGGGTACCGGCGAATTTACTGCTGGGGGGTAACCCTGCGATGGACTAGCATCCCATCCAGGGGGAGTAGAAATACTCTCTGTCGCTTCATGCTACAGAAACCGGGATAAGCTCCGGCCTGATGGGCCACTAGGCCCGACTGCAGACTTACCATTGTTAATTACGCAACTAGACACTCTTGAATAAAGAGTGCGAATCCATTGAATAAAAGATGAACCGAAATTGAATTTTTGGAGAACTTTAAATAGAAACTTATGATTTACTGAATCAAAGGCTTTTTCAAAGTCTATTGTAATCAGGATTCCTGCGTTATTCGTATGTTTAGTATATTCAATTACATCCTCTATTGTTCTTACAGCATCAAAAATCGATCTTCCTTGTACATAGGCATTTTGATTACAGTGAATCAATTCTGGTAGAATTGATTCCAAACGTTTGGCCAGGGCTTTGGAGGCAATTTTTGTGTCGACATTGATTAATGATATTGGTCTCCAATTTTTGATAAATCTTTTGTCCTTACCCTTTTTTTCCAATAAAGTAATGACTGCTTGTTTTTGGGAATTCGAGAGTTCTCCATGATCGTGTGAATAGTTAAAAGAGGCAACTAAATGCTTCCCAAAGATTGGCCAAAATGCTAAATAGAACTCTGCTGTAAGACCATCATTGCCGGGCGTTTTGTTCTTTTGAAAAGTTTTTAATGAGTTATAACATTCACTTATAGCAAGTTTTTCTTCACATTCAAACTTTTGCGCATCAGAGAGCTTGGGCATGGAAATTCCTCTCAAAAAAGAATCTGTTTGTGTTTCACTCCACGAGTCAGGATTTTCCTGGTATAAATTTGAATAAAATCTACAAAGTTCATTTAAAATGGATTCAGGATTTGTTGTTTGAGTTTGATCATTAACAAAACATTTTCGCAAGGAACTTTTTTTCCCTCTTGAACTTTCTAAATTTAAAAAGTACTTGTTACTTTTTTCTCCCTGTTTATACCACCTTGCTCTTGATCGAACTATTGCTCCTTGAGCGATGTAATCATAGAGAAGGTCATATTCAGTTTTCAAAATCTCCAATTCCTTCATATTTTCAGTTGACGGATCCTCATCATATAGTTCTTGACAATGTTGTAGCTTTTTCTCGGTCTCTGACAATTTCGCTTTCCTTTCTCTTGCCTTTTCTTTACTATAAGCAATGGTGACCTGCCTTATTTTATACTTAATAAGATCCCAAAATACTCTGGGGTCCACAACCTCTTTGAATTCTTCTAGCCATACGGGATAATTGTTTTTTATCAGAGCCACATAATCGCCATCGTTCAATAAACTTGCGTTAAACTTCCAAAAGGAAGGACCATGTGTTTGGTTCTCAATACTTTTAATAACCAGTACAATTGCCGAATGATCGGATTTGATTGAGGGTATAATAACAGTCTGATCAACATCCTCTTGAAGAGCATCATCAACTAACCAAAAATCAAGCCTTCTTTGCACTAACGGTTTTTTCTGACTCCACGTAAAACGTTTCAGTGTCGGGTTTCTAACTCTCCAAATGTCAACTAAGTCATGTGTCAGGCAAATATTCTCGATTAAATTTACCGTTTCCTTTAGTTTTGGATTACCGCCCTGGCTGTCAAGCTTCGAATCGAGGATAACATTGAAATCTCCACCAGCTGCAATCCTACATTCGTCATCAATATCCATTCTATCCAGTTCATCTTTGATCTGGTCAAAGAATAAAATTTGTTCGCTCGTTTTGTTTGGAGCATAAACGTTTAAAAAAACAAATTTCTGGTCTTGCACTATCGCTTCCAAAAGAAGGAACCCTGACTATCTTGACGCACGGATTTTAATTCAAATTCTAAGGAATTTTTAACTAATATAAGAACACCCCTGCTATGCTCAGAACCATGGGAAAAAAACATATCACCTTTCCATTGCATTTTCCAACTGTTTTCTATCTCCTTTGTACTATACGTTTCTTGCAAGAAACAAATATCTGCTTGTTGATTCATAAGCCATGCAAAAACGGCTTTACGTTTTTCAAATGACCGAATCCCCCGAGCATTTAAAGACAAAAGTTTAAAATTTATGCCCATACGTTTTCGAATTAATTGTAATCACCCAGTCTTGCCACTTAACATCATAAACACTTTTTGTAGCCTTTCTTAATTTGAAAAACATTAAATAACCAAAAATTTTGTCCCGAAACTGGCCTGTCCTACAAGTAAGCTTACCAAAAAATAAAGAAACAAAACACACACGGTAACAACACATACAAAGGGGCAGCCAGAGAAAACTGTATTGCTGCCATTGAACGAATCGAGGTGGCAAAATTACAGCTAAACAAACAATAAAGACCCGTACATACCGAGAAAACATAACTAATGTAGAGCGAAGAAAAATATTATTTCTTCTGAAATTTAGGAATTAAGCTTACTCCATGCACATTATCCTATTTAATTTGCCAAATATAGACCTAGGCCGTGAGATGACAGACTGGTAATTATGGTAACTTAGATAATCTTTTACAAAGCAATCAGTACTCCGTCAACATACAATTTGTCCGGCTCGGCCCGACTAAAATAGGCTCGCTTACCATCTTTTCTTGCGTCGGAAAGTTTCTTCCCAAGCTCTTTTCTTCTTCTTACAATTTCTCTCGGAAAGTCTGCAGAAATTCCATATCCAGTTTCCTTTAAATCCCTGGCTTTTGAAAAAATACACTCTCTATCACTGTAGCGAAGAAAACGAGCAATTATTGGTCTTGGACGTCCATCATCATTTATTTTGCCTACTCTATGGACTCGCTGGAATTCGATGTCCCCTGAGTCGATTTCTAGTTTACTCTCCAAGAAAGATTTTAGGACGCTAAGTGAATCTTCCTGTTCCTCTGCTTCGTGAATTCCGTAGAAACGCAAATTTTCACGCCTTGAATAAACTTCGGCGTATAATAATTTATCTTCGAGAGCTTGATACCGCGTTTTACATGCCTTCTCACAATTCTCTTTCACTTTTTCGTTGGCAGAGTTAAGCTCATTCACTTGCTTGTTGAGTTCTTTCAGGCCATCTTCCATCTCATTCACTTTCACCCTTGTTTCAGACTGATTCGCTTCTAGTTGATAGACTCGAGCGTCCAGCTTGTCAAATTTCTTCTCTAGATTGAAGACAGAGGAGGTAATCTGTTCTAACTTTTTGTCCATTTTCGCCATCTGTGCGAGGACGCAGTCAATTTTTGACGCAAGGTTTTCTGTCATTCCTAAGGCGTCTAAAATTTCGTCAGACGAGGAATCAAGTAGACTCTCACTCGCAGAAACTTCTCTGACCTTTTTCTCGTCCGGAGAGCGTAACTCACCTTCTGATACGCTTGAAACGCTTGACTCGTCTTTGCGGTTTTTTCTTTTGCCGGACATAAGTTGTTCTGGCCAATATTTAGTTATTATAAAGCTGTTTACAAAACGAAAAGTGCGGAGTAGCTTTCTGCACGTCTACTCCCTCCGCATGCCTCGACCCAGTTGATGCTCGGCAGACTTGTTGCCAGTGGCCCCTTTTTCCACAGCGGTGACAGGTATCATTGGCTGCAGGGCAGTTGCGACGAGCTGCGTGTGCGTTGCGGCCGCACCAGAAGCAGATCAGCGAGCCACTGGTCGATCGAGCAGGTGGTCCTGGTAATTGTAATTTTATCAATGACTACATTCTTTCTTGTAAGCTGAAATATTGATGACAACATTGCTGGCTTTCTAGCAGAGTATCTGGACCCTTTGTTAATCATTTAAGGAGGAATGTAACCTTAACCATTAAATCCCTTCCTGAGTACCCATCAACATTTTTCCTAAACAATCCTCTGCTTGTTAGTACGGATAAGCTCACAACATTTCCTGGGGACAATAGGATTGCACTGTATAGTTTTCCAAAGGTAGCTATTTTGGTTGAGTCCATCTCTTCCACTTGATGCACCTGCTCTGTTTCTGGATCCCCATTAAGGGTTTTGAGGACATGCATTTTGTCATTGAGGGCACCTGAAAGGAACAAATCTGATTAGTTATTGTTATTATTATTTTGTTTTGCAATTAATCATTCTGGTTAATTTGGTTATGTTGATTCATTTTCAAGTTTGTAATGGTCTTAAGGCGTGTTATATTATTTATTTATTTGTAAAATTTTTCCTTCTTATCAGGAATTAGTGTAAAGGTGTAGGGGTGGCACAGGCATGTGATTGTCTGCATCACTCAATGCACCCAAGGTTTGACACTGGTGTTGACATGGTATGTGTTGGGGATTTGTATTGGTTGCCTGATTTTATTCCACTAGAGTAACCCACATGTATAAATTCCAAATTGATATCTATTAGGAAGACAAGTAGTGCCTTAAGTGTATTACATATTACCCATTGTACTTGTTGTGTTTTTAAATCATAATTCACAATTTGTTCCGTGGTCTTTTTGTGTAATTTGATATTTGCAATACTATTTTTTGTTTTCCTTTTCGTTGCATGTTTGTGTATTATTTTAAAAGGAATTGGCAATTTGTACTCACCCAATTGTGACAGGCATGTATTTATGATCGAATAGGCAACATTTATGGCCTGTGGTCCTACTGTTGTATCACTGCTGCTGGCGTTGGAATTAACTTAAGTTTCCCCATTGTCTTCCTCTGCGGGTTCGTCCTCTTTATTGACCTCATGAGTCATTAGTAGGGTGCATGTCTATGTTGTCATCTTTGTCTGGATTGACCTCATTGGGTTGATTGTTGTCACCACACATTGTAAGAAGAATTTGAACCGCAACTGACAACCTTAAAAGGTGGGACTTTCCTCTTGAACATAAGCCTATTAGAGAGTCAGATTAATGTTAATTTTTTTTTGTAGTTTTCATTCTGATTGTGTGGTCTGCTTTTGCATCATAACAAGACGACAACAAGAATATAAAATATTTCAGTCAACAGTCTGAAATGTTGGCTGCAGGCTTCAAATATTTATTAGTATAGTTCATTTTAAGGGTAATTTTGATCGGAATAATTAAATACTATTTCTAACCTCCAACAAGGGCATCATGCGGGTATTTTTTGCATACGGCCATTTCCCATCATCATGGATAGCCTCGAAATGGGATTGTGCCTCGTCAGTTAAAACATATTTGGTTCGCTCAACAAAAACCGTTGTCATTTTGTCTCCTTCTTCTATGGCGTATGTTTATTCCCTCTCAATGTAGAGGTCTGTGAGAGCTTGCACTGGAAATGATAAAAAGAAAAATCCTTTTTTGTGTTAATTTTAACAATATTGCCTGAATTTGTGATTGTTGTGTCTTACAATTGGTTTATGGTAGTTGTGGTTTTAATCTCTTCAATTTAATTATTATTTTTATGGTACGCTTTGTATTGATTGTATTTTTCATTTTTATGTTTTCCTGTAGTGTAATTACTATGATATTATTGTTATCAGAAATGTATATTAATGTTAGTTTATTTGTCTTACCTAGTCGGTTTTGGAATTCTTTGACTCTTTGAGATTCTTGTGGTGTTAACATTGAGTCCTGCATGCGACAGAAAATGGGTTCTGGAAAATACCACATTATGCGTGATGTAAAACCCTTTGCATTGTTTTGTATGTCTTCAATGATTGGCAATGCTGCCTGTGGTTGCGTAAATCCAACCATGGTGAAGCTGGTTTGTGTCATGCGAAAGTTGGCATTTCCACCCACTGCAATTGAGGATAGTATTGTTTGATATGACAAATCACAATTTTAGCAATCCTGAAATTATGTTTTCATGGTTTGTAAGCTTAGTGATATTATGTCAGCCATACTGGATTCATGTTGAAATCCTAGTTAAAAAATTCCCCCTCTCTTCCACTGTGGTCTTTGAAGTAGAGAACTCTTATGGAATTTCACTCTCTTTTCATTTGCTGTTGTAAATGAACATTAAATACACTTTTTTATTAAAGGGGTTATGAACTTACACGTCTCTCTTGTCTTTGCCTTGCCAGTGTACATTTGCAGGAAGTCTTGATACTCTTTTGTGTCAGACACTTGCATTTTTGCTGATGAATAGATGTTCATCGTTGAAAAGAAAGAAAGTAACTCGTCAAACAGGCCCATGCATCTCCTGCCTGCATTTGCCAAAATTTCCCCCAGCTTGTCCGTACAATGGGGAAGAAAGATCGTTTTTGGCTTAAGTCCTCTTTGGGCAGCTGTATGTTGTAGTCTATGCATTAGGTCATACAGGAACTGGTGGTATGTGCTTTTGCACCTTCCTACATCAAAAGAAGATTCGAGAACTGTTATTTTCTTTGTAAATTTAACTCATTGGACGTCGTCCATAAAGCAGTTGTAAACTGCAACACTTGTCCCAGACTTCCAGTTTCTCGATTGTTGTACTATTAAGCACTGGAAACAAGTTTTAAATCCAATATGGCTTTCATGAAGTAAACAGGGTTTTATAATCAAAACGTCATAAAATGACTTCCCAGCCGTAAAAAGACTGAGAAAACTGATTAACGTATGAACTTGAGAAATGAAGAAACACTCCCCTGTGGTTCGTGTTTTTATCATTTCCCTTGTGTTCTCCAATGCCCGTTCTGTTTTATGACACTATAATACATGGCTTAGGGTTCTTTGATTATTCTTGGTTTTCACCCACGTGACCTGTAAATTGACCACGTGCAGCGTCCGCCATATTAATGCCCCTGACATGTAAACAAAGCTGACTCGAAGAGACGCGCGACTGGAGAAAGACTGAGATGTAACAATGGTTATGTGTATTGTTGTAGGCTGTGCGAGCAAAAGCGATACAGCAAAAGGAGTTGGTATGTTTCGTATACCTTCGGTTCTTTATAATCAAGGTGAAGAAACGGAGGCGCGAGAAGTGGATTTCTGCGATTAGCGGAGACAATGTGAAATACAAGGACATCTTAAAGAGTCAAAGAGTTTGTGGCCGCCACTTCGTGTCTGGGAAAGCTTCCCAGTGCTGGGATAAACACAACGTTTATTGGGCTCCGAGTTTAAACCTTGGCAAAAAGAGATACGGAGAAAAAAGCTCAGAGGCGGCGACTGAGCGGGCTGAAAGAGCAAAAGCTTGAAGGAAGAGTGCCTTAGAACAACAGCAACTCGAGGCGGCGAAGAAAATGGCACTTCTGAATGAAAGCGGTCCACGGGTTGTGGATATAAATTTTTCCAGCGATTCAGCAAGTACCTCGGGAGATGTTGAAGCGATGGAACTCGGGCATGAAGATGCTCCAGTTGTTTGTGCTAACGAAGCAGAACAAGAAGAAGAAAGTATGGCAACTGGTGCAGAAACACAAACAGAAGCATTCGATTATTTATATCAAAAAACTGTAGGATGTGAAGCGCCCGACAAGGACGCTGAAACCCAAACAGAGGCATTCGATTATTTATATCGAAAAACTGTCGGATGTGAAGCGCCCGACAAGGACGCTGAAACCCAAACAGAGGCATTCGATTATTTATATTGAAAAACTGTCGGATGTGAAGCGCCCAACAAGGACGCTGAAACCCAGACAGAAGAATTTGACTATCTTGTCCCTAAAAGTAGCGGCTATCAAGCACCAGACAGGGAATTCTTTAAAGGTGACGAGAAGGTGCGTTTTTACACAGGTCTGCCTTCATACGAAGTACTCTTGGTGACATTTGAACATGTTGCTCCTTATGTCACTCGCCGTTTTCACTCATTAGACAGATTTCAAGAATTTGTGCTGGTTTTGATGAAACTTCGGTTAAATGTGCCACTTCAGGACTTGGCGTACCGATTTAACATATCTTTGACCACAGCCTCTAGAATTTTTTCATCTTTGATGGTGGTGCTGGATGCCAAGTTGTCTACTCTTGTTTTTTGGCCTGAAAGAGAACAGTTGTGGAACACAATGCCAGTTTGTTTTCAGTATGCTTTCGGAAAGAAAGTTACTGTGGTAATCGATTGTTTTGAGGTGTTTATCGAACGTCCATCAAACTTACTTGCAAGGGCCCAAACATTCTCCTCATATAAGCAACACAACACTATAAAAATACTCATTAGTATTTCCCCTCAAGGAAGCATATGTTTTGTGTCAGAAGCGTGGGGAGGTCGCACTTCTTCTATAGTTACCATATTGGTTTGATTAAGTGCCTTGAAAAAGCGCCCACTCTAATGGTCCAAAAATTTAATGTGCCCTAAGAGCTTAATTAAAGAAATACGGTACGCAAAAAGACATGGCGACTGGTACATTTACCCATTTTTCATTGTGCACAAAAAAAATTAAAAAGCTTTAAGAAAAATTCATAAAAGTTCTAAAAACTGGGAACTTAGCACAAACCATGCTGTTGGTATGGGGACCAATTCCTTAAAAAAATGGCTTGCTAGTTTTCTACTGGAAGTGTTAGGTTCGCAAGGTATTGTGGTAAAATGTCCAGCCACCATTTTTTCTTAAATATTTGTTTGAAATCAACTTTTTGGCCATTGCTTGTGTTCATGGCCGACACAAAAGGCACTGTTATTTTGCAGTCTACTGTACACTCAAATGAAAACATGCCAAAAAAACCGGTGTGCGACAAATGCAGACTTGCAGACTCGCACTTGGGTTAGCCAAAATAGCACTCCGGTTAGGTTGTTTAGGTTAGCTATCAGTGATGGTAAGGGTAACAGGATATATAATCTGCCAGTCTTCCAAGTCTACAGTCTGCATATGTAGCACACCGCAAAAAAACTACATGTAGAGAGACTCTTGCACACAGGATGAGGGGCCTGGCTTTTTCTCAATTTTTAAAAGGGCCCCCTTTAATTTATGGTATGATAAAACATCTTGTAAATACATTTATCATCATCAGTATTATTACTATTTTTGTTCTTATTATTATTAATATAATTTTCACCAAAGAGTAGGGTTTTAAAATCTTGCACATGCCATGTTATAGACATGGGAAGCCAAATGTTGTTTCCCTCTTGTCAAGAATTTAATGCAAGTACATTGAAATAAATAGCTTTAATTCTTGTTTGACCATAAAAGTATTACATATTTGATGATTTATTTGATAAAGAC
>OX393565.1:15101241-15111241 GCA_947652115.1 Blastomussa wellsi | reverse complement strand
ATGTTGCTGAGCGCGGCACTATATGGGTAGAGACAGCCTCGAGGTGGAACGAACCAATCAGCGACGAGATGACGTCGCAGCCTCGATACGGTGGAACCAATCAGCAACGAGATGACGTAATGGCTTTCCGGTCCCCCACTCCACAAGGGAGCGTATTAATTTCCAGTCCTTTCGCTAGATGGGGCACTCCCACGACTCGGCCTGGAACCGATGAGGAAAGGATAGGCAGATACACCGCCTGGAAGACATCGTGAACGAGAACTGAGTTTTTGAATTACGCGCCTCTTATACTTTTTTTTCTTTTAAAAAAAGAACCGGAAATAGGGGGTGGGGGCCCATCCCCCTAACAGAGTGGAAAATGGCTACGAGTGCGATACCCTATAAAAGTAACTACGTCCAAACGGTCTCCAAAGTCTTTTGTTGCAAGATGCCTATACCCAGACCCCTTTGTGCTATGTGTTTGGAGATGGTTGTGCTGATCCAACGTACGCTGCCCGAGTCCAATTTTCGTGCTTCGCTTGTCTCGAGTGGGGGAAGACTGCCCAAGTGAAGGGATACCACGACAAAATGAAAAGAATCGAAAAGATGAGAAGAGAGTTGAGTTATTTGCTTAAGAAGTGTAACACCCTGTTGTCAGGAGGAGGAGGTGCGCAGTACGATATTATCGTGGGTAACCACACCCTTCAGGAGGCCACTGAACTTAAGATCAACGAGGCCCAAGAACTTTTGAAAGAGTGTTGAAGGACATTTTTTAATTGCAAACAATGTAAATATTTTTCGAACTACAACAATTGTCAATGTTTACAATAAAAGATTTTATTGCGTTATTTAAAACTTGAGTTTTTTCTTGGCTTGCATGATACGTCTTACGATGCGTTCTGTCATGGTTTTCTTGCCGGGTAACTTGTTGATCGCACTTATCATCTTAGCGTCCGCTACCCACTTGTCTTGTAGGTTCTTGGCACGAGAATAATCGATGTCGTGGGTTCTCGCAATCCGATCCAGACAATTGATGCCTTTGTCGCCTCGTTTTAGTCTCTTTTTCAAATGAGTGCAAGGTCCCATGAACTGATATCCGGGCCAATGAAATTCCATGCCGGTTCCATGTTGAATCCCCATCCACTAGTCATTTTCCTCTTCCTCGTACGACGCTTCTTCTTCTTCGTCGGTTTCGTCATACTCGGGCTCTAAAGGACGTCCCAGTTTCTTGCCTTTGTGCCAATCTTCCCACTCGGGTGCCGGTTTCAATCGCTCGGCTTCTGTTTTTCTCTTCCTCTTGAACAGACCTGTCAGTTTTTCTTTGAAAGTCGATTTTGGTCCTTGGCCTGCGTGGGACGTGGACGGTGTGACAGGTTGTCGTTTGATCGTTTTCTTGCGTGGAACTGATTTGGATTGCGTCGAGGATTCCTTTTTAACTACTACGGCGGGCGTTGCTACTGTTGCTGCTGCAGCTGTCGCCTTGTTGGCTTTGACGATTTGTTTCAAGGGGGCATTTAAGAGCACGTCGTTGTCGTCGTCATCATCGTCGGGTGCACTGTGAACAGTCACGGGTCCTCGTCGGATGCGTCGGCCGAGTTTGCCCACTTCCTTGGCAATCGGTTTGGTTTTCTTCACGGCCATACCCGAAGGTAAGTGTTTCTCCGACAACTGTTTCTCGGCAGACAATCAAGCCGCCTTGTTCAATAGTGCGCTCTGTGTCAACTTGCCTTTGTAGTGATCCGTCAATTGGTCGAACTCCGAGGACGGCATCATGAGCACTTCTCGCGTCATCTGCACACTCCTTGCACAACTTGCACGTTTTACCTTGGGCAACGACTCTGAAGTCGGGACACAAACGTTCGTCCGCGTACTTCCAGGAGGTGTGTTGTCGGCGTAGACCGTGGTAGGCTTTATACCATTGGTCTCTGTTTTCTTCTACGCATTCCAAATGTTCTCGTAGCTCTCTCGTTTCCGAAAATCGGTAGGCCATGCGTTGCTTCCACCCTTTTAACCGCTCTTGCAGTGACATGCTTTGAAGACGTTGCGTAGACCGTTCCAAAACCCGCTACCTTGTTGCTTCAACAGTTGTTCGCATCGTCGTTTGACCGAGTGTTCGCGTAGTTTTGTTTTATGAGGTCGTAACTTCTGTATCGCTCGTTCGCTCACCGGGATGTTTTGCTTGAGCAGATTCAAGACCATTTCGCTGACGGCGTTGATCTGATCGGCATTGGCGTGCATCAACATGTCTTGTCGCCTGTACCGGTCCGCCTCGTTCAGGATGGACATCAGGAAACGTTTCTCCTTACGTAACAGTCTCATCATACTTCCCACGGAGCAGAGCGTCTTTTGTAACTACCCGTTACACCCTTGACACCCATTCTTTTATACCTCTTGTCCTTCACCGCCTCGTTGTCGTCTTCTGCGTCATGTCTTAGTCCTCCTTTTCATCCCCCAAAGCCTTTTACGATGCGCGAGATGACTTTTGCCTGTTTCTTGGCTCCAGAACTCAATTGTGACCGTTAGGGGGCTTTTCGTTTTCTTTTTCTTCTTCTTTCTAACGTCTCCAATCCTTTTTTCGCACCGTACCCTGCAGCTCCGGACAGAGCACCCGCTACTATGGCCTTTCCTCCGGCCACCAAAGCTGGAATGAGTGCCGCCAGGGGAAAGAGTCCTCCTTTTTGTCTCTTTCACGTTGTTCGTCTACCACGACCTGTTCGTCTCCCCTTCATTGCCGAAACTGATTCTCACACCGTCGTGCTCTCGCCTTTATCCACGTGATCGTAACTAATTGTTTTATCATAGTCTCGCATGCACTTGTCGGACACGGGCGGGGTGAAATCGGTGATGGTGTCGTCCAAGGTTGGCATCTTGATCAAGAATCCGTCCAACTCGTCCATGGGAAGATCTCGTGCGTAGGTTCTCAACTCGATTAACGTCTTGTCGTAGGTGGTGTAGGCAAAATGACACATGTCTACTTTGAACGAAAACTTTTTGAAATCGTTCCATCCCTTGACCACGTTACCTGCCGCCGACAAACAAGCGATCAGGATACTGTTTTCCAACACGGAACCCACGACGATCCCTGCTGCCACTACGATTAAGGCCAACGCGTTCAAACAACCGTGACACCGTTTGAAATGGTAAAACATCTGACGATGACACCACCATTGACGATGGTAAAATGCAAAGAGTCCGTCCAACTTGTACAATAATTTGCGGTCCAAGGGGCACTTGGCGTGGGTCCCGTTCAAGAGTGAGACCTGTCGTTCCATCTCAATCGCTCACTCGCGTAGAAGTGCGTCGCATGCTCGGTCTGCCTCCGTCTTTGTAGGTCGTGGTGATGGTGTTGGTGGTCGTGATGCCGGCGATGCGTCGTCCAGCTGCCGATTGACTTTGATCGTTTAACAACAGTTGCAATTGTCGCTGCAAGTCGTCTTGATTTATTCTCGTCGGTCTTCTAGGTGTACTGCTGCTGCTGCTACTGCTACTCGAGGGAAGACGCCTACGAGGGCTCTTGTGCGGGACCGTGGGTCTCGCGGGTTGTGTACCTACGCCTGCAGGAGAAGGAGTTGAGAAAACGGGTGTGGGTGGAGAACCTACGCCAGGCGTGCCGTAGCCGTTTTGCATCATCTGGTCCACGTGTGTGGGACTCAAGGCAGCCATGATGTCTTGGTCTCCGGCCACCAAAGCTGGAATGAGTGCCGCCAGGGGAAAGAGTCCTCCTTTTTGTCTCTTTCGCGTTGTTCGTCTACCACGACCTGTTCGTCTCCCCTTCATTGCCGAAACTGATTCTCACACCGTCGTGCTCTCACCATTATCCACGTGATCGTAACTAATTGTTTTATCATAGTCTCGCATGCACTTGTCGGACACGGGCGGGGTGAAATCGGTGATGGTATCGTCCAAGGTTTGCATCTTGATCAAGAATCCGTCCAACTCGTCCATGGGAAGATCTCGTGCGTAGGTTCTCAACTCGATTAACGTCTTGTCGTAGGTGGTGTAGGCAAAATGACACATGTCTACTTTGAACGAAAACTTTTTGAAATCGTTCCATCCCTTGACCACGTTACCTGCCGCCGACAAACAAGCGATCAGGATACTGTTTTCCAACACGGAACCCACGACGATCCCTGCTGCCACGACGATTAAGGCCAACGCGTTCAAACAACCGTGACACCATTTGAAATGGTAAAACATCTGACGATGACACCGCCATTGACGATGGTAAAATGCAAAGAGTCCGTCCAACTTGTACAATAATTTGCGGTCCAAGGGGCACTTGGCATGGGTCCCGTTCAAGAGTGAGACCTGTTGTTCCATCTCAATCGCTCACTCACGTAGAAGTGCGTCGCACGCTCGGTCTGCCTCCGTCTTTGTAGGTCGTGGTGATGGTGTTGGTGGTCGTGATGCCGGCGATGCGTCGTCCAGCTGCCGATTGACTTTGATCGTTTAACAACAGTTGCAATTGTCGCTGCAGGTCGTCTTGATTTATTCTCGTCGGTCTTCTAGGTGTACTGCTGCTGCTGCTACTGCTACTCGAGGGAAGACGCCTACAAGGGGTCTTGTGCGGGACCGTGGGTCTCGCGGGTTGTGTACCTACGCCTGCAGGAGAAGGAGTTGAGAAAACGGGTGTTGGTGGAGAACCTACGCCAGGCGTGCCGTAGCCGTTTTGCATCATCTGGTCCACGTGTGTGGGACTCAAGGCAGCCATGATGTCTTGGTCTCGTATGTCGTCCATGGCTTGCAACTGTTGACGATCCACTGCAGACGGATCCAAACCTAGGGTGTTGATGGGATGAGGGCTCAAAGGCGACATGGTTAACGCCATGTGAATGAGGTCTCCCATCGACGGTACGTCGGGAGATCTGCCCACGCCCGCCGAAGGTAACACTTCCTCAGCCATCGCGTAACAATTGAATCGATTCTCTGAAGTGAGTCTCGTTATATGCTCGTATCAGATAGTCCACATCCTCCCACGTCTTACACGTCGTCACCAATCGCGTCATGGCGTCGCGATCCATGTCGTCGGGCTTCATCTGTCTCAAGTGTCGCCTGCATCGGTGCAGGAACCTGCACCACGACACGTCGCGGATGGGGGTGTCTTTTTCTTCAAGAAGAAAGAACGTCTTCTTCAAACTGATAACATCGCACATATCCCTTGTCTTTTAACAAGTGGCTGAGGAGTCGTCGATCGTCGCTGCTGGCAGGATGCAAGTCCAAGACCATGTAACCGAAGGGCTTGTCCGTCACTCGTCTGTACCTGTCGTGCACGTCTTTCCACTTATTCGGAAACGCTTGAAGCACCAAGTTTCGAAATCCCAATTGGTCGCGAGGGTTCTTGAACGCTACCACGTAATGCGCGTTTCTGGAAATGCTCTTGGCGTACTTGCCGGACGGGAACATGTCTTGACACAAGTACAACACCGTGATGTTTTGATGATGAGAGTGTTTGGTGAATAGATCGAGCACGCGTTTGTCGCTGCCTCCTTTGTCCATCAAATCGTCCATCACCAGTACGCCTCCTTTGGGAAACCACTTTTTAAAATCGTTCGTGTCTGGAATGCCTTCGTGGAATTTGATGGCTCTTCGCTGCATGTCCTGGAATTTGTCCTGCCACGCGCCGTAACAGTATCGTACGACCTGGGGAGACGACCCGAACAAGTCAGCGTTTTCCATCAAGAGTTTGGAAGGGAAGACCGTCTTACCGCAGCCCGACGGTCTCACGATCAAGATGCTGCACGGACAGTTGAAGGTGAACGCTTCACCTCGATCCATGGGTACAGAGTGACTACAGGGTTCGTTTTCACACGTCTTTATTCGCAAAACAAGTGATTTACACCTCCGTGCGATTGCACGGTGTTCTGAACGTGAGGTCGTTTACAAACGTCTTGCCATCCTAAGGCTCTTACTATTTTTTCTCGTAACATCTGGCCTACTTTGTGGTCGTTGGCCGCGTAATCGTGTTTGGAGAATCGATTGCATGCTTTCGTTTCTGGCTTTCGAACTCAAATACAACAGGGCGTAATCGCCGCAACTCTTGCTGAACAGCGACTGTAAACTCTGTACGTTTCGGATCACGTACTTCCAATGTTTCTTTAACCACGCTTGCAATGGTCCCGCGGTCTGGTACGCCTCCAGAGGTAACGCGTAACTGTCCATCACCTTGCACATGTTGCCTTCGGTCCACATGGAGATCCAATGGTGACCAGGTAAGTCGCACGGATCCGTGTTGGCGAGGTGTCGACAGTAATTCGTCGCACGCCACGGCCCCGTGAGAATGCGGTTTCAACACGGGGTCTGCTTCTGCCAAATGGTCCAACTGCACGTTTTTCAGGGCCACGCGTTCCATCAGCGTTCGTACACGTTGTACAGGACGGCTTTGTTGGCGTCGACTTCTAACAGGTTTTCGAATTCGCCGTACACCACAACGGTGATGTTGACTCCTGGATTGGCACCGAAATTCAGGACCAGCTGCACCTCTCCGCTCTGTTTGGGATTCAACACGGGACTGTCCAAACATCCGTTGGCTGCATTGTCAAATACGAAGAGTGTGCTGTTCCTGCCTTGTCCCCATTCCTCGCTCCTCACCATGTTTCCTTTCTTTCGGTACAGACACCCCATGGCTTGCAGGAACCTGAAATATCCTCTCAGATCCTTGCTGTCGTCGTCGTGCACCAGTTCCAACATCTCGTACGGGTACTCTTCTCCTCTCACAAATTGGCGAATGCTGCTCAAGCTGAATTTCTGGAAATTGAAGGGGTTGGTGGCCAACGTGCCGGTGAAAGCCGCCATCGACACCATACCCACCACCAAGCGATTGCGGATGCGTCCTTGAAACAGGTTGTTGATCTCATAGCGTTGTTGGTTGCCTTGCATGTTGTAGGTCCTGATTTCGCCTCTCACGGTGGTGTAGCTGACGGGTTTCCTGGTCGTTCTCTGTTTGTTTTCCAATTCCAAGTACACGGAGGGATTGAGTCTCAGTTGACAGAGGTACAGTCTGACTTTGACGTCTTGGCTGGTGAGTCGAGCGGCAGCTTGCCCTGCGACACCCACGGTGAACAGATCTGTGTTGTTGAAGTACATCTGGATCTAGAGTTGCACGCCTGGCACCAAGACCTTGTCCATGTGAAACACTTCGATGTGGGGCGTGAACCGCAACATGTGCACGGCACCTCCCAGATACTTGGCTCTTTCGGCTTTCAGGGCTTTCACGGTTTCTTGTTGAGTGGCCGACAGAGCTTCGAAGGCGGCGTGAGGCACGGCGGCGTCCAGGTTGTTGGCCGTCAACGTGTTGGGACAGTCGATGCCGTTGTACCAGCCTTGAGGTTTCAAGATGGTGTCCCCATCGTCTCTGTCGTGGTTCAGCAACGTTTCGAGGTAGGCCTTGTTATGGTACGTGTCGGTCTGAGGCCTGATCAAGGTTCCGTTGAGTTTGACGCTGATCTGTTTGAACAAGGTGTGCGCCAAGTTGTTGACGGGAAACACGTTGTTTGCCGCTGCGTAATTGGTACTGTCCGCTGCTTTGTTCAACCTCAATTCCACTTTGAAGTAACTGCGACTCAAATTGATGTAATCTTCTTGCGG
Source organism: Blastomussa wellsi (assembly GCA_947652115.1). Taxonomy (NCBI): domain Eukaryota; kingdom Metazoa; phylum Cnidaria; class Anthozoa; order Scleractinia; family Plerogyridae; genus Blastomussa; species Blastomussa wellsi. The sequence continues at coordinate 15,103,678 of OX393565.1, read as the reverse complement.
ATCGACCTGAAAGTCCACCGGGTTGATTCCTGTGGTAAAGGTCTGGATGGGCACCATGTGAAAACTGGAGATGCTGACATCGGTGGGTGGGACGCGGAACAGATCCAATTTCGGATTGGACACGCCCACCGATCCGGTCAGAGGCACAAGATCTGTCATTGTTTTCGTTTGCGTTGACGTCTGGGAATGAACGTACCTCCGCATTGACCTCGGTTTTTTATAGGATACTGTCGCTGCAGTTGTTTCACCAAGTCGGTCCAAGGTAATCGAGCGGTGGCGGCGGCGCCGGACCAAAGCGTCCAACCTCATTGACTTATTTTCCTTATCCGTTTCACGTGTCTTGAATAGATGGGATTCATCACGAACCAAACAGATCGTTGAGGCCTCTCTTGAGTCTTTTGCTGGCTTCTCTTTCTATCCTAAGTTTCACCGTGCGTTTTGCTCCTCTCTTGGCTACAGCCACGGCAGCGGAAATGTTGACTGGTAGACCCAACGGACCCCTTTTTAAACCTCGCCAACCTTCTCGGGCAGTGGAGGAAAGGATGTCTTTGAAGAAACCTGTGCCGTCTTGGTCGGGTACGTAGCGTGTCAAACTACCTCCTCTCATTCTTGCTTGAAATGCAACGTCAAGATGGTCCTACCTTAAACACCGAATGTGGTCAAGGGTCCGTTCGTCTCGGCCACTTGCGTTTCGATAATGCCCAAGTGTCCTTGCACACTGGAATATATTGTACGTGGAGCGGTTCGAAGTAAGCGCTGCCTTGTCCGTTTCTCACATAGTTAACTTGTCGCAACAGCTCGGTGACTTGATCACCCACCACCGAACTCTGTGCCACGTCCGAGTACACGAACAGAGATTGTGACGTCGTGGTCCCCAACACGTGTCCAAATGCTTTGTTCAAGTTGATGAATCGCCAGTTACAGTAATAGCTCAATTTGAGTGAATCCTGGTCAACCACCCACAACGAGACATTACCATCTTTATCTTTGACGTCGGCATAATTGATGTTGATATTGGGGATGGTGTTGGTGAAAAACACCATGAGAAGGTTTGGTCCCAACTTCCTTTCATCTTCAGACAACCACCCCATCTTTACTGCCAGGTGTTTGTTGGTCTGGAATGCAGGAGGTTCTCCTTTTTGGGTGATGTCTTTGTTGTCCATGACCAATTTGTCTCCTTCCCACTTGAACTGTATGTACGAGCGCTTGTTGTCTATCGGACTGGTATATTTGCTACCCAGCTTTGGACCACCGTAGGCTGTGAAGTTTTTCTGATCGTAGAAATTCACCACGCTTTTCATGAATTCCACACCGTTAATCGTAGAAAACACGTTGTTCAAGTTGTGGAGATTCACTTTGCTGGTTCCAACGGTGAATCGGCTGCCCTGATAAGGTTTATTGTTGTTGTCTCTGACCCACTTGACCCGAAGGCTCTTTCGTAACTTTCGTCCAGGTACGAAAACACCCAATTGCAGACGTCCACGTGTTGCAACCTCTTGTAGTAGAGACGTCTCACGGCTTGCAGGAGTTGGGTACCACTGGCGATGTTGGGGTGCAGCCGTTCCAGAACGTCATGCGTGATCTCCAACATCGGCGTAAGTTCTGTCGCCATACTTCAAGTGCCACTCGAAACGGAACAAGAAGGGATCTTTCACGTCCACTCGACGGGGCGCTTTGGGCACGTGAATGTCTGTCATGCCCACTTTCCAACCGGGTTCCTTGAACTGCATCAGGTACGGGAGTCTGTTCTTGAAACGGTTTGCTCGGTTGTCCGGAAATCCGAACCGATTGGAACCGCTCGTCAACTTGACGTAAAGTCTTTCATGGTGTCACCAGAGCTTTCTTGTCGATCCAGCTATCGTATTTGATTGGCCATCCTTTCCAACGCACCAGGACTTTTGTACCTTTACGTTTCAGAATCTTTTCCACCCTGAACAGGTCGTCGTCTCCCACCAACACTTTTTGCAAATCCTGCTTGTAAAACGTGCCTTTCAGAGGAGTGCCGTCGTATTCGTCCAATTCATAAGTGGTCAGAGGAGGTCCCGGCTTCACTCGGCGCACCACGAACACTTCCTCCGTCCGTCCGGGCAAGTAACCTTTCTGAAAAGGACGAAATTTCGTGTTGAGACGTACCTTGTCGCCCGCTTTGAATTCGCAGTGACGTCTTCTTTTTTTCTTCTTCTTCTTCTTGGCGTACAACACGTTCCACACGGCTTCTTGGTTGGCCGAGTTCACTTTGGCGGGTGCCATGCCAATGCTTCGGTGAAACGAGACGTTGTACCCTTTCACCAAGGCGGGCAGCACTTTGGTGTAATTCGTCGTGTTCGCGGCAGTGAAGTACCTGTACATGCGTTCCTTCAGGGTGCGGTTGAACCTCTCGACGATGCTGGCTTTGGTGTCTCCGGCCGTGGAAAAGTGATGGATGCCTCGACGTTTT
>OX393565.1:15091241-15096241 GCA_947652115.1 Blastomussa wellsi | reverse complement strand
ACGTTTTGGTTATGGATGAAGACACACACTTGTAAATAACCGTTTTTTTATTGCATTAAAAGCATTTCAAAAGTCTAATCGCAGAATATGGATTCACTTTCTACAAGGGTATACACTACAGAACAACTTTCGCCGCACATCTAACACAATCTACAAATAACAATCCCTCGTCATATCTGAAAACAAACAATTACAGGGTTTCACAATAGTGCAAGATTTTCCACGCGTACCACATGTCGATTCGAAAAGTCATCTCAAACAGTTGGCAATGGCAAGGGGGTATTACGGCGCGAAGTCTGTTTTTCCAGTTCTCTTGAGCACCAAAGGGTACGAGCACATCCCAATCAAGTCTGTAATACCTGGGTAAATTTTTTTACAAAAAAGCTTTAATGTCGATTTCTCTTTCACAGATCAAACAATACAACCAAGTGGGATACAAACAAATCTTATAACGTTCGCAATCTTTACAAAATAAACGAAGGGGTAATCGACTAAAGTAACGTAAACTTAGACATTCAGTGGCGTATAACCTAGGAAAAAAGAAAAACACTTTATTTACATCTCAAATGACGTTCGCGTAACAAGTACAACAATAAAAAATCTCGCCAAGAAAGTTCATGAAAACATTATAATATTCGCAGTTGGGACACCAGAACATCAACCCATAAATGAAAACATTAGATCGACACATTCTGAAAAAAAAAGTACAATAACACTTTTTATTTACGGTAAAGATAGTATCACACGTGGGAATTCTGATAGATCTAATACAGGCGAGAAAAAAAAAAAGGTCTAAATTCAAAACGGAATTCGATCGAACAAGTACAGTAAGTGCCGTACAGGTATGGAGCAACCACAAGACAACCTAGGAAAAAAAATCAAACGACATTCGCGTTACAAGTACAACAATAAAAAATCTCGCGACAAAAGTTCATGAAAACACTATAATATTCGCAGCTAGGACACCAGAACATCAACCCATAAATGAAAAAAAAAGTACAATAATTCAAGGTAAAAAAAGTTTTTGACATCCAGGGCAGTAATAACAACGAAAACTTTCATTGCAACGGTGATGGTCGTACTCGCGGTCACACTCTTGACAAAGCAACATGTTAGACCAACGGATAAAAAGCACGTTGATTAGACGGCTGGTTCTGAAAAAATCAACGGGAAAAAATAAACACTTGTCTACAGAATCTGAGAGTGTATCCCACATGGGGGAAAAAAAGTCAATTTGTGCATACGGAAACGTGCTCTCCTAATAGTTCAAATGCATGATCTAATACATGAGTATGTAATTTACAATCGTACGTTGCAAGTGAATCCCTCTTGTGTTCCGGATTAAGGTAATCCACCATCGCATTGATCTTCTGCCATCCCATCTCGTTCCTCTCTCTGATCTTTTGAGCGTACTGTAACAACAACAAACACGAGGATTAAAAAACGGTAAATGACGACAACAACAACGAGGACACTTACGACGTATCGTCGGATCATTTCTAACAGCTCGTCAGGGAGAATGAATAGAAAGTACCGAAAAAACAGCGCTTCCCTCTGCTTTGGTGGTAACAAGCCAAACCTTCTCCTATCTGCGGCAGCAAGCTCCATCTCGAAAAGATTTTTTTGTGGTGTGACGGTTCAAAGTCGCTGCCTTTATTCCCGTGTCACGCTCATACCCATGTTCCACTCGAACGTCAATCAGGAGGGGGGATGGGCCCCCACCCCCTATTTCCGGTTCTTTTCACAAGCACTGATTGGCGCCTTTCGATCCTCGTTGTGATTGGTGCCTTTCGATCCTCATTGTGATTGGTGTCTTTCAATCCGTTAGAAAAGTATAAGAGGTGCGAACGAAGGGCGCGTAATTCCAACTTTCCAGTTCATTATGGACAATTCACGAAGACGTTCAAGATCGCTGAGTCCTTCCCGCCAAAAGGTAGGACGACCATCATGTTCCAGTTCTGTTCCGGCTTCGGCCCGTTCCTTTAGGAACGGAAGAAAAAGATCTCATTCCATCTCTGACGATGGGTTCACGGTCCTTCCCTCATCGCCGTGTTGGACGAACAACAACAAGAAGCGGGTGGCGGTCCGCCATTGCTGGATTTTCAGCTACGTCCCGTGGGACTGCGCAGGAACTGGCGCCAAGTCCTAGACCGCCAATGGTTCCAGGCCACGCTAGGCCAAAACAGGGACCCGGCGCCTCGCGACGACTTGGGCCGTGAAGTGACCGAAGCCCTACGACTAACCATTTGTCACCAGATCGCCTTGGACTCCACCTTGCAGCCCCATTCCACTCTGCTTCACGCTGCAGTCGGACGCTTTCACCCACGCCTTTCAGTCCACGACCTTCACCGTGGAGGAGTTTGAGGATGGCAGTGATCAATTGGACGCTTATCTCCAATCCCTCTCGGCCAAACTCAACTCCAACCAACAGTTTGAAGCGGATGACTCCTTTACCATGGAAACCACCTTCATCCGTACCCCTGGTAGTGGGAGTGGTAATGGAAAGAAACAGCGACCCGGATGCGAGGTGGTGGAAAAATTGCTGGCGCGTAAAAAGTCTGTAGTAGTCATAAAAAACGAAGACGAGTTATGCTGTGCCAGAGCCATCGTCACCATGCGTGCCTACGCCGACGAGGGGAATGCGGGCAACGACTACAAGAACTTGAGAAAAGGTCGTCCCGTACAGACACGTTTGGCTAAGGACTTACACCGGCTGGCCGGTGTACCCGAAGGCCCTTGCGGTATTACCAAACTCCAAAAGTTTCAAGCGGTTCTTACCGGATACCAGATCAAGGTCATGTCCGTGGACAAACCCCATTGTATCGTCTTTGCGGGACCAACTGCCCCCAAACAGATTCTCCTCCTCAAGGTCGACGCGCACTACCACGGGTGCACCTCGTACGGTGGGTTCCTGTCGCGCTTGTATTACTGTCACGACTGCGATCGATCACGACGACATCGACCATTATCCCTGCAAAGGCAAATGGTGCCGTTCTTGTGAGAAGACCAAGTGCCCGGACTCGGCCAGAGCTGATCTTCCACCCGGTACGTTCCCTAAACCATCTCTTTCCTGCAACCTATGCCATCGTAGTTTCTTTGGACAGAGCTGCTTCACATCACACCTTAAAGAAACAGAGAAGAGCCGTTCCTTGTGCGCAACCAAGAAAAAGTGTCTTTCCTGTTGCAAGACCTACGACGCTGCCTCCAAAGAAAAGAAACGTGGACAACCGCGGCGTAAACACCAGTGCGGGTGGGACAAGTGCCCCTTCTGCCCATGGACCCTGAGGAGGATGAGCCGAAATTGATGAAGGTGTCTTTGGCTGAAGTGGGTACGCGCACCATCGTGGAGATGGACGAGGACCGTCAGGCGTGGGTGGAAAAACCGCGACCCCTCTTCGTGTACATGGACTACGAAGCCATCACTGACGTAGACGGTATGGAAACAGAGGACGAGGACGACACCCTCACATTCTACGGTACCAACTGTACGGAGGAGTTCGCGGAACATCTAGAAAGTCTCACGGTCGATGACTACGGCGACGAGCGCAGAGTTATCTGCGTGTTCCACAATTTCAAAGGCTATGACGGCATGTTCATCCTACAATACTTGTATACCACTGATCGTGCAGTGGAACAGCAGATATGTCTCGGAACCAAAGTCCTCTCCCTCTCGACTGGGGACATCACCTTTAAAGACTCCCTCTGCTTTCTACCATTCCCACTCTCGGCCTTTCCAGACACCTTCGAAATCACGGAGCAACGCAAGGGCTTCTTCCCTCACTTGTTCAACACGTTGGCGAACCAGGACTATGAGGGACCCATGCCACCAGCTGCAACTTACGACCCTGAAGGCATGCCTGCCAAGGTGAAAGCTGCGTTTGAGGCGTGGTACGCTGACAAGGTGGACAACAGCTACAACTTCAATCTCGAAACTGAGATGAAAGCGTACTGCCACTCGGACGTGAAACTACTCAAGGCAGGCTGTCAAAAGTTCCAGGAGGAGTTTGAAGAGAAAGCCGAGTTCAAGCCGATGGAGAAGTGCATAACCATCGCCTCAGCCTGCAATCGCTACTGGCGGAAAAAACAGCTTCCAAAAAACACCATCGCCATAGAACCTCCTCGCGGCTGGCATGGCGCGACCTCCAACCAATCCATCAAGGCTCTCGAGTGGTTGGCGTGGCAAGAGCACAGATTGAGAGCGAATGCTTCTCCCTCCTGGGAACAACAAGGGGACCGCATACGACACGCCTTCAACGGTGGTGAAGTGCGCGTGTTCACCCCGGCCCATTCCTATCTGGTCGACGGGTTCGATCAAATCACCAGCACGGTCTACGAGTTCCACAGATGTTTGTGGCATGGCTGTCCCACTTGCTTTCCACACCGACATCATCAGAGCATAGTGCCTTTAGCGAACTCCACGAGGACACAAAGGCCAAAGAAGACATTCTTTTTCGCCAAGGATACAATCTGGTCATCGTATGGGAATGCAAGTGGGATAGGAATGTACAGACGGTCACGGCCCTTCAAGCCTTCCTGTCCACCATCCATGTAGAGAAACCCCTCCAACCACGGGACGCGTTCTTCGGTGGATGCACCAATGCCGTCACCCTTTACTCGTGTGTGGACAAGACCCAAGGGGAACGCATAAAGTACGTGGACGTCAGGTCGCTCTACCCTTGGGTGAACAAGTACGCAGGGTATCCTGTGGGTCATCCGACCATCATCACTCACCCAGAGGACCAGAACATCGCGAGCTAGTTCGGCATGGCAAAAGTCACCATCCTTCCTCCGTACGAGCTCTTTCATCCGGTGCTGCCGTACCGTTGCGGAGGAAAGCTGGTCTTTCCTCTATGCCGTTCCTGCGTAGAGACGGAAATGTCCAAACCGTTCGTGGACCGTTCTTGCGTTTGCTCTCACACTGACGAAGAACGCATGGTAACCGGTGCGTGGTGTACGCCCGAGCTCGTAAAGGCCGTAGAGATGGGTTACACTATCATCAC
>OX393565.1:15061241-15086241 GCA_947652115.1 Blastomussa wellsi | reverse complement strand
GAAAAGGGTGGTTCACTTGGAGTCACGCGATCTGCTGGGAGTTCTGCCATGAACTGCTCTGCCAGTTTTGCGCTTCTCTTCTGACAGTCAAGGCACTTACTTAACACCCGGCGCACTGCAGATCTGCCCTTCAAAATCCAATACTTCTGTCTCAACGACGACAAAACTAACTCTTGGCCCATGTGTCCCACTTTGAGGTGATGATCTCTGATTATTAAATCTGTGATGTGATGCTTGTAGGGCAAAATAACTGGGTGTTTCAACTCGTAAGACAAAGGCGCACGTCCAATACGGCCTCCTACTCTCAGCAATCCATCTTGAACTTGAGGATTTAACTTGCTTATTGAAGCTCCCATCCTTTTTATTAGCCTCTTTACTGACCTTTCATCCGCTCCAGGCTGGAGAGCTGTTACATCAGGGAACTCTTTGCGTTGAACATAGCGTATGATTTCATGCTCTGCCTCGTGAAGCTCGTCAAGTTTGAGGTAATTCCTTCTCTCCGCTGAATCATGTGTGGTTGGACAACCTTCTCTGAGTTGTAGAAATTTGTTCTCAAGATACTGTTTATAGCGCAGCAACCAGGCAATTCCTACCTTGAGCTTCCACCAGGATGAATAATACAGAATAAGCTTCTCCACAACATCACAACTGACCGCTGTCACATAAACTTGATTCTCCTTTCTGACTTCTGGATCTTCATCCTTGAGGCAAGGGACCTCAATCATCTTTGGCCAGTATTCTTCTCCTTTCCACAAAAACTTAGGACCTGTCAGCCATCGGTTGTTCTTGATCAGGATGTCTAGCTTTAGACCCTTTGATCCATCATCTGCCGGGTTCTCGTCTCTGTTGACATATCGCCATTCTTGGGGAGCAGAACCATCGTGTATAATTGTCAGGCGGTTGGACTCGAAGGTGTGAAATCTCTTGGTTTCATTGTTTATACACTTCAAAACAGAGCTGGAATCTGTCCAGTAAATGACTTTGTTCACGGTCAGATCTAATTCATCACGGATAGCATGGCTGAGTTTCACAGAGATGACTGCTGCAGTCAACTCAAGTCTTGGAATGGAAATTTCTCTGATTGGAGCTAACCGGGCCTTGCCCATGACGAACGAACAATGGACTCGCCCCTCAACATCTTCAAAACGAAGGTATGCGACCGATGAATAACCTTGTCTCGAGGCATCTGAGAACAGGTGTAACTGGGTTTCTTGAACCTTTACAAATCCTTTGGGTCTGAAACAGCGATCAATCTTCACCTCTTCAAGCTTGCTAAGGTCGTCTAGCCATCTTGACCACTGCACAGTCTCGTTCTCTTCAAGTGGTTCATCCCATCCAATCTTCTTTCTGGTTAACATCTGAAGTAGCAGTTTCGCCTTCATGATGTAGGGTGCAATAAACCCAAGTGGATCAAATAAAGAATACACAACAGACACTATGCCACGTCTTGTCACTGGTTTCTTGGAAGACGAACTCATAAGTTTGTCTGAGATCTCCCACACAAATTTGTCATCTTCAATGTCCCACTTCATTCCTAAGGCACTTTGCGTTGGAAGCTGTTCAAGCTCCAAGTTCACAACTGTCTTGGCTCTCTCTGATTCTGGAATAGCAGCTATAACTCTCCTGTCATTACTGCACCATTTTGTTAGATGAAAACCACCTTTGCTGAGCTGCTCACTAACTTTGTTTGCCAGCACAATTGCATCTGTCACTGTTTCAGTTGACTTCATGAGGTCATCGACATACATGTTTCTGTTGATGACACTTGCAACTTCTGAATTCTGCCCTCCGTCCATCTCTGCAGTTTTCTTCAAACAAAAGTTCACGACACTTGGCGACGACGTCGCTCCAAATATGTGCTTCACCATTCGGTACTCCACTAACTCTGCTGATAGCTCTCCTCCTTCCCACCACAAAAATCTTAATGCATCAGAGTCTCTGGGTTCCACTCTTACTTGATGAAACATTGATTGTATATCGGCTACAAGGCCGACAGTCTCTTGGCGAAAACGGCTCAACACTCCTACAATACGATTGGTTAAGTCGGGGCCCTGCAACAGTTGCTGATTCAAAGACGTCTTGGCAAACTGAGCCGCACAATCAAAAACTACTCGGACCTTTTCCGGTTTTAATGGATGCATAACTGGGTGGTGGGGCAAATACCACACTGGTCGGTCTTCTGGGCGTAGCTCATTGGTCGGTACTCTCTCTGCATGGCCCTCTTCAACGTATTCATTTATGGTGGCATTGTACTTAGAAAACAAGTCTTGGTCTTTGAGGAGACGTTTCTTCAGAATCTCAGCTCGACGCTCGACCATTGACCTGTTATTTGGCAAATAAGGTGGATCATTACGCCACGGCAGCGCTACTTGGTAATGCCCATCAACCATTTTCAACGACTGTTCCATCTTCTCTAGTGCTTTCTTATCCTCAATTGAAAGACTTGCACTTGAGCTCACAACAGAATCTGTAAAGTCAGTTTTCCAAAGTTTCTCAAGTTGCTCATGTAAAATCTCATCTTGTATTTGGCGCTTCACTTCTGCATCTCCCCACTGCAGGTTTACATCTGTCTCATTTGCTCCTAATTCTCCAACTTCACTCTCCTCTTCCTTCTCAACACCACCTTTCTGTCCTTCAAACTCTACAACCTCTGGCTCATCAACATAAAACTCCTTGTTACCCAGGCGAACAAAATTAACTGAACAAGGTCCACTATCTCCAGCGCCAACCAAGGGACCCATAACTGTCCAACCCAACGAGTATCGCACCGCTACTGGTTCACCATGTCCACCTGACTTACATTCCAACGGGACAAACAATGAGGGCTTCTCCTTTAGGCCTATGATAAGACCGACATCTGACGCACTTAACTCTGGCAAATCAACATCCCTTAAATGGGACCAGTTCAAAATGTCTTCTCTCTTGGGAATGCAACTGACTGACACTGGTATCTGCTCAACAGTTCTAACGTTCAACAGTTCCTCTGACACTCTGCCATCCAACGACGTAACAACAATATCTACCACGTGGCCTTCAACGTTCTTGGACCCTGTCACTCCTTGTAGCTCATAGTTACATCTTGAGCCCCATGACCCGAGGTCATTGAAAAGCTGTTCCTTGCACAAAGTCACCTCGCTACCACTGTCTAGTAGCGCATGCGTCTCCACAGTTCTCGTCCCGCCCTTGGCTGTAACCTTAACAGGAAGGACTCCTAGGCAAACACGTCTCTCGCCGGCCCCAGTTGCTACTGTCACAGAACTTGCACCTTGCAGTTCTTGAGTCGCTCTGTGGACTTCACCTGAATTGCTTGTGACTGCATTGACTTGTTGAAGACGATCTTCAGCATTAAGAGAGGAACCATGAGGGGTAACACTGGTAGAACTTACTCGCTCTGTCTGATCTCTGGGAGTGGGGTGTAACAGAGTATTGTGATCCTCAACACAACCTCGCACCTGACACTTGAAGGCTTCCTTGGGACAACGATCTTTAAAATGTCCTCCGTTGAGGCATTTGAAGCACAGCCTCTTGCTTAACGCCAATCTTTCTCTTTCTGCATACGGCAGCTTCTTGAATTTCTCACACCTCCATAACCCGTGCTGTCCAAGACAAGCAGGACACTTTCGGTTGGCACCCGATGTTTTACCATTTTGGTTTGCTTTCTGATCAAGTTCAACTTTAGTTGTCATTGAGGTTAGCTTTGATAGTGGTTTCTCTACCTTCTCTCCACTTCTTTTCTTCTCTCTTGAAGAGCTCGCAGCAAGATCTTCTCCAAATTCATTGTTCACAAGCTTTGCTCGGGCCTTTACAAACTTCAGAAAATCCTCAAATTTTGGCCTTTCTCCAGCTTCAATGATTCTCCCCGCACATTCTGCCCACTTTGCTCTCATAAAATAAGGTAGCTTCCTATTCAGCTCCATCAAGGTGTTGGTGTGGTTCAAGTCACTGACATATTCAGGACCCATTCCCTTCAGGGTTCTCTCTGCTACCTCAAGGCTTCTTGAAAACTCTAACAATGCTGACCCAGTGCTAGCTTTCAATGGTGGCAATTGTTCTAACTTCTTTAAATGAGCTTTCGCGATAACATGAGGAAGACCGAAATTTTCTTTCAGGGTTTTCTTTGCAGATTCATAACCTTCTGACACTGGTAGGTTTACACAACCTTCAATCGCTTCTCTAGCTTTTCCAGTACAGTGTTGAATTAGCAACTGAAGACTTCTAGAATTATCGGTATCATCTTCCAAGCAGGTTTCAAAGTTGCGCATGAATGACACATAGTCAATTGGATTTCCACCAAAATGCATGTATTCTATCTTGGGAGTGTTCACAACTTGACTCAGAGTTTTAACTATCTGCTGACCGGTATTCAAATCAGCTTGCATTGGCAAATTTCCTGAATTTCCCTGTGAATGACCCGCTACAACTTGAAATTTCTCGGTGGGGGGTGGCGGTTCAAATTTCCTGTCAGTTTCTGATAAATCTAACACACTATCTCCTTGGGGAGGTGTTTCTGGCTCATCCCCCTTTGAAAATGGTAACTTCACAGATTTAGTGCCAGTTGGCACTGGTTTGATGTCATGCTTCGGCGACTCTTTAATCTTCAATTTGGAACCCGCCTGCTCTACAACATTCTCAACATCACCCTTCAGCCCGGAATCGTGTAAATCACCATGCAGATTTTCCCCTTGGCTAGGTAAACTCTTTCCCTTAACCCTTACAGACCCAGTTTCTCGGTCCATGATACTAAAACTCACAAAGGCTCTCTCTGCCTCCATTTCGGCCTCCATTAATTCCTTTGCATAATTAATTTCAGCAATTTTACGGTCAAGTTCTTGTTTTCTTTTCAAATGCTCTAAGTTTAGTCTTGCTAAGGCCATTTTTTCTCTTCGAGCCTCAGAACCAGCACTAACATGACTAGATTTCGATTTTTTCGAAACAGTACTCACGTGTTCGGCGCTCCTCCTCTCAGGATCAATTCCACGAGACCTCACAGACCTTTGACTCCCGCCAATAAACTCAGACAAATCAAGCGACAAATCGCGAAGTCGTTTCACCGTGCCATCCATTTCCAATTTCCTCGCTAATTCCTCATCGTAAACCATAAGAGCCTTTCGCTTTTCCGGTTCCAACTCCATCAACTCCATAAAGCAATCGTGTGCATCTACGAATTTCTTCCATATTTGGTCATAAGATGTAAATTTTAAAGCCAAATCTTCAGACCGCAAATCCTTTCCTTCGGCTAATAAAGACTCAATTTCTCCTCGCAATTTCCTTAACGCACCAGCAAATCCTGCCTTTGATCTCTTTAGCTGTTCGGCTCTTTCAGCTTTATCTTCCTCTTCGTTCCTCCTTGTCGAATACGTTTTCAGTCGAGCTCCTCTTCCCGCCACAGGACTCACAGGACACGAATGTGTTGACATGTTTACTCAAATTCAGCCCACCAAATGAAGCGCTCAGTTCGAAAACTGTCAGTAACGTACTGGTTTATTCACAAATATCTCCAAATGTTCAAAGTCCGTACGGCCACGGACCACAAAAATATAACACAGTTGCACAATCCGAGGCACACAGTGAAAACTCACAATCCACACGTTCCTTGTTTACACGCAAGCGATGCGAGCGGTTTTCTGCAAAAAATATAAATGTCCAACGTCTTATATGTTCTTCAAAACGTTTACAAATGTCCACAAATGTCCACTTACCGAACTGTATGGCCTCTCGGTTTAAAATAAACGAAATAAGCTCTGTAAACTCCGTATTTAATAACAAATAAATCTGGCACTTGAAAGCACATGGCGAATACAACAAGATTGCTCGCGTGGTCACGTGACCGCAAAAATGACAAAATCCTACTCAGGGGAGTCGGGAGTGACAGAACATGTTATTAAGTTGCGCATGTTAAATGGCCCTGTAACAGCAATCGTTTTATAAAGCGTTATTCGCGAAATGAAACTGAAGTCAAACGCTAAATTGGTTATAAGGTGGAAGATAGTAAATCGGCCAAATTGTCAAATGCGAAAATGTTAGTTTGAAACCCAAAAACTCAAGAATCGTATAATTAAGATTAATTCATATATATAAGAAAAGCAAGAACTAACTATGTCGTTTGGAGGTGGGTTTGGCAAGATTTTCAAATAATTCGCGAACATGACTACAGCCTCAAATATTGTTCTCAAAGCAGGCTAGCGAGTTTGCCGGGTTGCCGTCTATCTGCACCTCTACTTATAATTGTCGCCTTAGCTTTTGTTAAAAAAAACTGTTTATTTTCGATTTGCGCAGGGTCCGGACTAGTTCAATCTCGCATTTAACGTCTTACCTTGTAAACTAAATCAAATGTTTTCTGTTTCCTTATCTGTCCTCATTGCCATGTTAGATCCTTTCGATCTTTGTCCGCCATAGTTTTTTTCATTAGTAAGCCTCAAACACTGACTCGCTCAGGGACCGCGGAGGGGGGGGGGGAGGGCTGGTAAGGCCACGGCCCCACCACTTTTTTGCGCCCCCGCCCGCACTCAAGTTGCGGTAAAAGCGTGACAGAAACAAATCAAATACTATGATTTTATTTTTTTATGAAAGAATTATTTTCAATTGTCAGCCCTCCCACTTTTCACCTTGCTCCGCGGTCCCTGTCGCTTGTGCAAATTACTGGTATCTTCGCCAGTGGAAGCAAGTGGGCGAAAATTTCCGAGCCCACAGTAATTTGGCCTGCAGTTATATTTCATGTAACGCAATACGGCGACGTTACTTTGGAGATAAACATTCAAAATGGCGGACTAGGTGTAAATCTTTTTTCTTTCTGTCAAAGAACTAGCGCTTTTGATAAATCATGTTTTTTTTAGCTGGAATGCCGTCCAAAGTGATATGATTTTCCGTTTGCGTAGACTTCATGTTCAGGTGAGTGGAGAAAGCAAATATTTGGTTTCCTTAGCTAGACAAAGATTCACACCTTTTGGCACAGGTTTGTATTTCAACCAAGAGTTGCAAATTGCGCTTATCAAGGGAGGCGCTTTTTCAAGTAAATAGGGTTTGTGAAAAACCGTATAAAATAGAAAATTTAATGTTTAACCCAGGAAGGGATCCCCCCCCCCATTTAACAGAGAGATAACAAGAATTAACTTTAACACAACTTTTATTTAAAATTACAATGTCCATTTCATACATTCATGTTACTTGACTTCAGTTCTCCGATTGCATTGAATAATTACTTGAAAGATAACTTGAACAAGAGAAACTCAACGGACTGTGAAATCATAATTTTTCCGGTAAATAATTGAAAAACTCAACAGTACTTTTCAATAAATTCTCGAAAATTCTATAAGTATCACTGTAATATGTATGCGAGTTTATTCTTCGAGATTCTGAATCACCTCAGTTAATCATAAATGGTATAGCAAGAGAAAATTGTTTGCATTTTGAAACAAATATTAAGAATAACAAACATAACAGCTGTGAAACTTTCTGCTAACAAAACCCTTTTGACTGAACTCAATACGATTGGCAATAAACTGATACGCGAGATGGGTTTGATAAACAAGTGTCTTTTGACTGTTTCAGTTGACATTCTACTGAACCTGCATTTCAGAAACAATCTGCGATTGCGCATTGTACTTCAGTTTCAAATTTTCTAGCGTGAGCAGTTTTTCAGCAATCTCACCTTCTCCAAGCGAGTTAACATTAACATCAAGGACTGTTTCCAACACATTCTTCCTGGCCATCAATGTAAGAAATCGGCCATCTTCTTCAGCAACTACAATCTTGGCCATAATGCTCTGTTCGCATTGCGAAAGTCGCATGCTGTGGCCACAACGATCACAACGTACGATTTTCTCCGAGGTAACTTGTACCAGCTTTCTTGTACAATTTCGGCACTTGCTAAAGTGTTCCACTTTCTCAACAGAGAGAATGTTCTCAATCTGAAGGACCATCTCGCCCAGCACATCAGCATCATCGCAATCTTGAACAGCAACCTCAGGGAAGAGGTCATCATCGACAACAGTGATCCGTGTGTTTACTGTTGTGGACATCTTCTTCTGTCCAGACCAAAGACGAATCCCCACAGGACGAAGGCGGTACACATAGCCTAGCGTCAACTCCTTAATATTTTCTGCCCATACGTCAAGACGAATAGAACCAGTGGAATCGGCCAACACAGCTTCGCATAGATCAACAGTCTTCGGCGCGATTTGTCCCTTGCGATGAACAGCATGCGGGGATCCAAGTTTGACGATCTTTCCCACTACTTCAACCGCATCCCATTCTTTGCAGTTTTCAATCGCTTCCGACACTGTGACTTTTTGGTAACGGCAGGTTGCAGTGTTTGCATACTGGAACGAATACTCCGATTGCTTAGGCACTGACACAATGGTCATATCATTGATGATAAGTTTCTTTTCATCGTCAGTATACGTAAATTTCTGGAGCTTTATCGGTGTGCGGCATCTTTCACTCTCCAGAAACAAGGATCGTTTGTGAGGTGAGTACAGAAGCGCTTCTTGCTTGTCTTCCGAGGACGTTTGCAGTTCAACTGTTGAATAGTCGCACGTATTCCGCCTATTTCGTTTGGAACGACTCAAGTTGTGAACGTAAGCTATGATAGTTGGAGTCTTCGTAGGGTCGCTGTCTGCTGATTTGGCAACTGGAGAGGACTTCGGCTTTTCTGGCTTAAGAGAGTTTGCGCTTCCGAATGTGGACGATTCCTCCATTTCTTCAGGAAATTGTTTGTTTTCCAACGAAGAAGCCTTCACTGAAGGCACATTTTTCTGCCTTGTTCTCTTGTTATCTTTAAGCTTACTAGACATATCGAATCTCGACTGCAAGGACGACTGGCACAATTTGCATAATTAATCTGCCTTTTATACTACTAAGACGGATCGAAAATTTCAAGTGTTGATTGGCTGAAATGCTCCTTTTTTTATTGGCTACTTAGACATGGAGTGTTTCCTCTGCGGTAGGTTGTAATTAATGCTAATGTAATCTCCACATGAACTCAGACGTTTTTACAAAATAATGTAAATAACAATAGATTCCACAGAAATTTTGCAAAAAAATTAAAGGCTGCGTGTTTTTAGTGCATGGAAGGCTCCAGGCGTTTTGTTCTTTGCGGGCGCGCTCCTCCAACTTGCGCTTCATTTTACTTCAGAAGCGGCGCAAGCTAAAGATAAGAGAACACGGCCACGATCTGGTCACGATACAAGCGGTTTTGTGTTACAACGGCTCAATTTAAAAGAGTTTGTATTGGAACGCAACGGTTTTGTTTTAATTAAATGATATTAAATGGAATGTTCTGTTAAAAAAACGTCTTCCTTGTTGCTGAGTTGTATTATTGGTAGTTTGCCTGCTTTTCAGGCCAATTTGAAGCGATTTCGGCGAGTTATCGTTTTGCGATGTTCTCCGTATCCACGCCCAGATTGTTCTCCTTTAGGGGTTTCAAATTTCTTCGTTCATTTCATATGGGAGTACAACCAGGATATAGGCTCCCTTGAGAGAAAGAGCATGAGTAGGGAAAGATGGGAAAACGCGGGATCCTTTGTCATATAATGAATTCAACATCGTCTAGTTTTATTGAACCGGGACGTCTGGAAACTGAGCTAGAATTTGTGGTTAAGTGTCACCAAAAATTGCTTTAGATTTAAAGTGACAGGGAGGTGTAAAGGAAGTTTTTTTTGAAATTCATGATTTCGGGATTTTGGGGGTTAAGAAAATTTTGGCAATTATCTTTTTGGGTATTTTGATTTATGTAGAGATTTTATTGGGTATTCAACGCAATATTATTGGTTTGCGGTAGAATATAAAAGTTATTGAACACTGTACATATACATGTAATACATGCACACTGGCTGTCAAAGCAGTTGTTTCTATATTTAAGGCTGATTAAGTATGATGAATAAACAAACAAAAATATTCAAATTTGTAATGTTGTTCATGTTCTTATCATTTAATCGGCCTTATGGATATTTTTAGGGTTCGAACATTCAGTATGGGATTTTGGGGGTTTAAATTTTATGTTTCCATTCAGACCTCACCATCATGTTAAATCTTGGGTAACCCCTGGGATAGTAGGATACTAAAATATGGATCATTAACGACTAAAATAAACTAAAGGTATGACAGTTCAAATACTGAGTGAACACACACAAGGTATACATTTATTGTTAAAATAAATGTTTTCTTGGTATTAATAATCATTACCATACAATGTTATCAAGTTCACAATTTTGATCTTGTTGTGCATTTAAAGTTTACAAGTCAGTCAGTGGTGGATTTAGGAGAAGGGCCTGCTACATTTGTATGCCCTCCTCCCTCACCCAAACACATCCAGTACAGTTTATAATTAAGCTGATATCACATACCATAATTATACTGTATCTTCAGTAACCATTTCAGGATGTTGCTGTTGTACATGTAGGTATCGAAATTGTTTTTTAATGTCCAGGTATATGTACATTTTCCCAGCATTACAGTTTGATTTAATCGCCACTGCATTGAATAAAATATGCCCCTGTACTCATAATTATGCATCACATAAGTACTCCTTGCTGATATACAACTGTACATTACATGCTTCACTTGCAGGTAGGAAGTTGATGCTGCTTGAACACACAATGACATGTTGTATTATGAAGCTGTGGTGGTAGATTTGACATGACAATACATGTTTCTATGCATCAAATGAGCTTGTCAAATTAGACTTGGTAGATTTGGTAATGAAAAGCTGGTCCTGTAGACTGGAGTGCATGCCTGATGTTTACAGTACTGTATTTGATACTCTTGGGAATCCATCTTTGATATTTGGTTTGTTACCATTTTGAATGAATCCATGTACTGGAATTGATTGATGACGCCAAGAGAAGTATATTGTACATGTAGATACATGTTGGCCAAACCTGAAATAGGAAAAGTAACATCGATCAGCACTTTCAAATCAGGGAATTATATAATTTATTAGTATTAAATTTTATTTCAATTTACAACATATTACATGTACAGTGTAAGCTCTCTTCTGTCTTTAAAAAAATAATTGAAATAAAAAAATACATAAAGGATAATATGACAAACATACATTGCCTAGTGGGTCACACAGGGTTCATATACATGTATAGTCACAAAAGAAAGAAGAAGAACTTACCTTAAGGGGCCCTCTATTAATTAAAATCATGGGATGTCTAACATCCCTGAGAAAAAACATGGATTCATATGCAGTAAACGACTACAATAAAAAGTACATGTACTATCCTTTACACTGGTAACCACTTAAATGCATTGACGATGACTTTTTCTTGGTTAGCATCAAGGCAATCAATAATATTTAACAAGTTTTACATGTAACGGTAGTCCAATTAATTTTTATCAACTGTTTAAGTCACCAGATCTGAATGTTTATTCTCCTTACTGTGTGCCATACATTTCCTTTGTTATTTTTTTAGAATTTGGTGTTACATCAGACATTATCCCCTAGCTGATGATTTTGTAAATTCTCTGCACTTGTCTAATGGACATTATACTGATGATGTATGAAGGAATAAGATGTTGATCACTTCTGGCAATCAAAGGGTTAAAGAAAAGTGCTTAGTGTACCAATAATATTACAAGCTTACAGCTGTATCAACAAATACATGATGGTGTAAAAAATGTTAGAAATATATCTTCTATTTTGTCCTAAATTGCTGAAAATCATCTCTAAATAATTTATTATTTATATAAGCTTTTAAAAAGATTCTTTGAATTTTCATACATTTTTGTCAGCAGAAGTCATGTTACACCCATATTTATAAAACTGTCAATGAGATAAATAATGGCTTATGATCACTGTAGTAGGACTCAAGTGCACCTGCAGATTGCACAAGTTGTGGTACATTTGTATAAATGTGATCTATCTGCGTACGGTAGTCGGTAGTATACTGATAAATCAACTGTCTATATCCTCTTTCCTCTATTAAATATTTTGTCAGTGCCCGTCTCTCTGTAGTCTGTTCCATTAGATTAACATTGAAATCACCTAGGAGTACAACAGGAATACTGCAATCAGTTAATTTTGAGTCGTGAAGGTGACGAAGAGCATCGATCAACTTTGACAGTTTAACATTAGTTTTAGAGCGGTAGATAGCAATAACATGAAGATTTGGAATTGGATGGCTGAGAACCATGATAGTAATTTCCACATTATTGAAGTTAAACCTATATGGAATTTCAGCGCAATTTACATTTTTCTTGATGTACACAGCAGTTCCATAGCAAGTTCTGATGTTAGACTGATGGAAGTCATTTCTGAAAAGAGTAAATCCACTCAGTTGATAAGCATCATCTTTATCCAACAAGCAAAGCTTTGTTTCAACAAAAATGTTGACATCAGCTTTTTGAATGTTGTAATCACTTCTCACATCATCTATGTGTAGGTGGAGAGATCTAACATTCTGAAACAAGATTGTTTTTGTGTGTGGTGAATCCACAGACTGTAATACTGCTAAAGGCACGAGGCTGGCTTCTGTTCTCAATCTGTTCATTTCATTTTTAACTTTCTCACTAACCTTTATTTTGTTTTCATTCAAATTGAGAATATGCAGTGCAGAACTGTTTCTTAGTCGGCTTAAGCCAACATAATGCATGTGTTCCCTAGTGGATGCTGGAAAATCAACAACTGCTTTGTTTAATGTGTCACCTTGACAACGGTGAATAGTCTTGGCAGCAGCCGGTCTAAGTGGAAATTGTCGCCTAAGAATTTGTACTTGACTTTTTTTATTGATCCTGAATTGCCTTGTCACCTCTAAAACTGGTGTCCAGTTAATATTCATGTTTGTCTTGTACAAATGTGAATTTTCTCTACGCTGTTTTTTGCCTATGTCAGGATGTGGAAATGATACCCAAATAATGCTCGGTCTGTTGGAATTATCAACTCTGTAGTCTATATTCTCTATCACGCACTCTGCACCATTAGTGAGTCCATCAGTCACATCAATATTATTCGTCAAGTCATATTTTGCTTCCGTTGCTACTGACACTACTGAATATAAACCCATTGTCTTTGTTGGATCATCTGGGATTTTAGTTTTTATTTGCTTCTTCAGTTCATCAGAAATATCACCAACTACAATGTCCAAAGCCTTAATCTGAGCTTTATCAGTTTTAGAGACAGTATACAAGGCATTGTTGTGACTGTCTACTGATGCATTTGTAGTAAATAAATGTGTCATGTTCATAGGATAATTATTGTCTACAGGCCTTACATTTAGAAGTCTTTGTTTTAAAATGGCTATATCATCCTCAGAATGGTTTCCCTCTCTCAAGCGATTAAGTAGCTCTGCAAATTGTTTGTCATCTTTTTGTCTCATTATTTCTGTCAATTCAAAGAGGTTAAAGTACTCTGTCCAAATGTTACTTGCTAAAGCATTATAGCCTATTTGAGAATTTTCAAAGATCCACTTATCAAAAACTGGCTTTAACTGAAACAGATCTCCAACAGTTATCAAGCTTATTCCACCAAATGGCTCTTTTGTTCCCGTTATTTGTTGTAATCTTAAATTCAAAAAGTTGAACATACCACTTCCAACCATAGAGATCTCATCAATAAATATTACCTTTAGTTTCTTGAAATGTGCCCTAATGGTATTTAGTCTGTCACTGTCCAGTGCACAATACTCAAAACCTCTATTTGCAGGGATCTTAAAAGCAGCATGTAGTGTATTGCCTTTTATATTGAATGCTGCTTTACTAGTAGGAGCCGTTTTTACAACTTTGACATCATCTGGATTTTCACCCACAATACTATTTAGATATCTGATCAGTGCTTCATATAATGCATTGGTAACAGTACTTTTGCCAACTCCAGCACCTCCACTTAAGAACAATCTGAGAGGGTCATCTTTAGTTTTTACTGAATGTAAGACATGATAAAAAAACTGTCTTTGTTTCTCATTCAAAGAGCGGACAAGTGCATAATAATCATTATCAGAGATGCGTTTTATAACAAGTTCCTCTTGATCATTACTTCTAGGGAAAATACCTATGTCGTCAAGCAAATCGTACTGGTTATGTTGCTTGTTTTTACCTGGGTCAAAGCAACCAAATAATTCACTAGGCTTGTCTTTAACAGCACAGACCTGCTTATTAATATGCTCAGCATTTGGAGCAACATTGTCAAAGTGTTCACATTTAGCATTATTCATATCCTCTATTGCTTTATCTAGTATTTCTGAATGGTATTCATATTGATGTCTGTTGGAGAAAACCTCATTCTTAACCTGTTCGAATCGTTCTTGGTATGTTTGACAGTCTTTTATTAAATCTGTACTTTCCTTTCGCCATGGAGAATAAAGCATAAGTTGCTCTCTGTAATGGTTTTCTGGGTCCTTATCTTTATGGTATCTGACAGATCGGATGATTTTAGGTTTCTTTCTTTTAACTAGTTTCATACCTCCTTTTAGTTTGTATTCATTTAATTCACATTCAGGATCAGTTATATCCATCTTGTTTGGGTCATCGTCAGTATTGTCATCAAAATTAGTTTCTGGTATAAAGCCATCAAGGGCTGTTGCTGATTGGTCATTACTACTACTGTCAACATGTTCATCTTTAACACAGTTGAACCATGCAACAAAGTCAGCCAAGCACAGCTTTTCTAATTGTTTTGGTCTCCTTTGATAGCGTTTAATGATATTGTCAGATTCTATGTCAGGTGAATTGTCAGGCAACTCCTTGAGCTTATCCAATTTCTTTAACAAGAATGTCCTTTCATCTGGAGGTGAGGTGCTGATAAACTGAAAAGTACGAGAGGATCTACGCATTGGCATTTGTAATACAAGATACACAGCTTCTTGAGCACTGATTTCAACTGCATTTAGAAATTTGTTTCCAATGTGCCTTACTCTATTTGTAATATCTTTATTACCAGATTTAGCTTCTTCAGACGCTTTTTCTAGGAGTCTGCTCATACCTCTCTGGCCTTTTGTAATATAAGACAGTATGTACGTAGCACATGCATAAGGATCTAGTACATATTGCATGTCCATGTTTGCTCGCCAGGCTTTGAGTAAATCAGTGTTGTAACTATTAATCCTTATTTCTGCTGGTGCTCTTTTCAAAAATAATGTGTCACAAATTATTGTGTGTCGAATAGCTAAGATGTAACATTCTTCAGTTAATTGTAATTTGTTGAGGAAATCTTCAAAACTGATGTCTTCACCATATTTCATGTTGTCAAGAACATCTCTTATTCTTTCAGCATTTTCTTTTATCTTTTTCTGGATCATTTCATCGAAGCAACAGTTGTCAAGAGGTGTTAAAATCATTGTCCTTGGCGTTGGTGGCAATGGAAAGTTAAACCTACATATCTTACGCCCAGCCTTTTTACATGTTTTGGCGTGCCTGTGCATTTGCAAGTTTACAAGATCGTCCATTTCACTTGAACTGTCTGGCTTTTGGCAAGTGATGTACTTATCAACAAAGCTCACAATTTCTTCATTAGAACTTTTTTCATACTGTGGTGCTTCCTTCACCCAAAATAAACCATGAATATGTGGGCTTCCTCTTTGTTGAAATTCAACTCTGTAAAAAAATCAGCTATTTCTCCTATTGGCATTACATTGCTCTTCAAGACATCACGAATAAATAGCTGTACCATGTGGTCAAAGTTCCTTGCACAGGTGACAGGATCTTTTTGTATAAGATCTGATTTTTGTTTCCATGTCATTTGTTTGATTTCGTCATCAGTGTAGTCTTTTTTCTCTACAATTCTACCTAAAGTTTTAAGCAGATGAGTCCATCTTGTTTCAGCAGCTGAAAAAGAGCAAAACCATGTTGGGTTGCCTAGTTGACGAATCATAGCAAACAAGTCTTTTTTGCACTTTTCAAAATAAGGTGGTGAGCCTCTTAGATTTCTTAAAACTCTGAAACCTTCATCAAGATGTACAAGCTTATTAAGATAATCTTCTGACTTCAAGTCACCAGCAGTGTACTTTTTCCCCTTTGTCTGACACTTTCTGAGAGAAATGCAAGCACTATCCTGAATTTGCTTGATTTGCAGTTTTTTCAGCTTATAAAATATATTTGGGACAGACTTTGCAGCTCTTCTATCCTGACACCTTAACTCCCACTTGGCAACTGTACTGTACGATACTGGCACCTTTCTTTTACTGTTGTCAGGTCTTTGTTTTCCACAGAATATCGTAGGGAATGATAAATATTCAGAATCTTTATCCATAAATATTCCTAAGGGTTTGTTTCCTTCTCCTGGTGCAAAGGAAATAATTTTTTCTCCATTTTCTGGTATATCTGGTTCCTGAAGTAGTGTATCCGTAACTCCTGAAGGGCGTTCAGCAACTTCACACCAGTCATCACTATCATCATTTTCATTGCCTGGATTATCAACATCAGCAGTGGAAATACTGTTTTGGCAATTTGTGTCAATTTCATCAGTTGGCAAATCACCACTGCATTCGTCAGGGTTTTGAATAAACTCACTCCAGTCTTCATGGACACTACATGTAGATTGTGAACTTAATGTGTTATCTATCCATCCACTTTGCACTTCTAAACCTTCACTTTTGAATAAATCACTTGTTTGTACAAGATATTTTGCTGCATCTAAGACTTTCTTAGGTCTAACATTTTGAAACTGATAATGATGCTTATAGCTAAGACGTCTTTTAAGTTTTATAGGAATTGTCTGTGATTCATTGATGGGCCTTGGCAGACAGTGAACAGTAGAGTTTACATCACTTGGTACATTCACAATGTTTCCATGAATAGACAACTGGCCACCTCTTGGTAGTTCACGGATTTGCATGAATGGGATACGAGGTGATATTAACCGTTCTTCTAATGGTGTCAAATTTAACAATTCAGGCTTCGCAGGAAAACTCATTTTATTGGGTTTAGAACAGCTCGGCAATTTGCCAGTCTTTAAATTTGAGTCACAAGTTGTGCAAATCCATTCAGTATCATTGACACTTCTTAAACCCATGACACAAGACTTGACAACATCTTGTGAACATGCCTTGTACTTGTTAGCATTACATTTGACTACCGAGGACCTATACCACAACTGGTCACAACAGGTACATATATATTCTGGGCCACATTCAATGTTATTGTGAAACAAACTTATCATAGAACTTTTATTGTCTTCCTGTGCTTGTAACTAATCATTGACATTTGTTGGGAGCGATGCACTTTCGTTGCTTACTATTTTCCTAATTTTAGTTTGTCTGTTTACTTGCCTAATGTGTTCTGGGTTATCTGCTTTTCGTTTCCTAAAGGTTTGTTTATCAATTTGTTTTCTGTGTTCTGGGTTCTTTGCTTTGCGTTTTCTAAACGACTGTTTGTTAATTTCCCTTATGAGTTCTGGATTCTGTGCTTTCCGTTTTCTAAAGGACTGTTTGTTAATTTCTTTTGCATGTTCTGGGTCAGTCATGTTTCTTTTTTGGACAGCTCTGTTCTTGTTCTCCCTAGTTGCTTCATTATTATTGTACCGTTGCACAAAAGATTCATTTTCTCTTTTTCTAAATTCTGCGTCAGCTCTTCTCTTTTTCATGTATTTTTTCATGTAAGCCCTGCGCTTTTCATTTTTATCAATTACCTGTAGTTTGTCTTTAACTAAAGTTTGATCACATTGTTTCTTGCTTGGTAACTCAGAACTTCTTTTTTCTTCTGTAGACACATAATGAGTCTCACCTATGTGCCCAATGTAAATAGTTCTGCATTCTCTTGTGACAATCGCTGGTTGAACAACAGTAACAGGAGCAAAAGTGTCAGTTGATTCAGCAATATGAATTGATAAATTGAGGCAATTGGCCACTGCTTGAATTATAATTGCATCAGCCCATGTTCCCGGACGTGACATGTTATTCAAATATTCTTGCCAAGAATGGTCAGTATTACTCTCTATAAATTGTTCAGGATTATGCAGTAAATACTGAATGCCAAGGCTACGTATATAAAAATGGTTATTTGGATTGCTGTAGAGTTGGTGGGATACTGCTCGGAAAAGGCAATCTCCACCTGCGCCCACGTCAAGAGCAGTTCTATTTAATTCAGACAACCTTGTTTCTAGTAGTGAAACTGAATTGGCAACTGAGCCACCATCTGCTGGTAAATCAGTATTAACAGTGTACAGATCTGATGGACCTGGGTTCTCTTCAACATCACCACTTAGAGATATAACTCTAAAAGATACATGATAGGTTTGTTTTAATTTTTTTAGCATTCTGTCATCAACATAAATGCAAAACAATGGTGACTTCTTATGCTTCAATGTCCTCAGTTGCACAACAGCTAAGTACAAGTTTGGCTTCACAAAGCACTCTTTTGAGGATAATGCACAATTTGATCTGGCCAACCATTCAGTGAAATAATATCGATTATACTCACACAACATAAGTTTAAGCTTTGATGAATTAGGAATACATTTCTTAAGGTATGATTTGGCAGCATTTCGTATTACTCTTGTCTTTCTAAATAGTTTGATTACTTTCCTATAAGGAATTCTGGAAGGTTCTCTTTCGCGTTTCTTTCTAGAAATATGCAACTTAGAAACAAGCCTTGCCCTTGACATCCTGTTACACTTTTCCATTTCATTTGTATGCAAAGCACAAGTGCTTATTTGTTCGTATTTGGCTTTGATTTGTACATATGTGGCTTTGATTTGCTCATATTTGGCTTTGATTTGTACATATGTGGCTTTGATTTGCTCATATTTGGCCTTCATTTGCTGACATTTGGCTTTGATCACTTGGCATTTGTATTTGGCTTTCTCGCTTTCCATAGTGATGGCACAGCCCCAGCGAGCGGGGGATTCGACATACGCTCGGTACGTCTCCTTGCCTTTCAAATTACCCTGGCAAGTGAACGGTTCTTCTGATGTTTCTGTCCCTGAATATACACAGGACTTATTATGAACATCTCCATTTGTACATATACAGGCATTCATAGTGCTAAAAATCTTGTTGATCACAATACACAATTCTCTCAGATCAGTGCGCAACACAAAATGGCGATTTGCAACGCTTGCACAAACCATGTGCTTAGTCAGGTGACTTTAACGAGTAAGTGTTCCCCGGCCGCAAAACAAACGATGTTATGTAGGTTGGGAAGCAAGAACCATGAAGACTTTCCACGGCCTCAAAACGTATGATGCTAGCTGAAGTCGACAATTAAATTCGCAGAACGATTCGCTGAAGTAAACAAGAACCATGAAGACTTCTCCGGCCGCAAAACAAACGATGTTATGTAGATTGCGAAGCAAGAACCATGAAGACTTTCCACGGCCTCAAAGCATATGCAAGTTCACAAGTAAATTTGCAGAACGATTCGCTAAAGGAATAGAGTAAGCTCAAAATTTAAAAAGTCACCGTAGATCGTCCAAATAGCCAGCCGAGTTCAAAACACAACCTCGTTCCCAGGGTCTCTCCCTTGGAATTAGAGCCCGCGATACATGGCGATAGTACTTGAACGATACAAATTGTGCACTAGTCAGCGGCATTAAAAAGTTTACGGGAAATGAGTGAGCGAGTGAAATTAGCATATTTGGAACCACTATACTTGTTTCATTCCATTCACGAGTAAAAATGGTGACATTTGGTCATTTGTCATTCTGTATATTCATTCGGTCTTCCATCCTATTTTAATAGCTTATGAAGAGCGACTTTTCTCATAACGAGTCAAGTTCAAGTAACAAGTCAAGTTCGAGTCAATAACTTTTTTCGCCTTTTCTTTCTTTCTTTCTTTCAATAATACCCTTTCCCTGTATTAAATTGTTATTGCCCAACAAAATGTTGAAGAAGTAACAAGAAACGACAACAAAACTGGACGATCGTTAATTTGATTATGGGTTTTGGGAAGATTGCACAAAAAAGTGTAAATTAAGAAGCCTTTAGAAGGACAAAGGAAGGACTTCAAATTTCACTGTACTGATATATTCATTGAAAATTATGACGACAAAAAGGAAAAAGAGCCAACAACAGGGTCAATATTCCTGTCTGTCACCCATCCCAATACTTACCCTGTCCAACAGGGCTTAAC
The DNA here is from genome assembly GCA_947652115.1 of Blastomussa wellsi. Taxonomy (NCBI): domain Eukaryota; kingdom Metazoa; phylum Cnidaria; class Anthozoa; order Scleractinia; family Plerogyridae; genus Blastomussa; species Blastomussa wellsi. The sequence continues at coordinate 15,066,237 of OX393565.1, read as the reverse complement.
TTCAGTGATTGGACGTGAACTTGTGCTTCCTTGTGGAATCTTCGGTGACAAAGGGTCGAGTTCATGCAAAGAGAAAACAGAATGGTTTATGTGGATCTTCGTTTAATTTGGCACTCTTCTCTTTTCTAGACTAGCTTTCATTTCCTAATTTACTTGCTTGTTAGTCTCTTAGTCTTTTGTCTTCTCTGAAAAAGATACCACAAGGAAGCACCAGTTCCATTCTGATCGACAAACTTAAGCCCCGCTGAATGCGGCGATTATTTGAATGTTTCTTTTTCTTCTTCGTTTCCCAACAATAAGTCAGAGAAATTAAGGAACCCCTACAGAATGATTACACAAGAAGCTAAAACAAGAGTTCATTCCTTTCCCACCTGATGAAGTGTCTTGTCACGCGATCTATGTGGTAAATTGCAAGGTGCAATTGTTGTAGGCAGATCACTTTCTTTTCCTAAACATGATCGCTTGTCGGCAAATTTGCATCTAAATTTCAACAAAAAGCTAAAATTATGGCGAAAAACGGAGGCTCGCAAAAAGAGGCTCGCAGCTTGTGGCTCGAGGCTCCAGCTCTCAGGCTCGCACATTAGTTACACCCAGTGGATGAAACCAGAGCCAATGATTAAATTGCAGATGCAAAATGAGAAGTATGGATTTGTGGAGAGTCTTGTTAGTTAAAAAGCTATGACGTCATAAAATTTTTGTGTCGTCATAACTTTTACAGTATTGCGAGTTTCAACAAATCCACACTACAGATTTTGCATCTGACTGCACTCTATCCAGTTGTTTTTTGGTTTCATTCGAGAAAGATGTAAGCTGTGTGAGGTCTTAGCGTTTTTGTGTTATGGTAACGTGACTTTCCAAATATGGTCGAAGCTGCCATAAGTGAAAGCAGCCTCCAATAGAACAAGCATGGGAAAAAAACAACCCCAGGATTCAAAGGGAACTGAAGATTGTTGGTTCGAAGTCATCTCTAATAACCTTTTTGTAGTCAGGGTGTTGCGTAGACAACAAACGGTAATTCAGAACAGTAAACTCACGGTTTAATTCACGTTTTCCCTAGCTTTTCTATTGCTCTAGACTCTAGCGACGTCTACAGTACCGACACCAAAAACCCTGACCGCGTGCGAATTACACAATAAAATAACTGTCAATCAAAAATGAAATCCGATTCTCTGCAGAAAACTACGCATTAAATTGCGTGACGCGTGACTTAAAATGTCTTTCGTCCACAGGGTTCTCCTTGAAGGAAATCGGTAACGAATTACTCAGTTTTATAACTTTAGCCTTAATTTTTCAAATTAGTCAATTGCGATCGTTCTCAATCACCCTCATTCAAAGCCATCCTTGATTCCTTGTTTGTTTTTTGGTGCATCTTTGGTATTTTTCTACCGTAGTAATCTACTATTTCAATGTTTTAATTGATTTGAATGCAATTTTATACATTGCCAAAGTTGACTTTATTCATGGTGACTGTACTTTTTTAATTAGTTTTACTCAACTGTGTTCTATTGGATATCCGTGAATCTGATTGGTTCTACCACTGTTTTTATTGGTCGATAGAAAACGATCGCGCGGGCATTGCTCTTTGAATGCAAGATTCGCTCATAGTAAGCTCGGGCTCATAGTCTAATTGATAAATTTAACATAGAGAAAGCACGTTTTATTGTTTTTTTGCCAGATTTGTTAGAGTGAGAATTGCAAGTGACGACTGAGAACACAGGGCGAAATATGGCGTTTACGCTTCCGGATTCATAACGTTTACCTGACGGAAACTTGAATATCTGCAAATGGAAATTCAAGTAGCCACTGCAGGAAACACATGGGTACATTACGTTTCCGAAACTGCGGTTCTGCGGAAACGCATTCCTTAAATTCACGTTTCCTCTAGGTTTACGTGGTTACGGAAACTCTAATAACCGTCCTGTTTCCGAAATCAAAAACTCGACGGATAAACAAGTATCAGCTGGATTTCTGAACTGAGAAAACGTAATGAAAACTCACAAGCGAATCGATCAGGATTACGGACAATTTTTAAGAGATGGCACCTCTCTCACTGGGACGTTTGTGACCATAACGGATATAACCGTCCTGTTTCCGAAATCGAAAACTCGACGGATAAACAAGTATCCGCTGGATTTCTGAACTGAGAAAACTTAACGAAAACTCACAAGCGAATCTATCAGGATTACGGACAATTTTTACGAGATGGCACCTCTCTCACTGGGACGTTTGGGACCGTAACGTATAATTTCACTTAAAAACCATAGATAAGTCTAATCAAAGACATAGTCCCTTAACCTTTGGTATATCCATCGGCCTTATTCATGAGCTGTTCGATATATACTTATAAGCAACTTTTAGAAGTGAAAACTGAGATTCACAAACTTCTCCAGATCCACAACACATTAACGTATGGTAATAACATTTTATTTTCTTTATTATCTAACGATGTACTAACTGTGAACCAAAATAATTTCTCCCAATACATACAACTATTGCTTTCCTTTGTAAAAGATAGAAATTATTAAAGCTGTTCTGTTCTAGAATGGAAGCGATGATTTAACATTTGTGCTTAAAAATCCATACTATAAAGACACCACGAATTGCATAATCCTCAAATTACGAATTTAAATAATATATTAATTAAAATAATAAAATATATAATAATTTAAAATAATTAAAATAATTTAATTAAAATAGACCTAAATCCTTAAAACAAATCTTACATTAAGTGATCAGTTCTTGATATACAAATGTAAAATATATACTGTCATAAATTTTACTGCGCTTTGTTGAAAAATGTATTTAAATAATTTGACAGTATAATTATAGGGAAATTTCTAGTAACCTTAACAATATTAAGATGCACGGGTGCCAGAAAGAACATCTGCAGGCATGCAACTACATGTATGACCTTTGCCATTGAAAATAAAAACTGCCCTTGTTATATCAATGGTGGACTAAATTTACTCTAGCTCGATGTTTCTCGACCTGCCCAGGAGGGACAGTTGTGTGGTAGAGGCCTGTTAGAAACATGTTGCCCAGAAACTGTGGACACTTTACCAGCAGTTGTTTTTTGTCTCTTAGTCATACGGGCCTTGTAAGTTGAATCAAGAACAGCTTTGATGTTTTTTAACTTTAGCCTTTCCCACTCCAGTGGCTTAACATGTCTCGGCCCTTCATCACTTTCCTCTGATGACATGAATTCAATTGCATTGTCCAAGTCTAGCAAAGTCTTTATCCTTTCTTTGTCCTTCCCAGAAAGGTTGGCCTTTTCTACCATTTCTTGAAGATAGTTCAGTTTCTGAAAACAGAGTGAAAGGTAGGTCAAGAGCTGAATGTGACTGAGTAAGGCATATAAAAAAAAAACTTAAGAAAAGCTTTTTTGTGTTAGTGTCGCCCTAATAACGCAGACCCTCTTTATTAAGTCGACACTTGGCCTGCCGTTCTGAAACGTCACCTTAATAAACTACCATTTCCCACAACAATGTGTGAATGCGCTGATGATGATGATGATGATGATAGGACCAAGTATTTTAACTATTCATACTAAGACTGAGGGTAGATAAAATAAAATAATTTCTCATCAGCGTTTTCTTTAAGTTTTTAAGTATCTGGAGTTTTGTTGAAAGCAGACGGTTGTGGGACCTGATAACCATCATCTCCTCAACTTATCTTGACTAGTGAAGCAATGAAAGTAGCTGGCGAAACCTGGCAGAAAAGCCGGCTCTTATATGCAACCCTGCTCAGAGAAACTTAATTTTTTGTATGCATCACAAGTGTCATTCATATAGAGAAAACCTTGAACGTCAAACCTTTGTTCATTTTCTGGAATAGTACTTGGGTATAAACTAGTACCAAACTACTGCCACAGCCATAGTTATACATTATTACTAGCATCACTGCTACAAATAAGTACCAACTCATCCATGTGGGGCAATATGTGTAAGTCAAGGCTGTGTCACGGTTACAACCACCTCTATAATTATTTTTTTTAGTTACTTTTACATGTATGTACATGTGAACGATCTACCCTTTGCTTTCTAACTCTACGCCTTGTGGTGATCCTATGTTCCTCATATTTTCCCTTGACCTTCCTTACAGCATCATCGCGGAGGCTTCTCCAGTACTGATGAACTGCCCCTGTAAAGGTGCAGAAATGAAGCATGTGTCACTTACTTGTAGCATTTTGTACAAAAGAAAGTTTGCATTTGACTATTCTCCAACATTGAAAGGGGGGATGGGGGTGCTGGTACTTATTCAATAGGAATTATAGTTATAAGTTCATGTTTTTGCCATTTTCCAACACAATTTGTCCACGGTTGTAGTTACCATTGTTATCACAAATCTACAGATTTTCAGGGCTTTTTCTATTTAACTGTTCTAACACCTCAAGTATTGTATTATCTGATCTTTCTTTATATGCAAATTATAAATTTTAATAATAAAATAAGGGAACAAGTTTTCACTTGAATCATACTTGCTATTCCTGGTTCATCTTAAGGAAATCCTAATTTTTCAGTAAAGAGAAGGGTTCCTGATCTTTGTTGAGAAACAAGTCAGAACTTTAAAACACCCCATAAATTTTGATATCAAATTCCAGAAACATTTTTCAGCTAAATCATTTGCACCACCCTCACCTCCATCTGCTTTTTAGTTTTAGGGACAACAGTTACATCGCCCCAAGTGCACTCACAGAAAGCAGGACGATAGTCTACTGTTGGTGGCAAATTGAGCTTAACCATGCACAAAGGGTTATAAATATCCCAATAGCTTCATACAGCGAAAAAATATTTACAGATTACACTTACGGAACAGTTAGGGTCCACGGGTGCACGCTTTCTTCCGTTGAAAAGACTTTTTTTAGCTTTCGGATGCAGCACACTGTCCAGTCGTTCGTTGAGTTTTTGGTTGACTTTTCTCAGGCCCACCCGCTGTTTCATGACTGCATCTATGGGATTAGGTGTTGCTTCTACTGGCGTTTGAGAGTCTCTCAAGG
>OX393565.1:15031241-15053741 GCA_947652115.1 Blastomussa wellsi | reverse complement strand
CACTTCAGAATATGAAGATTTGAGATTCATATAAACACTTTTTAACTTGTTGTGTTGGATAAGCCATGCTCAATACTACTCAACCAAAGAACCACTACTGACTTTACCGGGAAGTTAAATCCAGCTGTATTAACAGGAACCTGCAACTAATGGCCTTTTTTTACTTTTTCATATGCAGTAGTAGTTGGCACGAAGGGCATTAAAATGTTGCCAAGTGTCCCAAATCAGAACTTGATAAAACTTGGGCTAGTAATTTGAGATTTCTTTTATTTTTGTTTCCAAATGTGCCAGAACAAATCCCACAGTTCCTCTTCCTAGCATTTAGTTGGTTTCTTTTCTCTTGGCGTGTTAATATAGGACAGGTTGGATTACATATATGCTAGGTCAAAAGCCCTTGGAGACTTTGCAATTAATTCCTGTTTCTTGTTTTCAATAACACTGGCATCTATGATGAAGTATAGTAAACATTTATGCAACCTTTGGTTTTTTTGCAGATGCAGACATTTAATTGAACTGAAAGTTTCCCTGTTAAGACCATCTACTGGAGTTATCATGCTGAAGAGAAAACGAAGCAAGAAAAAGTCGACATTAGAAGGAAGTAGAGTGAAATGTGGCCACTGCCACATTTTCTTGTCAAAAAGGCAATATCATGAGCATAAGCGTCAATTTTTTAATGCTTTGACTGGAACATGGAATGTTGAAGGGGATGTACCGCAGGATGTTCTTTGATCAAGTTCTAGTGAGGGTGGTTACAATTTTAAGTTGTGATTTAGTTAGGAACTGTTGTGTTGTTATTGAAATTGTTAGTATATTTTGTACGAGATAGAAGAATAATGTTTGCATTAGGGACTGTGCAATAATTGCCTGCAGGGGGAGTGGGAAATTAGGGGGGGGGGGGGCATAGCTGAAAAGTTTATCAAGGAAGAAGGGGGGGTGGATGTAATATTTAATACATTCGGGTGGGACATTACTTTTTCATTCCTTTTTGCAAACTGGAAAAGTAGTGGTACAGTTGGTAGAGCAAATATAAATACTAACATTGGAATAAACCTGACACAGTTATCAACTCTAAAGTGTTCTGATCTATGAACTGTGGTTTCCTATCTGTCATGTGGTAGGAAAGGAATGCCTCTGTTATATACATTGCATGTTAAGACAGTGGTAGTCTTTATTCGCAGTAGGAATTAATAAAACAGGAAACTTTAATTAAAAGTTGCAAAATTAGCAGTATAATGTTATTCAAGAAAAAAGAAAGATGTCAGTGTTAGCATACATGGCATCATAATTTAGGAGAATGAAAAACCCACCTGTTGAAATTTTAATAGCAATACAAATATGGTAAATGAAACACAGTATGATTAAATTGAGCTTCAAACTGAAAAGGCTCAATCAGACAGGAATTCCTTAATAACATTTTCAGTTTCCTCCACAAAGCATTTGGAATTCAAAGATCTCATATTAAAGCATTTAATAACGATTACAGTATGGTAAATATAAACAGTATGAATAAATTGAGCTGCACTGAAACAGTCCAGAATAAGCCCAAACAGACAGAAAGTCCTTAATAACATTTCCAGCTTCTCCAACAAAACTTCTGAAATTCAAAAGATTGTTAGTGTGGAGAATTAAAAAAAATGGCCCAGAATAAGCTCAATTAGACAGGAAAGTCCTCAATAATATCTTTAGCGTATTCCGACAAAGCTTCTGGAATGCTAAAGCTCTCTGATGACTCTCCTGATAATCAGAGTCTTGTGATTCTGATGACTCTTCAAGTGACTCTTTGAGATATGTCCAAGAGTCCTTTCGAGCGATGTTTGTGCCGGAGGAAGAGGTCCAATAAGTAAACTAGGTATGAGGGAATCAATGGGAGATTTTTTTCAAGGCAGGGGGGGGGGGGGGTACTCAGCCTTAATATTATCATTATGTGAGGGGGATTGAAAGTAATTTTTTCTTAATTAGAGGGGGTATGACTTAGTTTTGGGGCACATTTCACCCATTTCCGAACACCCCCCCCCCCCCCCCCCTTCCAGTTAATTATTGCACAGTCCCTTATGATTGTCCTTGGTTTCTCAGGTTTAGTTAAATAATATATTAAAATTGAAGAAGTGAGAACCACCAATGAGGTGCCTTAAACCTTTTTGCTCCTTAGATGAATCTGCTTTCCCTTTGCAAGTACAGTCAATGGATGTGCCTTCTAGTGATGATAATTGTGGTAAGATTGCAGTAATTTAATTTTCCAATTTGGGTTATAAACTTTTCACAGTGTTCTATTTTACATGTCTTTTTTGGTTGGAATAGGGCATCATCACATTTAATGCATAAGATGCAACAGGTTTTCACCAAAATACCTTTGAAATGGGTGGGGTATACAAATTACATGTAAAAGAAGTGAAAACCATTAATGAGGTGCCGATAATACATTTAAAATGGAAAAGGGAATGCAAAAATCGCCATTTGTTGTAACCCTTAAACAAGGTATTTTATTATAAAAACACCTAAAGCATATTCCTACATGGACATGTGTCTGGTATCTGCTGTGATAGTTTAAATTAATAACGTTGAAATGTACAACTTATCAATTGCAAATACTCCTCTAACACTATATTTTTTTTCCCAAACACAGTTTTTTCTGCCCAGTTTCAATCCGGAGAGATGCCATCTAGCCAGGAAAATACGGGTAAGGTTTGTTTTGGTAACTGTCTAGAATTCAGTTTGATGGGTTTGTTGTAGGTCACTTGTCTGGATTTGACATCTGAGGCATTTCTCTGTTAGCAAGTGTAAATTTCAATTAGCCCAAAATTGTTAGACCTTTACACTCATATATGATTATTAATTTTTTTCACTGTCATACTCGTTTATTTTTCAGGGTCTGAGTCGTGCAATGCCGGGGTCTCCAATTTTCCATCCACTTCACCCCCATCTGAAGAGGTATCCTGTTTTTGCATTCAGCCGTAACTTACACTAAATGTAGAACATTACTTTGTTTTAGTTAGGGTTGGTCTTATATTATTCCTTACAAAGTTAACAATGTTTGCAGGACTCTTTTGTTAGACTGGCTTCATATGTCTATATGCCTTTCTGTTTGAGTGGGTACCTTTAGGAATAGCAAGCCAACGGTTATTACACACAGTTTTTGCTATTTTACAATGTTTAAGTGTCTATGGTCCTTCTGTAATAACTAAAAAGGTGTGGATTCGGTGAAAAGAAGGATTACAGCGGGTTTGATCGCAGATCGTGGCCCCTACGAACCGACGATTCCCACCGACAAAACGCTAGAACGTTACAGAACTGTAGAACTAAAACACAGAGAAAGAAGATGGAATCCATGCTTGGGTAAAGATACACAAGTTTGCTGGAGCTGCCGTATTATGGTAGTGTTACCATGTGCGTCATTGATCCCATGCACAATCTGTTTTTGGGCACAGCGAAGAAAATGTTCAAAATCTGTTGCGAAAATGACATTTTGACCAAGCAAAAACTACAAGAAGTACAGGAACGAATTGAGAATGTCGAAGCTCTGTCAGATCTAGGGCGACTTCCGGGAAACATCAGCTCAAACCATGGAGGCTTCACTGCTTCTCAGTGGAAAAACTGGGTATTGTATTACTCGCTGTTTGCTCTTGAAAGCATCTTGGGGGAAGAGCATATTAACTGTTGGCAGAATTTTGTCTTGGCTTGTCGTCATCTTTGCAAGCCGTGCATTACCAAAACAGATCTCGTCATTGCCGACCAAAAGCTCCTGGACTTCTGGAAGAAGGTGGAATCCCTATACGGCAAGACTGTAATCACTTCCAACATGCACCTTCACCTTCACATTAGAGAATGTGTTGAGAACTATGGCAGTGTGTATGGGTTTTGGTTGTTTAGTTTTGAGCGGTACAATGGCCTGCTTAGTGCTAGGAAGCTTCCACACAAACAACCGAGAGATAGAGGTGCAGCTGATGAGACGATTCTTGACAATGAGCGCACTTGATGACCTTCAGTACCAAATGCCTTTAGATTTTCAAGAGTTCTTTTATTACCTTTGTAGCGAAATACGCCAAACAAATCTTGTGGACGTGGAAACGACCAAGTCTTCGTCGTGGTCGAAAGCCACGGACGCACCATTAGTGCCAAATTGCAGTGTTTGGACGGATTTCAGCATGATTGAACTCCCGAGTCGGTATCGCCTGTGTTGCTTTGATAGTGGCGAGGTACTCCAGTTACGCAGTACATACGGCAGGTTGTATCCTTCGTTAGATCTCCACTCAGCCCATCTCAACTCCACGTACAACTCCCTTTGTGTTGGTTATGAGCGCCTCAGCTCCGGTATGGAAAGTCGCCTGTATAAGCACGCAAGAGTGATGGCCTCGTGGGTTGGCGACGAAGGTGAAATAAGCGTAGGGATTAGCAAACCAGGGCGAGTGAAATTTTATTTCGAACATTCATTTGATATCGGTAAGAAGCAGTATCGACATTGCTTTGCTTGTGTGCAGTGCTTTAAAGAGTTTCCAGACAACACACCATTTCTGCAGTGTTCTGTTCCTTCGAACCCTGATCCATAAACAAACGAGACGTGGGCTCTTCTACAGCAGTGTAACCAGATATATTAAAGAAATTTTTACGGTGAAAAGAGAAAGCGTTTTCACCGGTGAGCACGACCTACAAATCCCCGAAAAATCACATGAATCAATAATCAATCCCACAATGCCTAGTGAGAAATACAATGCTCTGTGTAACGCAAGACGCATGACGGAACACTCCCCGTCTGGTATTGGCAAAATACCACTACAATATACATGTATATTAAAACAAACAGTAACATCCTAAATTAAAATGTTCAGTCCTAGTCTCCAGCACTAAGCTGTGTCAGTTCACGTTTCTCTCACAGTTCAGACAGTTCATCCAAGTTTGGTTTTCATCTTCTCGAAATCCTTCTCGCTTCTAAGCAGGATAACTTCTGTGACTGGCCTGCTGTAACTCTTTGTGGAGCCGTCTTTCGCTGTCAACAAATCAACCTTGCGTACTTTGCCATCTGCGCTGGCATAAGCCTTGGTAATCCGAGCAAGAGGCCAGTGATTTCTAGGTGCTTCTTTCCAGCGGAGGAGGACCAAATCTCCCTCTTCCAAATTCATTGTTTCGTTTTGCCATTTCCTTCTTGGCTGGAGTGTCGGCAGGTATTCTTTACGCCAGCGGGTCCAGAACAGGTTGGCCAAGTACTGGACCTGCTTCCACTGCTTGCTGTACAGTTCTGTACGGCTGAAGTTCCCCGGTGTGGCTTTCAAGGCTCTAGACTTCTGTGTCAGCAAAGTGGCTGGGGTGAGGATCTCGGGCATTTCTGGATCAGTTGGCACAGGCAGGAGAGGCCTGGCATTTACTATAGCTGTTACCTCTGTCATGAGTGTTGTGAGGACTTCATGAGTGAGACGTATGGGCCCGAGATCAGCAAGGATAGAGTCAAGGATTCTTCTGGTCACCCCTATCATTCACTCCCAAACTCTGCCAACATGGGAGGCCTTAGGAGCATTGAAGATCCAATCGCAACCTTCATTTGCTAAGTAGGATTTAATAGCACTGTCATCCATCTCTTTAAGGCAGGATTGGAGCTCATTTCGTGCACCAACGAAATTGGTACCACAGTCTGAGCGAAGCTGTATTGCTGGTCCACGCAAGGCCAGGAATCTGCGCAAGGCATTGATGAAACAGGAGGTGTCCATAGACTCTATCACTTCAATGTGGATGGCTCTTGTAGTTAGGCAGGTGAAGAGTACAGCCCAACGTTTGCTGTTTGCGACTCCTCCTCTTGTCCGTCGAGCGCTGACGAGCCAGGGTCCAAAGACATCAAGGCCAACATAGCTGAATGGGGGCGCGGGAGTAAGTCGATCAATGGGAAGATCAGCCATTTTTTGTGTCTGCTGCCGACCCCTTAGCTTCTTGCACTTAATGCAGTTGTTGATAGCACTGTTTACAGCTCGCTTGCCTCCGACTATCCAGATTCCGCTGCTTCTAATCAGGCCGAGTGTGAAATGTCGCCCCTGATGCTGAACTCTCTCGTGATAATGCTTTATCAGAAAGCTTGTGGTGTGAGGTGAACTCGGCAGTATCAAGGGGTGGCTCTCCTCATAACTCAGGCTTGCTCTTTCCAGTCGGCCGCCGACTCTCAGGAGTCCATCGTTATCGATCACTGGGCAGAGTTTGAGCAGAGGGCTTGTCTTGGGCAGCACCTTGGAGTTGCTGAGGCAGCTGAGTTCCTCTTCATAAGCTTCACGCTGAACATTTTTAATGATCATGAACTTTGCTCTGTCTAGGAGGGAGACAGATAGCTTCGTACTTTCGGTGATACTGGGCTTCCCCTGAGCCCTCTGATGACATGTCTCCATGGCTAGGAGGATTCTTGCAATTGCCCTCACGAGAGTTTCCCACTGTGAAAACCGAGAAAAGCGGCTGGTCCCAAGAGGTTTCTTAGGCAGAGTTTGAGTTGCCAGAGCCTGTACCACTGGGCGGACTTCTGGGTCGTCTTCCGCAGCCTCTGAGGCTTGGCTGGCAGTCGTGTTGACCGATGTTTCCTGGTGGTGAAGGAAATTAGGGCCACGGAGCCACATGCTGCCACTCAGGTCCTGAGCATCCACTGATCGTGTGGCCAGGTCAGCCGGATTCTGTTGGGAAGGTACATAATACCACTGGTCAGGAGACGATGACTTTCTTATGCGTTCCACTCGGTTGCTGACGTAGACATAGAAGCGTCGCGTCTCATTAGTGATGTAGCCAAGGACTACTCTGCTGTCGGAGTAGTACACAACTCTGTCATGCTTTACGTCCAACTCTGTGATTTCAATGCCAAGCATGGCTGCACACAGTTCAAGACGAGGGATGGTTGTGGCATTTGATGGGGCCAGCTTTGCTTTGCCAAGGACGAAAGACACTTGGATGCTCCCAGGTAGGAGACTGCTCCGATGGTGTCGTTGGATGCATCGCAGAAGGTATGCAGCTCCCGTCTTCTGACTGCTGAAAAGGAAGCGATTGTGTAACAGCGAGGGATGCTTAGAAGGGTTAGAGCTTGCAAGGCTTTGCACCACGTTTCCCAGGGCGGTCTTTGCTCTTCTGGCAATGGTTCGTCCCAGCTTTCTGGCTGAAAGTTGCTTAGATTGGCCATCATGGATCTTAGAAGAAGCTTTCCTCTGACAATAACTGGAGCCGCAAGTCCCAGTGGATCATACAGGCTGTTTAGTACAGAAAGCACACCTCGTCTTGTAAATGGCTTCTCCCGGAGAGAGACTTTGAAGGTGAGTGCATCTGCGGATATGTCCCACAGCACCCCTAATGCACGCTGTACTGGCACAGTATCAAGTGAGAAGTCTAGATCGCGGAGGTCAGAGGCTTGATCTTCTATTGGGAAGGCACGAGTCACTTCTGGATGACTGGATGCTATCTTGTGTAAGCGTAGATTGGCCTTGGCTAACATAGCTCTTGTGCGAACGAACAGGTCGATGGCTTCAGCAGGTTTGGCCACAGACTTCAGCCCGTCATCGACATAGAAATTGTTATGCACAAAGTCTTTGGCATCTGAGCCAAATTCTTGTTCTCCAACTTCGGCTGTTTTCCTGAGGCAGTATGTGGCTACTGCTGGTGACGAGGTGTTTCCAAAGACATGGACTTTCATACGGTACTCAGTCAGCTCTCTACTGGGGTCATTGTCTTTGTACCAGAAGAATCGCAGTAGGTCTCTGTGTTGTTCTTGAACTAGAAAGGAGTGGAAAATTTGTTCAATGTCCGCCATAAAGGCCACAGTGTCTTGACGGAAGCGTAGCAGGACGCCTGATAGGTTGTTCGTGAGGTCAGGTCCTGAGAACAGTATCTTGTTCAGGGAAGTTCCTTTGGTTTCAGCTGCAGAGTCAAACACCACACGTATTTTATCTGGCTTTTGGGGGTGGTACACTCCAAAGTGGGGTAGATACCAGCGTGGAGCAGAAGGGCTTAACTCTGGTGCAAGTTCTGCGTGCCCCTTTTCGAACAACTTCTGCATGAAATCAAAGTAGTGTTGCTTCATTAATGGTTTCTTTTCGAGTGTCCGACTAGTCGACTTGAAGCGTTTGACTGCGTCTTCTCGATTGTTGGGAAGCTTGCTGAATTCGTCATGGACAGGTAGGGGCGCCTCCTAGCTACCGGCTTCATTCCTGGCTATGGAACTGTTCATGATTTGAATGAACTGCAGGTCTTCCACCGACATTCCTGGTCTGTTGTCGTCTTTCGTGGAAGCAAAGACATTGTCACCCAGTCCATCTTCAAAGCTGCCTTTTAAGAAAGTTCCTTTCCTTTTTCTACTCTCCAAATAAGAGGTGGAGTCTGCATGTGAACCGTGTTTAACATTAAGACGGTTGCTGCAGGGTAGCAGAAAGGAGGGTCGGCCATTGTTGAGAACTTGTGTTCTGTAAGAGGAGACCTCGGCGGGCTTATGAGCACCATCTAGACAGACGTTTCCTAGTACCACCCATCCCAGGTCGAGGCGTTGAGCCCATGGTGCATTTCTTGGTCCATTTCGTGACTCGTGAATTTTGTGAAGGGGGGGTGCATCTCTTCCGACAAGCAGGAGAATTTCAACTTCTGGATCTAGCTCTGGAATCTTCCCAGCGATATCCTTTAGATGGGGGTGGGCTCTTGCCACTGTAGGAGTTGGAATTTCTTCTCTACTGTCTGGAATAGCACTACATTCTGCGAGGATGGGTAGCATATGACTCTCTGTGCCATCAAGGGATTCAATAACGAGGTTGCGGGCACGTCTCCCCTGGACTTGACTTGTCCCTGCGCATGTTTTCAGCACATAAGGTGTGGCTTCTCCATTCAGGTTGAGTAGATCGAACAGTTTCGGCTTGGCAAGTGAACAGTTGCTCTGATCGTCGATGGCTACGTATGCCTTGATTTTGTTCTCAGGTTGACTGTTAGCATAAATGTTCGCAAGGCATATCTTTGCGCAGGACCTGGCTTCAGTTGTGTCTCCACACACCTCGGTGCAGCTAGATGTCACAGTGGGCTCCCCGCCATGCTGGTGGGCATCTTCTGCTGCTGTCGGCTGGCTGGGGGGTCCCGCATGCAATGCTGAAACGTGTTTATCGCTGTGGCACTCAGAGCATTTGACTTGTATCGTGCAATCCTTTGCAAGGTGGCTTGTTGTGGCAAGGCAGTGGAAGCAGATTCTGTGCTGGCTGAGCAGATTCTTTCTTTCGGTGAGAGGCATGGCCCTGAAGGCACGGCATTTACTGAGAGGATGCGACAGCTTGTGAATGACACACCATCTGGCAGGGTCTCTTGTAGGTGGATTGAGTGCAGGGTCTGTGATATCAGTCCTGAAGGCTGTCAACCCTTGTCTGAAGGGTGGCATGTCAGTGGGTCTGATTGGAGGCTTGACAGGTGGCTTGATGGGTGGCTTGACAGGCGGCTTGACTGGTTGCTCGACAAAGGGTTTCCATGATTGGCTTTTCGACTCTTGGCTCCCTATGGATAAGTATGGGTCATTCTGCTCTCGTGCGACCTCTTGAACGAAAGAGGCAAACTCACGAAATGGAGGGTAGTCAACGCGATGCTGGGTTTTGTAACGATATGCGTGCCTTTGCCATCTTCCTTGAAGATCTTGGGGTAGCTTAACAAGCACCGGTTTCAGGAAGGCAGGTTCATCGAGGATTTTGAGGCCCGCAAGACCACCATCTTCTTTTGCACACTGCAACTCTAACAGTAAGTCCCCCAGTTCTTGCAGACCTTTATTATCCTTTGATGCCAAAGCAGGGAACATGGTTACCTTGTTCAAGTGCACATTGGTAATCACTGCGGTAGAACCAAAACGTTCGCCTAACTTTTTCCAGCATTCTCTTACCCCAGCAGATGGATTCTCAATGTAAGCGTTACAGAGCCGCTGTACAAGTCGTTTAGACTCTCCGGTCGTGTATTCTAGCATCAGAGCCAACTCCTCACTAGCGGTAATGTTAACGTCGCTGGTCATGTTCTTAAACGCTGCCTTCCAAGTGTTGAAGTTCTCTGGGCGATTGTCAAATTTCTCAATTTTGTTCGCGATCAGTTCCCGTCTAGCCATAAACTGAATGAAGCAGTCCATGCGGTCAGCAGGATCAGAGGACTGTGCGGTTTGGCTTGGTGTGAATGGCGGAGCTCGAGGGTCGGGCTTTTCTTTCTTAGGTGGAAAACCGGGAGCTGTGAAACGTGGTGGGTCAAGTTCTTGGCCTTGAGGTGTTTCCTCCTTAATCGAGCGAGCCGGAAACTCAGGGGCGGTGAAGCGCGACGCATCAGGTTCTTGACCACGAGGATTTGATCCGTACAGCTGGCTGTTGATAAAATTCTGGACGCGTTTACTGGGTTCTTCAAGCGGCAGATCTGGTAGCTTGTCTTCGTTGGGGAGTCTGAGCTCTTCGTCAATGGCCTTTGCACGCGCCACTGCTGCGGCTGCCTCTTGCTCAACGCGTAAACATTCCAGCCGTGCTTCCTCTTCCCGTTTTCGTCTAGCAAAGGCCAATTCGTCTTCTTGCCTTTTTCGCTCTTCGAGTTCCAGTGCCATCGCAGATTTGCATTGATACTCGTTGATTTTTTTCTGCATTTCGGCCTTTTTCAAAGCTGCGGCCGCTTCGCCTCTCACATGAGCTTGCAGAGTACTCGATGACATCGAAGCTCTTGAAGCACGTGATCCGGAACGAGCAGATCCTAACTCTTGCAAGAGATCATTCTTGCGATCGATTCCTTCGTTAATCGCTGCTTGGACGATTTCTTTCCGTGTTCTCATGATTTCCTCTAGCCTTTGACGTTCCTGGCGTTCTTCGGGCGAGCTGGTGTAAGCCGTAAAGTCCATTAAAGAGACCCAAACGAGTTGATATTCATTGAATGCAGAGCGTAACTCCCCTACCGCTTTGCGAAGAGCTTCGACGGAGTCCGAAGTTCCCTGGAGCTTTGAGATCGCTCCAGCGGTTTCTTTCCAAAGCCTTTCGAGCTTTGCAGTATCTTCCTGTAGTCTGTTGGCGATCACTTTGGCGCTAGGTTTTGAAACTCGTTTCGGCCGAGTTGAGTCTTCCTTTTGCTCGCCGCCATCTTGGAATTCTTTGTTTACGAATTGAAGCATGCGTCCTTCGCTTTCGGCTGACTCGTAAATTTCCCTCGAGGTTCCAGGGTCTCCTGTTGTAGCAGAGAATGAAAGGCTAAAACCTCCCAGAAGATCGGCTGAGCTGTGGATTGCGTCTTCGATATCTTGTGGCTCGAGTTCCATATCCATGAGGTCAACATGGTCGCGTTCGTCACATGTGCGTTCGTCTGCCGGCGAGAAGTCTCTCTTTTCACTGTTCTGTTCCTTCGAACCCTGATCCATAAACAAACGAGACGTGGGCTCTTCTACAGCAGTGTAACCAGATTTATTAAAGAAATTTTTACGGTGAAAAGAGAAAGCGTTTTCACCGGTGTGCACGACCTACAAATCCCCGAAAAATCACATGAATCAATAATCAATCCCACAATGCCTAATGAGAAATACAATGCTCTGTGCAACGCAAGACGCATGACGGAACATGCAGGATAATCACGGAACATTTGGTAGTCCGTATCTTTTAATCGGTGCCCAAGTGAAAATATTTTTTGCACATCTTTATATCTCAGAAAGCGGGCCAAAATGGGTCGAGGTCCACCGTCTTTTCCTTTTCCACTGCGGTGCACTCGTTGTATCTCTACGGTTCTTGCATCTAGGAGGCCCAGGTCACGTTCCAGGAAGGACCTCAAGGTTTCTTCGGTGTCTTCGCGCTCTTCTGTTGAATCGACAGCGATGTTCATAAACTTAATGTTCTCTCTTCTCGAGTAAGCCTCCAGGTACAGGAGTTTTGTTTCCATCTCTTTTCTACCTTCTTCGTTCTCATTTACTGTTTTCGTCAATCTGGCGATTTCAGCTTTAGCGTTAGTTAACTCTGTCGTCTGTTTATCTAACTGGGTGCTTGTGAAGTCCTTTGAGATCCTTAATATCCTTCTCCAAAACGTCTGTGCGCTCTTCAAGGTTTTTAAGTTTTACTTCAATGTTTTTGACTGATGCTTCTATAACATCGAGCTTCTGAAGTTTCTTTAATATTTCTTCTAGCTTTCCGGCTACGGTCTCCGACATATTTAAAGCCGTCCAGATTTCGTCTTCTACTTCACTTGACTGTTTCGTTGTCCTCGTTTTCTTGTGTTCAGGTGATGAGATTGAGTCTTCAGAATTAGCAGATGTTCTATTTCTTCGTTTGTTTAACAGGTCGGTGATAATTTCGGCCATTAAACTTTAGGGAGTTCTCAGATAATTTGAAAATTGCGGACGGTCGCTTCGAGCGTCCTCACGCGGCCATTGCTCGGTCCCTGGTGCTGCTACATTCATCCCTGTTCAGAGAATACAATCGCGATTTATTGCTATTAATAAAAAGCACCAGAACTTTGATCTGTTAATCGTGTGCCCTGTCCTCCCTAAGACCTTCATTTGAAATTTAGTTTTCCGTTTTCTGGCCAGGGAAAACCTTTTGTAAGTCAGTTGGCTTTTTTTCGCTTTAACTAGAAACAAATATCGTTTAGATATCCCGGTGCTTAATTTACTAAGACCGAAGGAGAGATCTGTGCACTACTGTTGAGGATACATTGCTTGTAATTAGTTAAATCTCTCTTTAGTGCTTGTGAAAAGCACCTTTCAATAAAAATTTTTATACGTCGTCAATTCCTCTTAAGTGTCAAAGGTTATAGGCAGGGGGGTTTGGTTCAGAAGGCAGTTTCAGGGGAGAAATGCCTGAGAGAATAAGAATCATGGGTCTGAACCCACGTCGATCTTTTCATTTTTACACTTAAAGCTCTCAGAACTGTTCATATGAGGAGGACTGGGGAAACAGGTGCTGGATGTAGGCCATTTTAAGGATGTTCGCGCCCAAAACTTCACACGTACAGATTTTTTTAAAACTTTGATTGTAGGTAGAAAATGATAAGGTTAGATTATAAACGTAAAAAAATTGGGGTTTCTAATTTCTAACTCTGACAAGGGATCTATGCACATAGCATACTCTTCAATTTAGACCCCTCCCAAAGAGTGATAGTTACTCCTTTTCTTTTTCACTCTTTGGGAGGGGTCTAAATTGAAGAGTATACTATGTGCATATATCCCATGTGAGAGTTAGAAATTAGAAACGCCGAGCTGGAAACGACCTTGTGGGTTTGAGCTGACATGAACGCTGCGGAAACACGTAAGTGTTGTGATCTTTGACGCGTCTCGGATAGTATAAACTACCCATGTATAAAAATATACCAGGAATAAAAAGTCTAAGTTTCCAGCCGAATCCGCTTAAGAAAACGTGATGGAAACCACTTTGTTCGTTTCAGCTAACAGAAACTCTGCAGAAACGCAGAATAGGTCCACCATTTTGCTCTTACACGTTTCCCGTCATATCCGATGTGCGGAAACGTGACGGAAATTTAAACGAATAAATTTCCGACACTTTTCCAAATTACGGAAACTCCTTATTTCGCCCTGTGGAACTTTTTCAATGAAGAAATTCCCAACAAAAGTCAAGGTCAAACTGAACAAATTGCCGAGGAAGCTCTGTAATAAAGTTCTAAAGGAAAGTCGAAGAAGTGAATTCAAATCTACCTAGGCTAACCGGACTGCTATGTAGCCTAATCTAAAAAACGTTTTGACTGCCGGTCACTTCGTCTTTTGAAAACCTTGACCGGCTGCTAGTCCATTGATCGATCGTGTGTATTGTGTAGCTTAGTAGTAGGTCGGGAATGAAACAAACACCACCTCGTCACACAAAAATTGTCACCTTTTCGCCGAAGTGGAACAAGCTCGCCTTTTGCTCGCTTCTTCCACTTCGGCGAAAAGGTGCCAATTTTTGTGCTCCTCGGTTGTGTTTGTTTCATTCCCGACCTACTACTTGGCAGAAGAACATTGACACGTTCAAGCAATTAGATAGAAGTGGCGGAGACCAAAATGGCACAAAAACACGGGGAAAACAACTGTGAGTGGTTGCTTAGAAACCGGCGAAAGAACTGCAACAAAAAGTGCACCGGTCAATTTTGTTATCAGCATAAGTGGCAAGAGAAGAAAGGGATGCAACAGCCGTCGCCATGCCGCAGCTGCAGAATCGGTGTAATAACCGACCACCGGCTATGTGTGTATTGCAGAGGGGCCACGTTGCAAAAGCGGCTAAAAAGCATAGAGAAAAAAGCCAAGAAAAATTTTGAACTTGTTTTGCGCGAGCTCCAAAAAAGATCAACCAAGAGAAATCCACCCATTTAGAGATATGCCCCAAAAGAAAATCAACCAATTAGAGAAAAGCACCAAAAGAAAAACAAAAATGGCTGAGCAAGTGACGATGCAGGAAATGGAACAAGTTAGTTAGTTAGTTAGCCCTCTTCGTCCCGTGCGGGACATAAGGCGTCAATAATCTGCTTCCATCTGGACCGGTCCTTTGCTGCATGCTGTGCCTCGCCCCAGGACAAGCCCATCTCACTCAGCTCGGCCATCACAGTACGTCTCCAAGTTATCTTGGGTCGCCCTCGCCTCCTTTTTCCAGGTGGTGTCCATCTAAGGGCGGTCTTGGGGATACGATCTAGGCCCATTCTGAGGACATGCCCGAGCCATCGGATCCGGGGGCGCTTGATCTCAAGTATCACACTCTGGCTCTTTGTCTTCTTATAGAGTTCTTTGTTCAAGATCTTATTGGGCCAGAAGATGCGACATATTCTCCTGAGGCATCCGTTGTGAAAGGCATTGATCTTGTTCAGAGCAAATCATGGAAAAGATCCGTGCAATTGTTGACACCTCGATGTACATAAGGTACACTTTTTCTTGTTGGTTGGTTCACAGAGAAGAGGGAAAGATGATGTTGTTTTATCAAATTTTGCAAGGGTCACCCTGGATAAACCGATATTCAGAAGCGGAAGAATATGTGAATGCAAGGGAAGAGGAATGTCTGGATGTTGACAATATCGAAAGACCAGACACAAGGTGGAAGTTTGTTGCCTATGAAGATGTCTTTGTGAAAGTTGTTATCGATCCCGCGCCTTTGTTTGGGACAGGACCCTTGCCAGACTGGCTGCGCAATCTTGCACATAGCAAGGCAATGGTGGCGCTGGACACTTACCAAGATAATTTATGTCTCTGGCGTTGTATTGCAGTGCATAGAGGAGCCAGACCGGGAAGAAGTACAGCAGAGGCCAGAGAACTTGCCAAGAATTTTTACAATTTCGCAAAAGCTCCAAAGGACATTCCAAAAACGTCTCTTGACAAAACAAAAACATCTTTTGATGATTTAGAAGAGATTGAAAAGTATCTTAACAAAAAAGTGGCTTTTTCAGATTGGCTTGGCATCAAAGTTTATGAGCCTGAGCAAGAAAAATCTGGTGAAGCGGTTTGGCATCTTAGAAGAAACGCGCCAGCCAAGCTGAAAAACATTTTGACAATCGGCATCTGGGATGGGCACGCCTTTTTGATAAAAAACATAGCAAAGCTTGCGAGAATTTATGCGTGTACGGATTACGGTGTGAGATTCACACAAACTAACAATCTTCAACGGCATGTCCAAACATGTTCCAAAGGGGAAACGAAAATTGTTTGCCCGGGTGAAAAAGTTGAAGCCCCGCAGACAGCTTTCGAAAAAGCGTTTTATCCAGACAACAGGGCTTCCAAACAATCGCTTGTGTGGCTTGAATATGAAGCCAAGCGGCGGAAAATCCACATCCACCACACAATGTGTGGTCACGGAGGTGAGAGGTGGATTCTAGGTGCGCCAGTCGACGGTTACCACCCAGAAACAAAGAAAGTGTTTCAATACCACGGCTGCCAGTGGCACGGTTGCCGAAAATGTTTCCCGCATGATCGTTTCAAAATAATAACGCATAACAACCAAACGCGTGAAGACAGGAGGAAGGCCACAGATTGGCGTACAGAAGCTCTCCTGGGAGCTGGTTACCGCGTGGTCCAGGTTTGGGCATGTGAAGTTGGGGAAATCGACGTTGAACCTCCGCAGACCAAAACAAAAAGCTATCCGCACACGATCCTGTATGATTTCGAAGCATTTGGCGACAAGACTCAGGGGAAGGAGCCAACGTCCATGCTTACGATTGAGAACGTGCACATCCCAATCTCGGTAAGCATCGGTGACACGCTCGAGAGAGAGCCCACCCACATTTGCAAAAGAGACCCCACAGAGCTGGTTCGCAAGTTTATGAAAGAGCTGGAGAGACGCGGGAAAAACATCCGGCGCAAAGTCTGGGAAGAGTTCATGCCAGAAGACTTTGACCTGCTGCCAGAAAAGCAGCGACAAAAAATTGGGGAATGGTGTGACCAGGTGCCGGTCGTCGGGTTCAACTCGGGCAGTTACGACCTGAACTTGATCAAAAGCTTCTTTGTGGAGCGGCTTGCAGACACAACCGGAAAAATCAGAGTAGGGAAAAAAGGTGATGTTCTTGCTGACCTGGGGCTTTCATTTCCTCGACATAATAAACTATCTTGGCCCAGGGACCAGCTACGAAAAGTGGGTCCGAGCTTACAAATGTGCCTCAGAGAAATCGTGGTTTCCGTACGAGTGGTTCGATTCGCCACAAAAGCTCGACTATCCAGGGCTCCCGGACTATCCAGAGTGGTTTTCGCGTCTGAAGAACGAGCACCTGCTCTTGAGAGAAGAATGCAAACGCCTGTTCAAAGAAAAGGGCATGCTCACATTTGCGGACTGGCTACGTTTTTAGAACAATCTCGATGTGGCGCCAGGCCTAGAAGCTTTGGAACAGATGCGGGCATTCTACACCGAAAAAGGAATCAACATCTTGAAAGACGCGGTCAGTGTCCCGGGGGTGAGTTTGCACTACTTACTCCGGGGAGTGGTTTAGAGAGGCGCGGATCTTTGGAATCCATGGCAAGAAGCATACCAAATGTTGAAAGGCGCTGTGGTCGGAGGCCCGAGCATCGTTTTCACGCGCTATCACGAAGCCGGTGTGACAAAAATAAGATCGCACCAATTCGAAGACGCCCGTCTGTGCAAAAAGATCTTGGCCTTCGACGCCAACGCTCTCTATCTGTCGACCATGCTGAGAGAAATGCCTTGCGGAAAGGAAAAGGTCGAACACTTCTTCAACAGCCCAGAGGACGCAGCGTTTGTGATAACGCACAGGCTCAAAAGAGGAACATGGTTCGGATTCGCCGAGGTCGATATAGAGATTCCGGAGCACCTGCACTCGAAGTTCGAGGAAATGTGCCCGTTCTTCTACAACAAAAAGGTGCCGGACGCAGTTGCCCCGGGACACATGTTCGAATACTTGCGCCAAACGGGCAGAAACCATGGAGACGGGAGAAAACTCATGGGAGCTTTGTCCGCAAAGAAGCTTTTGCTCTATGCGCCTCTGCTGTGATGGTACTTGGACCACGGTGCGGTAATCACAAATGTTTACAGAACAATCGATTACAAACCAGCCAAGATCTTTCCGTGGTTCGTGTAGCAGGTCACCGAGGCGCGGCGGACAGGAGACGTTGAAAAAAGCAAGGCTCTGCTGGCAGACGTTTTCAAGCTGCTTGGGAACAGCGGGTACGGAAAGTTGATCGAAGCATTGGAGTGGCAGACGACCGTGATTTACACCAAAGATAAGAAGGTGGTCCACAGAGCCTTGTGAAGCGCGTATTTCGCCGACCTCAATGAGAAGGAAAGATTGTCACTTACGAGCAGCAGAAACTGGGGCTTAGTGCCTTTTATGACAAAAGGTGGTTGCTGCCCGACAGAATTCTCACAGAACCAATAGAATTTCACTTATGATTTGGCAGGAGCGGGCTTGCGTCAACCGAAGCTGAACTTTTCAAGCTGAGCCCAAGACCTCGGACAACATCGCGTGGGTCCAAACCACGCAAAAAGTCAATCAAAGGATCGACAAAAAAGGTTTCTTCTTCCCGAAACGTTTTTGAGTCACTTACAGTCCAAAAATTCTGGTTATGATCACATTTTTTTCTTACATTTGCCTTTTGAATAAACACACCGTTGCGTCCACTTCCCATTTTTTAAAATACATCCATTTCTTTAAAAGGGCGGTACACCGGTTAGATGTCAGCCGGCGAGAGAACGGTGTTTGGAGGAACAACCAGCAGCTCTTCACGCACAAAACTGCGCCCTGGACCGTCGCGCAAATAGTAGAGAACAGGCGCATTTGGTTGATCAAAACTCTTTCAATGTTGAAAACTTTCAACGACCAGATCGGGTCTGTGGCCCTTCTTCCGCCGCCTTCCAACTCACCGGGTTGGTAGAGATAACGAACTTGGACAAGAGAAGGGAGGATTTTTTCGGCTTTCCCAACTGGCCGAAGATAAGGAGTGGCAGGTTGCGCGTAAACAGCTTTTTCTTTGATAGCTTCAGCAGGTTTTTTCCATGTCAGCCGGGTTTTCTCGTTATGCAAAGCGGCAACAACGAGAGGAAGTCTTTTCACCCACGCCGTGGACCGTTGGCCTTCTGGCAAACGCATTTCCACAGCATATTGGTGTCCGAACAAGCGCTCGGCGAGGGTGCGGTTGAAACGTTCGACAATTGCTTACTCGCGGTGAATCTCGGGGCGCACGCGGCGAATAAAAGTTTCATTTCTTTCGAGACGGCACCCATGAATTCGCGCCCTGGGTCAACTTGCAGCAGTTGCGGCCATTTCAAAGGACCGCGTTTGTAAATTTTTTGAAACGCCTGCGCAACCTCATCGGAATTTTTCGAAGTCAAAGGTTTGGCCTCTTTGAACCGGCTTGCCACGTCGACGACGGTCAGCGCATATTTGTAAGCTTTCCAACCGCGGGGCAGTTTGTCGTGAGGTAAAAAAAGAAGGTCTGCCTGGTGGACCGCATTGGGTGTGGGCACGTCGAATTTTGGCCATGGAATGTGCCTCGGAGCGGGCAGCCAGATCTGCCACAGGGCTTGCTTGACCAGCCACTTCTTTGCGAGTTTGTCTTCCATATAGAAGAGAATGCTGCATAGCCAAGAGCGAGAGCCCCGGCGCCAACGAACGCGAGTTCAGCTTTTTTCTGCTGCCAGCTTGGCTGATAAAAATCAGAGAATTTGGGTTCTTTGAGAGGCGACATGCGTTCTTCAGGATGTGTCTGGCCGTAGAGTTTTAAGGCATAGTCAGTGTTGGAAAAGTTTTTCTTGGCTTCTGCCTTGATCTGCGCATTTGTTTCAATCCAGTCGAGAAGTTTGGTGCGGTCGCGTGCATATTTTGCGTACGCAGCTTGATATGCTTCTAGAGCTTTATCATGCCGCACTTTTTCTTCAAGCGCAGCATCGTCGCCTCTGCCAAAAGCTCTCGCGAGATAATTTCCGCCGATGAAAGTCGCAGCATTCAGCACAGCTCCGCCAAACACAATCGCGATACTTGCCATTTTTTTTTTCCTTTTTATTTTTTCAAAATGTTGGTCAAAAGGATTTTCAGACATTGGGTGGAAGGATTTTCTGGTCCACCAGATAATTTTTAACCCTTTACTCCCCAAGAGTGACTTATAGATTTTACTCTGTCAGAGGGAGACCCCTTGGGGCTTAAAGGGTTAAAAAACTATCTCCCTTAACCCTTTACTCCCCAAGAGTGACTTATAGATTTTACTCTGTCTAACGCCAGACGATTTTACTCTGTCAAAGGGAGACCCCTTGGGGCTTAAAGGGTTAAGCGCAATGCTCCCGCCATCACAGCTGTGAACAATCCACAGTTTTCGAAGGAATTTGAAGGGTCAGCTGTAAAACTTTTCCTTAACGCTTTGTTGGCCACCCAGCCAGTGCCCGCAGAGAGACCGACGAGGGTTGCGGCATCCATGACAATTTTGACAAGCTTGTTGTCAGACATGTTGGTTATAGAAAGAGAGAAAATTATTTAATTGGAAATTTTTTTTTCCTCGTCTCGAAGAATTTGCACATTCCAACGCTCTTACACATTTTTCAATTCCCTAATTAACTTTTGCTTGTCTCGAACAATTAGCACATTCCAACGCTCTTCCACATTTTTCAATTCCCTAATTAACTTTTGCTTGTCTCGAACAATTAGCACATTCCAACACTCTTCCACATTTTTTAATTCCCTAATAAACGCTCCAAAATCTTCCCCTTCCTCATTTTCCACATTTTCCTCATTTTCCTCATCTTCCTCATCTTCCTCAATTTCCTCCGCAGACATGAGATCAGGATTTTTGACAAGCCAAACGACACTGTTAAAGCAACACTTTGTGAAATACCACCAAAATAGGCCAATGCCTGTTCCTGGTGCTGTGGTTATCGCAAACGGGGTGATTTTCGGCATTTTATATTCTGCAAAATATATTCAAATGGATTTTTTTAGTCCATATGGCGAATGCCTGTTTTGGGTTGCGGTGGAGATTCTTGCATCTCCTGTGGCGCAGTTGGCCAAAAAAAGGCTTTGATGTCTTCACGCTTGATATAAACTGGTACAAGCGTTGTGGCAATTCCAAAGACAGAGAGCCATTGGGTTGTGCTGAGCCAATTTCCGCTTTTGGAATCATCTGCAACGGGCTCTGATGGCGCAGGCGCAGGCGCCGGAGGCTCAGGTGCAGATTTTTAATTCTCGTTTGCGTGAGCGATTTTCTCGAGAGCTTTTTTCTGTGCTTCGCGGACCAACCGAGTTCTTTCAGCAACCAGTCTACCAGCGGCCACTCGCTTGGGATTTTTGGTACGCTTTGTGGCCGGAGTTTGTGAAGTTGTTTGGCTTTCCTCTGGAATTTGCTTCTGTTGTTCAGCCATTATGTGGAAAACAAAATATATGTTTAACAAAAAAAAATTTTTGTGAGGAATTATTCAGCGGTTGGTGAGGAATGCTCAATCTTCCGCTTTTGTCACATCTTCGCGTTTCCAATCAATGTATTTTGAAATGATCAGCACTTGAGTGCAATGCGGCCAGCAAGTTTGGTGAGATCTTTCTGGATGAAATAGGAGTTTCTGAGTTCTTTTTGACAAGCGTCGATGTCTTTGACTTTGACGACCATTCTTTTGTCACAAGAAAAATGAAGCTGCCGATCAAGCTGTCTGATGTCTTTGAGCCCTCAAAGGACTCCAAACATTTGATATATTTCTCAACATCTTTGTCGGAGAGGCGCTTGACCTGATCGTGCGACAGTTGCACACCGAGGGTTTCTTTGGATTTTCCTGCCGAAACCAGCACGGCCAGCTGCTCGCGAAGAGCGGGAATATCAGGCTGCAATGAAGAGACATCGCCGGGTGCGCTGGTTGGCTCAGCTTCAAGCAAGTTCAAAACGTCGGTCATCACGACGTCGTCGAAATCAACATCGGTCATGTGGACGTCTTCGAAAGCACTCATTTTTGTCTATATTGGTTTCTTTTAATTGCGAACAAATTTTATTCCGAAAGGGTGCCAAAGGGCGAACACAAGGAAGGAAAACTTATTTTTTTTCAACTTCGAAATGTATTCTTTCTTTTCATCTGGAGAAAGATCGCCGCCGAATTCTTCAAAAACCAATTTCAAAGTCTTCTGTGAGGGCGTGTAGAAAAGCACAAGCGCAGCCACGTTTTCGCGGAAAGAAGCTGTGATGCTGGTCATCTTCTGCGCCAGCACCCACATGCTGAATTCTGAGTGGCGGCCGCTGAATGCGAGATTGACCATCGGGCCTGAGCGCTTTTTCACATCTTTTGTGGCTGCGCAGTCGTCGAGGATGATGAGCGTGTTGGTGCCCTTGTAAAGCCAGGCGATGAAATTCAACCAGGGTTCAACTTGGTCTTGTTCACAAACGACAACCTCAAAATGCGGGTCATTTTCAGCGAAACGATGATAAGTCTTGTTCCAGACGAATGTCGGACAGATGAGCACGATGTAGTCGAACTTGCCGCGGAAAGGGCTGTGGAGCTGATCAACCACAAACTTTGATTTGCCTGAATTTGTCGGGCCCACGATGAGAGCGTTGAACGGTATGTTGTTTGGATCCATTAGAAATGCACAGATTCTAATTGTTTTTCCAATATATTCATTTGCGCGTCACTGATCACGAAAACGTGACAGTTCACATTGCCTGAGCCGCTGAGCTTTCGCTCGAGCTCGAGCTGAACCCCATCTTGTGTGTTCACGAGGCGCGCGCCGCTGCCATGCAGCATCTGATCTTTCGTTGGACGCAAATCGATGACAAGCCCAAACTTGTCTTCGCTCCAGAACTTTTTCAGATTCATGTTCTGTGTTTTGTTTTTTGCCTTGCCAAAGAAGCGGTCAACTTCACCCCAAAAATCTTTTCCTTCAATGCCGTTGTTGTAGAGCATGTTGGGCGAGCCATTCACCGTAACAGCGACTTTCGTCAGATCTGGGTTAATGAACTTTTCTGAATCCCTGGTCCCTGCTGTGTATGGCTCAATGAAGAGAAGAAGAATTCCTTTCAGGGATCTTCTCTGAGGGTTCACTCTGAGGTTAATCCTTGAATCCGCGTTTTTTGCAAATGTGACCACCTGTTCCCGCACCACGTGGTCATATAAGAACTCCTTTCCCGAGGCGTAAACACTGCTTGCCTCGTCCGCC
>OX393565.1:14911241-15026241 GCA_947652115.1 Blastomussa wellsi | reverse complement strand
TGGGGACATCAATGGTACCACCACCGTAACAACCGCATCCACCGATACGAGGAAACGCAAGAGAGGACCAATCAATGCAAATGGCGGGAAAACGTAGGCGTTGACGCGGTCACCATCACACACAGAGGGGTCTTGGTTAAAAACATTAACACCCGATGATCCTGGCGTAGGGTAGGGCGTAAAGTGCTTTAACGGGTTTCCACTCCAGTCACGTTGAACGTTGGAATCCAACGACATCATATCAAGATCATGGCCATTAATTCCACCAAAACCACGCTGGACGATTTCCCAAGACCTCGGAGAAAGCATGGCATCGGAGCGAGACAATCTTCTGGAAAACCAATCTGCCTCGTTCAAGTGAGAAGGAACAAAAGTCATTTCCAGGGACATGTTCCTATCCACCAAGAACTGGAAAATCAATTGCGAGATCTGAGTTAACTTCCTAGAGCGTGGCCCACGGCCGGACCAAGCGTGGAGAACAACCATGCTGTCTACCTGAGCATGAATCCTGCAATCAGAAACGCTTTCAGGAAGTGACTGTAATCCCTTGAGGACGGCCCACATCTCCTTCACATTAATATGCTCATTTCGAACAGTTTCTTCCCAGTAATCACCCACAGAAACTGTCCCGGAAGGGAGGTGAATTCGAACTCCCCAACGGAAGGACGAAGAATCTGACGTCAAAGAGATAGCTACGTGCCGTTCACTCCTCCACCGAATCGCCTTTTCCCAACTATCAAGGAACCTCCAAAACATGATTTCCTCTCTCAAATTCGGAGAGAAATTCACCTCACCACCTCCGGAAGCCTTCGAGATTGACGCCGCCATTTCTCTGATGTAAAATTTAGTCGCTGGGAAAGCCAAGGAGAATGAATTGCACTTCCCCATTAGCCTCTGTAAAGACTTCAAGTGGATAGTAGACTCGCGCAAAAGTATCTGCTCACGTAGCTGAGCAAACCTCATCTTCTTATCTTCAGGGATGCAAAAGGCCTGGGCTACAGAATCCACTATCATGCCTAAATAACAAATCCTAGTTACAGGCACAAGAACACATTTGGAGAGGCCCAAAAAATAACCCAGGTTTACCAGAACCGAACAGACTATATACAAAGCCGCCACCGCAGATTGATAGCTGTATTCCGACGTCCTCTCCGACAATGGGCGTGACCAAAACCCCTTCACAACAAACAGTTCCCCATTCAAACAGTCATCAATATACAGAGAACATGCGACCCCCAAACTCCTGAAAAAATTTGTCAGACCCAAACCCACAGTCTGGTAAACAAACGGAGAATTTTTCCAACCAAAAGGAAGCGTAACTCCAACGAGCCACCACCCCAGCCACTCAATACCAAAAAACTGCTGAGAACTAGTAGAAAGCAAAATATGGTCATAACCAGACTTGTCATCAATCTTACTCATGTAGGAGTTGGGATACACGAAGCGAGGCACCCCAACCAGCGTTTCCAGTGAAAAGGGAGTGTCTGCCATCCACAAATTTAAAAACCGGGCATCAATGCATAACCTTGGCTTTTGCGGTTCAATCGTCATAGGAAGGACGAGATGGGGCGGCGGCACTTCACTCACTTTACCCCAAACACGGATCGCCCCTGTTTCAATACGCTGTAAAATTGTTTCCGTAACAAACTTCGAAAACTGTTTGCAGGAGTAGTGATTCTTAAAAATCATTGTAGGGGGTTCCGCACTCTCATACTTTATGCCCATAAATGACCCCTTAAAGGGCTTCATGAACTTCTTGACATCCACCCCATGCTCCAACCATTCCAGGACATCCTTCGCAGGTTCGTACCCGGCCAAAATTTCTTCCCAGAGTTCGATTCGAGTACGAAGTTGACCCGAACGAAAGGAGTCCGGATCACGAAACGACAGATCCCGTAAGTTGGGAGTTTCCCCCGCAACAATGCCTTGAACATGGGTTAAACAAGCGTCTTCTGAAGTCATTTTCTCCGAACTCGGATTACCCTCCCAGGATAACCATCGGATTTTGCCATGCTTGCTTCTTTCCTCCGCCTCTAACGGCATAAAGGTCATCGTATCCCCCTTGAGACGTTTTGACTTAGGCTAAAACCAAAACACCAAAAAAAAAAGAGAATCAAAAAGACGTACTTAAATGGAGACTGCAAATCCGAGTTCGGAGAAAATGACCACCGTAGCCCGAGTAATCGGGCTCAAGGGCATGCCTAAAGGCAAAACGCTTGTGGGGTCATTCTCCCAACCTCGACACCACAGGCCAAAAGAAAAAAATAAAACAACACATATTTAATAGTGTCTTTACACTTTATTATTGTCAATACAAATATCAAGACAATCCAGATTTCCATTCCAGAACAGGAAAACTTCCAATGATTTCACGATCTTAACGTTTATCTGGGCAAGAGTGAGAAATATGACCCGCCTTTCCACACACCCAGCACTTTCTCGCCGAAGGCGGCCTGGGGCTGTAATTGGAGCCACGCTTTTGGTATGGAGCTGGAGGCCTGCGCGTCCGTCCAGTGAACGAAGGTTGACTTACTGCCGCGTGCTGCTTAGTTGCCTTGGAAATAACCTTTGCCACCTCGGCCTCATCCTTAGACGCCACCAACTTTATTAACACCTGTTGAAGGCACGGGTTGCCTAATAAAGGACGACACTGCCTCAGCACTATTTCAAATCGTAAAGCTCTTTCATCCTTTCTTTCCTTGGTGACATTAACCACTTCATCCAGGGCGGCGATCGCCGCATATGGATCAAAAAGAGCGGCTGGGCGCGAGATCACCATTTGGAGAGTAGACAGCACGCACTCGATTGCCGATGAATTGATTTTCCTCTTCCACTCATCCAACTCCTTCTTGAGTGAACTGACCGTTGTGTTCGGGACCTAACAAAAGGAGAAAACGCCATATAACTCCTTGATATCCTTAAGCCAGTCCCTACTTTGCACTGAGACTGTATCCTTCGAAATCACATATCCTATTCCTTTAAATTTATTATTTCACACCCTGATGCAATTCCAAATTCATAACATAAAATTACAACGAACCTTCGCATAAGTTCTCACAACACGTAAAATAAAGCACACGGCCACCAAATGACCTAGCGAAATAACCTCCTCTTCTCCACGAGGTCTGATTGAAATGGATCTAACTCCTTCTATTCCCACGACACAAGGCATCTTTTTTATTTTATTTTTCCCTTATTTTTCATTCACGCCACCACATGAATCAGAGCTTACACTCTGCTCAATCGGCCGACGACGTTGTTTTTTTTTTTTCACGCCAGAAAAAAAAAAACACAGAACAGACGCCCTGTTCATCGGTCCTCAACCGTTTTCTTTTGCTTTTTTATTACTTTCTATCGCGCCACCTCGTGGCTCAGAGCATACCCACTGCTCAAATGGTCCTCGACCATCCTTCTTCCTTTTTTTTTTTCCATGCCACCTCGTGGCTCAGAGCAGACACGCTGCTCAATCGGTCCTCGACCATTTTTCTTCCTTTTTTTTTTTTTCCACGCCACCTTGTGGCTCAGAGCAAACACGCTGCTCAATCGGTCCTCGACCGTTTTTCCCTTTATTACGCCACCTCGTGGCTCAGAGCAGACATGCTGCACAATCGCTCCTAACCATTTTTTTTAATAATTATCCATTATTATTTCCCTTTGACGCCACCTCGTGGCTCAGAACAGAAACAAACCCTGGCCAAGACCACACGCCCCGCGCCCTTCCCAAGGGACAAGTAAGAAAAAAGGTGTCAATGGCATAGCTAATTTTTCCCGTCCCGAACAAAAAATAAGAAACAGCTCCCAAATATTGCAAACCCTAATTCATAAGTATAAACGAGAGCAACAGCAGAAAAAACACAATATAGAACAACAACCTATCCCCCAACATTTGAGGAACCGAACCGCGGCGAGTCCAAAGGAATAAATTAACAATCATGTGCTTGAAGCACGAAAATTAAAACCGGCTCCCGAGAAACCGGAAAGAAGCATAAACAAGAAAATGCAACGTGATGCAACCAAAAGAAAAAAATACCGACAAACCCCAGCTATAAGGTACGAAACTAAAAAGGAAAACATTGCAGCGGACATATACCTCAAGGCTCACCGACGAATTATCCGGCACATTCGTCCCCGCGGCGTTTCCCAGTGAAGAACTTTGGAGCACATTTTCACCGCTCGCAGTTGTTCCCGAAGTTGTACCGGCACCAGCCTGAGATAAAGACGAAGACGGCGGAGTGGTTTGCTGAACAGAACCTTGAAGAGGTTGCAAAACTCGCTGAGCGCTCGACGGGTCGTTCACGTTAGACGGACGCTCCGGTTCGGTCATCTTGACACGATTCCAACCAAAGTTAGGCAAAACTGACAACTATGAATAATTAACTCATGCTTATAATACGCACGAGGGCTAATGAATATTAATGAAGTATGAATAGTTTTAGGAATAAGCTTAGAGGGGTGCTTTTAGACAAATTTAAGAGGGAGGAATGATATCCTAATGATTTGCAATTGTAACTTTAAATAATTTGAATATGTTTTTATTTTTATCCCTTTCTTTGTAATTGGCACTGAAAAGCCCCTTTGTATGTATGTAAGCTGGTGCAAGTTTCAACTCAAAAACGAGATTGTGAAAGAGCGCTTGGGGATAAAAGACTCCATGGTCTTTCAGGATCTGGTGGTCCAGTCGGATCCGGTATTTTGTTCTGTAAACTTCAGCTAGCACGTTTTCCGCGTCGACACCCGAGGCTTTCTTATCCTCAGTATTTTAGCGGATCTTGCAGAGGTCTTCGCTTTGAATTCCGTCGAGCAGCATGCCATCACGCTCCTCCTGCGAGAGAAAAAGGTCCTCCCAGATCTTGTAGATGTCATAATTCACCGTACTTCACAACCATCTTGTCAACAAGAGCCCAGGTGACATTTTGAGGAAGTTGTCTGGGTCACCTCCAGAAAGATCGATGTTGAATAGCAGTCCGAGAGAGCCTGGTACGAGGACCTCGTGCTCATTCAGTTTGGGCACGAAAATATTCAGGAGCTCGCCAGGGGTGGCTTCGCTGCGATCAAAGGTGATGCGCTCGGCTTTCATCGTGCCGGGATTTTTTTTGCTGTGTGTTGGACGAAGGTTTGCTTGCATCACCATTTATTAAACAGAAAAATTTTTTTATTCAATAGACAATGGCGGAACGTGGCTTTGGCGAGAGAGACCCTCTCATGGAACACACAGACGATCGTGACGACGACGACAACGACGACGACGATCGTGGCGATGCAAATACGACAATGCCATTTGGTGCGCCTGGTGGGTCATCAACACCCCGACCAAGTGGCGAAGAATTTCCAATGAGAACAACAATGATGAATAGGCCACCTGAACACGGTGGCGGGACTGCTTAAACCTCTTTCATTGAAAGATGCCCTCCAGGAATGCGGGTTTTAACCCAGATTCTGTTAAAATTGATGTTGCAAACCAAACCTTGATGGAAACGCACACTCAATATGGGAAAGATGGTAACTTTTTGACACTTGAGGTCTCAAAAAAAAGATACCCTGGAAGGGTTGTTGTTATTGGGCCAAAAGGCGGTGAGACACCTCTCTTTATGGTGGACGGAAAAACATTAAACCCAAAAGTATCAAAATCTGTTATGAAAACACTTGGACCGGAGAGGGTGGCATTAATTCAAGAAAAAGAAATTGACAAAGAAATTCAAGAGAACCAAGAAATCGCCAATGATGAAAATGAGCAATCTGTGGTAAGAGAGCAAGCACGTGAAAAGATTCGGGCAAGGACAGAACAGCGAAATGCCCTTGAAAACGAAAGGGAGCGCCTTGAAGAAGGGATGCCGCTGCGTGAGCGCGTAAAAGAGATCTTCAAGAAATACGGCGTGACCGTCACGGCTGTTCTTCTTGCTGCTGGAGTTACGATTGGCGCTGTCACCAGCACAATCAACAACTCACTGAAAGCCACTGCCAAAGGACTCGGAAATGGTTTGAAAGAGCTCGGAAAAAAACTTGCTGGAATCCTCCCAGGGTTAATTGGCTCGATTGTTTCTTTTCTTTTAAAAGCTGCTGGGGAGGTCGTCTCTTTTCTGGCGGAGCACGTCTGGCTTCTGATTTTGGCTGTTGTTGCATTTCTGGTCGAGGATTTCAAAAAACGCCATTAACGCCACGCAAAGAATGCCAACCCCGCAACTGCAATCGCGCCAACAGTGGCAGCAATTTTATTGTTGAGATGGCTGTCTGAGCCAGCCGCGGGTGTTGGTTGTTCTGTTTGCACTTCTTCTGCTGTGCCAACATGTTTTGGATTGGAAGGGTGACTGTTTGGCCGGTCAATTTTCGGTCTCTCACCATCCATGTGCTGAACTCCAACTTTTTTCGTGCTCGTGTTTACCTCGTTGTTTATCCCCAGTTTCATGCCTTGCACCGCTTGTTTCAACTGGTTGTTATAGCCGACCTTGCTTTCTGTGTTGATCACCATATTCCCTGGCATTAACCAAGCCCCCGGGCACACAGCCAGATTGAGCCTCACCTTGGCTTGGTCCACCGTCAGCTGATAACCCTGCACACTTGCCGCCAGGTCGGGCACCCTCACTGCATTTTCCATCAAGACGTTGAACTCGCTCTGCGCTTCTTTTGCTCTGCCTCCAGCCCCCAGAATGCTGCTGCGGACGTTTACTTGCACGCCCAAAATGCAATAAACAAACGCTTCAATCGACTGGTTAATTCGCGACAAACCTGCCTGGGTCAAACCTGCTGTGGTTTTGGGTGCAAACCAGCTGAATTGCTGTTCCGCGGCGTCGTTTCTGATAAAACAAACTGATATTTCTTTTCCAGAAGCCCTTGGGTCCTCGTCATCGAATTTTGCTTTTGCCGATGGATAGGGAACGTTCAGGATGAAAGGATCGTGGCAATAAATATAAACGCTCCCCAGCCTGTGATTTGGGCCGTTCGTTGACGGGTCAACACCGAACTCTGCGCACAATCTTTCCCACGAAGCTTCGTGGAAATGATTGTCGAACTGACTCTATGTCGGGTCACCCGGCAATGCGCCAACGCTTTGGTGGCCTACGAGTTGGAATAGTATGCGCCGAACCGTGAAGTACACGTGAAAAATATAAAACGTTCGCACCTGCGGCGGCAGCATTGTGCTGTCAAATACTTCTCAAGAGATTCCGCAGCCTGTCGTCGCACACCACACTGCAAAGTTCAACTGCTGGTCCCAAAAAGAAAGATTGGGGCCTGCTAACCATTTTTTCGCGGGCTTTGACGTTTCGAATTTCAGCTGTTCTTTTTGGAATATCTCTCGGAACTTTGTTGAAAAATACTGGTTTGGGGAGACAAACTTTGATTTCTTTGTTGAATATTTTTTTCAAACTCGGCGCCGCTTCTTCGAATGGAACTGCTGGAACCGGTGGTGAACTTTTTTCTGGGCGGGGCGTCAGTTGGTAAGGGAAACCGTCAAAGGCTCCGCCAACCAAACCCAGCGCTTTTTTCGTTCCTGCCCTCCAATATTCTGAATCTGAACCAAATACACTTTTCAGACTGCCAGGCCCCTCTTTCCAGAATATTTCAGCTGTTGCTGTGTTGTCCGGTGCAAAAAATACCTGGGCTTCAAATTAACTTTTGTCTGCCCTTGGAAACCGTGCATAAAAAGCTGCCCACGCGTTGGTTTTTGCAATGGCGGCCTGCGTTATTTTTCCGAGATATTCCAACATTGCTTACATTTTTTCCCTGTTATTTTTCAATTGAAAATTTGCACGGAATAAAATAAAATGGTTGTGCTTACTATTTCTACATCGTCTAATCCATGCACCGTTAATTTTTACAACCCGATTCCAAAGGCTGATTTCGTTAGGCTGTTGTCTTGTTCACTTCCAAATTCGTGGAATAATATGAAAAAAGATGGAGTTATTGCGATGTCTGATCCTGATGGCAAACGTGCTGTTCCCATAACATTCCCCAAAGGGCATTACACTCTTGAAAGTATGGCTAAAAATATTGAAGAAGCTTTCGCTAAATTCAATGTAAAACTTCCCACTCAAATCAATACACCAGCTGGTGTTATGGTTATTGACAACTTTGGGGATAAAAAATTTTCTCTTGACAAAGACTTGGCCAATTTTCTTGGCATTTCCCGCACATTGTTTTTTAGAACTTTTGTCAAACGGCTTCGAATTCCGACAAGCTACTTTGCTCATTGCGACTTGGTTGACCCCAATCAGAATTTGATCAACGGCAAACCTTCAACCCTTCTTGCGAAGTTTGACATCCGAGGGGAAGCTTTCCAAAAAGTTCACTATCAAACTGGCGCACAGCCGCCCTTTCGTGACGCTGCTTCGTCTGACAAATATGTCAACAGCGTCATGCTTTCAGTCAGAGACGTGGACGGTGAGCTTTTTAACTTCGAAGATCACCCTCTTGAATTTGAATTGCAAATCATTTGAAAAAATATAATCTGCTGGTATACCATGTCTTCGTCAAATGTCTTGCCGAGTGCTCCGCCTATTCATCCTGAGCTTCCCCCGCTGGAAAGAACCGAAAATTTCCGTCTTGGTGAGATCTCCAAAATTGAAAAAGAAATCTCTGATGAGGTTGAACACCGAAGAGTTGTTGTGAAAAAATACACGAAAGCCCGCAAAGTGATTCACTATTCCGCGGTGTCTCTCGGCGTTGGAAGTGCATTCCTTTCTTCTGGTGCCGTCGCATCTTCTTTGACGGGCGTCGGAATTGTTGTCGGAGTGCCTGTGTATGGAATAAACCTTTTACATGGCGCGCGGGGACTGGTCACTGGAGGTATGCGTCCGCCATCTTGAAACAGTGAAAGG
Source organism: Blastomussa wellsi (assembly GCA_947652115.1). Taxonomy (NCBI): domain Eukaryota; kingdom Metazoa; phylum Cnidaria; class Anthozoa; order Scleractinia; family Plerogyridae; genus Blastomussa; species Blastomussa wellsi. Next base: position 15,017,428 of record OX393565.1, on the reverse strand, counting down.
TGAAGCGGGTCAGCCATGGTTAACCACTGTGTTGTTCCTCTCTGCCATTCGAAGTCATCAAGGGAAAAATAACTATCCTTCCATCGCTTTCCAAAATGCGAGTCCAAAAAGAAGAAATGGAAGGAAAAATACGCTGTGATGAAGGGGAATTGTTTAGTATAATTGAGCACACTCGAGTGTGTTCTCTTCATTTTACGGCTGATGACTACCGCATAACACTTGGTGGACTTAAAGTTCTCAAGGAGGATGCTGTGCCCTCAGTATTTCCCTGGAAAACACCAGTCAATCAACGCTTGTCAAAGACAAGTTCACTCGGAATGGGGAAAGGCGAGGAGAAAACTCTATGCAGTCATTGCCAGGAGAAGGATCGTGAGATTGAGCTTTTGATGGAATTACTTCAAGAAAAGGATGATGAAATAAAGGTTTTGAAATCCAATTTAATATCAGTGAAATCAAGGATTGATAGTATGACGTTCTCGTTTAAACGATTTGAAAGTAGTGACAATGACATTCACTTTTACTCTGGCTTCCAAAATGCATCCAGCTATAGAGAATTTATGACTTTTGTTTTGTGTCACGCTGAAAACATGAGTTACTGGAGCCGAAATCTTCATGGGAACCTGCCTGATGGAGATGAGGACAGCACAGAAACGGCTAATGTCAGCACAGGTCACACTAACAGAGCTCTATCAAAGGAGAACGAACTCTATTTGACTCTTGCAAGATTGCGTTTGGGTCTCCCACTGCAGCATATTGCCAACTTATTCAACATTTCCATTGCTACTGTTTCAAGAATATTTACGTCATGGATAAATTTGCTTTATTTTGTCTTGGGTTCCCATTAATTTTTGGTTGCCCAAACGCACAATTCAAGAAACAATGCCTGACAGTTTTAGAAAATTTCCTTCAACAAGAGTGATCCTTGATGCAACTGAATTGAAGATACAGACACCTTCTTTGTTAAGGCAGTCTCAGGTTTTCTCACAGTACAAAGTACTACTACAGCCAAAGCTCTGCTGGGTATTGCACCCTCAGTGTTACATTTGTATCTCAGTTGTATACTGGAGGCATATCGGATAAGGAAATCACCAAACAGTCTGGAATTCTCACATTGCTTGAAAGGGGGGACAATATAATGGCTGAGAGAGGTTTTGTAATTAATGACCTGCTAGAGCCTCTAGGATGTACTCTTAATATTCCTCCTTTCCGTAATAACCAGGGACAGTTTTCAGAGGATCAAGTAAAAGAGACTCAGGACATTGCAAATTTGAGAATACATGTCGAGAGGGCAATAAGCAGAATTAAGACATTTAAAATCCTACAAAATGTGTTTCCTATTAATCAGGCTGGTCTGCTTAATCAGATCTGGACAGTCTGTGCACTTTTGGTGAATTTCCAGTCACCAATCAGGGTCTGGAAGGGGGGGTCCTGATCCAGCATTCCCGCTCCTTTTTTGTGAGAATCCCGCATCCCGTCATTTTTTCAAAGCTTTCCGGAATCCCGTTTTTTTTTTCAAAGAAAAAAAGACTACCTACAAGTGTAACGAAGCCGAAAACAAAAGTAGATTTGGATACACTTTGGGTATCCTCCGTTGTTGCCAGACCACTCTCTGCATCATTACAATGTAGATTGACCCATTCGAATGATATTCTGGACTTACGGAGCGCTTTTTAAGGCTACTGTACACAAAATAGCTCCTCGTACCTTAGTATGATGAAAGTGCTCGGTATGACAGCATGATCGCTCGTCCTGTATGCGTGCACACTGTCCTTGATAAGAAGTTAACAGGAACAGCCTGAACAGGGTCTTTTTCATGGGTGACACTGTCTTCGTCGTCGCTGGAGTCAGAATCGTACTCTGACTGCTGGTCATCGAAATCATGATGCGAGCTTAGTTCTTCCATGACTCGCTCGCCAACAGGTAGCTCTTTCCTGTACATATTAAGAGGAAGAGTTCCTGCTGCATACTTGGTGTTGTTCTGACGAACTGTGAGCTGTCTTACAGCTTTTCCATGTTCGCTGGCCCACTGACGCATAGAATCTTGGTCCTGTTTATTCATCGCACCTACCGGAAGACGCTTTATCTTTGGGATGTCTTTGAGAGTCACCTTTTTCTCGGGAACCGGATAGTAAGATTCAGCATGAGTGAAGTAGTAGGCCGACTACTTTGTTGCTCGTTTAAGAGACTCTTTCATGCTGTTACCAAAATCTCTGGCATATTCCAGCGGAGTACAAGTGGGGTGTTTAAAGTGGCTTACCGCATGCACATTTTCAACCTGAATGGTGAGGCAAACCTCTGGCTTAATGCAGAATCCTGGACTCAATTTTTCAATGTTTTCATCCAACCTCTCAAGGCCTTTTTCCAACAGTCTGAGTGATACAGCTGTCTTTGCAGCTATGGTTCCCTGCAGACCATTGGTTGTGCCTGTTATACCGTAATTTGATTTCACGTTTTCAATAGTTGCGCTGCAGTAAGAGCAAACTGCCTTGACCATCTGATGTGCTTCCTTGAGTGTTAAAACTTCGTGTTGTTGATGCTTGTGATGTACTGAAAATGCATGGTACAACTTACCGAGGTTCTCTAGGAATTCAATAGTTCCTTCGAGCCTTGTTACCAGCTTTATCGTGCCGATTTGGCCATCAGTTACAAATATGCTAGCTCCCTCCGTGCAAACGCCCATAGGTTGGCCAAACGTAGAATGACTTCCAGAACCATTTTTGTTGCTTTCTTCTCCGGTCCCAGCGATTACTTTGATTGCACCCCCACTTTCTAGTACTTTTAGCTGCCTGCTGTCTTTGTCTGTAAAGACTATGCTTCCATCTCGGAGCGCAGAGATGGAATGTATGCGCACAATTGGAGGGGGATCACTCTGAAGAACTGCAACTATTCGCAAGGTTTTCTGTGCCATGTTGAACTGCCAAAAACTCTTGGTGTCTGCAAGAAAGAGAGAATTTTGACTCCCGAAGCACATACTTTGAACTTGCTTGCATCTGTCTGGATACGAGACCAACGTTGTTATTGATCCACACAAGCCATGCCCATTTGAATACACCGTGATTGAGTACACCTCACTTGTCGTATCAGAAGCGCAGGCTATAATGCCATTAGTAAGATTACAGATACTGGATGGCTTTATATCCTTATCTAATGTTAATTGTTGTCCTTCCGAGTGCATAGCCTGACGTTCATTTTCTAAGTATTTTGTTAGCCTCTCCTTTAGCACTTTCACTGTCCCTTCACAGGAGAGAATTCGCTTTGTTAGTTCGTTAACTAATGAGGCACGATCGCGTAGTCGAGCAGGTCGAAGAACAATTTTATCTTCTAAATCTGCCACAAGCAGTCCTATACCACGCTGGCACAAAATCGCTACTCCAAAATCATTCAGGTAGCACAGACCCCGAACGTCTGGTAATCCTGGCTTAAGGACCTCCAAACGAACAGGATTGTGAAGATCAGCTTCCACAAGACGCGATGTTTGCTTTAAAGGATCAATGTCGATAAACAACAGCTTCCCTCGCTTTCCTGACGTTATAGCCACAGGATGTGGTTACATACCAATTTTGTTTGTTTCTGAAAAGCGATACTTTTCGGGAACCATCTGGTGAACTACGAATTTCACACCCTGAAGTGTGTTAATGACACTTTCGTTAGAGAGCCGTAAAATTGGGTCGACTGCCATGCGGTCTTTGTTCTGTACATCTTCTGCTCGCAGGAGTCGCCGCAATGGTTTTCGAACGTTAGGGTTGTTGTCATCTCTGAGAGTCTGGATAACAGCTAAGCAACTTCGTGCTTCCTTGAGTACAACAAACCAATTGCTAAAGCTGCATTTCAGGCTTTTTCCAACATGAACACCATCAGGCAGGAATACTAAATATTGCAAGGCTGGGTCAATGAGCTGTACTAAGGATTAACACTAAACAACGGATGCATTGTTCTCCAGCGTCAAGACATCGCTTGCAAGCCCTAAGGCTTGGTATATGGCTTGGTTGATTTTGGTCAGCACAAGGTGGGCATGGTTTACCACCATCTAAACACCCGCTACACGAGCTCATACAAGATTCAATTGCGCAGGGTGGTACTGTGTTCTCGTCAGAACGAACCATCTCAAGGCAGGCTTTACAAATTTGAAGGACTTTAATTTGCTCTATAAAAAATTCTCTCATTTCTTCTCCAGTTTTACCCAATTTCGTAAAGTAGCTAGTTGCTACGGGCATGCTCACACCATTACAAAGGGAAGTAACAAATGAAACATTTGCTTCAGTCAGGATGTTTGTCTTCAAAAACTCCGGAGTTGGATTTGGGTTGTCTTTAACGAACTTAAGATCTACATCTTGTTTTAGTCCAACATTTCTCTTGATTCGATCATCAAACTGAATTCCCGGCTTCAGGGCCGTGCCATCATTTTCCAGGGCTACACCTATTACTTTTACAGCGTCCGTCTCGAGAAAGGGCTGAACGTTTGACGTTTCGTCTGTCGCAAGTGTCAGCCTCCTCTCAGTTTATCGCGTGTTCGTTTAGAAGGACCCCCGAGATTTAATGCTGCAACTTCAGCATTTTTTTCTCCTCCTCTACCTTGCCCATGATACATGGGCCCCCGTAGGAAGTTCACAGTGCTCCCTCCTCCTAAGTGTTCGATTGTGTTGAAAAATTTGATTACTTCTGGATCATACTCGTGATCGTACCTTATAAGAACTTCAACAGTGTCCTTTAGGTATTTGTACATAATTTTGTCTTTAGAAATAATCCCTGTTTGAATTAGCTTATCGAGTTTGATGCATACATCATCAGCTGCTGCTAACGAGAGGGGGAAAATTTTCCAGTCATTGTCTTCAGGTTCACTAATCTCATCATCCATACTTTCTTCCTGCTCATGGTCATCGTTTATCGTCAAATCTAATGAATGAATATCATCATCTAAGCAAGCAAATGGACTCTCTGTGTCACTTTTTAGGCTCCAATCATCCGCTTCGAATTCCGTGCTCAGTATCATGAAGTCACCACCGCTGACACTTTTACACAAAAACATATCAATTTTTAATATATAACATTTCTTAAGGTCTTTTTTCATAAAGTACTTAAAAGCTTTCCAAAACAAAACGAATATACTGTAGACATACTGAAATATTTCGCATTGACTATACATGCAGTCACTAGAAACCTATTCTATCACATTCATTATTTTATCATCACCTTTCCTGAAGGATTGAGATTTTACAACATAGGCACTGAAAAGGTACGGAATAACTGTATGTATAAGTTTAAATAATATATCAAACAAACAATCACTTTAAAGATAGGTCCTCGTCTTGTAATTCCAGAACGTCGTTTTCATGAATGGTTTCCTGGGATTCATCTACATTTGGGGCGGTTGTGTGCCCATCATTGCTAGGTTTCAACCACGTAGTGAGGTTCTGTTGTACTCTGCGCTCTTTTGGATTTTCACCTGAGTCCGTGGACGAGAGGGATCTTTTTAGACAACTGTCGTAGTGCTCTGAAATCAAAAATGTAAAAAGAAGCATTAGTTGACTCGACTTGCATGGCACCATTTCACTTCAATGTATTTTCTGTGGCCTCCTACAGCTGCGAAGGGGGTTGATTTTTGTGTCGCTCTTCTTTATTTAACATGCTTCACACTACTGGGCGCGGGCTACTGGGGACGAGTCAGATCTTTTATTCTAAGTATCTTTTTATCATTCATGTGTGTTTAAAATTAAATAACTTTTCTTTATTTACTAATTGACATATTAGTTTTCAGACACAAACGATCATAATGCACTGTTGGGTCAAGATAGCTGTCAGATAAGAACAACATTCTGTACACTTTTTTATAATCTGTATAATGTTTCCTTTGTTACTTACTCCGCTTGAAGTAGTTAGCTTGGCCCTTCCATTTGCGGTCTGTTGGAAGTTCCAGTTTGGCGGAGCACACTCCACATCTAACTCTTAGGCCGCTTGAAGTAGTGGAATTGCCCAGGTTCAGTAACTCTAAATGAACAAAGATAGCATCACTTATGTCTTTCAAGCAAGTATTAACAACAACTATAGGAAAGTGGGTGAGGAATTGGGAGATTCACTCTTCCCACCTCCCTACTGAAACCCCTATTTATGCCTGCTCAAAAGACTATAATAAGTGTCCTTTTATCCGTTGTCCTATTAAGCAACTTTCGAAAAAGCGTGACTGCTTTTTGCTGAGTTTTATTCTTAAACATGCCTCGTTTGAGCTTGTCTAGCTCCTCTTCCTGGCGCTTATTCCTCTCTACATTTCTCCCCTCCCGTAATTTTCGGTACAGTTCTTCGTCTTCTTGTGACGGCACTCGCTTTTGTTTCTTTCGTTGCACTCCGCCTTCATTTCCTGATAAACCCGCAGTTGCTGTAGGGATGGTAAGGATGGTGTCTGTGGTTACCAGCTGGAGCACTGGAGTCCCAGTTACCCACGCCGTGAGCCGCTGAACCACTGTAACTGTAAATAGGTATAAAGGCAATAATACTTCATCGTTTTTTTCCGCAACATTCTTACTCGAAGAAACTTACTGTGAATTTATGCTTGTAAAACTACACAACTAATTGATCACCAGACGGAAATACATATTAACCCAATTAACAGTGTAGAATGACTAGGAACCCAAGGGGGTGAAAAAGGATAATTTTAAAAAATATATTTGTGGGCTATACAGAATAACATGTTCATATATTATTAACATAACATAACACAGTTACTCTATTTGTTACTAGTACCTTGGAGCATGCCGTTTCCTCGGATGAGTTTGTTAAATTCACATTCCCACGCTTCTTGTGTATTGATCGAAAAAGCGTCAATGCCACTGCCTGCTTTCTGTACTTTAGCAATGTTGATATCGGGGTTTTCTCCCAGGCCCTTTTTCTTGGCAATTGCTTCTAGGCCAGTGTATGTCTTGAAGTGCTTGAGGAATTTGTGAAGTTCTTTGTGTTCATGGAAAAGCGGAACATTGAACTTCTCTTTGTGGATCGGCCCGTTGCTGACAGTATTACCACTAGAAGTCTTATCGGTGTTTGTGAGAAAGAACGACGCCAAGATTCGTACTGTTATATCATCCGAGCCAGCAGAGCTGGCATCGTTGGATGCCATATCTAGCACACAAGTTGAAACAAGCCTCTCGAGATTACAAAAATCCGCAATAAATGCGCAGAGCTTTAGCGATTGAGCTAGTGAGTCGAGTAAATAACTGGTATGGACCAGTCACCACGTGCAATTTTCTGGGATCTGGTTAACACCAAACACTCTTCGACTCTTTGTCTTCTGCCTGCCGTTGTTTGACAGTGTCAATTGAGAAACGAAATTTACCAGGCACGTGGTTACTTGATACAATGTTTTTTGTTGTTGTTTGAAAGGAGACACCACATAGTGCTCGCTTGGTTAATTTGCTTTCATCACTGAGCGTGTTTTGCTGTAATACATGGTAATTCTTGGTTTTCACTCACGTGACCAGTAACTTGACAACGGTTGCTATCTGCCATCTTGGTGTCCCTAAAGTGTAAACAAACCAAGCTCAAAGAAACGCGACAGGCGAATAATCAAGATGGTTCTGTGTATTGTAGTTGGATGTGGGAACAAAAGTGTAAAGGAAAATAGCGTTGGTTTCTTTCGAATACCCTCAGTTATCAAAAATCAAGGTGAAGAACAGGAAGAGCTTACGAGAGAAAGAAGAAATCGGTGGATTGCGGCGATAAGCAGGGACAACATAAATAGCAAGGACGTCTTGCAAACAGAGCGAGTATGTGGCCGTCACTTTGTATCAGGACAGCTTGCACGACCCTGGGACAGATTTAACCCTGACTGGATACCTAGTTTAAATCTCGGAAAGAAGAAACACAAACAGGCAGACGTGGAAAGTGCGACTCAACGAGCTGAGAGAGCAAAAGCTAGAAGGAAAAGTGCTCTTGAACGACAGGAGTTAGAGGCTGCAAAGAAAAGGAAAGTGTTGAATGAAAGCGGTGAACGTGTAGCTGTGATCGATTTCGCCGAATCATCAAATAGTTCGTCCGAAGCAGCAGAAGAGGCTGTGGATACGATGGAGATGAATGCTGAGTCTATTGAAGACCCGGGAGAACCAAGTTTGACAAATGTGGAATTTGTGGATGCTGAAACTCAGACTGAAGACTGCGAACCTCATACTGGAGCCCGTGAAAGTGAAAAACATAAGGCGTTTCAAGATTGTGAAACGCAAACAGAAGATTTTGAGTACATGTTTGCTAGGCCAAGCAGATATCAGGCACCCGACAGAGAGTTCTTCGAATCTGAGGAAAAAGTACGATTTTACACGGGACTACCATCTTTTGAGATCCTCATGGTTGTCCTCAAACACGTGTCTCCATTTGTAGCACGCAGATCAAGAATAAGAATAATTTCCCGACAGAGAGAGAACAATTCCCGCGTCCCGTGCCCAAATATTAGCGAATCCCGCTTCCCAGAGGGCAGTGAAATCCCGAATCCTGTCAAAATATTAAGCTTTTTCCTGATTCCCGGACTGTATTTTAGTCAAATCCCGTATCCCGAAAATACCCTTCCAGACCCTGACCAATTATTGCACAATAACTAATACTTGCAAGCGTCTTTTATTAGCTGAAATGCAAGATACATACAGATGTTTTTCAGAAATGTCTTGTGCAAATGTAAACTTGTCAATACAGAAACAACCAACAGCCAAAAAAGACAAAAATTGTCTCAAAGTCCTTATTTTGCACAAAATAATAGTTTACTATGATGTCATTAATAATAGTTTAGTTAGCATCCTTTCATTGTCAAGAATGTATAAGAATGCTCAAAGTAGAAATTTGTTAATTTGGAAAGCATATTATTCCACAAGGTTTCATCAAACATAATTCTTTGCTGAAAGAAATCTACACCTGTCCAAACACAAAAATCACACCATTTAAGCCCAGTGATGCCCATTAGGCCTTGGACTTGATAATAGTAGTTGTGATTTTCTTTTAACTTAATCCCATTATCTGTTTGCTTTAAGTAAAATTGCTTATTTTCTGTAATAATGTCAATTCTTTTTTTACCTGCTCCACAAAATGGGCATTTAGCTTCAAAAATCCCATCTTTCATTGAAGGGTCATAATAATACCATAGGGTGAAGCCCCTAGCCAGCAAAATGCTGGGTTAACCACTAGTTAGTGGTTAGTCCCCAATCAAGATACTCTTTCACAGCCCTGATCTCGTTGGTCAAACCATACTTAATAGCTGGGGTCTGAATTGTTTTTCCTTGAAACAGTTCATTTAGAAACTTTTCTGTGACAGCTGCCTTTCTTTTGATAACCTGGCCAAACTGAGATGCTGTGATACGCTTTGCTCTCTCTAATTTCCATTTTGCACTCCCACTTTGCTCTCTCGTGTCACATTCAAGTTGTGATGCATCTTTTGGCAACAAGGTAATAAAGCAAAGGTCTACATTTTGTAACCCATGTGCATATTCATTCCAGTCATCACTGAGCACGGGTAGTTTAAATGGTAAGTCACCATATATGTTTGTTTGATTTTCAATACAATCAACTGAAGGTAGCTGATAACTTAATGGACTGCCCTTAAGGTACTCACCAAAATTTGTTTTAACAGTGGTAGAACTATTACTTTCCACGTGGACAACTGGTGCAGTAGGGCATCCCTTTTTAAAGTTTCCTTGAAACTCTTGAAATATTTGTTTGCTTTCCTCCGGCTCCTTTCTCTTGAGAGATCTTGGATCGTAAAGGCAGAGTGATACACCTCTTGTTGATTCCTTTCCCACCGATGGTTTTGAAAAAGTTAGCGGCATCCAGGGTTGCGGGTTGATTTTTGCACCTCTTGGAACATGCCATTGCTGGGGCTTTGAAGTACAAGCTGAAGCACCATCGCTCTCCTTCATAGAACTCAACACCGCGTAGGCTAAAGCCGAGAGATGATGACAATGACCCTGCCCGGCTTTGCAAGAATATCTTCTAAACACGATATTCGATCCTGAGTCGCTGAATTCCAAGATCATTTTCATCTCATGCGGCTTTTCCGACTTAGACATCGAGCGATAGCATTTTCCTTTCATAACACAACATTCGCCTTCCTGAAATGTGATAAAAAGATCGTGAACGTAATCTTCCACGAAAAACACCTGAGACCTCTGATCCGATTTCTTTTCCTTGATAAACTCCTCCAAGCAATTTTGGGTTAAACTTTTACAAGTTTCTTCACTATTAGCTGTCATTTGTGACCTGGAAAGCGAAAACGGACACTAACTCTTTACCGTTCAACGAAAAAAACCGTTTAATATCCGTTTAGCATCTGTTTAAAACGGATCACGTAAAGCGTTTTAAGGCTTTCCTTATCCGTTTATAACTTTCTCAGGAGCGTTTAACGATTTTGGCAAAACGTTTAAACACTTTTCTTATCCGTTTATAAACACCTCTGAAGGGTTTAACGATTTTGTCAAAGCGTTTAAATGCTTTTCTGATTCGTTTACTTTCCGTTTAATGATTTGAACAAAACGATTAAAGGACTTTGTTAACGTTAAACAGGGTCCGAAATTAACTTTTTTGTGCAGGCGCCAAGTGGCTACTGAACATTTTTTCCGTCGCCAAATGAAAAAATCTGGTCGCCAAAAAGTGGATCGTAAAATTTTTGCCTCACAGCAAAAACACGAAAACATTTAGTTCTGAAAAACGTTTAATACTCGCGTGTATGAAAGCATTAAAATATTGTGTAACTTACATTTCAGTTGAAAAGGAGTTTTCGTTGAATAGATTGCTCTCTTAGTTTGAAGACTGACCAGCAGGCAGTACGAAGCGTTCAAGAAGCCACACGTTAACTTACACGTGAACAGGCGGTCATGTTGCTCGTTCCAGGCCACGAAACCGCTGAAAATATGGCGACCACTTAAGTCGATCGAAGTGCGTGGTTTACAACGGTTGTGAAGGTCATCTAACGGGAATCTACCGCTACTTTTTATCTTAATTACTTTCTATAGAGATTAAAAACTTTGACAAGACAAGGGGTACGTTTTTTTGCTGAAATTAAATGAGCAATGTTCTATTTAATTCCTTTGCCATCCATTCAAAACATTGACACAATGCTAAAAGTTAGTTGCCTTTTGGCGACTAGCTATGTAATTCTGGTCGCCAACGTTAAATTTTCAGTCGCATTGGCGACCAGATGGTCGCAACATGAATCGTTAAACGGTAAGATTTCCATGCAGTATTCTTGATTTCTTCAAGCCCTCTTTGCAAAACAAGCTTGCGTGCATAAATTAGGCTTGTGTCACGCCAAATTTAAGAAAACGTTACTTAAATCCTGACGTCGAACCAATCATACAATGTGACGTATTCCCTATTCATTCCATAAACAATAAGTGCCCATGACAACCCGTTATGGATTCAAAACAAAATGATTATTATCAATCACTTTTACTTTACCTTGATGGCGGAGCTTTCATGCAACTCGGAAGAAAACAACGGCAATGAAATTACGGAAAAATTTACTAAGTTCTATCGAGATGGTTGCGGGTGTACACTGGGCGAAAAGGGAGGTCAGTGTTCAGCACAGTTTTCAGAAGAGACGCTGGTCGCCAACCTAAATAACTGCCTTGAACTGACAAGTGGAGAGCTTGATCTAGTAATTTTAGCCAACATACAAGCGTTCACCCGTATGGACCGCGTCGGAGAGAAGAGAAACAGGAGCCCTCGTTGTTGCTTCCATTTTCAAGGGCGACCAGTGTGCAAGGATATGTTCTTACATTTTTATGGAATAGGATATTCACGATTTAGACGGCTGAAAGAACATTATGAACAGAATGGAATATCTCAAAGAACACATGGGAACGCAAACAGAGTGCCTGATAATGCGACACCCCTCTGCACGATAGAAGATGTCCGTGCATTTCTTCAAAATTACGTGGAGGAAAATGCTATTGTCCTACCGGGTCGTATTCCAGGCTTTAAAAGCGACGAAGTTCGAGTCCTTTCTTCATCGGAATCAAAAATGAGTGTCTGGCGTGTTTACCATTCTACTTGCGAGGTATCGAACAAGCAAGCGGTCAGCTACAAAAAGTTTTCCCAATTATGGCTGGAGTTATTCCCCGCCGTCGTTGTAGCGAAACCGATGACAGACTTATGTTTAACTTGTCAGCAGAACAGCACAAGACTTCAGTGCGCTGCAAATCTTTCAGAGAAAGAAAAGTCCGAATGTATCGCCACCCAACAAGAACACCTGAACAGTGCAAATGCTGAACGAGAGTTTTACAAGTTTGTTTGCGCCAAAGCAAAGGAATCACTTGAAACACTTGGAACTGAAGCTGTCCTAAACCGGGACTCCGCTTCTTCATTTCCCGGCTCTGTACACTATTCTTTTGACTATGCACAACAAGTGCATATACCCAGCAACCCTATGCAACCCGGACCTATTTATTTTAAAACTCCAAGAAAGTGCGGAATTTTTGGCGTGATGTGTGAGGCGATACCGCAGCAGGTAAATTTTTTAATTGACGAAGCCGCTACCGTCGGTAAAGGGGCCAATGCCACCATCAGCTATGTGCATTACTTTCTAGGCCATCATGGACTGGGGGAATCAAATGCACACTTCCACGCAGACAACTGCTCTGGACAGAATAAGAATAACTATTTTTTGTGGTATTTTGCCTGGAGAACTTTACTGCGACTTCACCAATCGATCACGTACTCCTTTCTCATCCCAGGCCACACAAAGTTTGGTCCAGACCGATGTTTCGGACTGTTAAAGAAGTCTTACAAAGTTTCTTATGTTTCTTCGATTTATGAATTCGCGCAACTCGTCGAATCCTCCAGTAATGTCAACAAAGCCCAAATTGTAGGCATGCATGACGGTAGAATTATTGTGCCCGCCTACGACTGGGTGTCGTTCCTGGGACAGTATTTCAAGAAAATGCCCAACGTGAAGAAATACCATCATTTCTCGTTTTCAACAGAAACCCCGGGCTTGGTTTTATGCAAAGAGACTGTTTATTCGGCATCGAAATCTTTCATGCTGTTAAAGGATGCAGCTGTCTTTCCACATTCTTCAACTCTTCCTCCAAACGTTGAGCCCGAGGGACTTACTGAAGAACGGAAACAATACTTATACAGAGAAATAAGAACATTTTGCAAACCAGGCACGGAAGACATTGTTGCTCCAGCTCCATGAACATTATTGGTATATTTCTAAGATTTTAGCTTCGGAGTGTAATCTAGTTTTAAGTTTAATAATTTCTAACACTGTTACATGATTTGCAAACTAACATTAGAAGTCTGTTCAATAGCTTTTTCATATGAAGTGATACCACCATGACGGCTTTTCATTAAAAAAATTTAAGTGATGCCATGATTTGTCGTTGGCGATTGTTTGTTTACGTATCATTCTCCTGTGAAGCAATAGGAAAAGGGCGATAACTTGTTGTTCTAATGTTTGTCCCTAATCGAGGACAATATGCATTAACGGGTTTAATAAAATTAAGATACAACTGCATTTGATACAACAGATCAAATTTGATCGACCATATTCGTTTCAGCGTTAAAATAAAGCCGTCAATATTTTTTAATGCAGTTCAGACTTTTCAGTGTAAAAGCTGTCAGTATTTTTCAAAACTTTTTAAACTCGATTGATTGCTTTGTCTGTAAAAGCCGTACAATTAAGGTTTTTAATGTCGATCGACTCGATCAGTCTCTTTCATTTGCTTTGCGCGTGCAAAGTGAACAATCAACAAGACAACTAATCACACAAATATAAAAGACTGAAATGGTTTTTATATCAACGCAAACGTTTGATAAAAAGTTTTAAATGCAGTTCAGATTTTCAGCGTAAAAGCTGTCAATATTTTTCAAAGCTTTTGAAACTTGATTGAATGCTTTGTCCGTAAAAGCCGTAAAAGCTTTTCAAAGTCGACCGACTCAATCGGCCTCTTTCTTGCTATGCGCATGCAATGTGAACAATCAACAAGACAACCAATCAAACAAATATAAAAGACTGAAATGGTTTTTAAATCGACGCAAACGTTTGATAAAAAAAGTTTCAAATGCAGTTCAGACTTAGCTCAGCTTAAAAGCTGTCAATATTTTTTAACGCTTTTCAAACTCGTTTGGATTCTTTGTTTGACTAAGTTTCCATGCGTGTGCAAGAACAAGCGGAAAATAATAATACATCGGCTAAAGTGGATTTTGAACGTCGAGGAACAGAAAAAAATTACAGAACATTTGAAATATTACGAGCTTCTAAAACGACACAGAGGTAAAAAAAATCTGTTTTCAAATTTTAATGGTGAACATTCCTCTTTAACAGTGCGAAGAAATCACACCTAAGAAAATGCCGCAACATCACACCTCTGTCGCGTACCGCCCAAAGTAAACTAATTGCCTTTTGAAACAGAATGCATGGAAAGGTGGAACAATTGAAACGATGTCTATCCAATCAAATCTTGGGGATTTCGATCCGACCCCTTAAAGGATAAATAGACTGAACTCTTAACTTCATCACTCACTTTATCACTTCATCGCTAACAGAAAAGTTTAGTGTTGCGCGTACTCGATTACCATGTCCTTAAGGCAACTTTGCAGGGAAGGTAGTAAGGCGCCCTCAAAAGCCTTGTTTCTTTTCCCACAAGAAATGAAGACTGGCATCGCCCCTATCAGGCTAATTGTTGAAAAGAACGTCCCTTTTAAAGAAGGAGATTCTGTGACAGTCAACTGGTCAGGGAAGAGGGTGCAAGCTGAAATCTTAGCACTACACGGTACGTTGTCAATGTTTTTTCGATTAAAAAAAATGTTAATACCATCTGTTTTTAGTTCAAATTCCCAATCTTGAACTCAACCATTTTATGTTTTCTACAGATGAGGAAGAAGTCCTGATCACAAAAGACCTGGAATGGTGCTCTAAAAACGTGCCTGCCGACGCAAACTCCATTGAACAAACAGCAGAAAAGAAGCAGCAGAGTGAAACCCGGTCGAGTAAAAGTAACGGCGTCAATTCAAAACCTCAAAAGGTATTTACCGTTCACCTTTACTTTCACAAATTGGTGGCAGCGTGGGTCTTATACGGTAAATTTTTGGCAGTTTTGTTTTCATACGATTCCACTGTTTTCCGCAATTCGGTCACTTTGCCCGAAGTACATTTGGCCCGGAACCGTTTTGCCCCAACTCAAAAGCTCGGAAAAAAAGTCGAGTCGCCCGGACTTAAAGTCGATTCACTTGGACCTAAAGTCGATTCGCCCGAAGTTTTATTTTAGCAAATTACGGAGTATTCGGTGCATAATTGTGTCAATAATAGGTGATCAAAAGATTTTATTTGACTTTGTTGAGTTGAAATCTGCAAAATTGCGCGGTTTTTTCCAGAGTAGGTTTCAATGATTGTATGCAAATTTCCTTCAAGTTTGTAACTTAGCGCATCATTGATTTTGTGATTGTTTTTCGATTGAAGGAAACTTTGCGTGGACAAGGATGCCCTTCAGGGTTTTTTTCCTTCTTGCAATACAATAAAAGATACGCTAAAGTTATGTTTGAGCTTAGGTTGTTGTTGAACTGTGTCCAGAGTTTCATGATAATCTTGGGGGCGGGGGAGCTGGTTGAAATTCTCTATGTAGCTTGTATCAAAACCGATCGTTGCTTTATTGTTCCTGTATAGGAAAAAAATCAACAAGATTTGGCAAGGCTAAGTCCAGATAATCCCTTTGATGATTTCATTGCGGCTGGCCGTGGTAAAAGAGATTGTGAGGGGTCATCTAATCGAGCATCTAAAAAAGCAAAAGTTGTTGATCAGAGGCCATTGGCAAGACAGGATCAACCAGAAGAAGTCGCCGTCAACATTGCAGAACTGCAGAAGCAGCTTGATGAAAAGAACGCTGAGTGTGCTGCCCTGAAAAACCAAGTCGGTGAACTCCAAAGAGCCAATTCGTCTGTGCAGACGTTATGTGCAAGTCAAGAAAACGTCTACAAGGTAAGTACAACAATGAGTTTTAATCTATACCATGTATATGTTATTTACCGGCAGGGAGGTTCGTAGTGAAAAACTGTGACCGAGGTCTTGATACGGACTGACCTTAGCCGGTAACTTTTTTTTGCTACCTAAACTTTTTGGGGCAAGAAATCATAAACTGTTTGAAAATTTTTGTTTACGCGTGCATCCAGTTGAGCCGATCATTCTAACAGCATTTATTTCGATAGACAGCTATCGAATTTCGAAAAAGTAACTTGGCGAACTCCCTGTTCGTCTGTAGCGAGTCTTATTATTATTATGGCCGCCTGTGTACGGCTAAATAAACTGCGAGGATTAATTTCACTGTTGTTTATTTGTGAATCACAACTGGAATGAAAATCAGTGCGAACGAACATACAACAACAAACAGCGATCGACAAACGGCCACGTTGACCGATTTTAACCGGAGAAATTTTGACTGTTCCCCTTTCCCATTGCTTCATCTCTCAGGAAAGGATTAATTTGTTTCTTTATACACTCAGATGATGGAGAAATTGGAGGACGCCCTGACAGCAATGGAGGACAATATAGCAAATCGGTTAGACAGGATTGAGAGGCGCCTGGATTCGTTAGAAGGAACGGTATGTTGAAGATTTTACCCAGGCTTGTTTGTTCAAAAAAGCAGGCTGCTTAGAGACTCTGTTTGGTATGGATACCCTATGCAAACAAATTTCTGAAAGAAAGAGATGACTAACCGTCACCACTGAGTACACACTTTTGAATTCCCAGCTGCAGAGTATTAATTTGAGTTTTAACATGTAGAAGTGACCATTGATTTTAATTTTGTTTTCAGTTGGATCATGGCAGCGATGATTTTCCGACCATTGATTCAGCTACTTTGGCAAGTCTAAGCGAGGACATAGATATGGTTCCACTCCCTCCTTGTGCCCCACCTACGACGCCCTCAGTATCTACAGTGTCCATCATCCCGGAACTGGCTGGCGACCCACACACTCCACAATATGCAGAGCATCGGGACTCCCAGATTGAAGTTGGCGATGAAGTTGTCCGTTCCTGTGTTACCCCACGGAAATGCCTGGCTGTGAAAAATATACTACAAAATGAAAATAAGCGCCATAAATGCGCCCTTAAGCTTCTCCCGTACTTTTTTTCATCAGTGGAGCTGAGCAATAGCAACACCAATGGCACACATAACAAGCTGGCTCTAGATAGCACTAGGCTTAATTCGTTGAAGGTCCTTGTTTTCAGTCGCTTTCCGGTCGAATCGCCAGCAGAAAAAGAGAAGTCATGGAAAATTATTAAAGGAAAAATAAACGCAAAGTGCAGACTCAGTAAGCACATGCATAAGCAGGTTGCCGAAAATAGAGAAAGTTAACTTATTTCATTTTGATTTTATTGTAAAAGGTTTTTGTTGTATTAGGATTTTATTTTACTGAGGTTAAGATTAAGTTGATCGACGTTTCGAAATGTTAACACGACTATACAATTATTTGTAATAAAGACATTTTTTCTTGAAATATTGATGATTCTTTTCGGCTCTTCTGTCTGTAGCGCTAGCATGAAGGCAGTCAAAATGATAAATCTGTTTGCAGATTTAAAGGTTACCATCAACTCGATCAACTGTTAATCACACAGTTACAATATAAATGAGTTGTAAAAGAATTGAGCATTGCAAATCACTTGTGTATCTAGACCTGGCTTTAACAGTCAGGCATACCAAACTGCAAGGGGTCTGGGTTCTAATAAACAACAGCCCCTCATTGCCATGGTCACCTCGCAGCTCTTAGTATGGAAATTGTTACCTTCCTAGCAGGCCTGTCCTCGTGGAAAACCAATTAAGACAACTATGATTTACACAAGGGCAAAGACCAGATCCACGGCCGAAAATACGGCTGTTTCGCCGAACGTGAATAAAGGTTAAGAATTCAAGAGCATGACGTTCAAACCGCTTGAGTGCCACGAATTATCGAACATCTTGCGGCTTCCGCTTTCACAGAATTCCTAGGTTCTTCGTTGGAAGGTGTTCCAAAAGGTTTGTGTTAACTTTTTATTTACTACGACAGCTCAACCGTTAGAAAAGTTAAAGCTTTCTCTTCATCGATTTACATAGGCGTTTATTAAAGCGTTAGCTTTCCGTTAAACGATCAATGGTTTAGCCGTTTAAGGTTTTCAGATTTCCGTTTATAACTTTTCAAGAAGCGTTTAACGCTTTGCTCAAACCGTTTTTAGACTTTGCCCAGCCGTTTAACGGTTTTGGTTTTCCGTTTAAACAGAAATGAAAATCGTTTAAACGCTTTCAGTAATCGTTTATTATCCGTTTACGAATCGTTTATTTTTACCCGTTTAACGGTAAATCGTTAGTGTCCGTTTTCGCTTTCCAGGTCACATTTTAGCTAGCGATCAAAGGTCAACACAAGTGCAAATTAGCCATGTGCCAAATCAAACATGGCGGTCGCATACCTCCAGTGATCAGTCCCCATGCGGCATGTAAAAGGTCTATTGCCGCCCTCCTTGGATTTGCTTCGACAGGCCTTGCTGCTGTTAACAGGAAGCTTGAGAGGAAAGTGAAAAAACCTACAAAAATTCAAGCTTTGGCTCAAGCAAAACACGACTCTATCAAAAGTTCCGTTTCCCAAGCTCTGGATGACGGCAATGTTTCCGACGCTGAATTCAAAATGATCTCTGGTGAAATGCAGAAATACCGTGAATTAAAAGAAAGATTGCGGGAAAATTTCGCAGAAAAACCTTCCGATTCTCCAAATTATGAAACGATAAAAAAACAGCTTCGCCTTGAACTTCGGAAAGAGTTTCTGAAAACAATGTCTGCGTCCAACGCAAATTTGAACTAAACTTTGAATCGAAAAAAAGAAAAATCTATCTCTCTGTCAAGACCTCTGGTTGATCTGCGAAAAAAAAAATCCAACGTTTTGGAAATTGAAGATTGGCAGAACTTTGGAAAATGCTTCTGCTTTTCCACACGCTTTTCTGCATTTACAAGGAACTTTCAACGCCCGTTTGGAAGAGATACGGTGGCCCACAACTGTCATGGCAAAAAGAAATTACTCACAGCAACAAGAAATTACTCACGGCAAAAAGAAATTACTCACGGCAAAAAGAAAAAGCTCATGGCAAAAAGAAAAAGCTCACGGCAAAAAGAAAAAGCTCACTGCAAAAAAAAATTACTCACGGCAAAAAGAAATTACTCACGGCAAAAAGAAAAAGCTCATGGCAAAAAGAAATTACTCATGCTCGCGGGGTTGGGGGTTGGGGGACTGGGCCGATTTTCGAATGGCATCATGGGATAAGAATGTGCAATAAAGCGGCCAGCAGTTGAACCTTGCTTTCCGCCATCTTGAAACACTCAAAGCCTTTGATAGGGATGTTTTGCTGCAACTGTGGGCAACAAGTTGTAGATGGCGTGAATTTCTGTTCAAACTGTGGAAAAGGTAGGTGATTTGATATTCACTAGATTTTACTGGCCGCATTTTTGATACGATTTGCGCTTGTGCACGTGTTACTCTAACAAGTGTTTTAATATGGGTATTATTAAAAGCTTCGTCAAAGGAGGCACAAAATATATAACTAAGCCTTATGCCTTTAAAAGTGATCCTGCATACTGTAGTTGTGCCAAATCTTCCACCTTGAAAATGGTTTGATAGGCTCACATCAAAATCGAACCTTCAACTTATTGTGATTTGTTAATGTTTACAGATCTTAGAGAGGAATCATCTGACTCAGACAGTGACGTTGAATTTGATGAAGAGGAGGCTATCAAATACTACTTCAATAGAGGCTTTGAGTACCAAGAAATAATTCTTTTTCTTGCCAAAAATCATAACTACTCTATTAGCTACAGTACCCTGTTAAGAAAATTAAAGCAATATGGCCTGTCTAGAAAGACCCTTAATAGGCAGAACCAAGTTGGTGATGTACGTAAACGTATAGAAGAAATTGTAAGTGGCCCGGGATCAGCTGGAGGGCATCCATCTGTTTGGCATACACTTGAACTAGAAGGTCTGAGAGTACCTAGAATAATTGTTCAACACTTACTTCGGGAAATAGATCCTGAAGGTGTCTCAGCACGTAAGGCACACCGACTAAAGAGAAGAGTTTACAGCAATCCAGGCCCCAACTACGCATGGCACCTCGATGGGTATGACAAGTTAAAACCCTGGGGGTTCCCAATGCATGGATGCATTGATGGCTTTAGTAGACGAATACTATGGCTAAAAGTTGCACGCTCAAATAATTTGCCAGAAATTCCAGGACAGTTCTATATTGAAACTGTTGCTGAGTTAGGAGGTGTTCCAGTCGAGCTAGTAACAGACCTGGGTACTGAGAATGGCTTGGTTGCTTCTATGCAGTGTTATCTTCTCCGAGAAATCAAAGAATTGAGGGATGGTGGTGTTTCTTTTGTAAGAATCAGACATCATGGTGGAGAAGTTTTTTTCAAGACTTAGAAACTCAAGGTACAGTTGATACCACATCCGAAATTCACAGAGTGTCTTTGGTACTGTTTTTCTTGTGTACTGCAGAAAGAATGTGATCATGTTAAAGAGCACTGGAACACCAATCAAATAAGGAAATCGAGGCACGACACTGTGCATGGAAGACCAGATTCCTTGTTTTTCTTACCGGAATATCATGGAGGTGCAACAGATTTGCTTTTCGAGGTGCCTGTGATTGAAATCAATGAAGTTACACAGCAGTGCATCAGGGAAACAGAGAACACTGTCTATGAGGAATACTTTGAAGATGTCAGGGCCAGTTTAGGGGTATCAAAACCCACAACTTGGCAAAGTGCACTTGAATTATTTCAAAAGCTAATTTTTATAGCCCAAAACGGTTACACAGGGTAGATCTTCTACAATAGTGAAAGCAATAGCTGTAAATGAAATTCTTCAAAGTAAATGATGCAGCATAAAACGCCTACTTCGTGGTACATATTTCAAAAAAATGTGTATCATATGTCTATTGTCCCTGACTACCCACATATTTAGACACAGTAAGTAGACTCAGTAAGGTTATGTATTTGATTCCTTGTTCGTTTGTTACACTGTTTTGACACAGAAATAAAATTTGAAATATTCAAGGCGTCAAATTCTGCAGTGCTGTCTTGGCTGTACAAATAACGATAAGCTGTATTGACCAAGATATTTTTAACAAGGTGACTGGTTATTAAGGGTTTTGGTGTTGTGTTTCTACAGACGACGACTTTATTGCAGCCTTTAAAAACCCAATATTTATTTTCCAGTATTCAGTTAGCCTGACTGCACATTTCCAAATTCACCTTTAGTAAAGTTGTGCATTTATGAATTATCAATGATGTAATCAACACTCACAGTTAGGTCATTAGTCATTGGACAATCATTGCTCAGAAGCAAATAAAGTAGAAGTGTTCTGTATATTATATAGAAAAATATAAATTCTTCTTGAAAATGAAGTCAACAGAGCCATCTTGCAATCTCATTTTTTGAAAATTGAACAACTTACAGATAAAATGTATTTTTAAATTACAACAAGGAAACTCAGCATTTACTAACTCGGCCTACACTAACACAGGCAAAATGATTGCCCCCAAAACACTTATCACTGATAAATCAACAGAACACAACTGTGAGTACCATCAGATACTTTCTGAAACAAGAAAATACTGCACTAGAATAGCTGCTTGTAAAAATGTTTCAATCTTAAATTACCAGTACATCATTTAACTTCAACGTCCTTTAACACTGCCAAAATGTCCATTGTCTAGCATTTAACTTTTACCAAAGGCCTGACCCTTGCAAAAAGCAAGAAGCATGATCTTTTTGAAATCTTCTCCATCTTGCATATGTGCCACTGGCAAGGTTAGGTTTCTTGCGCACGCTCCAACAACAGGGAAACAGATAGTGTGATTGGGTTGGCGTTGCAAGCATTCGTGGTCAAACTTGACCGAGATAAGCAACTTGTCTCCATCAATTGGCCGATGCCTTTGGCCAGTTAACCATCCTAACAGGCCCGAGGGACTTATGTTAGCAGACTGAAACTGGACTTGGGAATGATCTTCTGATTTATGCTCCACATATTCCCCATCCCCAGAGTCTGTCATCATAAGCCAGCTCCTTGGTGTATCCAGTCAATTTGGAGTCCTCAGACGTTAATATGAAGTCATGAAGGTGGTCAAACACTGTTTCCTCTACCGGTCTTTTGGATGTCCCTTTCTCAGAGAACTGGGGCCGTAAGAGAGAAACCACATAGTTTGCATCAACCTCATCTTGATTTATGAGGAAGAGTTCTCTACACTGGTCTGCATTATTCTGAAGTGCATCCAGGAAGCCAAACTGGTCCAACCCTCTCTTGAACTCTTTAAGGTAGAGCAGCCTCTTGCTTGCAATGCTCAGTATAACTGTCCCAAATATGGCTTCAAGGTGGTCTGAGCTAATTGTCCTTGTGTAACCATGGTCTAGTATTGTTTCTTGCATGTCTTCAGGGGCTTCAGCAATTCGTGCAAGCAGTTCATTCTTATGTTTGGTGAGATGATCTCCTGCAGTAAGGTTATTCAAATCTACGTCTTGGTTTACCAGCATATCGTACACACACTGTTCAAAAAGACAGGGGGGAGGTCCCCCCTGCACTATGCTTACCAGTGATATCTGTGCACACGTGTAAAAGAAACCTTTATGTGCAAAAAGCATGGAGTCAGTAGGTGCACCATGTGGAAACATTTGGCTTCTGATGTGGTCGATGGCCAATGACAGAAATTCCTTTGACATAGCACCGGAGTCTATGCCATCCTCCCCTGCAAAACGCACTCTTAAAAGATTTTCTGGCAAATTTCTGCTTGCCTCTCTTTGCCAAATTGTTAGAAACCGTTGTAGACTAGAGCCCTTTCTAACAACAATAAAAAACTGATCATTTCTTTTAACTCTTTCTTTTAAGAAGGAAATGAGACCACGGCAGCTGTAAAATTTCTCCACTGTTTCTAGGCTTGCTGTCTTGACAATGGGGTCTTACTCATTGTTTACTCCAGAAGTGGACTTATCATTAGGGGCAGGATCTTCAGTGTTGTCTAGTTCTGACTGGAGCTGTCTGGCCAGCAACTCATCACTTTCAACTTGGGATAATCTCAATTTCTTTTCTGATGGACCACCATTCTCATCCTCTGAAACTTCGGTTACTCTTAATTCATCCTCCAATGGACCACCATGCTCATCCTCGGCAACTTCGTTTACTCTTAATTTCTCCTCCAATGGACCAGCATACTCATTCTCTGCAACTTGGGTTAATTTTAATGGCTTCCGTGATGAACCAGCATTCTCCTCCTCTGATTGCATACCTTCATCCCAATCAGGATTTTCACTTGCATTTAACTCTTTGTTTGTGCAAAGGTACAGTACAATGCTCTTATAATCTTTTCCGATTTCTTCTCTGTATCTTTTTAATGTAAAAAATTCTGTTGTACCTGGTAGAAACTGGGCATCTTTCCCACTTTCGTACAACAAACGGTATTCTTCTCCTTCTTTATAACAGTTGCTGTGATAGGCCTTAAACTTAGCCTCTGCCTGGGTACGTACATTAGTATACGGGGCTTTGTTAGATATGCGGAGAATGACCCTTTTTCCTCTTACAGGCTTTAGCCTTGACTCTTTCTCATTAAATTGCATTAGGCCAATTGATACTGCCACTTCTTCCTCTTTGTCTTTGGGTGTTGACTTACTCACACGTTCTTTCCACTGATGCCCTTTCCATTTACGGTAAGCAGGGAATGACTTGATGGCTTTACCACTGGCGGAAGCACTGGAAGCAAGGGCACAGGTATTTGAAGAGGGGTGTGCCACACTTGAAAATGAACTTGATGATGGCACTGAAACTATATACAGAATGATAACATTCTACATAACTGCTATATATTCAGAATATTTCTTTAGCATCCCCTGCCAAAGAGGGAGGTCTGACTTAACATTACAAGCATGTTTGAAATTCAAAGTTAGGGAAGCAGAGCAGAGCTTTGGCATTCTTGTTCTTTCTACTGCGTATCATAGATCAATGATAACTTAATAATTCTTATCATGTATAAAGCTGTGCTATCTTTATGGACACTGGATAAACACACATCTTACCTGTGCAAAGAGGCAGGCTTTGATTACCACTCCCAGTTGAAGAAAGTTCTAGCAACACAATATAGAGAAGTATTCAGTTTCCAAGTAATGTAAATGTAGTTGTTATTGCATTGCTTGTCTGTGATTGCATAGATTACAGTAAAAATCTGCATGTAAGAACCAACTTTTTTGTCCGGCTAAATAGCTTCATATATTTTGGGGTATTTATTGGCAATTTAGGGTAAATAGATTCTTAACCACCACCACCACCACTGTAATGTGTCGATAGTATTGTCTACCGGAAGTTGTGTTAGCAGAAGTTTTCACATTCTGTAAACGTGCAAAGGATCATGGGGTTTGGTGTGGGCCATGCTTTCGGATGTCATGGCGGCTGAATAAAGTGTAGTTCTTTTCATAGTTAAATCTGGTTTATTATTCGGCCATCCGGGCGTCATTGTTACATTGGCGACGAGGATTCAATTCGTTTGTGAGGTGGTGGCTGTTTTGGAAGTCATTTGTGCGGCAAGTTTTAGTATTTTGTCAGGAAGATGACGGACAGTGGAACCGGTTCGAGTACAACTTCGAGTACAACTTCAAGTTCACAAGCTTTGCCAACCGCGACGTTTGTTCATCTTCTTGATGTGGCCAGCCTTCCTCCCTTCAATCCAAAGGAGGATCCGAACACCCTTGCAGTTCGCTGGAAGTTGTGGAAACGCTCGTTCAATCTGTATTTGGTGGCAAAAGGGATTACGAAAGATGAACAGAAAACTGCGTGGTTGTTGCATACTGGAGGGTTGAATTTACAGGAGCTTTATTACACGTTATTGACCGGTACGGATATTAAGCCGTTCGCTGAGAGTATGGCGTTGTTGGACAACTATTTTGCACCGCGGTTGAACGTTCCCTTTGAAAGGCATCAGTTTCGGCAAATGGAGCAAGCGTCAGGAGAGTCAGTGGACCAGTTTGTTTGTCGTTTGAGACAGAAAGCGATCACCTGCGAGTTTGAAAGTGTTGATGGGGCAATAAGGGATCAGCTCATTGAGAGATGCAGGTATCCCAGACTTCGCCGTAAGTTCCTTGAGAAGGTAAATGCTACTCTGAAGGATTGACAAGATTTGGCTCGTGTGAAGGAAGCAGTGAACATGCAGGTCAAGGCTATGGATCAGTCATCCGGTCAGGTGAATGCTGTTTCCGGCAAACCTCACGGCAAAGGAAGAGGAAAAGGGACAGCACAGAGTAGGAATAGAGGAAATAAGCCTGGTAAACCGTCTGGTGGCTCTCAGGAGGCAAAAGTGAGGGGCTGTTTTCGCTGTAATTACACTGACCATATGGCACGTGACCGGAACTGTCCTGCCCGTAACAGGAAATGTAATGCATGCGGCGAGATTGGACATTTTGCAGTCTGTTGCAAAACAAAGGAACGCAAGCCTATTACGAGAGATGACGAGGGAAGGAATAATAGTCGGGTTAGAGCCTATCAACTATCAGAGGATTCAGCTACTGGCCAACAAGATTATTATGCATTTACAATTGGCGTCGGTCAGCCTACAGGTGGTAGTGAAGTTGATTTGGAGGTTGGAGGAGTGATGTTACGAGCGGTACTTATTGATTCTGGAGCGTCGTGCAATGTGATTGATCAAGCAACCTGGGAAGTTTTGAAGAAGAAGAATATCCAGGGTGAGTCCAAGAAATCAAGCAAAAAGTTGTTTGCTTATGGACAGAAAGATCCTATTGAGGTGATTGGGACATTTGTTTCTGAGATTGTGTGCGAGATCAGTGGCAACAGTTGTGTGGACAAATTCACAGTGGTTAAAGGTCCAGGAAGACCTCTACTCGGAAAGAACACTGCAGAGAAGTTGGGCGTGTTAAGGGTTGGTCCAGATGTGTGTTCATTGACTACTGAAGGAAGTGATGCAGACATCCGTGAGAAGTATAGAGAGGTTTTTACGGGGGTTGGGAAGCTGAAGGGTTTTGAAATGAAATTACACATAAAGGACGATGTCACACCTGTTGCACAACCCGTACGGAGACTGCCATTTGGTTTAAGAGCCAAGGTTGACGAGAAGTTGGATGAACTGGTAGCCAAAGACATAATCGAGGTGTCACACAACCCAACTGAGTGGGTGTCGCCGTTGGTTGTTGTCCCGAAGGCAGATGGTGATATTCGGATTTGCGTGGACATGCGCAGGGCGAATTCAGCAATAGAGAGGGAAAGGCACCCCATCCCTACAATTGAGGAAGTCTTGTATGACCTGAATGGCTCAACTGTCTTCTCAAAGCTCGATCTCAAGTGGGGCTTTCACCAAATGGAACTGGACGAAAGATTGCGCGAGATCACAACGTTTGTTACGCACCGTGGTTTGTATCGATACATGTTTGGGGTAACATCGGCACCTGAGAAGTATCAGAAAATTGTGGCGGATGTTTTGCATGGTTGTGAGGGAGTGGCTAATTTGGCAGATGATTTGATTGTACATGGTTGTGGCATAAAGGAACATGACAGGAATTTGCATGCTGTACTGACCCGATTGAAAGAGAAAGGACTAACCTTGAATGGGGACAAATGTCAGTTTCGTCTTCCCAAGCTTACATTTTTTGGTCATGATCTGAGTAGGCAAGGTGTTGCACCCAGTGAAGAGAAAGTTGCTGCCATCTTGAATGCAAAGCCTCCACAAGATGCCTCTCAGGTCAGATCATTTGTTAAGCCGTACAACCCACCCAGGGAATTCCCGGAAGCCACAGAGGTTGTTTCTCAAGAAGCCGCAGAGGCTGCTTCTCAAGAAGCACCCAACACTCTTCCACTAGAGGAGAGTATAGCAACATCAAGGCCAAGGCGGACTGTCAGAATGCCGGAGAAGTACAAGGACTATGTACTTTAAGAACTGAACCCTGTTTGACACATTGAACTTATGTTAAGTTTGTTAGATTTGATTTCATGTTATTGGATTTGGATTTTATAGGACAGTCTTATTGAGATAACTCAATGCGAGCAGAACAGTTTTTGTACAGATTTATTTTTCGCTGTTCGGTGTTTTATTGACTTTTCCTCCTAGTTTGTTTGTCTCTAAAGAAAGGAAGGGATGTAATGTATCAATAGTATTGTCTACCGGAAGTTGTGTTAGCGGAAGTTCTCACATTCTGTAAATGTGCAAAGGATCATGGGGTTTGGTGTGGGCCATGCTTTCGGATGTCACGGCGGCTGAATAAAGTGTAGTTCTTTTCATGGTTAAATCTGGTTTATTATTCGGCCATCCGGGCGTCATTGTTACAACCACCACCATCAGCATCAGCAGCATCAGCATCAGCATCATCACCATCATCATCATCATCACAGCGTGTTGTTATTAAGTTCTTAATTTTTTTTATGAGAGAAAAGTAGTTGTCGATTGCCAGAAATATAAATAAACTTGGGTTTGGTCATGAAATATATAGTAATTATTCACAGGTTTTTACTGCATTTGGTTTAAAGCCCCCTCCCTCCTTCCATTACTAGAGCTGGAAATTTAATTTTAGCTACATACCTGGTCATTATGTATCAGTCTACTACATTGTGGGTAACAGTTAAATAAAGATAAATATTTTCACCAAGGACTTTGAGATTGCGGAGACATAGATAACACTTCATATAAGGTTGCATTCTGTAATAAGTTTTTTAGGCTGATCACATTATAGTTGACTAAATGCAAACAAGTTTATTTATTTTTCAATAACTATATTTTCTTCAAAGAAATTAACAACATACTACAGGTAAACTAAATTGCCAATAAGAACCCCAAAATAACAAAACCTATTTTGCCAGACTTTACAAAATATAGCCGGTTCTTACACATGGGATCTTACTGTATCATAACATGAACAAATGCGTGAATCATGACTCGATCTGGTGAGCCTCAGTTGGACTCTTTTTGTCCGTAAAATGGTTATAGTAATAATAAATGGTAATAATAATATGGAGATCCCTACCTTTTCCACAGTTTGAACAGAAATTAACGCCATCTCCAACTTGTTTCCCACGGTTGCAGCAAAACATCTTACTGCCAAAAGCCCCAAAAAGCTTCGAGACTTTCAAGATGGCGGGAAGCAAGGATCAACCGCTGACCCCCTTAACTGCACATTCTTATCCCATGATGCCATTCGAAAACTCGACCCAGTTCCTTTACGCTCTTGGTTTTTCTTTTACCGCGAATAATTTCTTTTTGCCATGAGTAATTTCTTTTTGCCGCGAGTAATTTCTTTTTGCCGTGACAGTTGTGGGCCACCGTAGACGGATAACCCAACAAGTTGTTGAGGCAATGGCCGAGGTGGGACGTGTCCCCTCTGCATAGCGGTCACCGCTCTTCAAAGAAAATGTTCTCCTGTCACACGTATTTTTTAAAGGAGTCGCTGTCATATTCAGGCCCGTGGAAGGATTCAAGGCGGTGTTTTTGTCCATTTTGAAAACATGCGGCACATAAACCCGTTTTTCCGCAAACGTTGCATTTGCGGCAATAGATTAGTTTTGTAATTCGCCCAAGTTTTTCACGAAAAGGGGCCTGTTCATCCCAACCCATTTCTTTTCTCTCCGACAGCTGCGTCTGCATCGTCACTTGCTCAGCCATTTTTGTTTTTCTTTTGGTGCTTTTCTCTAATTGGTTGATTTTCTTTTGGGGCATATCTCTAAATGGGTGGATTTCTCTTGGTTGATCTTTTTTGGAGCTCGCGCAAAACAAGTTCAAAATTTTTCATGGCTTTTTTCTCTATGCTTTTTAGCCGCTTTTGCAACGTGGCCCCTCCGCAATACACACATAGCCGGTGGTCGGTTATTACACCGATTCCGCAGCTGCGGCATGGCGATGGCTGTTGCATTCCTTTCTTCTCTTGCCACTTGTGCTGATAACAAAATTGACCGGTGCACTTTTTGTTGCAGTTCTTTCGCCGGTTTCTAAGCAACCACTCGCAGTTGTTTTCCCCATGTTTTTGTGCCATTTTGGTCTCCGCCACTTCTATCTAATTGCTTGAACGTGTCAATGTTCTTCTGCCAAGTAGTAGGTCGGGAATGAAACAGACACAACCGAGGAGCACAAAAATTGGCACCTTTTCGCCGAAGTGGAAAAAGCGAGCAAAAGGCGAGCTTGTTCAGTCCACTTCGGCGAAAAGGTGACAATTTATGTGTGACGAGGTGGTGTTTGTTTCATTCCCGACCTACTACTAGCTTTTTCGGATCAATTTTACTATGGGTAGTGTCGACCGACATATCGACCGATATGTCGACCGACATGTCGGTCGATGGTCGGTCGATATGTCGGTCGATAGTCGACCGCTAGTCGACCGCCAGTAGGTCGATAGTAGACCGATATGGCGGTCGATAGTCGGCCGACTGTCGACCGATATATGTCGACCGATAGTCGGTCGATATATCGGTAGACAGTCGGCCGATATTTGACCGACAATTCACTGATACTTTGCTGACACTCGGTCGACATTTGACCGATGTTTCACCGATACTTCACTGTCATTTCATTCCCTAGTTCAACATCAAAATGTTTGATCACCAAACAATGTTTATGTTTGGTCATCAAAAATTTCCCGTTAGGCAAGGGCTATAAGTCCGACTCTTTATTTTTAGTTGTTTGTTCATCACTTTTGAATCCCGTGGGAGTTTAGACGGCGGTGAACAGCTTTGGCTATAGATTTGAACCTGGAAAGGGGTTTGCGTTTAGAACTGTTCAAGTGTTCAACCGTTCAAGCACGGCATTTACTTGCCGATCCTTTAGAGTGTGGCCATTGTAATAGAGGAATGGTATGATAATCACGTGGATGGCTACCTTAGCTTTGGTGAGTCGGGTTTCTTCAGGCTAACTCTCTATAATCTTTCGAGTATCGACGACAAGGGAGGAAAAGGAGAGAGAGCCTGGATACGAGGTTGATGGTCACGCAGCATTTCATGTTTTACCCGTGATTTTTAACCGCGCGAAGCGAGCGCGGGTCATGTTTGACCCTTTATGTCGTGTGTCGGTGACTAGATTCATACCCCACGCGGCCAAAACTTAAAATCTGGATTGGACAATGGACTCTGGACGCTGGACTTTAAGAATTTTTTTTAAAATAATTATTTTACCATAAAAAATACTTAAAGAGAAGTAGTGCCTCAAGTTACCAAAACTACAACTGTTAAAAAATATTATGATAAGCGCCTTCAAAAATGCTTCAACTTACCTATCCAGTACGAGGCAGATCACGCGGATCACGCGGTATGTGGATCAAGTAGCGTTTAGGGTTTATTTAATTGTTGACCTACTGAATATTCTGCGACTCTTCTAGTATTTATTTAATATAAAAATATATCCGGTTATTTAAACCGAGTACGGTAAGGCAGGTCACTGGTTGCGTTACACATGTGGAATGTCTTGACGTCAGCGAAATTGATACATATAATCACGCTACTTTTAACCGTTTCGCTTGAGAGTAGGAATAGTTTATTAAACTCTGATTCCCCGTGTATTCTTGTATTTTTGGTGAAAGGATTTTCCCTTGTCTTGCAATCGAAAGGAGTTCAGAAATGCAAGTACATGAAACGTGCCTTGACATGTTTACATTACTTCACTGATCGGGAAATTCCCATCATACTGAAGCGGGATAAACTACAGATTGCGTGGCAAAAGCAAAAACAGATTTATTAATTCCTTCGCTAGTGGTGGAAAGTAACGTTACTTTAAGGGTTATAATTCAATTTTTTATTTTTAGTTTGATTTATTTAGTTTGATTTATTTTTAGTATTTGCGTTCTTTCATGAAGTTACATGTGCAAGGCCGGAGGTTTCAGATTTAGACCATTACGTCATCAGATATTACGTCATCAGCTGTCACGATTGCAAGTGATGGTGCAATCAGTTGAATACATGTTTGTACTTGTGGTCGCTGTCGTCAGTTGGTGCAGATAGTGGTGTTTGGTGGTACGCATTTTAATTAATTTAATTACGGTGACTGGCTCCATATCCCACGCGGCCAAAACGTAGAGTCTGGAATGGACTCTAGAACATGGACTCTGGACTACAGACTCTCATTTTTTTTTGGTGCGGGGAGAGGGGGAGAGTGGGGGTGTCGGTGACTAGATCCATACCCCACGCAGCCAAAAACTTAGAACCTGGACTGGACTCTGGACTCAGAACTTCATATATATGTATATATATTTTGGGGGGGCAGAGATGGCGGTGGTGGTGGGGGAGGGGGCTGGCAGGAGGGTTGGGGGGGGGTGGCTAGACCCATACCCTGCGTGGGGTGGGGAGTGGGGGAAGGGGGGGGTCGGTGACTATAGCTAGACCCACACCCTGTGCGGCCTAAACTGGAGTGTACTTCTGGTCCTTGGACTTATTATCACAAAGCTAATACAATCTTTACTCCCCCAGCCTTTAAAAAAATTCATTAAAAATCAAAAATCGTTTCTCACAAAAAAAAAATCGTTTCTCACAAATCTAATATAATCTTTACTCCCCCAGCCTTTAAAAAATTCATTAAAAGTCATTAACCCTTATTATCACAAAGCTAAAATAATTTTTACTCCTCCAGCCTTAAAAAAATTCATTAAAAATCATTAACCCTTATTACCACAAAGCTAATATAATTTTTACTCCCCCAGCCTGGTAAGACAACTGAAACATATAAAAACAACAAAAATGAAGTCAAGAAGCTGAGGCTCTTTCGAAATCCTACAGTTACATATTTATGATCTACTGTTTGTTATAATAACCCACTACATTTTGAAATAACCTATTGCTTTCAACAGAACGTCAAAGAAAATAATCCTAGTTAACAAACTTTTCGCCAGAGCCTCGCGAAAAATGATTAGGAGTAAAATTCGTCTTTTGGATAGAAAGGAAGGA
Organism: Blastomussa wellsi; assembly: GCA_947652115.1. Classification (NCBI taxonomy): domain Eukaryota; kingdom Metazoa; phylum Cnidaria; class Anthozoa; order Scleractinia; family Plerogyridae; genus Blastomussa; species Blastomussa wellsi. Next base: position 14,985,549 of record OX393565.1, on the reverse strand, counting down.
GCTGCTTTTCCTCCTTCAATTCATTCAAGCGAGTTTTGAATTCTTTCAAAGCAGCCCTGCAACGACATTCAATAATCTTGGCGGATATTTTCCCTGTCTTCTCGCGCTCTGTCCCCACAATTCTTTCATATCTCCTGGGGTCCACGATCTTGAGCTCACACAGGCCAATGTAATCTCTTAACGTGTTTCGTGCGATGCCAAAGCGTCGCATAGCTTCTGTCAAGGAACAGCGATGTTTCTGTAAAATTCGGAGGACGCCTTTATATCTTTTATGAAAACCTTCCAGATTAGATCCTGATATCGGTAATTCTGAAAGAAAATGGAGTAGTTTAAGTTCAGTCATCGGTGAATGTAACCTTTTTTTGTTTCTGAAATAATTTGCAAATGTTTGAAATGTTATATGGTAATTCTCTGACCCCACAATGGGTTTTGACTACGACATTTTATAAGGAAAATATCAATTCCCAGGGTTAAGGTCATGTTTGGTCAACATGTCTTAGGGGTAAAATCAGGGATTGCTATCTCGCTTACGGTTTCCAGGAGAAAAATCTCACGTTTCTAGCTCTCAGGCTATCTTTTTAGGTTGCTTGCGAATAAATATCAATAAAGAAACCACTGTCATTCTGTTTTGGTTGTCTAAAGCGACAAGAAAGGAAATCAAGATACCTACAGCTAAAAACTGGTATCTTTAAGGGTCCAAAAACATAGAGCCACACCCAGTAGCCCAGATTGGTCCACTTGAGGAGGGTAAATTTAAAATGAACGACGAGCAACCCCGTCATTTGTATTAGAGAGTCCTCCCCTGGGCATGCAAATTCGAGATTCGCATGGAGTTTTGCGCGCGAAATTGTCAATAGGATGCCGGTTCCAAACTAGGATTATGACACATTTTGCTGTCCTTCGCCAGTTCCCATAAAACACTCTTTCTAGCATATCTCGCGTTGTTTTTAAGATTTTGTAATTTTTGTCTAACTAAAGAGCCCCAATTTTTTTTTGGGAAAATTATGACCATATTTTGTTGACAGTAACCTTAATAGCAAGTTAAATCCCCGAGGGAAAGTGTCATTGGATTCGACTTGTATATAAATCAGCTATGTTCCAGTTATTGTTCAGTCACGCACACGAACTAACCTTTAGTCTTTTTCTGAGCAAGCTCAGCTCCCTCTTCATCGTCTTCATCGTCTTCATCGTCTTTTGTTTCCTTTCCCCATTTACCGTCCTCCATAGAATCGTCCTCCCCCATGTCAGTATCAGACTTTTGGCCATCGTCAGTGTCCACTTCAGTTGCAGCTGATTTTTGTTGACTCTTGCCCTTGCTAACCGACTCTACAAAAAAATATTGCATTTTCAGTTGCCTGTACGATATTATGATCGAATGAAATTATGAAACTATCGATTAAAAATACCTGATACGCTTAACGTTGCCATGTTTTCAAAGCATGTTTTTGTATTTGAAAAAGTATATCGAACTTTGGGTCGGATCCATATAAGCGATAAGCGCTTAGTGAGAATTTCACTTTTTTGGGGGCGCGTCACTCAATCAGCGAAATAAAGCCGGCATTATTACAAAATTTGAGTCACAAAACCATTTCATAGTGAATACGCTTCGGCAGAAGCAGTTCAAAGACCACAGAAACATTTTAACGCGAAAGCGCTTGGTCAGAACAGTGTTCGAACTTTCGCGCGCGTGGTACACAAATAATTAGTCCAAAGAAAATCCGCCATTATAACAAACAGCGAATCACTCGAAAGGAAAAATGAAGCCGCCCTTATAATCCACAGCGAAGCGCTTAGCGCTTAGTCAGAATTTCACTTTTTTGTGACGCGTCATTCAATCAGCAAAATAAAGCCGCCATTAGGCACAAAACAATTTCATAGTGAAACCGTTTGGGCAGAATCATTTTTTTTTCAGTTGACCACGGAAGCATTTTAACGCGAAAGCGCTTGGTCAAACTTTCGCGCGCGTTGCACAGAAAGACAAAGTTGCAAAAAGTCGGAAAATTTACCAACCCACCCCCTGCTCGTCTATCTTTGTCATCCCCACTGGGCTACCATTTGGAGCAATTTGTCATTATCGATAATATGCCGACTGAATCCGATTTGACTCGAGTATTTTCGTAAGATTGAAAAGAAATTTTCAAATTTCAGCTGTATACACGTGCGTACTTGCGTATGTGGTATCTACACGCCCCTTGAGAATCTCTGTTCTACTCCGCGTCTTCGCATCGTTCACAACGAAGTTGCAGCCTGTGTACATCTCTACTGAATACTCCGTCTTTCTAGTGCGGATTCTTTGCGCTCCATTTTGGCGTGCAACCATTCTGCGGTGAAAAGAAAATGCAACATTTGAAGTTTTGAGGAGGAGGGGCATAAGGATTTGCAGTAATCCGGTTTTTGCATTATTTTTAATGCGGTTTTGCAAACAATTTCTTTTAACTTGCGCTTTTGCAGTTTAACAAGACTATGCGGTTTTCGGTTTTCGTGCATAACTGTTTTCAGTAACGCATTCATGCGCGGTTTTGCATTTAGACTTTTTCATGCGGTTTTGCGGTTTTTTGGACAGCCCTTATGACTCCCCCGTTGAGCGATGTTGCAAGGTACGTCCACCCCAGAAACATCGCGCGCAACTTTTTCAAAGTAGAAAGATGGATGTAATAAAATGAAAAGAAATATTTTCCTGTTAAACAACGCCGAATTTCAAAACTTTTGATTTCTTAACAATGTTCACACCTTTTCCCCGCATCCGATTCCTGCTGACGTTCTCCCTTCCCTTTCTAGCGCCTGTCAGCAGGCGAAAATATAGTCGAAGCATCGAAATATAATGATAGTCTTACACCAAACCGCGCCAAATCATGACAAACATGATCCCAGTGCATAATTCAGAGATACTCTTGGACAAATGGGACCAGTAGCGTGGACAATAAACCGTGCAAAAAATGCTACATACCTTCAAGTTCTTTGATGCGTCTTTGCATGGCGGCGATCGTTTCCTGGTATTCCTCCTCCTTCTTTCTGTTGAGTTCTTCCGAGTTTTTCAATTGCTTCATAGCAGCCTGCAGGTCATTCTTGGCTTCTTTGAATTTCTTTTCGGGCACTGTCTTTTCTGGCCTCTTTTGTCCAGTTTTATTGCTTGTCCCACACCTGTAAATACAATAAAATACGAATGTAAGAAATAGGGCCTATTCATAATAGAGTTTATTAGTGGCGATCTATAATTTAGCTCCAATTATAGACTAGTTCCTCTGTTCATAATTCCACACACTGATAAATTTCGATGGAGTCCGGTCGTTTCGATACAAAGTCGTTTCGATACTGACAAGTCAAAGTCGATTCGATACGCATGTTAAGTCGACTCGATACAAACTCGCGTTACTTGAAGTCGTACTTCAAATGACCAAACAAGCCTTCATTTCGATTGATGGCCATAGCTATCGATATTTTTTTCCAATAATCCATATATTTTACTGCATATACTATTTGCAAACAAAATCTACAATTAGGAATAGTTTGCTTACCATTCATCGTTACTTCCTTTTCGTTTCTCACGGGCTGCTTGTGGCGGTGCTGGTTTTGATGTTGAAGTTTCGGTACTTCTGTCCGCCTTTTCGGGGGTCTCCAACGCCAAAACGCTGTTCACTATACTAGAATCATGGCACTCACAATAATTCACCGACACGCCGCAAAACTCGCATCGGTAAGGGCAGTCCATCAGAGTGTGGCCATCCGATAAACCACATATCATACATGTTTTTGTTCGTGAAGCCATAACGCGTTAATGTTCTCGAATACACCTAATGCAGCTGCATCGAATCTTTTTCCGCTGAGAGTTATATATATTTATCCCGTGTCGCTCTTGGGGTCGATATCATGGAGTGTGGGAAAGTGGCTTGTCTCCAAGAAAAATTCTTCTGTATGAATTCTCTCATTATAAAAAAGTGTAAAAGTGACACGGTTTAATTAGTTGCGCACTCTTCAAAGGACTTATCTCCCGCGCTAATTTCTTTTTTGCCGCAAACTTGGGTGTTGGATTATGCGAACAAAGAACAGATCCAAAACTTATATACAGTTTGCGTTTCCAGGTCGTAGTCAATTTTTCGTGTTATCAGTTTTTCCTCTGGGCCTGCAATACTGGACTTTTTTCATTGTACCTGATTGATTATGAAAATATTCAAAATACGTTTTGGTCATTGGCCTCGATCATGGTACACTAACAATGGGGATTTTTGCGACACGGTTCCCCTCGTCAGCGATCGCTGTTTGTGGTTTTAACTTTGATTAGAACCAAAGTCCTGCACACGCACGTGACGGGCTCTCCTGCCGTTGCCGTTAGGAGTTTTGTTCTCAGCACATTCATTCAAAGTGATTCGAATTACATTGTATATCAAAAGCCAAGCTTCCTAAAATGCCCAACTTTTTTAGGGAAGTTCTTTGTCCCCTTATTTTTGCAACAAGCAGTAGAGGAAAACTCCGCCTTATAAATTGGTTGCAAAGGAACAGACTACTGAAAAGAAATGTCAACTGCGGGAATTGTAGGAATGCAATGCGCCTCATTCGCCATCCGCGCAATGGGGACGGATACATTTGGTAAGTAATTTCAATTCCAATTTACATACCGTAAACTGCCGCTTACAAGTCCAGGGCTTATACCTGTTCGCAAGGGGTTTTGGATGGGCTAGTTTATAAATGGATGGGTTATATCCCGATGGACGTATAAGCGGACTAAAAAAAATGTTTCCAAATGAGCAATAAGGCTGTTGATCGAAATATGTTTTTAGTCTACTTCTTTTAAATGAAGCCTTAAAATGCTCAATACTGCTAAAAATTATAATCTTTCCTTTTGTTTTGTAGTGGCCATTTTGAATTTTAAATGCGCCACGCGCTGGTCTGGGAGCGGATTAATTATGCGCGGTCAGATGGTGCTATGTCTGGAACCGAGAAATATTCGGAAACGCTCGGTCGGTTGTAACCTTTATATTTTTGACAAGGGGTGAAACTTCAAGCTTTCATGGTCGTGTGTCTCTGCCAGTTGGGGTACACGGAAGTAGAATCGCATTGTATAACCGGAAGTAAAAGCGAAAGAGCCGGAAGTCGAGGTAAAATCACCGAGGAAGTCAAAAATACCATTTCATAGTGAATACGCTTCGGCAGAAGCAGTTCAAAGACCACAGAAACATTTTAACGCGAAAGCGCTTGGTCAGAACAGTGTTCGAACTTTCGCGCGCGTGGTACACAAATAATTAGTCCAAAGAAAATCCGCCATTATAACAAACAGCGAATCACTCGAAAGGAAAAATGAAGCCGCCCTTATAATCCACAGCGAAGCGCTTAGCGCTTAGTCAGAATTTCACTTTTTTGTGACGCGTCATTCAATCAGCAAAATAAAGCCGCCATTAGGCACAAAACAATTTCATAGTGAAACCGTTTGGGCAGAATCATTTTTTTTTCAGTTGACCACGGAAGCATTTTAACGCGAAAGCGCTTGGTCAAACTTTCGCGCGCGTTGCACAGAAAGACAAAGTTGCAAAAAGTCGGAAAATTTACCAACCCACCCCCTGCTCGTCTATCTTTGTCATCCCCACTGGGCTACCATTTGGAGCAATTTGTCATTATCGATAATATGCCGACTGAATCCGATTTGACTCGAGTATTTTCGTAAGATTGAAAAGAAATTTTCAAATTTCAGCTGTATACACGTGCGTACGTGCGTATGTGGTATCTACACGCCCCTTGAGAATCTCTGTTCTACTCCGCATCTTCGCATCGTTCACAACGAAGTTGCAGCCTGTGTACATCTCTACTGAATACTCTGTCTTTCTAGTGCGGATTCTTTGCGCTCCAGTTTGGCGTGCAACCATTCTGCGGTGAAAAGAAAATGCAACATTTGAAGTTTGGAGGAGGAGGGGCATAAGGATTTGCAGTAATCCGGTTTTTGCATTATTTTTAATGCGGTTTTGCAAACAATTTCTTTTAACTTGCGCTTTTGCAGTTTAACAAGACTATGCGGTTTTCGGTTTTCGTGCATAACTGTTTTCAGTAACGCATTCATGCGCGGTTTTGCATTTAGACTTTTTCATGCGGTTTTGCGGTTTTTTGGACAGCCCTTATGACTCCCCCGTTGAGCGATGTTGTAAGGTACGTCCACCCCAGAAACATCGTGCGCAACTTTTTCAAAGTAGAAAGATGGATGTAATAAAATGAAAAGAAATATTTTCCTGTTAAACAACGCCGAATTTCAAAACTTTTGATTTCTTAACAATGTTCACACCTTTTCCCCGCATCTGGAACCGAGAAATATTCGGAAACGCTCGGTCGGTCGTAACCTTTATATTTTTGACAAGGGGTGAAACTTCAAGCTTTCATGGTCGTGTGTCTCTGCCAGTTGGGGTACACGGTAGTAGAATCGCATTGTATAACCGGAAGTAAAAGCGAGAGAGCCGGAAGTCGAGGTAAAATCACCGAGGAAGTCCCTAAAGAAACTTAACTCCGAAAAGGTCTTTTTATAAATACCAGGAAAGTCGTATTTTTATTATTTTGGTAACAACTTTTCAAGCAACTTCGAAGACAGCTTTCATTAAAAAAAAATTGATCGATGATGCTCATATCTGATTCACAACTTTACTCTAGCTTGATATAAAAGAAAGTGTTCAAGTTCAAAATATAAAATTAGCAAATTCTCCAAGTGCTGTGATCGTCGTTCATGTTACGTTAAAAATGAACAGGAAGAATTCGTCTTCCCCACGTTTACCGTTTTGCATATTGGGTATGACCATGAATCATTCTGCTGAATAGCTATTGTTCTGTTCATTAAGGCCTTTGTTGAGCGAGAGCTAAACAACAGCAACGAAAACATCGGGAAACAAAAGGCCTAATTATAGCAGAGCAACATCTATGCAGTTGCACGTGCGTTCTTCATTTTTGTACATTTCCCCGCATTCACATGGTTATTTTGTTTCCGTAACAAAATCAAGTAAACTTCCGGAATTGAACAGACCTAATTCCGGAATAATAAAGAGCCAATCAGAACAAACAATCTTATTCACTTCCGCTTTACACATGTCAATCAAGCATTTGAAATTCTTACTTCCGTGTACCCCAACTGGCCGAAGCATGCGACCAAATCAAAGATTTTGAAACGACGCATCAATATTGCACAGCTAGAAACATTCAGACAAAATAGAGTTGTTCCGCATAAGATGCAAATTTCCACTTTGTTACTGTAGGCATACAAATTAGACCGGCACTTTGTGACTGGCATTCTAGATCACGCCTTATTGTGTTTAAAGACAAAGAACTGCATTGTCTTCAAACACAATTAAAACGTGATCGAGAATGCCGGTCACAAGGTGCCGGTTTAATTTGCATGCCTAAAGTCACAAAGTGGAAATTTGCATCTTGTGCGGAACAACTCTAATAAGTTACAGGATAATTAGTTCAACCTTTGGCCCTTCTGCCTTCAAATTTTTGTTCAATTTGTAGAGATATTTGTCTTGGTATTCATGAGAAATTCGAAGGGACTAAAAAGAGTTTCACCCCTTGTCAAAAATATAAAGGTTACGACCAACCAAGCGTTTCCGAAGATTTCTCGGTTCCAGACATCGCACCATCTGACCACGCATAATTAATTCGCTCCCAGACCAGCGCGTCGCGCATTTAAAATTCAAAATGGCCAATACAAAACAAAAGGAAAGATTATAATTTTTATTTTTTCCTCAAAAACGATGTGAGGGCTCCCTGTGATATAAATACTCAAACAATGTGATAGAAATTTTTTTTTTTGTGAAACTTTAAACGTTCACAAGACGCTTTCGTGTTCTGCAGGGTGTGGTTGAAGTCACTGGAAGCAGAAAACTTAAAAGAGGCCTTGTAATTCTAGGATATTTCATGGATATTGCTATCGAGGAAATTAGAAACAAACCCGTACGACTTTGAAGAACATTCACGTATACGTCTCATATATCGTACCGGCAAGTAGTGAACCTCTTTTTTCGGAGAGGGGGGCGGGGCACTTATTTGAAGGGGGCGGTTATTTAAAATTTTAAGCCTTTGGAGGGCCGCAGTAATTCGAATCGAGGCGCTTATTGGAAGCTGGGCTCTAATTAGAGCATTAGCGGTAACCGGATGGGCTTATAAGCGGCAGTTTACGGTATTTTCCCTGCCGACCTGAGCTAAAATTCGATAGCTTTCAACTATTTCAGACCATTTGGGCTTCAAACTCACAACGAACACCCTATTTCAGAACAAAATGGTTAAAAACTATACCCTTGGAACCGAACATACCTATATAGCTTAAACTTTACTTTTCAACAGGAGATGTCACCGTTGTCGACGCTCTTCGTCTGTGAGAGTACATTCGTATTTCAATGGAAGCAAAATTTCAATCACAAGGGAGTTGCAATTTCTCTGGAAATGGGCGCACAAGTGTTCGCTACGAATGATGGAAATTGAAGGAATGGCCTCACAGAAAGTTTTAGTCAAGTTCGCACGGAAGTGTCGGCAAGTTGCATGGGAAGCATTGCTGCGCCACCCGATTCCACAGTTAGGCGGACCAGGTGTCATTGTGCAGATCGACGAATCAAAGTTTAATCACAAGTCCAAGGTAAGAAAATAGGAAGTATGGCCTTCCAGTGGTTCGAATCACTGTGCTTAAGCCTTAGCCGCCTCACAACTAGTCTACTGGTTACAAAATAAAAATCTCACTCACAGTACTTCTACGCTACTGAACAGTACTGTTCTCGGTCTGAAGCCGGACTGAGCGCGTCGTATCACCTCCGCAACCTCCTATCTTTAATGTACCGTATTTCCAATGATTCTTTTTATAATATTTCATAATATTTTAATTCATGGAGCTGTAATTGTTATTCCTTTGCAGTTTCACAGGGGGCGTCGGCCTCAAAGAGAAAGATGGGTACTGGGGTTGTTTGATACACAGTATGCTCCAGCCCGACCATACCTACAGCTCGTAAGGCGACGCAATGCGGCGACTCTTTTGCGTATTATTCAACGGAAGGTTCAGCCTGGCTCCATAGTGCACACGGACCAGTGGGCGGCATATCGGCAACTCCAGAGAAGACTCGGCTTACAGCATGGGGCGGTGAATCATTCTCTACATTTTGTCGATCCAGTAACCGGAGTCCATACACAGAATGCTGAAAGCAACTGGTGTACGGCAAAGGAAAAATTTAAGAAAATGAAGGGAAACACAAACCCTGACTTTCTCATTGAATACCTTCAGGAATTCACGTGGCGAAGGTGGTACGGTGAGCCTCACCCAAATGGATGCTTTCGAAGGCTGCTCGATGACATTGCTGAACAGTATCCCCTTTAAGGGAATCAGTCAATACCATTGTACAACACACAGCAAACAAAGATCGTCTTTTTCTGCTACCATCATCCCACACCCTCAAAGTAGGCTTGGTTCCATACCCCCACCCCGTTGAAAACATTTTTGTTGGTTATTTTACTTGTCAGAATAAATTTTTATTGGTTCAATTGAAACGGTCTCAGAATGTTTGCTATTGAAGAGATACAATTCAGCCAGTTCCTAACCCTAAATCTCTGGTCTCAGACTAAACAATAAAAAAACACAGAAGCTCTTTGGATAGGCTTCCAGCATTGGAAACGACCAAATAAGGTGAAAACTTTAGGGTTATGGTTAGTCAGTAATAAGGCTCAAATGTTTATTAAAGCAGCCCATGAATTTAGTCACAGACAAAATCAGACTTATAATTGATAATAATGATAAATTTCTTTCAAACTTACTGTGTTTAAAATATGAAACGGCAAACATTTTTGGCTAATTGCTTATGTTTTTGTTTTAGGCAACCTGAAATTCCATCACGAATGATACGTCGCTCAGAGTCGCTCTTTGCGTCAGTTTGCGTGGTGAAATAGTTACTACACTATTAGTTATAGTGTTACGCACTTTATATATATATTTTTTATGTATTTTTTACAGACACTATTAACAAAAAATATAATGCGTGTTAAAGTAAAGTGAGACTAAAATAGAGCTGCCAAGGTGTGATAATACTTTGGGGTGTTTCTTATGCAGTCGCTATTTCTTTTTGAATTTCAAGGTTTTCTTTGATAGATAGTAGCTTTGAAACTCTAAAAAATCTCCGCGAAGGCTTGTAATTTAGTGCCACGGCAGCCGCAAATTCTCCCTACGCAAATACGCAAGGGCGTACCTTACAGAGTAGAAAAATAATATAAAAATGATATAACAAATAAAAAAGAAGAAAATAAAAGCTAAGCACAATTAGCCTCAGCTCGTTTAATTCCATCTTTCAGTGAAGGTTTTCATGTGTTTCTAAGTGAATTTAAAAGTTAACCTCTCTAGATGGCTTCAGAGGACTCATAGCCGGCCAATGGTTGAAAATGCTATTTTGCAGGCCTCGATGGAAACCTAGATTCTTACTCTGAAATTTAATTAGCCGCCAATATATTTCTAATCCTTTATCAACCAACGTGTGTTGCAGAGCAAAGTTCCACAAATATTTCAAGCCTTAAAACGGCACTTTGCTGATGTTGTTTTCAGTTTAATGTTTGGCAGTAAAACTTTACGTACTTCTCAGCTATTAGCTAATTTTGCAGATCTCATGTTAAAAAACGCTTCATTCTCAGCCGCTGAACAATTCTCGGTAAACTCCATACAGGACTTTACGTCGGACAAAAAAAAAAGCGATACCGATAGACTACTGACACTCGGCCGATAGACCACTGACACTTCACCGATATTCCACCGACACTTGGCCGATATTTCACCGAGACACGACATTCCCTCTGTCGGTCGAGAGTCGGTCGTCATGTTGACCACCACGCAATTTTTTGTCGGCCATATCGGTCTACTATCGACCTACTGGCGGTTGACTATCGACCGACATATCGACCGACCATCGACCGACATGTCGGTCGACATATCGGTCGATATGTCGGTCGACACTACCCATAGTAAAATTGATCCGCTTTTTCTTGCGGTGAATAAAGTAGATATCATAAATCAAAAAAAGCAGCATAAGCCATGGTTTATACTTTCATGAACACTCGTTACATATGAGAACACTCCAGAAATGTAGTAAATACTCGCCTGCGGCTCGTCTTTTCTACATTTCGCTGGTGTTCTCAAATGCCCATCGTGTTTTACGACAGTATAATACATGACTTTTGCTTCTTTATTTGTTAAACAGTTCTATGGAACATGATAAGAAAAATTCGGGAAACTAAGAAACCTCAATTTTTTCCTGGCAGGATAATCTAACGAATCAGATTAATTACCTGTAGGTAGTACGATCGCCATCCATAAAATAATCGGCTCACTCCAGAAATCATGGACTTGTATGCTGGCATGCCCAAGTGAGAACGCAATCAAACTGAGGATTCCAAGTAACACGGTTGTTTTCCGTTGCTTAAGGCCTTTGCCAAACAGCTCGCAAATCTGTGTGTTGCAAACGGATCAAGTTTGGGTAAGTTGTTGTTCATGAATGGGACACTTAAGTTTCCAATGCGACTAACAAATTGATTTTTACATACCTCAAGCAGATTTGTTGGCAGCAGATCCCAGTGGACATCATATTCGTAGCATTTCTTTAACCCTTTGGTGACTGCCCTAAAAATGGCCATTTTTGACCTGTTGTAATTAACAAGGACTAGCTCTGGCTATATTCAACCAATTTTGCTATGCTGTATGTCGTTTTAAAGCTAATTGCATGGACTTCAAGACTGTGGTGATTTTTCTTAATTGTCTATTTTAATGAATTAATTTATGCTAATTTATTCTACTAATTATGTCACACAACACACATTTTTTTGAAGTAAATGGTCTATAACGTTTGCTGCTTACATAGGATTAAAGACAGTTGAAAGAAAAGTTTTTGCTCATCATGTAACAAGTCTTTCCTGAAAATGTGAATGAATTTGAATGAAAAACAAAAAAGTTATGCTTATTTCTTTCGGGTGCCTTCACAGACTATTTTGCCTTTGCTCTACGTTTTGAGATATGGCCAATGGAAGTGCATGTCCTCCAAGGAAGTTAAACAAAAAATTAATATCACTTATAAAAAACAAATAACTTGAATATTATAACATCCAGTTAACAAAAGTATACACCTGCATGCACCACAGCCGGACACGCAAACCCCTAAAAACCACTAGGTGGAAAACGGGGACTGTGTACCCCCAACCTGTGCTATGGTGCTACCTTTGGGGTTTCAAGGTGCCTTATCGTAAAAAGAACAATCTTAAACAATTCCAAATGTCTACATAAAGTCATTTAGGGTGTGGGTAGTCCTTGCTGTGCCATATTTCAAAGCAGTTTTTATCTGGTAGGCAGTGGAGATGAACATTACATTGTGGTGCTTTACAGTATGTTTTGACTTTCTGCTCCTTCTTTGTAGCTGCATAGCAAACTTTGCAGTTCTACCCCTTTTCAGAAAAATTAAGCATATGGACAGTTTCAAACTCTCCAGGTTCCCTTTTTGGGGGCTTGAACACTAGGGGTGGTCCATACTCTTCCAGGCCTGCAAGCTGTCTCACAAGTTCCTCCCGAAACTCTGCAACGGCAGAAAAAGAAAAGAGGTATCAGCCGAATTTAGGGAAAATATTTTAACAAGGCAAAAATGCATCATTAACATGAATTAAATGTAGATTATTATGTTGAGCTTGTTCTACATCAATTCATAGAAGAATACCAACACTTGCATTTCTGATGTTGTCATGTTATCTGATCAAAGGTCACGAAGAGGTAAGATTTTTATGGATGATAAATAAATCTAATAAAAGCTGCCTTTTTCAAAACCAAGTAATGTTTAGTCTTTAGTGTTCAATAAAATAGTTATTTGCATTCTACTGCCAGTGAGCTAAAAGACTGGAACGCAATGAATAACTCATGCAGAACATTCCCCGCTATTCATACAACATAATTTGGTCATAGTCGTGTTGCTGTAAATGAAACAAGTAAAAGGTACATTTGTCGTAAATGAAATGTGTTTGCCAGAAAATGCACTCACAAATAATACTTAAGGGCAGAAAAAGTAATTTAGACCATAGGTTACCCTTAAGGCTCGATACAAAATGACAGCTAAATGTTTACCCGCCATTTTCCGGGAAAAAGCAGACGAAAATTAGGGGTGCCTATATAAAAGTTGGAACCGTGCCCATCAGAAGAGAAGCCTTCTCTTTTTGGTCGTGTAAAAGGGTAGTGCCGTGCCCAAAAGGGTTTGGCACGGTACCAAAAATTTCCCGTGCCGTGCCGATTTTTTAGCGCATGTAAATGGGGTCTTTATGTACCTTTCAAGCCATTTCTCAGCCCCCGCTGCAAATTCTCATGGTCCCCTGAGCTCGAGGAAGCGTTTCAAGCATCCAAGGAAGCCATCGTCAAGGCTATCCACCAGGGAGTGGAAATCTTCGACATACAGAGGCGCACCTACCTTCACCCCAACTGGTCCAGGCATGGTATCCAGGGTTTTCAATAAGAATCCGAGTAGGCAGCAAAACGTCAGTAGTAAGCGGTGAAGGCCCAACTCGAGCCGAAGGCATGACCTTGAGGTGGGGGTGTATGGGAGCATGCCCCTTGGAGATTGTTAAAATTTGGACCTCTTAAAATGCATTTTTGCATTCTGAGGCATTATATCATATTTTACTCAAGTTGTCAGAATAAAAAGACAAGAACACAATGCATGACCCGTAAAGTACCCTAGTTTTAAGTTGCCAAGTTGTATTACAAAAGACACAATCCATAGTCATACATGACGTATTTTAAGGTTTGAAAGCATTATAGGGCGATTTCGAGCTTCCAAATTTTACGATGTGAGAAAAACTTTCGAAGCAAAGTAAAAGGATGAAATGACTTCTCTTCTTATTTTGAATGCTTAGGAAGCAAATATCTTCCAATACAATTTTCTAGAGAAACACAATGTTTGAGAAAATGGCCATTATGCATCGTCAACACAAAGAAATGTAGTCACCATTTTTGTGACTAAACCTGAACTTTTAGTCACCAGTCCCCATGGATGAAATTTTAGTCGCATTGGTGACCGCATCGGTTGCAATTTCTGACCCTGTCTGAATAATTGTATTAGTAATAAATAAATGTTGGCCAATCCAAGCATCGTGTTTTGTAGAAAATGTTTCATGTCATTCCTCTCATTTGACGCAAATTTTCAATCAAAGTAGGCAGTGTAATTATGCGAAGTAGATGGTGAATTTCGCTGGCCGCCAGCCCTTATTGAAAACCCTGGGTATCAGCTATTTCCACCTGCAGCAACACTGCAGTTGCCCCTACCTCAACGGGGTTCGACATCTCCGCTAGCCCGGTAGCCCGAGGCTAGTAAAAATTTGGTCGGGCTAGTAAAATACCACATCTAATAGCCCACGGGCTAGTAGAAAAATCGAAAAAAATTCTTTATAATTAGTTTACTTGAAGTTCACAGTTTAAATTGTAATGACAATACCAATAAAGAAGGCATACATGTAAACCTATCATCTTCTGGCGTCTTTTTCGTCTAGCGTGTCGATTGTAAACATCACTGGATCCCAGACTCTGCGCTTAATGGTCAATGTCGTCCCCAGTCTTCTTACTACCACTGTTGTGATGCCTAGCACATCGCCTCGCACAATCGCCGCGCACTTGAAGTGATTGTAAAGATGGAGCGGTTTTTGACAAATTACGAGTAAAAAGGGGAAAACAACCGAAAGTTCCAGTAAACAGGAAAGTAGTAAGATCTATGGGAGCACCCAGAGAAGAGAACTTTTAATCCATTGTCGAAAGAAAGCTTCCCATGGCATGAATACCATGTCGTAAACAAAGAGGGCAAATTGTTTTGCTTTGTCTGCAAAAGGTAAGATCGCTCAAGTTCTTTTTGTGTTGGAAGCACGAACTTTAAACTTGAAGCAATTAAGGCACACGCAAGGTCTGACAGTCAAACAAAATCAGATGCGATTTGATATAGCAAGGAAGCCCAAAGCTACCGTGGCACTTAAGATGCTAATGAAGCAAAATCAGAAAACCATTGAGCAAATGAAAATAATGTTTAGATCAGCCCATGCTCTTGCAAAACACGGTCACCCGTTTAGTGATTTTCAGTGGCTGTGGTTGATAGATCAAGAAAACGAGGCCTACGAGTTGCTGGCATCAATGTTTTAATAATTTGTGGTGACCTTCAGTGCCAGTAGAAACTAATAGACCAATTCCGATATGTTAAAATTCTAACATGGCGCCAAGGCTTAGGGGAATAAAACAAAAGAAATTATTTATTCATCCCTAAGCCTCGATGCAAAATCTTTTGTTTTATTCCCCCATGCCTCGGTGACATGTTAGAATATTAATATATCGGAATTGGTCTATTGTAAACGTGAGCGCAAGCTCTATTAAAGACACAGTCAAGTACATGTGAAATGAAAATTTACTTAGCTTTTTCCTTAAATAACACATTATGTTAGCACAATAAAAGAAAAAACGCCATTCCCTTGCCAATAAGTTTGGAGGAAAATTTGCGTGTTTGGGGTTGAAGTAGACCTTGAGGGAAATTGATCCAGGCTACCAAGTTGTGCCCGAGTAAAAATCTGTTTCACTTTTCATATGTGACCTCATGCGAAAACGTTGCGAACGTATGAAAGGCTAATGAAAATTTTTGCACGGATAAGGTCGAACATATGAACGTCTACTGAAAATTTTCGCACAGATAAAGTCGAATGTATGAACGGCTAATGAAAATCTTCGCACGGATGAGGTCGAACGGAAACACGGATAATGATAATTTTCGAACAGCAAAAGTCGAGCGGCTGAATGATTGTTGAAATTCTTCGAACGGTGGATAAAATTAACCGATGAGTTCGGATTATCATCAATCGATCAATCGACTGAATAAACTGTTGAACGAAATAATTAATATTATTAATTAATATTATTAACACTTGTAATGGGAAATAAACATCCAAACCTTGAATAAAACAAATACTGCATAGAAAATGGAAGTCTTTTGAGAGTAAAGCAAAATAATTTTTCTTCTAAGAAAAAACAGACCCGAAGCGTCTTCTACACTCACTTGCTTGTTTACGTAAGGGTCCTTTTATGTTGTGTAATGTAAACATGGCCGCAAGTTCGAATGGTTGATAGCTCAAGCCGTGCGAACGGCTGTTGAATTTTTTCCAACGGATGGCTCAAGCTGTGCGAACGAAAGGCTGATGAATTTTTTCCAACAGATAACTCGAGCCGTGCGAACAGTTGATGAATTTTTTCGCCCAGATAGCTCAAGCCTCGCGAATGGTTGATGAATTTTTTGCACAGATAGCTCGAGCCATGCGAACGGTTGATGAATTTTTTCGCACGGATAGCTCGAGCCGCGCGAACGACTGGTGAATTTTTTCGAACGGATGCTCAAGGCATTCAAACGGCATTCAAATCCATTTGAACGGGTAATGAACAGCTTCTGAACGGCTAGCCGCTCGAAACGGCTATCCGTTAGGATCGTTTTCGCGCGAGAGGTCACATATCTTTTCTACCGTAGCAAAAAAGTTGAATAATGTTTTGCGCTTCATTCTGGAAACATATAGCGAAAACAGACAAATTCTCTCTTTCATTTCGTCTGGTGAAGATGGAGATGGCAAGATCGTAGCTTCTAAAGAAGCTGTTGACAACATTACAACCTTATTTCAGCTCCCTTTCAACTCGCGCAAGAGAAAAGAACTTGTTGTACACACCAACTCTGGCTCTTTCTTTTTCTTTTGCTTTTGTTTACTCGGATCTTTACATGGCCTCTTCTTCTTCGCCTCCGGCTTTTGGTTTTGCTTTTTCTTTTTCTTTTGCAGTCTGGTATTGTCTATTACCTCATCTGAGAAGGAAAACATTCACTATTAGATCAAAAAGTTATAACTAAGAAATAACGTTGAAGGAAATCAAACAGATCATTGACAACAAATTATTAGATAACATTCACACCAATAATCTTGGCTCCCACCATCAAGTTTTCATACTTGAACTCTACCTTGCTGCCTTGCGTCACATTAGTTCCAGTTATCACTTTCGGTACGTTTTTTAAACGGAACGGTACTAGTGGTACAATCAGAGGGGCAGTAGAACAACCCGCACTTTGGAACTTTCAACGCTGCTCATAAAGACATGATTCAGGCTTAAGTCATCTTGTCAAAATGGTATCGAAGTGGAAAACGAGTCCCTACATGTATTTATAATCTCACTTGAAACCAAAGTACCCAACCTCAGCGAGCGATAAGTTGCCATTCTTCTGTGACGTTGATTTGCATTAACCATCACATACATTTGTAAAACATGGGACGAACACCACCATACATTAAATAGAGAATTATTTTGCTTTCTTCAATGTCTAAAAGCATAAATGCGATAATCCGCCAACTTAACCCTTTGGCGCCTGGGCAGCCCATAACCTCCCATGCGAAAACCACCCCTGAAATGCCTGTGCCGCCCATAATCGCACATAAAAACTGCATGGCGGCAATGTCCGTTCCCTCCCTCCCTGGAGGTCTTTTTGTTTCCCTATTGTTCTACAGATAATAAGGGCAAATAAACCTATCAGAATCTGTTTACTGGGCATATTCTTAGGGTTTTCTTGGGATCCTAGAGAGAAGATTTTTTGTCTTTACTTGTGTGCTCAAAATGAACAAGAAGATCATGGCGCATTATGGCACGTATTTACAAACTTCCAAGGCCATGTTTTCATTCTGAATACGAAAAATTTCCTCTTTGGAGTTAAAAATGAAAAGGAGAAACACAGGTTGATTTTTTCTGGCTTTGAAATGCAAAATCATGACGAATGGACTGCTTAAAAGTCGCTGATGAAGGATTCATCTTTCCTTCTACGGCCTTGAAGAAATGATGTCATGGGGCTTACAAACTTGTTTTGAATTTGAATCGCCGACCTGTACACGAAGTTAAATGAGGCCTCTCAAGACTTTTGAACACAAAATGGCAATGTACAGTATTGCTTCGAATTTGTATGGAAGTTCTAGAAAGATCGGTAAAGCCATTGAGTTATGAATTGAATGCAAAATTAGAACTTTCCACTTTTAGCGCAAAGCCGAGTGAAATGTCAATAAACTAATTATGCATGTAGAAATTTTGAGTACATTTTTATTGGTTTCATCTTCAATGACATTTAATATGAAGCAAAGTTTATTTGAAGTTTCGATTATATTTCAATCTTTTGTTCAGAATTTTATGTGTGGTTCAATTTTCCCTATAACCATCCCCCCGGGCAACCCCCCGGACAAGTCCAGCCCTTTTCGCCCGTGGGTGGGGAATTGTTTTAAAGCGGTCCAGATCTTGTTCCGGGGGGTGAGGGGTGGGGCAAATCTAAAGTACTTTCTCGATGTTCTTCCTAGTAAATCACTTATCAGTTGACATGATTGTGGCATACGGAGCGAAGGAGATATACAGGGAAAATCTGTAACAATTGTAGCCGTCTTGTTCCGGACGATTTGACGGAGATTTAAGACGGCGAAAACGGTAAACTGCAACACGAATTTATTCACAACTTCGACTACACGGAATTCTAGACGGCACCGCCAAAAAAAGGAAAAAAGGATACCAAGGTCAGTCTCGATCGCATGTCACACAACAATGTCACATGCATGGATTTTGGCGGGAACATCCTCCCCCCCCCCCCCCCCCGTGTTTGACGGCGGGGCGAGGCGGCGGACACTACTTCTCACTTTCTAGTAAACACAGTTTAACTACAGGTCGAGTGTAAACACCACTCTCTTGGTACGAACTTCAGCTGCTCTAACTCTTCCATCGTCTCCAGGAAACACTCTAAGAACACGTGCTAACGGCCAACACCCACGCAGAGATTTTTCGTCGACGACGAGGACATTACGAGCTTCGTTTCTCCACTTTCGGCGCTCCGTTAGTGCTGGCAGATATTCTCGGAGCCAACGTTTCCAGAAGTGTTGGGTCATTACTTGTGCATGCTTCCATGTCCGACGACTGCACAAGTCTTTGTCACTGACGACATCTGGCGGGAAAGTAGGGTTTATCCGTCCAAGCAAGACTTGATTCGGCGTCAAGGCTTCTTCGTCACGGTAATCGGTACTAACATGAGTCAAAGGGCGACCGTTCATCAATGACTCCACTTCAGCCATAAATGTGAGTAACGTTTCGTCGTTTAAACACTGCTTCCCTGCCACCGCTTTAAGCGCTCTTTTAGCAGACTGAACGAGGCGTTCCCACGCACCACCTCAGCTGTATTCGCGAATCTGCCAAAGTATCTGTCTGATGCTTTGGAGGGAATTCAAAAGCGCGCTGTTAGGATAATTTTTCCGAATTTACATTATGACGAGGCATTGATACTAAGTGGCCTGTCGTCTTTAGAAGACCGTAGGGCCGCTGCTTGCGAATCATTTAGGTGTAATTTAAAGCCGTCCAATCCTGTTTACGGCCTTGCCATGAATAGAAGGGTAACTACCGCTCACTCATACTCGTTACGAAGCTGTCGGAACTATAATAACAAAATGTGTAACACAAAAAGACTGTCAGAATTTGTAACTGTGAAATACTCAGATTTTTTGTCATAAGATAAATGTTTATTATGTGTAATATGTGCACGATCCTGTTATCCAGCTCTTAGCTGCAAGTGGGTCTGAATAAACAACTCTATCTACCACCGAAATGCGGTGAAGACGGGGGATTGAAGTGCCACTGCACTCCATCATCAGACAGCTGATTGCCGATTCGTTCGCTGTCCAGGCGTTTGATAGCTTCTCGGAGCTCATTCTCGGCTCCAACAAAGTTAGTGCCGTTATCCGACCAAATATGGGCTGGCCTTCCGCGTCTGGCTATCATCCTTCTTATAGCCATCAAGCAAGAATCAGTGTCCAGTGAATGAGCAATCTCGAGATGTACTGCGCGAGTAGTCAGACACGTAAATAGCACTCCGTAGCGCTTTTCGGTCTTTCTCCCGTGGCGCACAAGCATGGGACCAAAATAGTCAACTCCAGTATTTGTAAAGGGCGGTTGTTGATATCCCAGTCTCGCATCGGGCAGATCGGCCATGACAGGAGGCTCGGGTTTTGCGCGTAGTCTACGACATGAGGGACAACTGGATGTAATCTTCTGAACTGTAGCTAACCCTTTCAGGATCCAATACTTCTGCCGTAGCTCGTTCAACACCTGCTTGTTACTTGTACAGTACAAACGAAGATGGTGGTGCATTACGACTAGGCGTGTGATTTCGTGCTTCGGGTCCAATATCAAAGGATGTCGTGACTCTTCAGGAAGAGGGGCTCTGCGTAGACAGCCACCTACTCTCAAACATTCAACTTCATCCACGTAGGGGTTGAGTGCACTGAGTCTGCTCTTTACTGGTAGTCGCTTGTTTGATTTCAAGGCTTCAAAGTCTAGGGGAAACGAGTCCATTTGAGCCTTTCGTACGGTGATTATCCCTGCATTAAGGAGTTCTGCGGCAGTTAGAGATGACAGAACGCGGTCTTCACGCTTTCTTTTACAGTTATAAACGAAACGACACATCCATGTGACAACACGACGAATTCTTGTCCAAGAGGAGAACTTCTCTGGGTCTGGAAAATACGCTCTCGTGTCGCTAACAGATGCATGCCCAGACCACTTGGTGTTCTTCACTTCTTTGTCATTTTCACAGAGGGGTCCAGTAAACGAACTTTGAGGCCAGTGTTCTTCGAGTTTGGACAAAAAGGCAGGGCCGTTCAACCATTGGCAAAGCTGATCCACATCTGAACCTCGAAGACCTCGGGTGCAATCATCGGCCGGGTTAGAATGACCGGGAACGTGTCTCCACTGTGTGGGGTCGGTAGCGTCGTGAATCTCCGATACTCGGTTTGCCACGAATATGTGAAAACGTCGGCTTTCACTAGCTATGTACTGCAACACAGTTTTAGAGTCACTCCAAAAGATGGTGTCTTCAATGGTAACAGTCAACTCTCGCTTGATCAGGCAGCATAACCTTACGGCTAATACAGCAGCTTGAAGCTCTAGACGAGGTATGCTCAACTGTTTTTACGGTGCGACGCGGTTCCCTGGCCATAACAAACGAAACTTTAATCGTGCCATCAGGGAGTGATGCCACGCTTGGTAGACTCAGGGGTCTGGCGTGAACAAACAGAGAAACGAAAACAGTCAGTTTCAGTGTTCCATTTCAAGCCCAGTGTACGTTCAATTGGTAATTCATGAAAGTTTAAATCGACTGACGGGCTCGCTTTCTCTTGGGCAGGGATCTCCGACAGGACTTCCCGGGAGGAACTGATCCACTTTGTCAGCTTGAAACCGCCGCATGCCAAGAGAGAGGTCATTTCATGGAACAGACGCACTGCGGTGGCTTCGTCACACAAGGATTTCAAGAAGTCATCCATGTAGAAATTCTACTCTACGGCTTCGATCGTTTCGGTAGAAAATGCAGTGTCTCCATAATTGTCGAGAGCTGTCTTTCTCAATACATAGTTTGCCATAGACGGGGAGGATGCTGCTCCGAAAATTGTGACGAGCATCTGATAAACATCAGGTGGGCGCTGCAGTTCTAGGTTCCGCCACAGGAATCTCAGGGCGGGTTGGTCTTCCTCTATAATTCGAAGCTGGTGAAACATGGCTTCGATGTCTGCAGCCAGGCCAACGCGCTGCTCTCTAAACCGCAACAGCATACCCACTAGGCTATTCAGGAGATCGGGCCCGATGCGAAGTTTGTCATTCAATGATACTCCATCATGCTTGGAGGCAGCATCCATAACGATTTTCAGTGGACTCCAGTCGTTTCTCTGTCATGAGGCGGTTGTCCGGAAACTTTACATCTTGTTCCTTCCACAACATTCCGACTTCATACCCGTCAGACACACGTTTCACAGTTTTCTCTAACGTTTCAAGAGCCCTTTTGTCTTCGCAAGAACGGGGTGTTACGTCTTCATACTTTGTACCAAACGATTTTGTTCGCCACCAGTCTTCCACTTTCTTGTTTAATGATTCTTCAACGTTCAGGACACGGTGCACGTGCATGACATGTAGACGCTCGGGTTTAACGACCGAATCGACTGAGCCAGCAAGGGTCCAGCCAAAGGCTGTGAGAATGGCAACGGGCTGTCCTGTACGACCTCTTCATACATCATGCTGTAGTATCGCCTCTAGAACATTCGCTCCCAGCAAAATTGTCACATATTTGGAATCGACTTCAGGAATACTCAGATCCGTTAGGTGGGGGAAGTCCTGCATCATCGTACGTGTCACTCTTTGCGGGGGCAGGTTCAACTGGGGTACGGTCCAAGCTTCGTCTACGGCTATCTCGGTGTCTGTTTTTGTTCCTTCAACAGCACCAACGTGGAATGACACTTTTCTCAAACGTACTGGTTCACCAGACGAGTTAATTGTGCCAAGTTGCAGAGGGCTATCTTCACCAGCAAGACCAATAGCGTCAGCAAAGTTCTCCAAGATAAGCGAAGTTTGGCTGCCACAGTCCAAAAGTGCAAACGTGTTTGCTTTAACACCTTTAGAGGTCACAACGGCTACGGGTACGATTTGTAGCAGAACTGCGGAGGAAACTCTACTCACAGACGAAGTACCAACGAAGACGGGTGCCGCGGCGTTCAACCGTGGGACGGGTGCGGTACTGTTCAAAGGTGGCGTTTCAACGAAAACTGGTGCTGCGCCGTGGATGAACAGGTGGTTGTATTTGTTACAGCCTTGCATGTCACATCGTTTTTTGCGTGTACAGTCACGAGATTGGTGATTCGTTGACTCAAAGCAACAAAAGCACAACTTCTTTTCCTTGCCTAACTGTGCCCTCTGATTCACATCCATCGCTAGAAATTTGTCACACTTCTCAATCGAGTGTTTCTTATCGCATACCATGTAGGTCTTGGCTGTGGGCGAGCTCTGATTCCCTGTCGTAGCACCTGTCGCTAGGGTTGAGAATAGATAAGGTCGTTCTTGACGGTTTTCGACGCGTTGATCCCTTCGTGGCGGCCTTCTAACAGTACGTCCATTCTTTGGCGGCTTACCTAAGCTAGGTAATGGTTCACTGACTAAGGTTTTCGCGCGTAGTCTCGCACGAAGCCATTCATCAAGGTCAACTAATGAAGGAATGGTGGGATGCATTTCTCCCCACTTTTCCTTTAACGAGTCGGGCAATTTCTGTAATGCAACACGGGCGTTAGTTGAAGACGCTAAATCGTGTGAGTATCCTAAACTCTTCATTGTGGCGACAGCATTGTGTAGCGTGTTGTAGAACGATCGAAGTTGTATTTTGTCTCCCTCAACAACGATTGGGTGATCAAGTACGGTCTTCATGAAGGCTCCAGCAACGAGTTCCTCATTTCCAAATTGTTCTTCAAGTTCTGTCAGGGCTGCTTTGTAGTGATGGCCATGGTTGAGCATTCCTCCAATAGCTTTCTTCGCATTTCCAACCAAAGCCCTTTGAAGGTAAGTCATTCTCTGCGTGTCAGTGAGTGGTTGGTCATGAACTAAACATTTAAACGGTGATATGAACTGAGGCCACTCAAGTGGATGTCCTGAAAACCGCGGTAACTCTAAACGTGGTATCGATTTTACGAACGCTGGTGTTAACTCAGCGTTTGTTTCTCCCTTTGGTGTACTCTGCTTAGGTGAGAGTTCCTTAATCCATGAAACATCAAAGCGTTCCTCCGTGTCACAGTGATCTTGATCGATCTGCGGAGTCTCCTTACACAACGTGGACGATTTAACCGGGGACAGCAATTTTACATTTTGCGAAGGCAAAAGATCACCTGGATTTTCACAACTATCAGCATTTGCAAGCACCTTGGGTTTAATTTCACGGTAGACGGTTTCAACTTCAACATCTTCAAAATCCTTCAGACGGCTCTCAATATCCTCTGGATCCCTTTTCTCTTTATCCTGAATTCCAAGCTGAGCTTCCAGTCGCAATCTTTTGGCTTGATATTCGAGTTCTCGTATACGACGGTGTTCCTGCAATTGCCTTTCTTGTTCGAGATTTTCGGCTCGCTTACGCTCCTCTTCTAGCCGCTGTTGTGCTTCCCTTTTTGCCTGTTTGATTTGCAGATCCATCACACGCGCGAGTCTTCCATTCTCGCTCGCGCGCGAGGTTGAACTATGGCCGCTGGCCGACTCGAATTGTAGCGAAGGCGCGTATTCACTGCCGATCTCGGAAGGCGGCTCATTTTCTCTTTCGCTGAACGAAATTTCAATGTTTTCAAGACATACATTCGCTCTTCCAATCGCACTTTCCATCATATCGAGGTGACCCTGCAGTTCTTCGAGGTCCAGAAGCGATTCGTACTCTCCGCTGGCTGATTCGAGTTCCTTTAATGCTTTATCGATCTTGTCACAAAGTTCACGTAATTTCCTTTGACTTCCACGGCTCTTTAACAGGTTTTCAGCGACGTTAATGTGCCTTGTGACCGTGGCCTTTCGGCGCGACAGCTTGCTCTTAGCCTTTTCCTTTTCCATTTTCCAATTTTAAGAACGGCTGGGTCCAATGGCAACACGCATTCCTTCTTCACTCACATATTGCACGTAGTCGGGAACAAGCTCTTCTGATGACATTTCAATCTCGTACACTGTTGTAGAATTAATCAAAAATTACTGACAAGGTAACGTACCGACAACCTCGCTCTGCTACCAGATGTTCTGGACGATTTGACGGAGATTTAGACGGCGAAAACGGTAAACTGCAACACGAATTTATTCACAACTTCGACTACACGGAATTCTAGACGGCACCGCCAAAAAAAGGAAAAAATACGGTGGCTCATAAGTGCCATTCAACAATTGTGTTTTTTTTATCGTTTTAGCCAATTTTTTAGCGACTTTTTTAGCGGGCTCAAGTCGCACATTGTGACTGACTGGTAAGTTGAAATTCGTGCACGTGGTTGAAGTAAGAGCCGATCATGATGATTTTCTTCATATTCAGCGTAATTTCTATTCAAATTTCTTCCACCGAAGCTGTCATGCCCGAGTACTTGCCTGTAAATCGAGCAGTTAGCCGTAACGATGCAATTGAGAATTACTATACACTTGGATTCACCGCCTCAGAAATTCTTAGTTTCCTTCTTAATGTCCATGGAATTCGGCTGAGTCTCAGGCAGCTGAGGAGAATTCTTAAAAATCGAGGCTGTATAAGGCGAGAACAATCCACTGATATGAGCATCATTGGACGGGCTGTTGAACACGAACTCAGAGGAAGTGGCAGTATCATCGGGTACAGATCAATGCATCAGAGATTAACAACTGACCATCAGTTGATTGTAACCAGAAACTGCTAACCAAAGAATTGAAGCTTGGTGGGGAATTCTGAGAAAACAATGTTCTGACTGGTGGATTAAGTACTTTAAGGATCTAAGGGATGTTGGCTTGTTTTGTGATGATGATATTGTTCACAGAGAATGTTTAAAATTTTGTTACATGGATCTTCTTCAAATGGAATTGCACAAGGTAGCCCGGCTTTGGAACACACACAGGATAAGGCCATCTGCAAACCTAGAGTCTCCAGCTGGTCGCCCAGACTGCTTGTATTTTATCCCTCAGTCAACCCATACCCGTGATTACCTAACACAAGTGGGCGTTGACGAGGTTGATATCGCCGAGGAACATTGCGCTCAAGAGCCATCTTTACGGGGTTGTTCACCTTATTTTAACGAGTTAGCTGAAATGATTATGGAAGATGAAGGACTAGAGATGCCAAATACCGCCGAGGAAGGCCAAGATTTGTACATAGCTTTACTCGGTCTGATAGATAACTTGTAACTTGTAGCTTGGTTAATGCAAGGGCTTTATGATTGGAAAAGAGCCAGTAGAAACGTCACCCGGTCCCGATACTTCGACATTAACCTACAGGCAATGAAGCATTGCAATTGTCTGATTTTTGTAATCAGCGCTCTCTATAACTATCGCAATTGTGTAATAACTTGTCGTATTTCATAGGCGCTCTCATCCCTCCCGAAACTAGCTCTTAAAAGGTACCCACGTTTAACAAATAATGACAAATGACAATAACAATAATAGTGAAATATATATTCAAATACTTAGTTATCCATCATTCAGTTTTTTTTAATAAGAACAGCAACTGAAACTAATTTGTCCACATTACAACAGAAACTTATTACCTAATAATAATAATAATAATAAACTTTATTTATCCACGGGATCCTTATCACTAAAAAGTGGTCTTCTAAAGAGCCGTGCGCATTAAACCTAGTACATAAAAACTAAGTGCTAAACTAAGTTAAGAAATTACTAATGTACAATAGCGGAATAAAAACTATCTAAAGTAGTGGCCTGCTTAGCCTCCGCTGACAGACTGTTCCATGTTACTGCGCCCCTATAACGAAAACTCTTTTTGAGGGCCTCAGTGTTCGGACGCGGAATAAACAGGTTATGTTGCGCACCTCGAAGATTATGTCTGTGGATGGTATTAACGCTGGCGAATTTATCAGACAGGTATTCGGGTACAAGGTTATTTACAGTTTTGAACATTAAAGATTTCAGTTGTTTTTCACGTCTGTCAGCGAGGCTATTCCATTTAAGGGCATGAAGAATCTGGGCAGATCTGGTATCCCAACTAGAACCTGTTATTATGCGTGCAGCCCTGTTTTGTAGTTTCTCTAGTTTTTGGCTGAGGCCATTACCGATGCAGCCCCAGACAGCGCTGCAATAATCGAGATGCGGAAGAATCAGTGACTTGTAAATTGTGACTAGGGTACTCTGGGGACATATCGGTCTTAGTCTCCTCAGGGCAGCAAGTACTTTAGCAACCTTACCGACGACTTCGGAGATGTGAGCTTCCCACGAGAGTGTTTCATCAACCAGAACGCCTAGGCAAACACCTCGGCTTAACCCATTGGAAATCTGATACTACTTATATGTTCTTGTTCCCAGACAAATGCAACATGTCCAATATTTCTTTGCTCAATCACAAGAACAGCAACTGTAACTAATTTGTCCACATTACAACTGAAACTTATTACCTCAGCTTAACCCATTGGAAATCTGATACTACTTATATGTTCTTGTTTCCAGACAAATGCAACATGTCCAATATTTCTCTGCTCAATCACAAGAACACCAACTGTAACTAATTTGTCCACATTACAACTGAAACTTATTACCTCGGCTTAACCTATTGGAAATCTGATACTACTTATATGTTCTTGTTTCCAGACAAATGCAACATGACCAATATTTCTTTGCTCAATCACAAGAACAGCAACTGTAACTAATTCTTTCACATGACAACTGAAACTGATTACCTCATCTCTTAACCTATTGGAAATTTGTTCCTGGTTATATGTTCTTGGTTCGAGACAAATGCAACATGACCAATTAAACACCGCTTCAAAGAACTTTAGAAATTTGACTAACGTATAATTACCTCAGATTTTCCACAGTTTTAAACAATATTGAAACTCCACGATTCCTTTTCTCTTAAGATATTCGTAAATTCTTCGGCCAACTCATTGTACGACTGGGAAGTAGAGGGCAACTCCAGGGTTGGTCCACACGTGTGTGCGATGGGGGTTCTCCCCATACCTTCGATTGAGTTAAATGACACAGTAATTGTTTGCAGTATCATCAAGGCAGAACCAGTTACAAACTTCAGAAAGACTTTCAGAGACACGGCATCAAGAGATTTAATGAACTTTTTTAGAAAGCCCAAGGACTCTTTTTCCGCATCTGAAGTTGGCTTTGCATCTAGTGCTTTGATAACTTTCTTGGCGGTGGGCTTGTTATCCAAGAACAATTGCCTCAGACTCTCTACGTTAGCAAAGTTGGCGTGTCCCTTCAGGACTCCTAGCACTGGGGCCCAGCAGTTGGCAATGTACCTTGGCTTTTGAATGATTTCTTGGTGCGCAAGCTCTGCAAAGAGACTTTTGATATTTTGGGGCTTTGGTTTCCGATAGCACTTGTAACTGGACAGAAAATCAGTGAGATCTTCAACATCAGATTCAAAATCTTCCGACAAGACCCTCTCCAACACTTCCCTTTCGTCAGGAGTGATGTATGGTTTAAATGACAGAAGAAGGTCTGCCTCTCTAATTGTCTCCTCGCCGTGTAGACAGGACGCCAGGAATACCGGTGATAGGCATACGGGCACATAACGCGCTTCTTTAAAACCATACAGCAACACACGCCCAATCGCTTCCCATTCATGTTTTTGATGATCATGTCTGATGGAAGGTGCCCCAACGTCAGGGAAGCAAATATGTGCTGCCAAAAAGTAGACAGTACATCTCTTAGTACGCCGGGGCCTTCTCCCTTCTCCAAATGACCATGGTCATCAATGACTTTCACATTTAGTGTTTGACCTGTTATCTTTGGACACGAGAATAACTGTAGAAGGTCGTCCTTTAGTTTTGATCGGTGGACCTGTACAGTCCGACTGCCAAAATCTGTATGAACAGAGCAGGAGGATGTCAGAATGGAAGAAAAAAAAATGAAAAAAGCCGTTCCTAAAGTTGTATCATCTTCGTTTAAAATGATGACAATGAGAATGTGTACGTTAATCCAGTGAGAAAAAAACCTGAAAGAACGAAACTAAAAGATTCGTGGCATATCCTAAAAAGACACGAGCTACTGCGCTTGCTGCACATGATGTGATAACATGTATTGATGGTTTGTGCTCAAATTTCATCTTAAATACAGGCTTTGGCCAAAATATCTTGGTAAGTTTTTTCACTACTTTTTCACCTTCAGGAAAGTGGCCGGCATTTGTAGAGATGGCATTTTCCTGCAGAAAAAAAAATTGTCATCATCATAGGCTGTATTACGTAGTAACTTGCGTCAAAAGTCAAAAACGCGAGGTTTACTGTGCGACCCAGGGGGCGGGGGAGGTGTTTTCTCCTTGATATAAGCTATATATCTATCAAAATGTTCTTTCAGGATTTTTGTTTCAAAGTTGGGTAAGGATTGTGTCCTTTTTTTAATACAAAAAGCTTCTCCTATGCTTTTCTTGCAGTTTACCCTTCAAAGCAGCTTTGTTCAAGAAGGTTTTTGTTTCACAGCAGCATAATAGACTAATTTTAACCCGTGAAACAAAGTATAATAGTCTAAGTGCCGCCTATAAGACCGAAAGAGAAAAAGTAGTGAGGTTATTTAGTTTATCCATACCATATTTCTTGGGTTCAGAATAAGATCACTTCATTAATAATTACAAAATAACATTCTCCTACCAGGGTTTCCGTCTCCGCGGTACTGTTCAACAATTGTGACAAATAAATTTGTCGAAACTGAACGCCCTAAAGATAAAAAAAAATTCCAAAAGAAGTAAATAACAGAAAATCTCCCAAGGGCAGGTGATTTCTTCACCTCTTTCTAGTGTTACCTTGTATGGAATTTGAAAGGCATTAGAACCCACCAAAATATATAAAAAAGAAACACGAGTAACATAAGCTGGCAGGATATAGAAGTAATGAATGTCATCAGAAGGGATTAATAAACCCTCAACCATAACCACAAGACTAAAATGTAATGCCACACCACCACTGAAGTTCTTTCACAATGATGTTTCCGTTTAATATTGCCTTGGTGTCTGGTACCACCTTGTGTGGTTCTACAACAAGGAAGCAATATGAATTAGTTTTGTTATGCTGTTTGACAACAGTTTTTGACCGCAATGTAAGTCTGCTAGGCCGGATAGGGCTCTAACCCGGAACTCTCGCTCCGGGCAAGCACACTAACCATGAGGCCACCGCACCTCCCACAACGTACTCGCCTTTAATTAGCGAATTTAATGCATGTTAAGTGATGACTTCAGCAGGCCCGTAGGCTGGGGTTCGGACGAAACATTGTTCGAAATGGAACTTACGCGATGGAGAAGTCGATTCTTAGCAATGGAACCGCAATTAAGGCCAGTTTCACCTGCTGTGGCAATCAAAGATTGTCATGCCGCTTTCCAAATATCACATCGTGGAAATGCAAACGAAGCGCAAGCAAATTGCAACGACTGAATAACTACACGCGTGCATCGATGGGAAAAGATCGCTTGTCCCATCTTGCGCTTTTGCGCAGTCACTACACTACTGCCACCCAGACAAAAACCAGCCTACGGGCCTGCTTCATGATATACTCATGTCTTCTCTGTGCGAAAGTCTACTCGAGAAGGTACCTGTTTGGATTCCTGTCCTGAGTAGCACTATTGCGGTTGGCTAGACTACAGGGCTTCAAGCGGCTTCCTTCAAAAATATAGGGTTAAATATAGGGGTGATTTTCCAAAAGTATAGGGACAATATAGGGAAATTTTAAAAAATAAAGGGCCGATATAGGGATTTTTAAAAAGTATTTTCGACACATGTAAAGCAAAGAGTTCCTTTTAATTGCCTTATCTGCATTTTCTACACCCAACAAAACAATATATTAAACAGCTGATACACTAAAAGCAACGTTATTCAGAATGTGATGGGTGCTCTGTTCCGAACACCAGAAAGTACGCTGTTGGAAATAATGTCCAACGAAACGGTCTTAACACATTCAGTCTCAAAATACTTTTACAGAAAGGTTCCTAATCAAATCAATCATTTCTTATAATTTCAACATATATGCCACTCATGCATTACCACCATGCTCTCAAATTATTCATGGGTACAACGATACACTTTAAATGTACATCATTGATACAAATGTCCTCCACCTTTAGTGGCTGTCTTTTCTCTTTTTGGTAGATAGATGTTTGGAGTAGTCTTCAAGGAGTCTCTTTTTGTTTTTGTCAAGCTGAATTCTCTTGTTTGAACACTCTTTGGTTTGCTCCACTGCATGTTCCAACTTTTGTTTGGCAACTTCAAGTAGCCCTTGAGCTATTGCAGCCTCGTTGAAGTTTTTGTCTTTGATTGCCTGCGAAAGTCGTTCATTTGCTTCTTCATAGAGTGTTTTAGCAATGTGCAGCTCACTGTCCTTCTTTTCTTCAGCCTTCGTCAATTCTTTCTCTCTGTCAGACAGATTTAGTCTGCCTCTTTCCAACTTTTCTACTTCTTTTTCTTTCTGTTTCTCAATTTCCCTCTGCATCTCTTTCTCTGACTCTTCAATTCTTCTTTTCTTTGCCAGCTCTTCTCTCTCATCAGCAAGCCTTTTTGAATGTGCCTTGTGTGCATCTTTGGCCGCTTGGAGCAAACCTTTTGTGATCTTTACATTCTGTGGCTCTCCAGACACCTTAACATGATCTTTGACAGTACGCAGGCCATTTATTGTCAAATCACTAAGAGAAGCTCTGTCAGGAGTGACTGTCTTCTTGTTTGCAGAAAGACTTCGTTCTACATCTGCATTGCCATGAGCTAAACAGAGAAGGCCTTTCACAAGCTTCTGAAGAATGGAATACTTGCATTCACCCTGTAAGGATTTCTCTTGAAACACATCTGCCCAGTAGTGGTCAACTCTTCTTGTGGCACTCTCCTTATCAACTTGCCCAGCCTGGTACACTTTCCACTCATCTGTAACCAAAGCAACTTCTTCTTCTGATAGTGTTGGCATCATAAGTGCCAGTCTACGCTTGTGCTCCATGATTGCTATCCCTAAGAACTGGGTGCAGGAAAGAAACATCTCTCAAAAGCTTGTCGTCTAATGGAAGATGGCCAATCAGATACTTTGTTGTTTTCACATAGAACTGTTTCATACCTAGAAGAGCTTTCTTCTGTTGGTCATCAGAGAGCTCTGACAGAGCTGATCGAGTTTTTTCTCCAACTTCCATCTGTAACATGGAAAGTTGGTTGTCTGGCTTCGAACAGTCTATTGCCAGCAGGTGCTTTCCCTCTTTGTCTGCCAGGACTTTGCTTTTGAGGAAGCGACCCATTAGGGATTTCAGTAGTTCACACATTGTGTGACGCAGTAGGTGAATCAGTGGCCCTTCACTCTGGAAGAAGCATAGAAACTTATTAAAGATTGGCTCCACAGACACAAGAAATGCCAACTGTACTGGGAAGGACTTGTCCCTTAGTTTTTTACATATGCGATTGTACCGGTCATTTTTCTCCAAGGTCTTAAAATTCTTCTGTTGCTTGGGCAATTCTTCCAAGAAGTATTTCTTAATCCCTTCCCATTTCTTGACAATTCTATCTAAAGCAGGAATAAGTGTGAGCCACCTACACTGTACATGCCGGATAAATAACTCTTCATCGAGTCCAAGATCACTCAACACATGGATGTAATCTTCTCAATCCAGAATTATCAATCGAGAAATCTTTAATGCATAAGGTGCAGAAGGCCTTGTGTTTCGAACTCTTACACGAAGTACACCAGTCACCTATTCTGTGACCATCTACATCTGTCTGATCCAGCCAGCTAGCTTGAAACTTAGTTGAACCATGCGGCATTATGCTCTGAACTTACACTTCTATTTTACCTGTAAGGAAAACACATCTTGTATTATTTCACACTTTTTTAAGCAAGGCTGCAAAACACTAATAATAAGAGGTAGACTGGTTCAATTAAAATTATGCATTGGTAAGATCACATTTTCAAAGGTGGGTGGCATAAAATCAAATTATTGTTAGTAGATTTTTCCTATTTAAAAGTGCTACTATTGTGCACACAAAAGTACAAAAGAGCACCTACATAAACTGGTCCCTCAGTGATTCTTCATTGGGACAAGACTTTGAACTCTGAATAATGATGTCGATCCAAAAATGCTCATTGTGCCAATATGGCTACTTTGTGAAAAATTGGTCTGTAATTTTGAAACAACTCAGTGAACAAATGACAAATGATGAGCCATTAAATAGCAGTAACACCAAGTGTACTTACCAATTTGCTATTTACTTCAGCCAGGAAATTTAATTGTCCCTGTTACGTCCACTGGCACAAAGTTGATCACAATCTTAGCAACATTTTTTTTCGGGCTAATTCTAAATAATTTTACATTAAATTATAGAATTATAGGGATTATAGGGTGTTTTTAAACTATATAGGGAAATATAGGAGGACTGAGAAAATATAGGAAATATAGGGCCGCTTGAAGCCCTGAGACTAGGGCTGCCGTCCTCAGTACTAGTATTGTTGACTAGACTATGGATGCTGTCCTCAGCAGCAGTATTGTCGACTAGACTAGGGCTGCTGTCCTCAGTACTAGTATTGTTGACTAGACTACGGCTGCTGTCCTCAGCAGCAGTATTGTCGACTAGACTAGGGCTGCTGTCCTCAGTAGCAGTATTGTTGACTAGACTAGGGCTGCTGTCCTGAGTAGCATCATCCTGAGTAGCATTGATGATGGACAGACTAGGGCTGCTGTCCTCAGTAGCAGTATTGTTGACTAGACTAGGGTTGCTGGCCTGAGTAGCATTATCCTGAGTAGCATTATTGGTGGATAGACTAGGGCTGCTGTCCTGAGTAGCAGTATTGTTGACTAGACTAGGGCTGCTGTCCTCAATAGCAGTATTGTTGACTAGACTAACAATGCTGTTCCCAGTACCACCATTACTGACAGCACTAGGAATGCTGTCCTCAGTAACATGGCTGATTTCAGGATTGTCTGGGCTGTAGGATTAGTGAGCATAATTGTAAGTTCCATGGATCATCAACTTGAACATCCTTACAGAGTAGAAACAACACTTTTTAGTGTTGCTGGAATGGTTATGGTTTTAGTCTCCATAAAATTAACGCATTTCTCAATCTTTCCAGCAAACCATTCTTCTCGTAATGAACCAAACATTTCGAATTTAAAAAAAATAAA
This sequence comes from Blastomussa wellsi, assembly GCA_947652115.1. Taxonomy (NCBI): domain Eukaryota; kingdom Metazoa; phylum Cnidaria; class Anthozoa; order Scleractinia; family Plerogyridae; genus Blastomussa; species Blastomussa wellsi. The sequence continues at coordinate 14,951,917 of OX393565.1, read as the reverse complement.
TTTGCATTTCATAAAATTCCACACAGACACAACCAGCCTACCTCTGTAAACTATTATAATGTGCACAGTTATTCCATTTGGATACAGTAACATGCAGAATACAAACTAGTGAGACAATCCTAGGTAGTGCAAAGTGCAATTTACTACTCTGATACAGTAGTTACACAGGCCCTCTACCCTTTTGTTCTCCCTTGGTAGGAACAACGTAATGTAACGTACGTATAATGCGTTTTGCGTAGTAGCTACTATCCCACCCCCTGCCCCTTCCTGCAAGGTTAATTGCTTAATTCAAATTAATTAATTAAACAAACATTAAAGTTTATAGGGTTAGTGATCTTAGTGCCTTAGCGAACAGCAGTCCCCCAATAATATAATAATGATAAGTTTATTCTTATCAAGTAACTCTCTTAATTTACCATTATGTAATTTTTATTATTAGTATTATTTATAGTTGTAATTTAATTTACGTTTTACACTTGTAAAAATTATCGTAATTCAGCCCTCAGGCTGCAAGGGTAATTTCAATAAACTATCTATCTATCTATCTATCCAAACCATCCCAATAATGCATTCAGTACTGAAAATGGTAATGCGCCAACTGGAATGCTGATGTATTCTAGTTTTCAATATTTAGTGGATTTATTCCAATGTTTTAACACTTCCTAATTAAAAGGTGCATCGCGCTACAAATATGTAATAAACATAAACTAACAACACTTTCTCAGTTCATAGGCCAATAACATGAACACTCACCTGTGCCCGTCCCCTTCCAAAGACGCTGATTGTAGGATCTCATTGAAATTGAAATCATCCATAGTACACCACAAATCAGGTAGTGTGACGTTGGGGCTTATTAAATCTTCCTCATTTCCAAACCCAAGAAAGTTTAATCCATGTTCAGGATAGGAAGGCATACCCTCTGTTTCCTGCATATTTAATATGGATTTGTCTGCCATCATAACTGATAATGATGGCAGCAGTTCTGGCAGCTCACACCCTGAAAGAGCAAATGATTCTGGCTTGGTACTTAAAGAGCCAATCCAGTCATACACTGCACTCATTTCATCAGTTGCTTTAAAGGCCCGTCTTTGAATACCCAAGGTAACATGACGGACTGAGACAACAGCACTAGCTTCGTTAACTGCAGGTTCAGGAGGTAGTCTTCTTTTACGTGCAGTTTGCAACTGCAGTTGCCTCTTGGTTGCCTCCTCAATTTCCAGCTTTTGTTGTTCTTTAGCTTGGTCAGCTGCCAGGGACTCTTTATACTCCCTGTCCTGTTGGCTTTTAATGGTGTCACGTTCAGCAGAAGTGCCCACCAGTCCACCATGGTTGGCATCAACATGACATTCTTTGGCACACCCTTCACTTTCCTGTTCAACAGAACTTGTCATCAGATAAAGTCTGACTGTGGTCAGGGCATGACTAGTTATGTACTTGGCCAGTGAAGTTTGCAAAGGATATCTGATTACCCTTGAAGTTTCCAAGTGTTGATGTCATATCTTCAATTCTACCAAAAAAGCTCGTACTACCAGGGAAGAAAATTGACTTACCCAGAGCAATCAAATCATGTACATCTGAGCTATGGTTTGCACTCACAGTTCTAGTTCCACCTCCTTTTGCAAGACGAACTCCAACACACCTTTTCTTTTGCAGGTCATAGTGCAGCCAGCCAAACTGAACTTTTCGTTGGCCATCTTTAAGCTGGTTAGAGGGCCCTGGCTCTGTACTTGCCTTTTCTTCGGCCTTCTTTTTCTTTGGTTTTACCCTTCTCTTAGGGAGATCGAGTAGCTTCCTTTTCTTCTCATCTCTACTATCACCTCGCAACTTTTCATTTACAAAGCTTCGTAAGGACAGTAGATCCCCTCTTCGCAGTGGTCCTAGCTCAGTCAATTGTTCATCCGAAGCACCATTTACTGCCGAAAAATCCATCTAGATAATGTAAAATAAAAACTGTATTAAAATTATAATCATCAGTACAGCAATATCTGAAAAAGGAATATAATTTCTCTCTGACTGGTTGATTCATTTCAACAAGAGTTTCAACCAGGGACGGATCTTCTAGGGGGAGGGTGCGGGGGGTGCGCACCGCCCCCCCCCCCCCACCTGGGGTGAAGCCTTCTTTTTCGTATTCACTTTTAAAATTTGTTTACCTCACCAGTAAGTGACGCAATTCCTTAGTGGTGCACCCCCTCCTAAGAAAAATCCTGGATCCACCTCTGTCCGACCATATGAAAATTTAAGGCCATGAATTTCGATCTGACTAGATGGGAAAAATTTTCGATGAGTCTATTTAGTGATTGATTGTTTTATGGCTTGTTTCTGCAGCTTGATCCTTTCAATGTTTCTGTTTACGGTTATGCGACATATTTTGACGCATGCAAAGGTGTCTCAAACAGCGGTGAATTTCAACAATAGGAAAGACAAGTTAGGATAGTTATTGAGCTAAAAAAATACCGGATGGTGATCAAATAGCGCTGAAATTCAACACTAGGAATTGAAAGACAATTTAATATAGTTATTCGTTTACAATAAAACGGATGGTGATCATGCCCTGCCCTTGTAAAACATGGACCGGGATATTGACAGGATCCCGCCGGGATAAACCTTCAAAAAAAAAATCATACTATGTTGTGTCGGTTTCTTCTTTTAAAATTTTTATTTTATATGTGAAGCCGATTAGATGGTCGCTATTGATCCAACGTACACCAGCAAGATAATCGTTTTGGTTGCACGCTTAAACATTTCATTCGAATTAAAATCAGGCAGAAATTTAATTCAAAACAAAAAAGCTTAACACATGAAAGTCCACAAAGATCTTATCTTTCTCTTATGAACTGCACACGTGGCTAGTGGACGCCATGAGAAGCTCCAGTTTGTCTAGACACGATCGGCATGCTTACAGATTGAAACACACATGGTTTTAGAGTGCCACTTGCCTCTAGGGTCAAATCCCAAGACCATGCTTAACTCACCCTCGCCGGCATTTGCGTTTCAGCTACAAGAATGCGCCACTTCTCGGCGGCAAATCTTATGCAAGAATTTTTTCTCGGCGAGAATTCAGTTCTCGCCATGAATACTACCAAAATACCGGCGGGATCCCGGCGAGTGCCGGGAATCTTGCATCCCGGTACCTAATTTTAAAAGGGCAGACCCAAAGTACTTGAAAATTTTAAAAGTTCACTGCATACCTTCTCCTCCCGGAATCGATCGATCACTGCATCTGGAATCTCTCTCTTTGCGAGAAACTCGCAAATCTATGAACAGAAAAACGCGTAACGTTAACCTGCGTTATTTTAGGCAACTTAAGCAAATTACAGCAAATATTAAGAGAACCGTAAGAGTTATTTACTTGTGTAGCAGCTCTCGTAAGCTTGTAATTCTATTTGTCGTCGTTGCAGTGGCTGTTATTGCTTTGGGGGTAGGGGGTATTGTTTCTGTTGTTTGTTATATTGTCCTCTCAAAGGGTTTCAAGCCATTCATAAGAACATGCATGTGAGACCTTACGAGAGCTGCAACATGACCGTTATTTACCTCATTGATTTCCAATTCGAAGTCCGCTAAACTGTTCGCCATCTTCATCAGTAACTTGAGCCTGCATCACAACCGTCGCTAAAAAAGTCGCTAAAACGATAAAAAAAAAACAATTGTTGAATGGCACTTATGAGCCACCGTAAAAAAAGGATACCAAGGTTTGTCTCGATCGCATGTCACTTAACAATGTCACATGCATGGATTTTGGCACGAACACGTCTCGTTAGAGAAGAATAATCTTTTAAAATTTAAATATGCTTTTGAAGGTTTTTTGCTTTCCCTTTATCGTTCTGTTCGCTGTTTGCAAACTCCTTTCCTATTTTTTCTGGGAAGTGGCGAGACGTACGGGTTACATTTTTCCTTCAGTTTTTTTTATAAAATGTAGTCTTCATGATTTTGTATGCTATGTATGTAGTCTCAGTTATTTATGATATATATACAGTCTAGAAAAGCGTTCAAATTCATGAGTATACGTGCAACAATTGCAAGTCAGCCCTTATAACTTTATTAAGGAGGATGTTGCGATAATGAGTGTCTAAGTCGTGAGAAGCCAGGGACTTTGCGTTCATTTTCAGAAAAGTGTAGTCCTTGAAAAAACTTCTTCATGTAGTTCTTTTGCTATTTTACAGAAATCAGTATTTTTATCACGAATTTGTATAAAAAATGACATACTTGTGGTCAACGAGGAGTCCCGGGGGTGGGGAATTATCTTTTTCTGTGTGCCCAGGGGTGGGATGGTTACAGGGAAAATTGAACCACGCATTAGGCTCTTTGGAGCAAACAGATGTGGCACTTGCACGCACATGCTTATCTGATCGAGACGTCCAATCTTTGTGTTTAGGCTTTCAATTACGGTATTTAAGCACTTTCAGTGATGAAACGTGTTTAAAGATTTATAGTCAGTGCTTCAGAAAATACAAAGGGACATTTTATCACAATTTAAATTGAAGGAAGTGTAGAAAGCTTCGCTAGTGTTTGTGGAAGGAACTTTGCAGTTTTGTGACTGACACTAGACTGTTTCATGCAACCATGATGTGTAATTAAATAAATTTATCATCTCAAATTATTGTTTCATTGCAGCGAGAAAATACTGCAGTAATATTGGAATAATGGCAGTGATATTTGTATAGAATACAAACCTACCTTTTTCCACAGTATTTCAAATTGTTTTTAAGATTTTGTACAAAGCTTCCGTGTTTTTGTGTGCTCTAAAATTTTGCGCAGAAGTGAGGAAAATTTTATGCTGTTTGTAAGTCGTGTTCGGGATCAGTTTATCATGGCTTGTAAGCTGTTTAACGATAGAAAACTGCGATAAAATATTTCTTAAAAGCATATTAAGAAAGTTGTTTTAAAAACGACGACGTTTCGACGTTGAGCTAACGTCATTATCAAGTCAAAGTGATAATGATGGGAAAAATATAAATACTAAATAAGACAATCATATGAGAAGTGTTGGAATGTTCTTTCAAGCAAAAAGTTTCGCACGGATGGAATCAGTTTGTGTGTTTAAACTTGGATCACGTTCCTTGATAAAAAGCATCTCATAGATGAGACAATCAAATTTCCCTTGACACTTTCGGAGTATGTGAAACTGGCTTTCTTTGAGGAGGCTTGTATCCCCATGTGCTTCCAAGAAATGTTTTCCAATCGCCGAGTTTTTATGTTCAACAATGCGCTGTGTAGCCAACATAATCTGCATCGCACAGATCACATGAAAAGGAATAAACAACGCATCGTTGATTTACGATTGAAGGCTTGATTCCTTTTGGCCTGAGATCTTGTTCCAGTTTCTTGCTGGTAAACACCGGTTGCAGATTAGTGCCAATCTTGTGACTGAGATCACGCATTTGTCTTCTCACCGCATTAGCTGACGTTTGATCCTTGAAACTTGCATGAACTTTGGTGTTATACCAACCTTTGCACAAGTTGAAAGAACAAAAGCACGCAAATGGAAGAAGTCCTCTGACGACTATCAAAAACATGTCATGGACGAGGAACTGCAATTAAAGCTGTCGAAACTGAAGTATCTCAGGGAAGAACTTCGAGACATCCACAAAGACCTCAGAGAGAAATGCTCTATGGTTCGTTACGTCGCCATTTTACGAATTATGTCTACTCTTCGTAAGAACCAACACGATGAAGTGGTAAGAGGTCACATTGACAAGATTTCATGCTTGATCTCCAAGAAATTTGACGTGAACGAGCACATCAATAACCTATCTTCTTATCGCCTTTCCTTCTTTGAGAAGCTTGTTATCTGCAGAGGACTGAAATTTTCTCTACCGCAACGAGTGTCTCCGATTGAGGTGTCAGCCAGCTTTGAGAAAGCATACTGGAAAATTGAGCCTTCGCTTGAAGATTCCGCCAAGAGAGAATTAGCAAGCTCGACATTACGCTCAATTGCCCTGAATTATATTCAACGTACTAGCCCTAATCCACCCAAGGCAAGGCAACAAGATCCCTTTCATTGGAATAGAAATAATTAAGAACGGAACTAAGATTGAAACAAAAGTGTATAGAAAGCCGACAAACACTGGTTTGTTGTTGCATTTCAAAAGCCACACGGATGAACGCTACAAAGATTGCTTGCTCAAAACAATGATTCATCGTGCGTATGCCCTGTCTTCCACAACTGATGCTTTCAATCAAGAATGCACCAAACTACGCTCCATCTTTACCCGACTTGACTACCCTATCACGATCATAAATTCCACCATTAACAAATTTATTCAGAACATTTCATCGAGTGGAAGAGAAACACAAGTTGAAGACAACAGCGTTGTGCGAGTAATTCTTCCTTTCAAGGATCAAACGTCAGCTAATGCGGTGAGAAGACAAATGCGTGATCTCAGTCACAAGATTGGCACTAATCTGCAACCGGTGTTTACCAGCAAGAAACTGGAACAAGATCTCAGGCCAAAAGAAATCAAGCCTTCAATCGTAAATCAACAATGCGTTGTTTATTCCTTTTCATGTGATCTGTGCGATGCAGATTATGTTGGCTACACAGCCCGACACCTCCACCAGCGTATTGTTGAACATAAAAACTCGGCGATTGGAAAACATTTCTTGGAAGCCCATGGAGATACAAGCCATCGGCAAGACTTCCGCACAGCCCCATACATTTATTATGCATGCAGAGACCCTTTGGGACTTACACTCTTTGTTTGAGTCATTTCTTTGTTCGACTAACTTTCAAAATAGTTTTAGACTTCGTTAAATTTTTCTGGAATCGCGTGAAAAATAGGTTAAATAAATTTAGACTTAGAAAATTTTTAAAATTTAGGGTCTAAAATACGGAAAATCAGAAGGAAATGACAAATTTTTGGGCGATTTCACGATGTTTTAAAATTAAATGCGCGTGTAGAAATGGTTTGAAAATAGTGATTTAGGACTTGGGGTTAGCTTTCAAATGTTGTTTGGCTCATGAAGTATATTATTTAATGATACAAAATAAAGAATAAATGTTTTGCTTACCTTTCTCGTTGTATTTTGTCGTTGTTTTCCGTTGTTTTGATTACGTGAGTAGAGAAGACAGGTTTAATTCCTGTACGTCTTCGTAGTCGGAGCTCGCAGTGAAATGAATCCATCGACCATCAGTCAAACAATCAGTCAGCAGATCACGAACGGTGCATACAGTAGTACTAAGAACAATTATGCGTCCATGCGGACTTCATAAAGATCGGCGATATGCTTGATTATGTTTCCGAAAGGATCCTCTCCATAGTGCTTACGCCACAACCACTCCTGTAGGTAGCTTTCGAAGAGATCTTTGGAGGTTCCTGTACGGGGCATACGTGGTTTCATTCCCCACCATGTATTTTCAATGCGCTGTGTATGCGCACCTGTGTCTGGGTCTACGAAGTTTAGGCTGTGGTTAACTGTGAGATGACTATAGCCCTCGTCATTTAGGCAATCGTAAACTTTCCACATGTCGCTCATCATGCGTGTTCTAGGCAATATTTGAGCGCGAATGATGGGTACGAGAGTATCTTTATCCCTGCGCTCTACCGGAACAAGGAAGCAGGCCTTGGTTTCGCGGCAAATGCCGCCAAAGACCCACTGTCCTTCGATGTAGCGACCGCGGTGATACTTCATTTTGCCAAACTTGGACTCGTCGATCTCAATAGTTGTACCTGGTCCGCCTATTTGCCCCGCATGACGGTTTATGATTCTGTCGGCACAAACCTCTCGGCAATAGTTACACCAGTCTATCACCTTTTCTGTTGACGTTACTTCATCATCCAGTGAGGTTTCGTGCACTGCTTGAGTTGTAGAAAACCTGTGCGCCCAAGCGTAAGTTAGGGCTAATATTTTTTCAATGGACAGCTTGCTTCCAGAAAACCATGAGTTCTGGCGCATTGATGCCATTCCATTGCAATTTCTCTTCGAGCATCGCCACTCAAACCCATCTCCCGATGAAGCTCGTCGTGTCCACGAAAGAGTATTGCTACAGCCTTCTCGTGGACACTTTACTGACGACGCGAGCAGGTTGTGTTCTTTGCACCACTGTATGCACCGGTCGTGATCTGAGATTATGGAGAACAGCTTAAACAGATTTAGAGATGACAACGACATAACAGGACACAGGAAACAACGAAAAATTGAAAAACGGACAAAACAAATAAACAGAAAATAAGGTTGATAAATGAATCGAAAGAAAAGATGTTCTTGTTTGTGGTGATTTCTAGCAAATAATCGAGAGGGTGAGAAATGCAAACACTTCTTTTTATTTGCCAAGGGAGCCAATGGAAATGAAATATTCTGCATGTTTTCATGCAGGGATAAAGAATTATCAAATAAGAGAATAAAGGATTGTAATGCAAATTTATCTTTGTCTACAAAAGTAACGAAGAAATAAAATTTAATTTTAAACCACCAGTTTCCAACTCAACCTCGTGGTGTAGTGGTATAGATGATGGACTGGTAATCCAACAACGGTACAGTAGGTGAAGGCCGAGGGTTCGAGACTTGCTGGGGTAAAAAAAAAGAAATATTCGTAGGGAATCTGGACAGAGAAATTGGGAGTAGAAGAGAGGGAAATAAGAAGAAGAAAAAGGGAGAAAGGGGAAGAGAAAGAGAGAGGAGAGAAAACCATTTTTATTCAAACTGTAAGTATCAATTAACGATGTATGTATTCAAATCCTTAGGGCATATCTATTGTTTAAAAAGACAATAAAGCGCATGCATAATTAAGGATTCTGCATGCATAATAAATGTATGGGGCTGTGCGGAAATTTTTCCCAAGCCTCCTCAAAGAAAGCCAGTTTGACATACTCCGAAAGTGTCAAGGGAAATTTGATTGTCTCGTCTATGAGATGCTTTTTATCAAGGAACGTGATCCAAGTTTAAACACGCAAACTGATTCCATCCGTGCAAGACTTTTTGCTTGAAAGAACATTCCAATACTTCTCATATGATTGTCTTATTGTCTTATTTAGTATTTATATTTTTCCCATCATTATCACTTTGACTTGATAATGACGTTAGCTCAATGTCGAAACGTCGTCGTTTTTAAAACAACTTTCTTAATATGCTTTTAAGAAATATTTTATCGCAGTTTTTTATCGTTAAATGTTTCAAAAAGTCGCTTTTTCTACGTATAAGCTCTTTACTTCATAAATTAGTCTTTCAGCATATCTAGTTGAAATAAAAGTTAACTTTAGAAACTAAGTGTGTGTCTGAATTTACTGCACATAATTTATGGTCTATTTTTTCCACTCAGACGTGTCCATTGAATGCTACAAGAGCCAGGTATTTGGGGGTGGGTGCGTACTAGAAACCTTCAGGCGTCAATGGGTTAAAAATGAAGGCTCTCAAATTAGACGGCAAACTGTGGCAAGAATTATTAAACAATTGAAAGAATGTGGAAGTTTAACCGAGAAACCAGCACCAGGCCAAGAGTCCATCCTAACCCGAGAACACCTGGGCTTCATTGATACAAAGCTTGAGGAAAATGACGAGCTTACCGCTACTGGTAATGCTTTGAGCAATATAGGATTCAATAAAGTTCCAAGAAAGCGTTTTTCTTACCATCTATTGATTTTTCCTTTTAGGTCTGCAGAGATTTCTGTACAGTGAATTGGGTATTCACATGTTGGTCGCCACCATTAATTAAATAAAAAGGACCAGAAAGAAGCTTGGATGGAAACGGTGTGGCCCAAAGTACTGCCAGGTTGTCTGAGAGACCAACAGTATCGCGCGTCTCACATTCGCTGAAGAATGCCAGGAAACTGGAGAGATGATGAACGATGTTATCTTCATGGACGAGAATACCATCTGGCTCGAGCAGCATGGCAGGATCTGTTTCACAAAGGCGGGTCGGCCACCAAAACTGAAGCCGAAATCCAAACACCCTTTTAAAGTACACAACTGGGCAGCAATTTCTAAACGAGGTCCCACCCCGGTATTGATTTTTACGGGTATCATACGAAAGGAATTCTACATGACTGAAATAATGCAGAACATCCTAGTGCCATTTACACAGAGTGCTTTTCCCGATGGGTATTGCTTCCAGCAGGACAATGATCCCAAGCACACAAGTAAGTTTGATTGTAAGCTGAGGAAAAACAAGTAGGCAAATTTATCTTATAAAATTTGTTTTTGCTTTTCCACAACACTCCTTGCAGTTCATCCAACATCATGATATAAACAACTGGCAGACTCCCGCCAGAAGCCTGGACATGAATCTGATTGAGAATCTTTGGCATAAATTGAAGCACTTCCTCCGCACAATGGTGAAGCCAAGAAATAAAGAACTGGTAGCTGGGATACAGCACTTCTGGGATACGATCAGTCCTGAAAAATGCCACCGCAGTCACTGAACGTGAAGGCAGAGCTTCGGAATACTAGAAGTTGTTGACACAACAAACGGCTCCTTTAGGAGCCACCCAATTTGCAAAAGTCATGGCCAACATTAGATTTTAATTAAAACAAATGATGGAAACCTAAAGCTAATAGTTTACTATTATTAAGGAAGAAAAACGACAGAGATGATAATAAAACAAAAAGGAACAAGGAACGATGGAGTCGGATTACAAATGATGATTTTGTAAAAATTGCACAGAAAAATCGAGGGTGTTATGGTAACACTAAAAAAGTGTAAATTCTTGCAGCTGTGTGAACACCAATTTAGTGTTTTATTAACACTATAACAGCGTACATTTACACCAACATGGTGTAAATTGCGAATAAGTATTATTTTTATTGCGTTGAAAGACACCTGCGCGGTGCTATAGGAACACAGAATCAGGGTAATTTTACTCCAAAAAAGGGTGCATTGATACCGAAGGCGTGTTCATGTAACCCAATTGAGGTGTTAAAATACACTACAATGATGCTTATTTGACACCTATTTAGTGTTTCATTTACACTAAAAAAGTGTACCTATGACACTTAAATGGGGTGAAACACCGTGCAGCTGTGTGCACACCAGAATAAGGTAAATTTACACAAATAATAATTTGACACCAATTTTGAGTTAATCGACACTTTCAGTTGTGTTATAACAACACCATTCAGGTGCTGCGTTAACACGCTTTGCAGTGAACAAAACACGGAAAATAGTAACTTTGGAGTACATACAGTTATGACTACTGACCACAACTCAGGTTCCATGTAGTTTCTAAATCAAGTATTTAATCAGTGCTAGAAAAACACCCTTCCCCTTGGCTACAGAGATGCACACTCAAGACTGACTATTTAAAAACAAGTACATAAAAGGTTTCAGACAAAACCGTGCCCTTCTAAGCAAAGTTAGAACTCAAGTTAGACAAAAAAAAGAACAGCAACAACAAGTTGACGAGAATATTGTAGTGCCCTTAATAACGCTTTTAGGAAGACACATATTCTAAGACATATCATTCGCCCGAACAGTTCAGTTCATTTAAAAGCTGTATTACTTTAGTTGGCAGTTTCACGCTGTCATGAACATTAAGAACATATCTTTGCAGGAACGTGTAAACGTTCATGCATTCTTTCGGGTACTGTATATTACAAACGAAATATATTAGCAGTAACGTGGTTAGGGCACTGGTATGCCCCCCATTTATCTTCAGCAGGATTTCCTGCTCAGCACTGATGAATATGTCGTCTGGAGAGTGCACCTCTCCCTCAAAAACGATGAAGGGGGGCATTCCCTCCCTTGTACCGTCAGCTAACTCTTTTGCATCACCACCATTCTATAAGAAAAAAAAAACAAAAACAAAGAAACGTTAAGAAAATGGATAAGACCAAATGTAAGCCGCTCTAATAATATTACACATTTATAGCTATACCAGAATAGAGTATTATGAAGTGTCTCGTTTTTATGTTCTGTGAGTACTGTCGGTTCAATTTATTCCTGGAAATGCGAATGAAGGCTGCATTCGATCGGCCGTATCCCAGAATACGAATCCTGTATACATAATGCATGGTCACAACAAAGGTTCTGGAGTCAGTAGAAAAATGACAGTTTCCAGCTACTAAAATAGAAATCAAAGTTTTGTCGTATAATACTCTTTTATTCTGTTATAGATATAAATGTGCCTAATGATATTAATTTCCCGGTCTTCCTATAACATAACAACAACAAAAATAGATAAAGGAACTGACAGGCAAACAAACAAACAAACAACAAAAACGTTTTCTGGCCCTAAACCTAGACTAGTTCCGAACAGAAAATCGATAGTACCCTGGGAGCAAGCCTTTGTCTGATTGCGTCCGGTCGTAACTTAGGTGGATACTCCAGAAACACGACTGGAACTGAATAAATCATTTTTTTTCAGTGAATCACGTCTCGACTCTACGAATGCATATGCCATGCTTAAGATGTTATCTTCAGTGATCAGATGTCCTCAATCGGAAACCTAATTTTTTTAGTATCCAATTAACTCCCGCGATTGCGTCATAAACATGGCGGCCGTCAAGATAGACTGCATAGCAGGCGTATTCTGTGGCGAGCGAGTGCTAAAATTACGATCGAGTGTTTAAGCCATCATATTGGATTGATAAGAACGAGGAAAGCCTGGAGCGCAGAGGCCAGTGAGGGGGAGGAATGTTCAGTCCATTGAAGTGTTCCATGAGCGTAATGGTAAGTTATCCTTACAAGATTTCCTTATAACCCCATACTCAATTATGTATACAATTTTGTGAGTTTCTGGTCTCGTTCAGTTCATGACTGGCGCCGTCGTATGTAAAGGAATTTATGATCGAAATCGTATGCATAATTAAGCATGGGACTATATGGGAAACTTCCTGCAATTTCCAGTGCTTTACGTTTTCAGCAGAGGTAAGAAATCAAATTTTAATGAAAGCTGATTATGAAAGTCTCTTGCTTTTCACAAAATGTATTCTCAAAAGGAGAAATGAGAGAATATATTGGGGAGGTATTTCCAGTTTTCTGTTACCTTGCGAGCAGTTGGTTTCTCCTACGCCGAATGAGACAGAAACCACTGCGAGCAACCATCTGCTTTTCCTTTGAGCATGCGCAAGTTTGTCACGCCCCATGTCATGCATTTGATGTCAGTTTCATTTGTTTACTAGAAGTGTTTGTACAACGCCGGTCTCAAGAATGCAAATTTCTCGCGAAAAAGCATCGACAGAAGAATGCTCCAGACCTTCGTCTAAGTACAGTATTGTCTAGTTTATGGTCTCAATATAAAGCCTAAATTTAAGGCTTTCTTGCCCTTTCTCGTGCAGGATTGCTGATTTCGTTGACTACAAGTTTAACTTGGGTAATACGATCGAAGGCGGGTTTGTAAAAGCTGTTTCAAGCGACTGGACGTCATCAAAAGTGAAAAACAGCAGTGCACTCCAAGCACTAAAGGAAGAGCTTCCAGCGATGTACAGCTTGGAACTTTGATCGCTGCACGGTGGGCTCGCTTAAATGCAGCAGTTGTGTTGGTGAGCGCATGCGTGCGAGCCTAAACTAGCTTTACCAGTTCAAAGTTAATTTATTAGTCCATGGTGCTGGACGGCGGTTAACTCAAAGGAACAAACAGTTGCTTGCAGTGGTTTCTCTCTCGTTCGGCATAGGAGAAACCAACTGCTCGCAGGGTAATTTTCTGTAAGGTTTCTGAAGCAAGTTTGGTGTACACATGAATTAGAAATCAAAGGAAAAACAAATAGTAGCATCCCGCTTTGACAATTTCATTGAAACATATTTGAAATGCATATTATTAGGAGCGGGAGAGAGACATGATCAGTTTGCCAGTAAAAACTGCTTTCAAAAACCTATTGCAACTGATTCCTTTAAATTACATAAAAGCAATTAATGCTTAAACTTTTTGTTTTAAATAATAGCTATTATTTGTATTTAACTCCAGCGAGAGATCTGGGGGCGAGTTTAGTTGACATGCGCTGTACTCAGCTTGTCCGCCATGTGCTTGTACACAACCTAGCTTCGTTCAAGCCAACCTCAAAGAATCTTTATTTATAGTATGTGCTATTCATGTTTTCGCAATGGGCACTAGAAAAAGCAGCAGGAGATCTAAGCCTCCGATTAAACTCACAGATTACGAGATGGACGACTTACTGGCAGACTCAGCAACCCCTCAGAAAATAAGCGAAGCAGTCAAACGCGAATTGAGTCAGGTCGAGTCGATGATCAATGATCTTTCTCCGTTGAATGGTAAAGTCGAGCAGTCCGCGGTAGAACAAGACAGAACGATCGAAGATCTTCGAAACCACAACTTACAGCTTGAGCTAGATCTCACTCGTACCAAACTCGAGCTGTTGAAGCTACAACGTGAATCAGCGCCGAACAGTCTCCCCAAGACGGTGGTGGCGGCGGCAGATAAATCATCAACGCCTGGCGATAACCCTCCCGCCAAACCAACCTTGAAAGACCTTCACCAAGATCCCAACGTACAGTCTGAACTAAAATCCCTTATGGACTCGTTGGGAGAACCAGTGTTAGTAGGCCTGACCGAAGAAGAGCAAGATCCGGCACGTCAGCTGTTGGAACCAACTTCTTCTCGAGGTAAACGTCCATTACTGATTCCTGATTTTATAAGTTCTCTTCCCATAATCCTCCAAGAGGACAGGGAGACTGTGCTTGGAACATCGGGTGACGCCAAAATCATCTTAAAATCCTCTCAAGAAAAGAAGCTTTCGCTCGACAAAATCTCATTCCCTCAGTGGTCAGCGGCTAACTTTCGTATTATGCATATTCTCATGAAGGATGGCCTCCTATCATCCACCCAGGATATCCTTGATTATATGTTATACAGTTCAAAGATTTCTGAACTTGCTAAATGCTATCCCCTGCCAAAAGTGATGCAGTATGATGATTTGTACCGCCGAATGCAGTTTGCCACGAACTGTAAATGGGGAACTGATAGCCAATTCATATCTCATCAAACACTTCATAGACCAGATAACCTCATTGTTACAACCAGTCGCCCACCCCCTCGGAAACCATCCCGTCCAGTCATCAATCCAGCAACCGGGAAGCAAGTTTGCTATGACTTCCAACGGCGCGAGGGCTGCCGCTTTGGCTCTTCTTGTAGATATGACCATGTTTGCATCAAGCCGCAATGTCTCGGAACCCATCCACAATGGCAGCACCAGTCTGCTGCTACTCAAGACCCCCAATTGTGAACCCACACTCAACTGCAGAGATTTCTCTCAATTGTACTTTGACTGAAGAACTAGCAGGAGATATCTCGTCCACATCATTACACGCAGGGAACAATCCCCCCTTTACTACACCTCATCCCGCAGAGTGTGGGGAAAGTCTACCTATTGATGCAGGGCCCCCTTCTGAGTATATGCAGCAGCCCGATGCAGCCAAGGTCTCCACAGACTTAATCTTTGAGACCTGGGCAACCAAACTTTCACATGATCCGGACATGGAATTTATCCTAGATGGTGTTCAACATGGTTTTCATCTACTTCCCCCTGACTCCATAGTGGTACATGCCTTTACACAAAACAATCAATCTGCCTTACGACCTGGAACTAAAGACCAAATTGAAGCACAACTTGTTAAAGGTCTTCAGCAGGACCATTTTGGAGTAACAGACAAATCCCACATGCCAACAATTATTAACGCACTTGGAGCTGTACCCAAAAAGGACTCCAATGAAGTACGCATAATCATGGATTGCAGCCGACCCCCCACCATGAATGCTAATTCATACATAGATTTGGAACACTATAAGTATGTTACTGTTGATGATGCAGCAAACCTTTGTCAGCCAGCCTGTTGGCTGGCAAAGGTTGATTTGAAGCAAGCTTACCGCAGTGTTGGCACGCATCCTGACAGTTGGCGAGTTACTGGAATGTCCTGGTGTTTGAATGGTTCTAAAAACCCAACCTACCTTTATGATAAACGTCTCCCTTTTGGAGCCAGGGCATCGCCAATGATTTTCTACCGTCTAACACAGGCGGTCTGCCGTATGATGGCCAACAGAGGATATACTGTACTAGCTTACCTGGACGACTTCCTAATTATTGAACCAACCCAGCTTCGCTGCAGGACTGCCTTTGATATGCTGGTAAGCTTACTGGAGTCTCTTGGCTTTACAATTAACTGGACAAAAGTGGTTTACCCTTCCCAATGCCTGACTTTTCTCGGGGTTGAAATGGACACTGTTAAGTGCGAGCTCCGCCTTCCAAATGATCGTGTGTCTGAGTTGTTGTCTCTTTGTAAGGAGACAATCTTGAGACGTAAATGCTCCAAACGGCAGCTTCAACGACTTCTTGGGAAGCTTAATTGGGCGGCACGTGTTGTCCGAGGGGGCCGCATTTTTCTACGGCGTCTTATCACATTGGCAAACTCTGTTAAACGTTCGTATCATCGTGTCTACTTGAACTTGAGTGCAAGAGCTGACCTTCTCTGGTGGACCTCCCTCTTACCTGCACATAACTGTAAAACCTTGTTCCCCTCAGCAACCCCAGAGCTGCCTACACCTGTGCTCACTGACGCCTCATTATCTGGTGGGGGGTGTGTGTGGGACACTGACTGGATGTATATTAACTGGGCCTTGGACAATCCTGCTCTCTACCCTCTCCACATCAATTACAAGGAGACATTTACAATTATCTTAGCAGCTCACCGTTGGGCACCTTTCTGGTCAGGTTACCGTGTAGTTGTCAAGTCAGACAGCCAGGTGGCTGCTGCTATTCTAAACAAAGGAACATCCCGCTGCCCACTGATCATGGCCTGGATTCGTTACCTATTTTGGCTTAAGGAATATTTTAGCTTCAGCTTATCTATCGAGCACATTCCTGGATCAATTAATACCTTAGCAGATAGTATCTCGCGCCTCGATGATGTGCGTCACTGGCCAGAGTTCCAAGCATGGCTCTCCAAGTCCCCTTCGTCACAGGACTTAAAATCTCACATGTCACCATTATCTCTTGTACTCCTTAGATCCAAAGGATGCGCAGCAACTGGACCGTGAAGTTGTCAATTTCCGTCGTCACGCATACGCTCCCACTACCAAGTCTACCTATATGAGTCAAACGCGTTCATACCTCTCCTTCTGTGTATATTATGGCTACCAACCTCTCCCAGCAGCAGGGTCAACCCTTAATCGTTACGCAGCTTTCCTGGCAAGGTCACTTTCAGCGTCCTCGATCCCAGCCTATTTAAATGCAGTCCGCATTCTACATCTTGAACATGGCCTTACTGATCCAACCAAGAACAACTTTTACCTAGCAACTACACTTCGGGGAATTAAGCGCACCAAAGGTTTGACAGTGTCCCAAAAGAAACCGATTACCCCCCAAATCCTCTTGGCCCTCAGGAACCAGTTAAACTTGGATAATCCTTGGCACGCAACATTCTGGGCACTAGGAGACTGGCAATCTGATGCTTATAGGTCCTACATTCACATTCCTGTTAAAGACCGCATGCTAGCAGTTAGGCAATTGGCCTCGTTTGTTAGTATTCCCTAGTAGTTTCCTCAGTTTTTTCTTTTCGTCTGGGGGTAGGTTGTGCCTCCCTTGGGCAATGTAATAAATGGAAGGGTCCATCCAGGACCCCTTCCCTGTTCACCCCAGACGTTGTTGTTCTATTTGTTTAGCCTGTTGTAGTTTACCCCTTAGAGAGAGTTAAGTTTTAAATAATAGCTATTATTTGTATTTAACTCCAGCGAGAGATCTGGGGGCGAGTTTAGTTGACATGCGCTGTACTCAGCTTGTCCGCCATGTGCTTGTACACAACCTAGCTTCGTTCCCCTCCCCTCCCTCCCTATAGTTGTTGTTATTTTGTACATTCTTTACAATGTTGGGCAATGTAATAAATGGAAGGGTCCATCCAGGACCCCTTCCCTGTTCACCCCAGACGTTGTTGTTCTATTTGTTTAGCCTGTTGTAGTTTACCCCTTAGAGAGAGTTAAGTTAGAGGAAATCCAAATTATTCCACTTGCGCTGTTGAAGGGCTAGCATTTGAAGCATTGGAATGTCATTTGCAGTAGTAAATTCACCTAATTATCACCTCATTGAGGCAGCACCATACATAGTAGTTTCTTTATAAACTCAAATGCATTTAACCATGAGAACATATTTACCTGATGTTGGTGCATCTTCATTGTTGTGTTCCTCTGGTTCAAGGAGGCTTATAAGTGGCTGTGACCCCTTTATGTCCTTCCTCCTGGCATACTCTATTACCTTTTGTCCCATCTTGACAAACCGTTCTTCAATTTGGTCGGCAGCCTCTTTGTCAGCCATTAAGCGGCAATATTCGTTCTTGATCTGAAAAAGGTAGCAGAGAAACATCATTGCTGTGCTAATTACATGACCTTTTAGATGTAACTTGTTAATAGAAACTTGTGATTCTTCCCTTGCATGTGAACTGCAGGCTGAAATTTTGTACTTGGGACAGGATCATCCGCCTGTATGTACCATTGGTCAAAGTGAAACCAAAATGTTGTTTCTTCTTTACTTTCTGTCCAAACACAGCAAATTGTGGTGAAATTTGCATGCAAGTTACTGTTACTACTTAGAAGAAGGGTGGTTTTGCATCTTTATCATTAAGACACTAACATTTGTAATTTGTTTTATACTGGAATCAGTCTACTGTACCTTGTCTGACCAAAGAATTTTACAATTTTGGAACATTCCAACAGCATGTTATTCTAGTTAAGTGTAGAATATGATGAAAAATAAAATGATTATTAATGACTAGACTGATCTTCAATCAGTTAATCCATTTATTTTTAAAATTCTGGAAGGAGGTAAACCAACATTGGCTTACTAACCTCATTGCAGAAATGGGTATTTCTGCTTGAGCTGAAGTAGTGGCACTGGCTGTTTAGTCAGGTATTCCCTTCTAAAGGAATATGTAAGGTCCATTTTTCGTGTGACCAAGGAATATCTTTTGTCCTTTTTCTTTGCTTCCTGTTGCATCCAATTGACATGCTTGTCATGGGAGGCTTGATCTTCCCCCTCAATATGTGGAGGAGCCCATTTTACTATTCCCCTCCACAGTCATTTCTCGGGTTTTGGCTGCTTTAGGCTGCCATCTGGATTTTTTCTTTTGCGAGACATAACAACTAGGTCTGGAACATTTCCCCGACATTCATTTTTACATTTATCAGAAAGTATTCTATACCAGCTTTCCTGTTTTCAAAAGAGAAATTTGAGATCAATTAATAAAACATCAGTTTTAATAAATTAACATTATTCATTTACATTCCGCAGCAAAAATATTGGCGTGATCACGGTGTGATCACGGGCGTGATCACATAGCGTGATCACGCGTAAAAACTTTTGACCCGTGATCACACCGTGATCACGGAAAACTAGGTGTGATCACAGAGTCAGTGGGATCAGACAGTGATCACGCCGTGATCACGAAAAAGCTTGTTGGAAAGATCACGGCTTTAGACAGGATCACGCTTTAAATTGGTAACGTGATCATGACCGAACCGACGAACACGGTGCCTTCCATTGCTAAGCTCTGAGCTCGATTAAGCTATTTTTCATACGGCGAAAACATTTAAAATGTAAGCGTTCTTTAAATATAACATAAATGAAATGTAATACATGGCAACAAACAGTTTTATTAAAGAAGGTAGCCCACGGCCGCCTATATTATTGACAAACCAAAAATTTAATATGGGTTCTTGGTATCAACCATTTAAAAATTGAGTAAGCTATTTTAGCAATTTGAATATATTTGTACTAAAAGGACAAAAAAGACCTCTACTTGACAGTTCAAGTCTCTAAAACGGACCATTTTCTGGTTATAATGAGTAGAACGACTGTTTTATACACATAAAAATCTCGAAAGGCGTTATATACACATGAAAATCTCGAAAGGAAACGCTAATTGTTTGAATTAGCATTCACTCCAGCCCAGACGAAACAGCGTTTATTCCGAACCATTCGGCACTTTTCATCTATAGCTTTCTTGATATCTGGCCACACACACTCTTCGGGAAATCTCCGACCCGTCTCCTCTTTAATGGCTGCCATTCGGTTCGGATCCAGTTGAGACAGCTTCCCTCCTTTTCCCTCTGCACTTCCTTCTTTGGCTTCGTCTCTCCGAAACACCAACTCAAACAATTTGAGAGCAAAGAGCCTAGGGTGGTTTGTCTTAATTAAAGCCATTTTGGATTTCTGGACGTAGACTCCTCGACTTGATGATCCTAGTAGCATCAAGTTAGGGGGCGCTTTTTCCTCATCTACAGAGCGAATGTGCTGTTGTAGATGGTTCTGGAAGTTACGACTGGTTTGATGTAAGGACAGGGGTGAAACAGGGCTGTTGCATGTCTGGTTTTCTCTTTCTTCTTGTGATTGATTGGGTTATGAGAAGGACTCTTGAGGGAAGGCAAACTGGAATAAGATGGCAATTCACGAGCAAGTTAGAGGATTTAGACTTTGCTGACGATGTGGCTCTTGTTGCAAGCAGGATAGTGGACATGCAAACGAAGCTAGAAAATCTTAACACAAACGGGAAGAAGACTGGGCTGAAGATTAACCTGGGAAAAACAGTGGTAATGAAATGGAATGTCAATCCTGGAATAAAGATCCAGCTGGAAGGAAGTGACGTTGAAGAGGTTGAGAAATTTGTTTATCTTGGTGCCACAGTAACATCAACTGGTGGTGCAGGTGAAGATATAAGCGCCAGGCTAGGGAAAGCTCAAGCAGCCTTCTGCAACTTAAAGAACATCTGGAGGAACAGTCAACTCAGCATAAACACCAAGTTGAAGATTTTTAGATCTAATGTATTGGCTGTCCTACTCTATGGTTGCGAAACTTGGCGAATAATCAAAAGCGACGAGAACAAGCTTAATGTCTTCCTCCACAAGAGCATACGACGCATTCTGAAAATTTACTGGCCCATGAAAGTATCCAATGAAGAGATAAGATCAAAGACGAATATGGAGGAGATCTCTCATCAGATAAAGCGAAGACGCTGGAAAATGATCGGGCATATACTAGGATGAAAGCAAACAAGAACCCAAGAATAGCTCTAACCTGGACACCAGAAGGAAAACGTAGGAGAGGTAGACCCAGAGACACATGGAGAAGAACTGTTGAGAAAGAAAGAGGAGAACTTGGGTTCAATGGATGGACGGAAGCAAGTAACTGTGCCAGAAACCGTGACACTTGGAGAGAAAGAACGCAAGGCCCCATTTCCCTTAAAGGGAAAAGGACAAAATGATGATGATGATGATTGAATTTGTTGTTTTTGGAGTCGATGCTTGAGGTTTGTGAAGCGTACTGATACTGGTAATTATGGAACGTGGTGGTGTGTCACGATGTTCTTCTGCTACCGGCACTGGAGGAACCGTGAAAACCGGAGAGTTAACTCTCTCTGGTGGTGCTTTGTAGAGCTTTCTAATGCAACTCTTACAGTTGGTAAAATCTTTAAGGAGCGCGTTTATCTTCCTTATTTCGTCTGTCATTTCAGACACATGGCGCTGAAGTTCTTTTACTCGGTTTTCCATTAGGCAGCAGCTGTTTGACCCTGTAAAAAAGAAAAGGAAAAAATTGTTACACATAAATACCGATCAAAACAAATAGAAATTCTATTATGGAACGAAGTAAGCTTAAACGTTTTATGGTGAATACACTACTAGAACGTAACATCGCGGGCGCGGCATGAGAGAAAAAAAAAACAGCAATATATTTATAGCAATTTCTTTACTATTGTCATGTGGGACTACTGAAAAACCCAACTTTCATAGCTTCAAATACAATAGAACATTACGTGCCGTAAGAATTACGCTGCTATAGAGTGTGTGCAGGTGACGTCATCAAATTCTCAAATCCAAAACTAAAGAGCCACTTAAGGTTTTATCTTCATCAGAGGTACCAAATTTATCCTTGTTTACAACTTTCCGGCTCAATAGCATCCTTCGTTTGGAAACCAGCACATTTTGAATTTCGAAGTTATGGCGGTGCGTGACACAATGGGTCATAATGCGAAGATCGCTTTTGTCGAAAAATACACACTTATCTCGTGATTTTTGGCCATTTCAGGAGTTTGAGTATCAGGGAAAGTGTTTTTGTAAATATTTTTTGGTTTGGTTTAGATAATCAGTCGACTAGAGAGCCAAAGTAAGTTCCAGATGTTTACACTATTTACTGGCCGCCATGCTGGAAGACTAAAGAGCTCCTCCAACATGGCGGCTCCATACTAAGCTCTGTAATTTTGCGCTGAACATTTCGACGAATATCTCAGCTTTGGGACAACGCACACACCTTAAACTTGGAGAACTGTCTTCTTTATTTATCGCCTACAATATCACAATTTTTTGACTTTATCTGTTGCATAGTTTTTGATTTTACTTTTTATTGCGTGACAGTGAACACACTCTATTAAAATAATGGAAATCTGAGCATCCTCAAGCTGACAGGGGCATAAGAGATCATCGCAGTAGATAAAAGACGAGTAACTGCAGCTAAGATAGAAGCTGACATGAAGCAAAAAACACGAGAGCCACTATGCAATGGCTGGTAAAAAAAAAACAACTAACATCTGGACATGCAGAGGAAGTAAGTTTTTCTTTAAAATCTGTAAATTATTTAATTTTATTTGTTTTTGTCTGAGGAGATACTGTAATCAAATAAGACGTTAATATTCCAAGCACGCAGCACGCCAACATGGCAGCCACGCACACACAAATGTTTCAAGAACATGTTAAACGCTGAGGTCATCTAATGTACAGAGTATTAGTTTTTTCACCCACCGTGAGATCAAGTATTTATTTCTGAAATCAGAATCCTAAGTTCTTGTCGAATGATAAACATTCAGAAGCATGTGAATGTTCGAAGTAATTACGCTGACATAGTGAACAAAGACATAGCAACCGTGACAGGTGAAAATTTCGTGATGTCAACCTACCTTTTGCCTGAACCTCTCGTTCTTCTTCTGCCCAGTTCAATAGATCATCACCGCTTTTTGTGCATTCATCACTCTCCTCTATAACATTCACATCTCCTGAAACATTGACGACATTAATTAGTTTTCAATTGTTTCTCCAACATAAAAACCATTTTTTTGCAAGTTTCCAAAGCTAAAATAATCTGTATCAATGTTTTGTGATTACTGACCGCTCTTTAACATACAGATGTGATTTAACGCCTCATTAAGTTAATTAAGTATTATTCAGTTCTCAGTTGCACTTGAATTTGTAACAAATACGAAGGTTTACATGTAAGTATACTGTATGAAAGGCTTTGTGCAAATATATTGCTGTGAACTGTTAATGGTCATTCTGTTTTAATTTCTCACCTTCCACTTCAGTGTCTTTTTCCTCATCCAGTCGAGTTTCAACCTCTCCAACTTTCTCTTTATTTTCTCCCAGTCCATCATTAACATCTGTAAATTAAACAAGATCAACAAGAAAACATCAATTTAAAGTCTAAATATCTTAAAAGAGCTACTGTGTATGTTCCAGTTTCTCGTCAAAGATGTTTGTTGATCTCGTTTCCAACCATTGCTTTGTCAAGACCTGTCAAACCTTTGTCATCCATATGTAACTCCCCACACTGATTTTTGTTCGAGTCAATCAATTTTGTTATTACTTTTTCGTTGTACGTGACGTGACATCCCAAGGGTACATGGCTATTTTTTTATTTTTGTCAAACAAGAAAAAAAATATTGAGAAGTACCATGATTGACTTTTCTTACATACATACATACATACATACATACACGTTTATTCAAATTCTATATACAAATAAATTTATATATAATCAATCCAAAAGCAATAAATGGCATTTTTATGCAATGAAAAGCAGTCTAAAAGTCTTCTACAGAAAAAATGTTTTGGTTTGCATATTCGAGTGGACCTAATATCAAATTAGTTGAGGGAATATTAGGCTCTTACCGCTACCTTTAGCGCTTTTCTCCGATATAGCAACCAGTTCCTGAGGAGACCAAACTTCGGATATCTTTTGGTCGTCTTCCATAACCCACTCCTTTCCCTTTATTATCAGTAGTTGGTTGGCTGGCAGTATTCCTGTCATTTGGGACAGTTGCTGGCGTAGAGCTACAAAGGTTGAACAACGAGAGACATTGATGCTGAACTCCACTGGTCCAGTACTGCTGTTACATCCGTGACGGATCACTCTCATCATGCTAAGAGCCAAATTTTGACTTATATCACAAGACTGCAAGTCTGCGGTTTCTTCCCTTGCTTTTTTTAGCGCACTTTTACTTTTGTATTTCTCCACCTTCTTTATGTTTTCTTTTGGCGGCCTGGTAACTTTTTTGGGCTTTGAACCAAGGGCACTTCGATTTGGGCGGGAAAAACCGTTGGTTTTTGTTTTGGCGGCCACATTTTGCCTCCAGCGGGCTAGAACAATGCTTTCATCCAAATCCTCCTCCAAATCCTCATCATCATCTCCTGCTTCCTCAGAAGAAACTTTGTGACGAACGTTCAGCAAGCGAACTGAACTGAAATGAACTGAACTGTTTTGTTTTGTGTGTTATTATTTACTGATCGTTTAAATTCAATTATCGTTTCATTGTTCATTCTTTTAATCATTTATCAGAACGCATTCGATCATGTGATTAGCCGCCTATCTTGTTTAAAGCTTGTTGCTTACATAATCTCTGGAGTATCACATATCGGAGCGTCGGAGTAAGTTGTCGGAGTATATTCATCTAGGAGTTTTCTATCGGAGTTATTGGAGTTTTCGGAGTAACTGGAGTTACCTTCTCACGGAGTTTCTTTTACCTCTTTTACGCAGGATCAAACGTGAGTTTCCATTGTACATATTAATCACCTTTTTTATCGTTACATTCATTTGTAATTTCCATAGAATCATTTCTGATTACGCAATCATAAATTTCCTTTTAGTTTTCACCGCATTGTAACACGTTGTACTCAATAAAAAACTGGAATGAGACAGATGTGTATATGTGGTTGACACTCAACGTAATCCCAACACTTGGGTACGCGACAGTGAAAAGTTTGATCGACGAATGGAGGTAAGCCGTAACTAGTTTAACGCGGAGCCTAAGCGTATCAACAATGGCATGCCGAGGTGACGAGCCGCCGAATACCGGCGAAACCAAGGAGCCAGGAGCTAGGAGTAAACGAACAATAAAACTCACACCGAAGGCCTTACAAAACGCCATAGAAGATAAACGCCATGAAATAGTTAAATCACGTAGAAAGCTCCTGAATGTTATGCAATCAGTCGAGGAGCTAAATGACGACAGCGAGATCGAGGCCGAAGCGCGTGACCTCGCGGTCGCCTCCGAAGAGTTTGGAAATTTACTGAGGGAGTTACTCGACCTCTACGAACAAAATAAACAAGGAGAGTACGTAGAAGGGGCTCGACTTACCGATGAAAACCAGATCCTAGAACGAGCACTCCTACTTGTAGAGAGATTAAAGAATAGAATTAGTAGACAATCCAGCAAATTGTTGGAAATACGATCTGTGTCTTCTCGTCATTCATCGCGCCGTTCGTCAACCTCAAAAACTAGTAGCACCATCGCTAGATTGCAAGCGTTAGCCGACGCTAAAGCGGCGAAGGAAGAAGCCCAGTACACGCGGCTAATAGCGCAAAAGGAGCTTGAGCGCAGGACGCGCGACGCAGAAGCAGAAAGAATTCGTAAACAAGAGATTGCACAGTTTGAGTCCGAAATAGCGATCTTAGGAGCAGATAAAAAGGCAGCGATAGCGGACGCCAAGCTTAAAGTGTATGAAGAAGCCCTATTGGAAGAGAACTTAGAAAAAAAGTTAGAATTGCCGGAGTTTAAAGTTCCCAAAATTAAGACAGAGGAGCGCACCTCACAATGGGTTCACACTTCTCCCATGTTTAGCCCTCTACCTGCGGGAAGCTTATCTCGCCGCGAACGCGAACACGACCCGCTAAGCACATCCGAGCAAGCGAAGCCATTATTGCGTGACACCCAGAAACTAAAGACATCGGAAAGAATAATTCAAGAGCGAAAACCTCCCATCCCAAACCCAGATCTGCCAGACCGGAACTTTACTAACAAAGATCGCAGAGTGCATCAAAGCACAGCCTTTAATCGACAACCGCTTACAGCTTCAACCCCTTTCAGGGATATCACCGGAAGCCAGCTGATTGACTCACTCACAGTCGTAAATCAACAGATAGTAGCAGGTCTGGCTAGGCAAAATCTCCCAAAATGCCAACCTGATGTGTTCTCGGGAGACCCTACACTCTTTCACCCTTGGAGAAGTGCCTTCAAAGCTATGCTTATGGATACTGACGTATCCCCGACTCAGGAGATTAACTACTTAAAGAGTTTCACTAGCGGAGCACCGCAGCGATTAGTTGACAACTACAGGAAGCGACAAATGCACGATCCCGTTGCGTTACTAAGGGACTTATGGGCAGAACTTGAGAAGCGTTTTGGAAGCGCTGCGGTTATCAGCAACGCACTGCTAGAGCGCCTGCGGGACACAGCGACATTCAGCGAGTGTGAATACGACAAATTGCAGCAGTTCGCGGATCTCTGTGCGGATATTGAAAGTCAAGTGACCTTTCTCCCGGGACTCGCATGCCTTAATTACCCGAGCGCTATCCAACCTGTAGCTGAGAAACTACCGCAATCAGTTCGCGCTAAATGGGAGAAAGAAATCGCGAATTATTCCGACAACCACCGAGGAGTGTACCCCCCTTTCTCCAGATTCTCCAAAACTGTTAAAGAACAAGCCAAGATTAAGAACGATCCAAACATCCTCGCTGGTAAAGAAGCGAACCCTTCCCAGGTTCCTCCGCCAAAACAACGCAGAGAACGAGATAAGAAGGCATTCAAGACGGACGTTCGGCCCCCGGCTGAAAACCAACAAATTCCTGGAAAAGGAAAGAAGGAGGAGCCAGGAAAGAGTGAGATAAAGAGTAAACATTGCCCCTATCACGAAAGCAGCGCACACAACCTATCCGAGTGTAAGGCCTTCGCAGCAAAAACGTTGGAGGAACGCACACAGTGGATAATGAACGCTCGCCTGTGCCTTCGCTGTCTCAGCAACGCCCATATCGCGAGTGAGTGCGACACACCCATACAGTGCACAATCTGCGGGGACAAGCGCCACAGTGCCTTGCTACACAAGGACAGACGGCCAACCCCCAGACCGGAGAACGGAGCTGTGAACCCCAAATGCACTACACTCTGCGAGCCAACAGGAGGACTATCCTGTAGCAAGACACTGCTAGTCGATATCTTCAACAAGCGCACCCCCCACGTCACGAAGCGCATCTACGCAATCGTTGATGAACAGAGCAACAGCTCCCTCATCACCAGTGAACTAGCGGATGACTTAGGAGCAAGTGGTCCTTTGGAGAAGTACTTCCTGTCCACGTGCAGCGGCGACCGGGAAGAGAAATACGGGCGGCGATTGACGGGCGTAGCCGTACGTTCTACAAACGGAGCGGAGTTCACCCTACCTACCCTCACGGAGTGCGACAACATCCCCCAGGACAAGCGTGAGATCCCGACGCCAGCCATGGCGAGGAGGTTCCCGCACCTATCGCTCATAGCGAACGAGATACCTCCGTTGGATGACACCGCCGACGTCCACCTGCTTATCGGCCGCGATGCACCAGAGCTACTTAAAGTGAGGGAATCAAGGAATGGCGCCAGTGGAGCCCCCTGGGCACAACGTCTAGCCCTCGGCTGGACCATCAGTGGCCAGCTCTGTCTCGACTTCCCCAGTGGTCCAGCCCACGTTCTTACCCGCCTGACCAGTCTGTCCACCGACACATGGAGAAGGCAAGAAGGTGAAGACAAATGCTACGAATTGGTCCCCTGCCCGAATCAATTCAAAGTCACGGATCCCCCCTTGGAACGCGCCGCCGACGGTGTCTTCAAAACCACACAGCACGACAACGAGCCCAGCCTCTCCCTTGAGGACCGCGCCTTTCTGGGGATTATGGAGAAGGGGATACACAAGAACGCAAGCGGTAACTGGGAAATGCCCCTCCCCTTCCGCGACGAGCACCAGGCCATGCCAAACAACCGCGCCCAAGCCATGCAGCGCTTGCAAGGGCTCTTGAAGATGTTTATCAGAAAACCGGAGATGAAAACGGACTACTTGGAGTTCATGGGCAAGATAATCGAGAAGGGCCACGCCTCTCCCGTCCCGCGTGATGAAGCACCGCCTCCCGCTGGCCGTTTCTGGTACCTACCGCACTTCGCGACGTACCATAACACAAAGCGCACCATTCGCGTCGTGTTTGACTCGAGTTGCGAATTTCAAGGAGTCTCGCTGAACAAAGCGCTTCTACCAGGGCCAGACTTGATGAACAACCTCATCGGTGTTCTAATGCGCTTCCGAAAGGAGAATGTTGCCGTGATGTGTGACGTGGAGCAAATGTTCCATTCGTTCCATGTCGACCCTAAACACAGAGACTTCCTTCGTTTCCTTTGGTTCGAAGGAAACGACCCGACAAAACCCATCACGGAGTACCGCATGAACGTCCACCTGTTTGGCAATGGACCGAGCCCCGCAGTTGCCACGTACGGACTCCGCCGAACAGCGGTAGATGGCGAGGAGGAGAATGGAGAAGAGACCAAGAATTTCATATGCCGCAACTTTTATGTAGATGATGGCTTAGCTTCGCTGCCAACCGCTGGACGTGCGATAAAATTGGTGAAAGGCGCACAAGCCACCCTGGCCACTGCCAAGTTACGACTGCACAAAGTTGTTTCTAACTCCGTTGAAGTCATGGAAGCCTTCCCAACGGAAGATCGAGGCAAAGATGTGCGTGACTTAGACCTGCGCTGTGACCGTCTACCCGCACAACGGTCACTCGGAGTTTTCTGGGACCTAGAGACAGACGCCTTCACCTTCGAAGTGTCCCTGCCAGAAAAACCGTTTACTAGAAGAGGAGTTTTGTCTATTGTCAACTCTGTGTACGACCCGCTCGGTTTCGTGGTACCCGTCATGCTCGAGGGGAGAAAGATACTTCAGCAGCTGGTACTTATGGGAGAACGGAGAGCTGAGAACAAAACCCCCTTAGCTTGGGACGACCCCCTTCCCACTGTTATGATGAACAGGTGGACGCGTTGGAGAGACTCTCTCGTCGAACTTCAGCACCTGTCCACTCCCCGCTGCTACCGCCCAAGAGAATTCGGGACAGTAACCAGAGCCGAACTGCACGCCTTCTCAGATGCTAGTCAGGATGCCATAGGAGTCGCTGTCTACCTCCGCCAGCTGAACGAAGCGAATGAGATCTCAACATCACTTGTCTACGGCCAAGCAAAAGTTGCCCCTGTTACTCCTACAAGCATACCACGACTGGAACTGTGTGGAGCAGTGCTAGCAGTCCAAGCAGCTCAAAGAGTCCTTAAAGAAATCGACATGGAGATCACTGAGGTGACATACTACACCGATTCAAAGGTGGTACTCGGCTACATCGCGAATGAGAGCCGCCGATTCTACGTTTACGTGGCCAACCGAGTACAGCAAATCAGGAGCCTGTCTACCCCGGAGCAGTGGAGATACGTGGAGAGTGAGCAGAATCCCGCAGACTTGGCCACTCGCGGAGTCCCTCCCGACAAGCTGATGGAATCGAGCTGGCTCAAAGGCCCAGAATTCCTTAAGAAACCGGAGAGCACCCTTCAAACAGATGAGATGTTCACCCTCAGCACCAGCGATCCCGAGGTTCGCAAAGGAGCGCTCAGCACCAAAGTCACCACTGGTAAAGGCAAAGGGAAAGGCCTTGGAGCACCAAGATTCAAGAGATTCTCTTCCCTTAAGTCTCTGCAGCAAGCAGTTGCCAGGCTTATCGTAGTGGTCAGAGAGTTCAAACGCCGTAGAAAACCCAAAGCAGGAGGCGTTCGTCCCGGAAACGAAGCGCTCAAGGTGCCAGACAAACTCAGACCCTCGACAGTGACCTGGATCCTGCGAACTGGGAACAGACCCCCGACAGTTGAAGAACGAGATCAAGCTCTACGAGTCATAATCAGTACCACACAGAGAGAAGCATTCGGCGAATTGTTGCAAGATGCCAGAACGGAACCCGAGCTACCCAGAGAAGCACAGCAAAGCGTAAAGAAATCCCTCAAAGGTTCACGGCTGTATCACCTCGACCCGTTTCTTGACGCCTACGGGATCCTGCGAGTAGGGGGTAGATTAAGGAGAGCGGAGATGGAGTATGGAGAGAAACACCCAGTTGTGTTACCGAAGAATCATCATGCGTCGCAGTTGGTCGCAAAGCATTACCACGCCCAAGTACACCACCAAGGGCGACTGATCACAGGAGGAGCCATTCGTCAAGCAGGATTCTGGCTCATCGGAGGCCACGATACAGTAACCAAAGTCATCAGTGCCTGCGTTCCCTGCAAGAAGCTAAGAGGACCACCGTTAGAGCAGCGCATGGCAGACCTACCACAAGATAGAACTGAGGTCTGTCCTCCCTTCACGAACGTCGGCTTCGATGTGTTCGGCCCCTGGATGGTGCAAACACGCAAAACCAGAGGAGGAGCTGCAAATGCCAAACGCTGGGGTCTGGTGTTCACGTGTCTTAGCAGTAGGGCCATACACATAGAGGTCCTGGAAGCGATGGATACCAGTGCCTTTATCTGCGCACTAAGAAGATTCTTCGCACTGCGAGGCCGTGCCAAGCTACTCAGGTGCGACCGAGGCACCAACTTCATTGGAGCAAAAACAGAGCTCAAAGATGCATCATCAGAGCTCAACGAGGAGAAAGTAAAGAAATTTGTAACGGAGAACGGATGCGAATGGGAGCTCAACCCTCCCCACGCATCGCACTTTGGCGGAGTCTGGGAAAGGCAAATCAACACCATCAGACGAGTACTGGACGCCATGTTCGCTGAACTGGGCAGGACTCAGCTGACGCACGAGCTACTTATCACGCTGATGGCTGAAGTAGTGGCGATCGTCAACGCAAGACCGATATCTGCACTACCATCTGATCCTGACGATCCACGACCCCTGTCCCCTGCTATGCTGCTGACGATGAAGACGCGCCCAGCTGGACCTCCCCCAGGTCAGTTCTTACAGCCTGACCTCTATGTACGCCGTCGGTGGAGGCGAGTACAGTACCTAGCCGACCAATTTTGGACAAGGTGGCGTCGCGAGTACCTGCAGAGTTTACAGCCCAGACCAAAGTGGACGGCGACTCGGAGAAATCTACGCGTAGGAGACATCGTTCTCTTGCGAGACGACGCCCAACACCGCAACAACTGGCCACTGGGACGAGTAACGGAAGCGATAGAGAGTGAGGACGGGAGAGTCAGGAAAGCCAACGTTGAAATTGCCAGAGACGGAGAAAAGAAGGTCTACTTACGGCCTATAAAGGAACTCATCCTGTTGCTGCCAAACAACGGAGCAGACGATGCAGATTCAAGCCCAACATAGACCATGTGTACCAGGTAGCAAGGATTAACCTCGTAATCCTTGGGCGAGGAGTGTGACGAACGTTCAGCAAGCGAACTGAACTGAAATGAACTGAACTGTTTTGTTTTGTGTGTTATTATTTACTGATCGTTTAAATTCAATTATCGTTTCATTGTTCATTCTTTTAATCATTTATCAGAACGCATTCGATCATGTGATTAGCCGCCTATCTTGTTTAAAGCTTGTTGCTTACATAATCTCTGGAGTATCACATATCGGAGCGTCGGAGTAAGTTGTCGGAGTATATTCATCTAGGAGTTTTCTATCGGAGTTATTGGAGTTTTCGGAGTAACTGGAGTTACCTTCTCACGGAGTTTCTTTTACCTCTTTTACGCAGGATCAAACGTGAGTTTCCATTGTACATATTAATCACCTTTTTTATCGTTACATTCATTTGTAATTTCCATAGAATCATTTCTGATTACGCAATCATAAATTTCCTTTTAGTTTTCACCGCATTGTAACACGTTGTACTCAATAAAAAACTGGAATGAGACAGATGTGTATATGTGGTTGACACTCAACGTAATCCCAACACTTGGGTACGCGACAAACTTTCATATCCTGAATTGTTTTTTCTGGGTCGAATTGAACTTGGAAGAGAGCTTTTCTAGGCCTTTTTGATGGCGGTTTGCTTGTTTGAGGAGTTATGCTGTTTGGATCTTCATAGTCGTCCAGTTTTGCTGGCTTCCTGCGAATTCGCCCATCCTTATTACTGATGTCGGCTTTCTCACGCGATTTTTTGAGATGATCTATAAATTCGCCACATTCTTTCTTTGAGCCTTTCTTGAGATTTGTGGCCTCAAAATACTGCTCCTTGGTATCGCCATTTTCATCAACAACACACCAAAGAACATATGTCTTTCCGTTTTCCACTTTAACTTTGTTTTCGGATATGGTGTGGGGACTCCTGGACTTACAATCTTCGGAAGGAAATTCTACTGCATAAAACACGGCCATCACAACTTTTGAAGTAGCTTAGAGGTTAAACGAACGTTATGAAGCACTTACAAGATGCCCAGAATACAAATTTCCCGCCCAACTGAGGGTTGACCTCTCAAGAAAGAATTTAAAAAATGAATGACAGCAGAAATGTGATATGGCGTTTTTTCAAGGCCGCTTTAGTTAATGACTACCATAATTCATTCTAACTTGCTTAATACTGGTAATGCTTTATATACATGTACAAAGGTAAAATTCGGTTTTATTTCACATTTTTGTCGAGAAAGGTGCATTTCTTAGCGAGTTGAGGACTGAAACTGACTGTACTTTGTTTCCGTGACTCCTGCCTGCTACCCCGTGCGTGTGGGTAAATGTCAATCAAATAAATGGATCTCATGCATGGATCGCGATCGCATGTCATGCTGAAAGGCCACATAATACCTGTCCATACAGGTATTAACAGCTTCGTTTCCTAAATTCACAATTGTTGTTACATCGAAACCGAAGGCATGAGTGATTGCAGTGAAGATTCGTCGTTAAGTTCCGATAGTGAGTGTGAACAGCGGTCAAATGTGGGTACAAGCAGTAATTCAGAGAAACAGGAACCGAGGATAAAATCCCGACAGCTTAGGTATTATTACCGAAAAACTGAAACAAAGGTGAAGCGTAAATACAAACAATTTGCAACTCAAGAAAATCCTAGTAAACAGTTAAAGAGTTATCACCTGAAACAGTCGAGTACCAGTGCAGCTGCTACAACCGAATATGAACCTTTACTCTCACAGAAAAACCATGAGGATTATCATAGTAGTGACAACACTGACTCAGATGATGAAAATTACAACCCGAGTGCCAACGAACAACACGGAGATCAAGCAGACACATCTTCTTCTGATGAGCTAAGTA
This sequence comes from Blastomussa wellsi, assembly GCA_947652115.1. Classification (NCBI taxonomy): domain Eukaryota; kingdom Metazoa; phylum Cnidaria; class Anthozoa; order Scleractinia; family Plerogyridae; genus Blastomussa; species Blastomussa wellsi. Next base: position 14,918,744 of record OX393565.1, on the reverse strand, counting down.
CGTCAACTTCTTCTGAAAGCATCACTGAAGGCGAAAGCGAAAGCGAAAGCGAAAGCTTTGATGATGCAAACGAAGGGGAGCAGCAGGTCCAAATTGACAACGAAAGTGAAACTGTTAGGACTGAACCAGAAGAAGAGCCACTCTATGAAGGTAGCAAAATATCAAAAGTGTTGTCCTTTGTCCTAATTGTTTCATTTGTTCTTAAGCACAATCTAAGCAAAGCGGCCTGGACAGACCTTCTTCACCTACTAACTGCATTGCTCGGTGAACAGTGCAAGAAAACTTTTCAATCAGTTTACAAGATGCAACTGTTCATGAAGGGATACTTTGGCTCGAAGGAGCCTACTAAGATTGACTATTGTGCAACCTGTTTTAGTGAAGTAAAAGGTAGATGTCAAAATGCTGGTTGCAGAGGAGCAGCAGTTTCTAGCTTTTTAGATCTACATTTTGAAGAAAAAATGTGGGAGGCGCAGTGGCCTAATGGTTAGTGCGCTGGACTCTGGATCGGACGGTCCGGGTTCGAGTCCTGGCCGGGCCACTGCGTTGTGTTCTTGGGCAAGACACTTTACTCTCACAGTGCCTCTCTTCACCCAGGTGTATAAATGGGTACCGGCGAATTTACTGCTGGGGGGTAACCCTGCGATGGACTAGCATCCCATCCAGGGGGGAGTAGAAATACTCTCTGTCGCTTCATGCTACAGAAACCGGGATAAGCTCCGGCCTGATGGGTCACTAGGCCCGACTGCAGACTTACCTTGAAGAAAAAATCAAAGACTTCTTTAAAGATTCTGAATTCTTACATTTACTGAAAAAGGGAAAATAGCAGATAAAACATGCGGCTGCAAACACGATACATGATATATACCACGGACTTGACTACAAAAATTTCGCATTTCCTGGCGGTTTCCTCTCTCAACCTCACAACATATCCTTTACTATTAACACTGACGGAGTAAACAAATATTCATCGTCGAGGGCTGGCCATCTTTGGCCTGTTTATTTGATGATCAATGAGCTCCCAAAGGAACACAGGTTTAAAAAGAAATTTATCATTCCTGCATATATCTACTGCGACAAACATGACCCAAACATGCTTACATTGCTAAATCCATTGGTTGAAAAGCTTAACTCTTTTTATGGCTCCGGAATTCAAGTACCAGGTACCCCAGATGGAGACATAACAGCTCGGTGCATGCTGTTTGTAGCCACCGTAGACTTACCCGCCCGAGCTGCCCTTATGAACATGAAACACTTCAACAGTAAATGTGCCTGCCACTTATGTAAATCCGAGGGAACTGCTTATGGGCAATTTAACATTCACAGATGCTGGCCTTATGATCAAAACCCTGAGAAAAGAACACACCAAGACCAAATTCAATTTGCAACGAGAGCGACTCAAAAACAAGCTGTGATGGGTGTTAAAGGACACTCGATATTTGCCAAACTCACATATCCTTTCGACCTGGTTAACTCTTTTGCTATCGACTGGATGCACTGTGTTTGTCTGGGCGTTGTAAAGTACATCATGAATCTACAGCTATCTGACGGAAATAAAGACAAGGATTTTTATGTGGGAGCAAGTAAGGCTCGCATGTCCCATCAACTTCTGTCAATAAAGCCGCCGGACATAGTCGAAAGACTGCCAAGATCGTTGGATGACCTTAACCACTGGAAAGCTACCGAGTTAAAGAACTGGTTATTACACTATTCTGTGGTAGTCCTTCGGAAAAATTTAAATCCTGTATATTTGTTTCACTGGACAATTCTTGTTGGTGGAATGGGAATCCTATGTTCAGATTCCATTTCAAACGAGGACCTCAGAAATGCAGATCAGATGCTACAAGATTTTGTTCTCTTAATGGGAGTACTATATGGCCCAACAAAATGCACCATGAATGTTCACCTTCTGCAGCATGTGTCAAGAAGAGGACCGATTTGGGCGTATAGCTGTTTTGCGTTTGAAGGTATGAATGCATTCATTAAGCCCCTGGTACATGGAACTCACCACGCGATGGACCAAATCGGAAGCGCTATTGGACTTTGTTTTGGTCTGTCTACCTTCACAAAACAAATTCTGCTGAAGACCAATGTGCCAAAAGAGACGAAACGTTTATTGCGAGGTCTGACAGGCTGCTCCAAAAGAAGTTACAAGACATCTTGTAAGGTAGAAGGGGGATACTTGAGCGGGAACATTAAGAACAATGTAATTGATGCAAATACTTTGACCTTTGTGAGAATCTTTGTGATTGCCAACAGATGGCCAAGTGATTATCATTTAGAAACGTTCTGTCGATTCGAGAGTGATTCAGGGCAAAAGTATTATTCCTCTCTGGCCAAAACATGGAAGACTGACTCGACCATTATCGAATACGCCGATAAATATGGTAGAGTCAAGCTATTTTTGAAATTAAACAACAAAGGAATTTGTGTTTGCGATAAACTGAAAGAACGGTCTAATGATTTTGAATTAAATGTGCGTGACTTTGACCAAAGTCTGCAGTCTTTATCTGTCAGTGATCCTGACCGAAATAGAATTGTCAATGTTTCACAAAGATATCATGGAAAGTCTCTAGTAAAACATCATATTTACGTCGAACCGAGCTACGAATTAGGACCTGTCATAATATCTGTTGAACAAATCCGCCGAAAATGTGTCTTCATTGACATTTTTGAAAATTCATGGATGATATCACGTTTTCCTAACATAACTGAACACAGCTGATAATGAAACGTTGTTAAATTCTTGTAAACACATAGCTAATGTTCAGTGGAATCCCGATTTTTTGAACCTCAATTTTGGAACCTCCTGATAAGTCGAAACAAAGGTTTTTCCCTCTCCTCAGTCAACACTATAATTTTACTCCCGATTTCTTGAACTCTCCGATTTTCCGAAAAAAATTGGGATTCCACTATATATATATAGTTAGACCGAAAGGAAGATGTGATGTGGTGTTATTGAAGTTTATTTTTCTTTTAAGTCTTATCCAAGTTCACTATTACTAAGTATTCTGAGGCAGTCAATTATAATTCGTTTCTTCTTTTTCTCTCCCGTTGATGCGACGCATCTAGTAAACAACCTTTTGAGCGGAGTACTTCAAGAGTAATTTCTGTGGTCGATAAAAATAAGTTAAAAGTTATTGTCACGCAACATGTACTGTATGATTGTTTACAGCTGTGAAGTTAACAATTAATTTAGTTGAATAAAACGTCATATATTTTCCATTTTTAGTTCAAATTCAGTTTTCTACTGATACAGTTCCCATGGATTTGTAGAGTACAAACAACATTGTGGGTGGAATTACTGTTTCCCGTCAACTACCTGGGAAATTAGCATGTGCGGCAAATTCAAATGCTTCCCGCTTTGGGAACCGCCTTTTGTATTTTTTCCTTTGTACACATACTTTCCGTACTAACGTCAGTGCTATTGTTTTAAACGGCTCTAAATCTCTAAACAACATCTTCAGAGATGCGACTCGAGTCAAAACAAGTAAGCATCAAGTTGAATAGATAGAAAAATAATGAAAAAAAATATCAAGTCTATAACAAACTAACTTTAAGAACGTACAAACTTACTAACTTAAGATTTAGCCGTACTAATACGTACTGACTTAACGTACTAACTTTACGAACTGACTTTTAAATAACATTGTGCCGTATTAACGTACTAACTTACGAGTACTGACTAACGTACTAACTTTAAGAACTAACTGACTTAATAACATTGTGCCGCGTACAAAAGAGTGATCACAGCCGTGATCACTCCTATCAAGGGGTCGTCACGCTAGCTGAAAGATGTGATCACACTTAGAAGAGTGATCACACCCGTGATCACTCCTATCAAGGGTTAATCACGCTTGCTGAAAGATGTGATCATGCTCAAAAGAGTGATCACACCCGTGATCACACCCGTGATTTGTGATCACGTTGTGATCACGAAATATTTTTGCTGGGGTTGTTCTTGAAACATTCAAGTTAATAAAGATCAAGATATAAAGATTAACTTAACTTGTACAGTTCTTTAAAAAAACATGGTTTGAATATATTTTACATGCAAGTCCAGAGACTGATATCCTAAAACAGTCAACCCCTGTTAACAAGGTCACTGCTTGGACAGCATATTGCAATTTTGAGAGTCAGATTTAATTCAATTCCTCTACAAAAGGATGCGCTTTACCTCTTTACACCCCCCACCCCCCTTCACAAACACACACACACATGTAGATGCACACCCACTCCTCCCCCAACACACATGCACTGGTAATACAGGCATTTGTTTGTATTGCTTAAAACCCTGATAGGAAAATGGTTAAAATTTGGTACAAATAAATTTTAAGAATTGAAATAAGTATACCTCACTCAGATGTTATTAAATATAGGGGTCTGTGATAGTTACACGATTAAGTTAATTGTGTAAGCCTTGCTTTCAGCTGCACCTGTGGAGGATAAAATATAGCCCACAACAACTTACACAACCTCCATCTACATCAGCTTGAAATGGATACTCTGATATTAATTTCCTGCAGACTTGTCTTCTTTGGTCAGGTGTTGGAAAACTGTTGAAAGTTAAATGTTGTTGTTTGAGACAAACTGATCTGCATAAATATACAATATCTTCATCGAGAAGAGCATGATCCCAATAATTCAGTACTAAGTTTATTAAATTAACACTGCCCTAAGAATGTGGAATCAAAAGAGTTTTTGTCATAAAAATTAAAATAATGTTTTTAATAATGTACATGAAAAAATTACTCGATTCTGATTGGCTGAAAGCAGTGCAGTTCAAGTGTAACACCAGTGCACAAAGTGTAACATCAGTGCAAAAAGTGTAACACCAGTGCAAATTACACATTGTAATTCTGGATTATGATTGGCTGAAAGACAATAGGAAATTTTCAAAGACAATGATATCACGTAAAATGATGACGAACATCATGAGAAAAAATGGCTTCAAGAAAGACCTTCCAGCACTTCCTCCACGCAAACTTTTTCATGTTTATATTATTAATAATTAATCATACGGTTTTTCTTGTTCACTTTGGAATTCATTTGCACTTGTGAGTTTTTCAACAAGCTGAAATTGCACTCGCCGAAGCAGCTCGTGCAATTTCAGCTTTTTGAAAAACTCACTTGTGCAAATTAATTCCAAATTGAACTCGAAACCGTATGAGACAGTTTTATTATAAGCCATTGCCGATAGCACGTCCTTTTACAACTTAAATAACTTTAATTGTATCTTAATTATAACTTAGTGTTTATATAATAATGATAAGTTTATTCTTATCAAGTAACTCTCTTAACTTACCATTATGTAATTTTTATTATTAGTATTATTTATAGTTGTAATTTAATTTACGTTTTACACTTGTAAAAATTATCGTAATTCAGCCCTCGGGCTGCAAGGGTAATTTCAATAAACTATCTATCTATCTAATTTGGTTTTATCAACTGGGTTGATAATATAAAATTAGCCAAAGGTTACTTACCTGTAGGATAATTGTGATTCTCTGAGTATAATGCGTAGCACCAGGGATTCAGATTGCATTCTTTCACGGCTAGTCACCAGGTCATCACGGTTTAAAGATCTTTGTTATGTAAATCAGATCCGTATAAAAGGCACCATGCGGTCTTCACAAGTCGTCTTTTGAGCGGGCAATACCTGAAACCAAGGATGCGCGAGGGCCACCCTAAAGGGTGGGAAGAAAATAAATGGGAGGGATCTGAATCCCTGGTGCTACGCATTATACTCAGAGAATCACAATTATCCTACAGGTAAGTAACCTTTGGCTAATTTTATATTCTCTTTCGTATAATGCTCCGCCCTGCGGGATTCAGATTGCATTGTTCAAAGCAGGCTCCCGAGCGCAGCAATAAGCACCATACAGTGAAATGCTTTCACGATGAGCACTTTATTCGTTTTACAAAGACGGCATCAGTCTTAAGACTACAGTGTAAGAATAGCCTGGCCAAACTGGTCAACAGTAGAAGTCTCTCTTTGATAGAACTTCGCAAAAGTGCCTGCATTTTTCCAGTCAGCCGTCTTTAAAATAAGATCTAAGGGTACTCCCAAACTGACTGCCTTCGAGGACGAAGCTCCTCTAAAGCTGTGACCCTTAAATATACTAGTATCAATTCCTGCTAGAGACAATACAGCTTTAAGCCATCTTGAAATAGTTGCAGATGAAACAACTTTGTAAGGCTTACCATATGAAAGAAAAACTTGGGAAGATTTTAGTGAACGTCTTATATCTGCAGTCCTAGCTAGGTAATGCAACAACGTTGAATGAGCGCAAAGCTTTTCATTCTCTGGAAAAGCTGGCAATGAAACTACCAATGAAGATTTTCCAGGTCTGGAAGACTTCAGAAGCCTCTTAACTACAAACTGGGTACCAGAGGCAGTTGAATTCATAAATTCCATACTTAATGCTGCCAACGTTTGGCTTCTCTGAGCCGAAACTAAAGCCAATAAAGCAGCTGTTTTAAGTGTTAACTGCTTAATATCTAAAGTCGAAAGAGGAAACCATGACTCTAAGAAAATTAACAAAACATTAACATCCCAGGTAAAACTATACCTTGGCTCAGGGGGACGGACATGAAACATCCCCTTAAGAAGGCGAGCAATAATAGGATGTTCACCTACGGAATATCCTTCTACAGGCAATAACATAGAAGACAATGCAGATCTGTAAGAATTAATTGTACTATATGACTTATTAAGGTCCTCAAATTGTTCTGTGAGAAAATCACAAACTGTCATTAGATCTGCTTGAAGAGGATTTCTCTGTTTCTTATCACACCAGCAACAAAAACATTTCCATGCCGCCGTATACTGCTTTTCTGTTCCTGGACGCCACGACTTGAGCACATAGCTGGCTGCCCTTGGAGAAATTCCTCTGACCTCGAGGTTATCCCGGAGACATGCCACGCGGCTAGGCGCATTACATCCTTGAGAGGGTGTAGAATATCCTCCTGAGGCAAAGTTACGAGCTTGTCCCACTGGGGCAGAAGAACAGGACGCTGGACCAATAATTGAAGAAGCTGTGGATACCAATGTGCTGTTGGCCACCAAGGTGCTATGATTAGAGCGTCTGAGATTTCCTCCACCTTGAGCTTCATTAGGATTCTGCCTAACAGACTGAAAGGAGGGAAAATATAAGGTTTGAATTCCCTCCAACAAAAGGAAAAGGCATCTACAGCCCAAGCTCCTGGATCTGGCGACCAGGAGACATAAATACTTATTTGAAAATTGAGGCGTGATGCAAACAAATCTATATCTGGCACAAACAGAGACTGTGAAACCCACTTAAACACGGTAGGGTGGAGTTTCCACTCAAGGTTTTGATTATATTTGCGAGAAAGCAAATCCGCCTGTTTATTTGAACTACCTGGAATATGATATGCCTCGATCAGACAATGATGAGCAAAGCACCATTCCCAAATGGATTTAGAGACTGCATGGAGGCTAAGAACCATTCCTCCCAAGTTATTGATGTATGCTACAGCAGT
>OX393565.1:14893741-14906241 GCA_947652115.1 Blastomussa wellsi | reverse complement strand
TTCTTTCGGGATGCACATTTGTGGTGTCAAGTTTCAAGAACACTGCATCAATAGTTTTACAGATATTGTTTATTTAGTATTTCACCATATTTTAGTTCAAACCAGCTGACATCATCACTGATCTAATTTGCATAATAGAAAAATGTCAATATCTCTAAAACGAAAAATGATATTTAAAAAAGAAACACGCCATTCTTCTGAATTTTGAAAGGCCTTTCAAATAAGAAGAAAATATTTTTCATGTCATATACACTTTAAAGTCAATGCTTTTCCTGCTACTCCATAGAATTGCAACACCATAAGATAAGGTTTTTCCTTACATGAAATTCCAAACAGAACTGGAAGACTTAAGTGGTTAAATGAGTTAATAATTTTTGCCTCGTGTTCAATTTCTTTCAGCAAAACACTAGCATTAAATTGCTTGACAGCAACAGGTGTTCCTCGATAAGAGGCAAGTGTTACTTTGCCAAATTTTCCCTCACCCAGGGTTAAATCTTTGGAATCATTTTCCAGATTTATCATTTTCCTCGGAATCTCCCGTAATGATTCCATAGCAACAGCATTCTTTGAAGAGTTACTTGAAATAAACCGGTTATTGGTTGATTTCTTGTCCTTAGTCATCTTGGACCTAAGTAATTGTTCTTTTTCACGCTCTGTTTGGCGCCACATCTGGAAAAATTTCTCCTTGTTTTTTTTTGGCAAGAAACAATTTTTCTTCTGTTGCCTGTCTTTTGCCTTTTTCTTGCATTAACTCTACCAGAGCATTTTTCTTCAGTTGCTTTTTTTGTGCCCGTTTTCTCTTATTTCTAGCTAGTCGCTGACGTCGTCTCGCCTCATTGGACCTTTTCCAACTAAAAAAGAAAAAGTGAAAGTCTTTGTAGCGGTACGGGTAGTTAATATTTTTGACTGCTTTTTTTTGACCACTAGTCTTGTTATCCAGTAGTCCTGTACCTCTTCCAGACCTGTATTTTGATTCGTTCTCTTATCCTGTAGCTCCTATTGTTTCAAGCGCTGGGGGCATTGTTTAATTCATTCATCATTTGTTTGCTGAGCCAATCACAAACTCTGTCTGGAAAGCTACAGGCTTTCCCTTGTTATCATCTGTCAATTCATTATGTCCCAAGTAATGAGCGGTTTAATTAATCATATTAATCCACTCAACTTTTGAGCTAGTTAAAAGCGGAAAATCCGCTTTACATAGCTATGGATTAGTCCACAACATGATGAATTGGAAAAGGACAACAGTGGAAAAATAAACTCAGTGCAATCATATTCACAGAAAATTTCAAAATATTGTTGATAATTGAAATGCTACCGAACATGACATTTGAAATCAATTTAAGTTTGACATGAAGATTTACAGTCAAATTGCTAGTGACTATGTATAATGGTGCAACAAATGGCCAAATAAACAATACTCATACTCATACTCAATTTTTCTTGGACAAGTCCGTCCAAGGGGGAAAGGTGCAGTGAGGTTATCCCTATGTTAAGCACCAACCCATGACAAGGCCAGACCACAACACCGGGAACCTCGTTCCCTACTCTTTGCGAGAAGTGCGTGGGTTCTTTAACGTCCCCTGCTTACCGTAACACTGAAGATGCAAGAGACGGGACCTACGGTTTTTCGTCCTTATCCGAGAAGACTAGAAGGTCTAACCATTTGCAGATGTCATAACAAAGGCAGCACCTTCTCCTCAGTTATTTTAAGACCCTGAGTGTTGGTCCGGTCTGGGGATCGAACCCGAGACCTTCCGCACAACAGTCCGGCGCTCTACCAACTGAGCTAACCAGGCGGCGGTCAAACAGGTAACAAAAGAAAAAAATTATTGATTGACAGAGAGATTTCCTAGCTAGAGTCTCAGAAATGTGTCTTGAGCAAGTGATAGAAAAGTGCTGGAATGCAACATGCCATTTCACAACCCCTTCTCCTCCATGCGAAATGGAATTTTTTTAATTTCCCCTGTCCACCCTCCCCACCATGGACTAGAACCTTACATGTCCTAAGCACCCCTATGATGCTGACTTCATGTGGGCATGCTGATTTATAACTTTTTGATTTCGAAATGATTCTAAACATTTATTAACAGCTCTTTAGTTCGTAATTGTTAATATCTTACCTTTTGTCAATAGTGCCCGATGTTTCGCCCTTATGAGAATAGAGGATTGGTGATTTGGGTTTAGTGCTATGCACCTGTGGTTCGTCCTCTTCAAGCACTTCACTGGTGGCCGCTAGAGATGTTGCAGAATGTCCGCTTTCCTCGTCACCTAACTGTTTTATTTTGTAAATGAGTTTCGCACGGACACCAGCGGGGGGCACGAGGGTCTTGAGAGTGTCCTCATTCATGCACTTTAACGCTTCGCCATCAACTACTTGATCTTGGGGGTTTCAGAAGAAAAGAAAACGAGTTTACAATTAAGGAAAAAATATTTAGCTTCAAACCTCAACAATTTTCTATAAAGTACAAAGCCGTTTGGATTAGCTGACACTCCATACTAATTTTAGTCTTGTTTTGGACTTTGACCTTACCGTAGAAAACGTCGGCATATGCCTCAAACCCTTTCTTCTTCATCCACTCTTTTACATCCTCGCACGAAAAATTGATGAATCCATGTTAATTAACGAAACTTTCTGAAAGAAAGATGTTTAACACGAGTGAACTGGATTCGAATATTTCATTACGAAAGAAAAAAGGCAACCAACATTACAGTTTAACTAATTCACGACAAAATGGTTTTTCTCGGGTAACGACACGAAGTGTGATCACTGTTCTTCCTTGGTCTTCCTTCTAACACTGGGAATTCAATTAAATACATGGGATCGATACACTCTTCAAACAGTAGATGGATAACCGTTCATGTTCCGTGAATTTTTAGTACTTCTGACAGCTGGTGGGGGAAAATAAAACTGTTCTTAGATGGCTTAAAACTGCATTATACGCCTTAAAGGTATGATCTAAACCACACTTGATGAACAGCGCTCATTCAGCTCTTTACCGTACAAATAAAACAAGAGATATTGAAGGATTACCTTTGATGAAAGAACGCTGCCGGAGATTTCTACAAGAAGAGATGCTTGGAAGATTCGTACAAGCTAGTTGTTTGCTCGGTGACTGCGGCCGGTGATTGCCGAAATAAATGCGTTGGGTCACATCATGGTTACATTTTTCCCGCCTTTTTACTATATTCGCCACGCGACACGCAATGGTGCAAGGGCGGGAGCACACAGCGAGGCATCTTAGATATGTTACTTTAATGCTTTATTCATTAAACAAAAGTTTCAACTGTATTACATTTCTGCCTCTATCACTATTTGGAGGACAACATCATTCTTAATTAACATTTCGTGACCAAGCTTAGCTTTGCGTGTTTTGAAGTCTTCAGATCAAATTGCAATCACGATCGATCAAATCTTTATAGCTTTGCGTGTTCTGAAGTCTTCAGATCAAATTGCAATCACGATCGACCAAACATACACGAAACCAATATGGCCAATTAGATGTTACAAAGAGTACATTCATTAATAATTACTAATAATAATTACTTAATTGACCACTCCCCATTGGGGCTTTTCAGGGCCAATGTAAACAAACATTGTAAATAAACATAACATGGTTAAGAATCCCAACTGGCAGGAGGCAGACCAGTTGGCTATTTACAAGCGTAGCTGAGGAGTTGAACTCGGGGCTACCGAGAACAACACCAGCTAGTGGTCAGAACGGGACTTGAACCCGCGACTTACGGATTTCAAGTCCAACCCTCTAACCACTCGGCCACGCTGCCTCCATTCATTCTAATTCATTCAGACGCACATGCCGAAAAGTTTCCTACAGAGCGGGTTCTATGCGGTGTAGAGGTCTAATTTCTCCCGCGCTGATTGGCTCATTTTTATCATCAATAAGAGTACAGGCGAAATCAACTTTCAGCTGTCAAACTGTCAACTTTTTAACCAATGAGATTTTATTGCCTACATCCCTTGGCGGGTAAAACCTGGGACCGAATGACGGTGATGCGTCGATTCACAAACACGTGTTGCCCGCACATTTTTTACTAATCATGGATGGATTTTCTTGCTACAAAGTTGAATGTAGTCATTTGTCCTTTCCAAGTTTCAAGCGATATTTAAATCATATTCGAAACACTCATAGTTTTGAGCCAAACTTTCAGATAACGTGCATGGTGCTCGGTTGTTTTCAGACTTTCAAAGTGTTTTCATCTTTCACCGCTCATTTGTATCGAAAGCACCAAGAACAGATATCAAGGTTTAATGCTATTGGCACTGACGATACCACCTTGTCAAATGCTCACGAAGACGGAGAAAGAGAAGATGAATATATAACAGGGGCAGAAGATCCCGAGTTTGAAGAAAAGGCAACAAGAAGTCTCTTTCTATCCACTCTGAAAATTCAATTTATTGTTTTCATTTCACAAGTACGATAAAATATTCGCGTCCGATCTGTATGGGCTTTACAATTGCTCGCCTATCGGCTCGCAATTGTAAATGCCCATACAGATCTCCCGCTCATATTTTATCTACTACTTGTTCTTAATTGCTAACTAGTTGGCATTTAAATAAGAAAGGCAGAGAGGTCTGTATAAAAGCAAGGTCACCTTTGTCATGTATTCAGCTTTATTCTAAAGCACATGGAACTGGAACTGCGCATAAGTGCGCATGCTTACAAAAGTCAACCACTGACCGCATACACTACAACTCTTCCCCCTTAAGCTAGTCTCTACCCTAAAAAAAAAGTTCAACACAACAGTATCCGTAACATAAAGTCTAACCCTAAAAAAAAAGTTAAAATGTTCAAACATCAATGTTCAATGATCATGCATTCAATGGTCAAAGTTCAATGTTCAAAGGTCCATCCGAACTGGGGGCTTCCGCACTCTGGTAGGGTATCGTCTCACAGGAACCTGTTCAATCTGGCTCGGTGGGCTGCTAACGGATGGTTCAGCTACAGGATTAGACAAATGGCAATCTGTCTCCCTCGAGGCGGCTTCTGTCTGCTCAGGCGGTTCACCTACTGGGTCAACCTCGACTAGAGGTGGAACAGGCAAGGGGTAGGAACCTGGTGTGTGACTGTCTGCAACCGGGACATCAGAATCTTTGAGCTGATCTGTGTGTCGACGCCAAACTAAGTGAGGACCAATCTTTACTTCATAAGACAGGGGTCCTAATTGTGCACGAACAATACCGGGTACCCACTTAGACTTTCCATTGTAGTTTCGTGCTATCACTCTCTGGCCAATGGAGAAAGGCCTTGTCACAGAACCACCTTTGGCAACAGACTGGTCTATCTGACGGTTGTTTATCTGGGTGCTGAGATCTGGTTTTAACAGGTCCAGGCGAGTGCGTAATCTTCTTCCCAAAAACAGCTGGGATGGTGGTTCTCCGGTGGTTGAGTGGGGGGTGTTTCTATAAGCTAGCAAAAATCTTGCCAACTTAAGGTTCAGGGACTTCACTTCAGTTTCACTCTTCATTGCATTCTTGAAACTCTGGACACCACGCTCTGCTAGGCCATTGGTGGCAGGGTGGTACGGTGCTGAGGTGATGTGTTTGATGCCGTTTCTTTTAAGGAACTGCTGAAACTCTTCTGATGTAAACTGCGGCCCATTATCGCTTACCAACTGGGCTGGTACTCCATATCTAGCGAACAACTTCTGAAGGGTTTCAATGGTTTTCGCTGAGGTTGTAGTATTCATTCTCTCTATCTCTAGCCATCGCGAGTGTGCATCCACCACAACCAAGAACATACTGTTAAGGAAAGGGCCTGTGAAATCCATATGAATTCGTTGCCAGGGGGACGAGGGCCATTCCCATGGGTGCACTGGTACTGTACTGGGCTCTTTCTGTGTTAGTTGGCAACCTGAGCAGGACTTAGCGGTCAGTTCGATTTCCTTATCGATTCCAGGCTACCAGATGTAACTACGGGCTAGGGCCTTCATTTTCACGACTCCCATATGTCCCTGATGAAGTTCCTCAAGAACTTGAGGGCGCAACTTGGGGGTACTATGACTCTTATTCCCCACATCAGACAGCCTGATTGTAATGTGATCTCATCTTTGCGAACAAAGTAGGGGTTGAGCGCAGGGTCATGGTTGTGAGGCCATCCCTTTCTGGTCATTTCATGAACTTGGGCCAAGACAGGATCTCTCTGTGTTTCTCGCCTGACGTCATCCACCTTGACTGGTAGTGGATCAAACTGCATCAAATTGAGTACACCCACTGGGTCGACCACTTCTTCATCTCTGGCTTCAATTACAAGTGGTAGGCGTGAAAGACCATCTGCATTACTGTGAACCTTAGTGTTCTTGTATTCAATGGAGTACTCATAGCCCGCCAGGAACAAGGCATAACGTTGAAGACGAGCTGCAGTGACCACAGGGATGCTCTTTCGCGGATGAAAGATTGATGTCAATGGCTGATGACCTGTGAACAGAGTGAAGGAACGGCCAAACGATACATATGGAACTTCTTTACACCCCAGACTATTGACAAGGCTTCTTTGTCAATCTGTGCATACTTTTGCTCAGTTTTTGTCAATGTCCTTGAAGCAAAAGCTATAGGTCGCTCGGTACCGTCGTTCATCACATGAGAAAGCACTGCCCCAATGCCTACGGGTGATGCGTCACAAGCCAGCCTAAGTGGTAGGTTGGGATCATAATGCATTAAGACTTGCTCTGAAGTGATCATTTCTTTCACCTGGAGGAATGCTGTCTCGCATTGTTCTGACCATTTCCACTGATGATTCTTCTCCAAGAGCTGAGTCAGGGGGTGTACTGTTGTTGAAAGGTTAGGTAAGAACCTGTGAGAGTAATTGACTAGCCCGAGAAATGATCTCAGTTCAGCTACGTCATTTGGGCGTGGTGCTTTCAATACCGCTTCTACTTTTGCCGCTGACTTGTGCAGGCCATCTTTGTCAATGTCATGTCCACAATAAGTTATCTTTCCCTTGAAAAACTCACATTTAGCCCTGTTAGCTCTCAAACCATGAAGCTGTAGCCGCCGCAGGACTTCTTCTAAGTTAGCCAGGTGCTCTTCATCATTCTTGCCAGTAATAGGGACTTTTAGCACCGACGGTTTTCAGGACGGCTACGGGAACCGGAAATGAGGTCAGACTCTTTTTCGCGCGCGCGAGTGTCACCCTCGGTTTCTTACCGCCGTAGCGGCCTTCCCTAGTACGGCAAATCGAGTAGTTGGACGTAGTGGCGACTACGGGAGTTTTAGGTGAGTATTTTATCAACCTTTTAATTGACTTTTAGTGTTTTCATTTGAAAAACAACTTCTTATTCCTCTTCTTCATAAATTTAGACCAGTTTTCTTTGGAATTGTTTTGATATTTTTGCTTTATTTACGCTTTTTTCACAGGTGTGGAAGACACATGTCAGTCGAAAAGCATCCCAAGTGAGTTTATTTTTGTACATGATTTTGCTTGTCCTTTCCGTTTTCATTTTGATATATAACGCTAATACTCTTTATCTAAATTGTTTCTTAACGTTTGGAAGAGGGTTTTTCTTTCAAGTTTTTGTCTATTGTTATGTTTCAGTCACCGAATATCTTTTTTATAACTAGACAAAACATGCCTTTTTTGCCTATGGCTGCTTTAATTTTGATATATAACTCTTGATGGTGTTCAGCTTCAAGTTGGGCATCAAAATGAAAGGCGAGAAGCATTTAAACGTGCTCATATGAGTTGCTAGACGTGATAACGGGCTGTATTCATTGAAGGACATCCTCCTTTAAATTTCTCTGCAAGTGGCTACTGTCTCGAACATGTTTTCCAGTGCAAGATAGGAAATGAAACAGAAAGAATAATAAAGCTTATAGCTGGTAACCACTTGCAGTCCTTGACTGACAGTTTTTATTTGAGCGAACATTGTAAAAATCTGATTTAAGCTGGAATCAGTGGAATCACGGTTGAATTTTCCTAATTGTTTCGCTGTTTGTTGATAAAATTTGTAGCATCGCTTCCAAGATTCAATGATTTGTATGTTATTTCTAAGCCATGATCTAGAATCCCTGAATAGCTGAGGGGCTAGTCAGGTTAAAAACTCATGTCTGATTATTTTGTCTTACTGTAGGGCTGCAATGGAGTGGACCCAAGACCATGATTTGATGTTGCTGAGAGAGACTGCGTTTGAGGACCCTTTTCAATTTAAAAAAGGAAGTCCTGACAGAGGTGAAGTGTGGTCGAAGATAGCAAGGTCGCTCAATAGTTCTGCAGAATTAAAGTTTGCCGTAAAGCAGAGATCAGTGAGGGAGAGGTTTGCACTTTTACAAGCTAAGTATAAAGAAAAAAACAAAAAGGATGAGGCAAGCAGTGGAACATCAACACAAATGTCAGAATTGGACCGGTTATTGGAAGATATCACTGAGAAAGAGAAAGATAGCGAAGAGAGTAGGAATGCTGCAGCTACTAAGAAAGATAACCAAGACAGAGAAAAGGCAGAAAGCATTAGAAAGACAGCTATGGAAAGGGTAAGCCAGACTAAGAAACGACAGGAAGGGACAGAGCGTGAAGCAGTGAGCACTAAACGAAGACGCAGAGGTGGAGATGACACTATAGAATACCTTAGAGAAAAAAGCGAGGCAGAAAGAAAGGTACGAGAGCAAGAAGTGGAACTGAAAAAGGCAGAGGTGGCACTACAGGAAAAGCGGGCAGAGCAAGGCCAGACCCAGATGCAGGAGATGTTGAGAGTAATGCAACAACAGCAACAGCAGAGTCAAAACATGACAGCTTTGCTAATGCAGCAACAACAACATTTTATGAATGTAATGCAAAGTCTTCTTAAAAAGCCACAGTAGCTATGATTTCGTTAATTGAAACTTTCCTCGTTGCTTTAAAATACCCTTCAGTGTGAAATATGACATTTTGTCTTGCCCTTTTTTTAGCTTGGCAGGGTCCATTTAATAGTCATGTAGATTTGATTAATTAATCTGATGTAATCTATTTGAGTATAGTTTTATCAAGTTTGTGGACATTAAACAACCTTTGGAAACAGGCTTGTTCTCTCGACTGGTAATGCAGTCAGATAGTGGTGTTTTTGTGGATTGCCTTAAAAAACTATTATTGAGAATCCCACACTTAAATGCAGAGATTTTCTTCGATGACTACAGTTCTATGCATGACTACAATTTTATTTTTAGTTGATGTCTACAAGTAGCCCAGTAAGTTGCATCAAGTAGTAAAGGCAATGACCATTCTGCTCAAGAATGGTTTTTAGAAGCACTCAACTTCTATAAACAGTGCTATCATTGCTTTTTGATTTAACTTTGTGAAGTACATGAATTAAAAAAAAACACAGAGAAGAATCTTGTAGTAAACCCATCTGATCTACAGTTATGTTGACTGTATACAGTGAAAAGAAAAGAACCGTAAGATAACTGGTTTGGTTCAATCAAGGGTACAGAATGCCCTTGAGCTGACTGGAAAAAAACCAAAGATATCTGTACAATGGACATGGAAAAGAATACAGTCTAAACTTACAGGCTGTAGCTGGATGGTTTTATTACCCTTTTACATTGTCCAGTTGGAAAGCTAGTAATGATTGCTACGGTTTTATGGTTCTCTTCATGCAAAGTAATCCTGAATGTGTGGAGGCTCCAGTCCAAAAAACTGGGTGGTTTGATTGCCGTAAAGACAAGTAAGTGCATTTCTTAAAAGACCAGATACGACATCTTATTTCCCAACACTACTGAGCTCTATTTTTAAATTTTTTTTGAAGTCCAGAAATTTAAAATAATTGGCTATGTCCCCAAATAACCATTCTACGGAGACCCTGACTTCACTCATGCTTTTATTGTAAGCAGCCATTTGGGGAGTGAACCCAACACCCTGTCGAAAAGGCGCTTGCAAGTGGACCCTCAAAGGGTACGCAGGGTCTCCATACACACACAGTGGTTGGCCGGTAGGGGATATTGCATTGTGTTGCAACATGGGGAGCAATCCTGATTCTCTGAGCATTCCAGCGTCGTGTTTTCTTCCCTCTGAAAGGTAAAAAAGGAAAGTGCCTTCGGTATGGTCAAGCATTCTGACTGGGAAATGCTAATTCCTGTATATGGATGGCAAACATAGTAAACCTCCTTCAGTGTAAAACTGTAAAACTTTTTTCTGTTTCTGACCTGTTTTTTTTTTCCGATATGTTTTATATGCATTAATCTACTTCAAATATGGGACACTTCACTGGCAAAATTTCACAGTAATCCTAGCAAATATTTTTTTATTTTTACGAGATCATACATCAGATTCTTACCAACTGGACCATATAAATGGGCGATAAGACCATTTGGGATGGCTACAGCCTGGAATTTTAAGCTGTGTACCCGCTTGTGCCCATTATAAAGGATTAGTTGGTTTGTTCCTGGCCTGGCTATCGGACGCACTGTCCCGTCGATAAAACCAAAACAGTTGTCTAGAGGTGCTCCAGGTTGATGTATACAATCAACATACGTTTGCAGGGCAGGTGGATTAAATACGGCCAGATTCCAGTCGGTAATTCTTCGGCAGTGGGCTTCGTAAATGAAGTCCAGAACACAGTTTGTAGCCAGGCACATTACCGATACAGGTCGTTGTCCGAACCTGTGCAACAAATCACTGTATCGACACGGGTATGTCAGCCTCTTCAGCAACATGCACAGTGCCTCCATTCCTCCTACAACACTCCTTTGTTCCAAGACAAATTGGTCAGGGATTCGTAAAACCTCTGCTAGAATAGGAAGGTCGTTTTTATGGACCCGAAACTCCGCCAAGCACTCGTCGTTTTGCATGTCGTCGAGATCAAAAAGTGGGTACTGCTCGTAAGGAAAATCTAAGTTAGTTGACCTATTCACATCATACAGGAGTAGAAACTCCTCTTCTGTAATTAACCTTTCATCTAATGCATAGAGCAAATGTTCTCGAGCCTTCTTTAGGGACATTTTGCCCTAAATATCTAGTTTTGTGTCCGAGTCTCTCCGACTACTTCGTTCACGCCGTAGTCAGGGATTGTTTTGGTTGCTAAACTATTTTTATTTTCGCGGGCTTTTGTGCGGACGGCGCCCTGTATCCCCAGTCCCGCGCGATCTAGTTCGCCGTAGCCGTCCTGAAAACCGTCGGTGCTAAAAGTCCCTAATAATCATATCATCAAGGATACAGCTTGTGCCAGATGTTCCTTCCAGAACTTGGTCAATGGTGCGCTGCCAGATAGCAGGTGCCGATGTGATACCGAACACTAGCCTATTGTACTGGAACAGTTTCATGTGGGTGTTGATGGTGAGGTACTTCTTGGAATCTTCTTCCATCTCTAGTTGGTGGTAGGCCTGACGAAGGTCAATCTTTGAGAATTTCTGTCCACCAGCGAGCTTTGCAAAGATATCTTCGATGCGAGGTAAGGGGTATTGCTCAGCTTGTAGTTCTGGGTTCACTGTGCCTTTGTAATCACCGCAGATTCTGACAGATCCATCTTTCTTTGGGACGGGTACAATGGGTGTTGCCCACTCGCTCCACTCAACTTTCGTGAGAACCCCCTCATTCTGAAGTCTTCTTAGTTCCTCTTCAACGTTTGGTCTCAGGGCATATGGCACAGCACGAGCTTTGCAGAAATGGGCTTGGCTGTCTTCTTTTAGGGTTAGCTTTGCTTTAGCTGATTTGAATGTTCCAAGTTTATCTCCAAAAACATCAGAGTATTTGTCTAGCATAGTCTGCTGACGCTCGTTAGCCAATGGTGGAACTTGTGAGGCTTTCAATGATTTGATAGAATACCAATCTAGGCGTACTTTGAAGAGCCAATCCCTTCCCATCAACACAGGGCCCTTGGTCTTAACCACATACAGATCCAACACCAATGGTTGTTCGTCTTTATACTCAACATTTGCCTTAAGCACTCCAACTGGAATAATGTCTTCCCCTGTGTAGGTTTTAAGCGCCAGTTCAGTTTTTTGCAAGGGCTTGTCGCTAAATTTCTCCATGTACAAATCATGTGGGATAATCGACACAGCTGAACCTGTGTCCAGTTCCATCTTCAGTGGTTTTCCCTCTACTTTTAGATCGATCCAGATCACACTATTGCTCGGTTTGCTTACATTGTGTATCTTTATGCTGCCTAATACATCTTCAAATTCATCGCTCTCACTGTACTCAACGGTATGGACTGGAGTGTTTGGCAGTGGGTGCTTTGGCTTACCTTGCTGTTTCGAGCGACAAACCCTTGAAATATGGCCCACCTTTCCACAGTGATGGCATGTCTGGTTCTTGAATCTGCAATTGTGTGCTGCGTGTGATTCTCCTCCACATCGATAGCAGGCTTTAGGCGTTGGGTTCGGCGGTGGTACTCGTGGATTTGGCGGTGGCGGTGGTTTGCTGTTATCTGAGATCTTGTCAACTCGAGGTTCTGATTGAAGCTCACTTTGCAATTCTGAAGCATCACGGATGGCAGTTTACATCGCGACGGCTATTTCCACAGCCTTGGAATACTTCAGTTTGGCTTCTGAAAGCAAACGCTTTTGTATCTGCACATTT
>OX393565.1:14866241-14888741 GCA_947652115.1 Blastomussa wellsi | reverse complement strand
GTGTGGTGAGGCATTTTAATGGTACTATTGGACAGTGTCTAGCAGACAACCTGGGGAGTCATTATTTTGGAGGTTTTATGGAAGGTTTTAATGCATACAGGAGATGCAGGTTTTGCATGGGAACCCCAGAAGAAATCCAACAAAAGGTGATGACCATCTCAATAAAAAAATTAACAAATATGCAAATATGTTGCGTTCTGCGTAGTAGAATGCCATCCTAATTTTGTGTTGGTGTCCTGTGCATGTGTCGGGTTTTTGCCATAAATGCAAAACTTTTTGAGATTGCTTTTCTCTGTCGTGTAACGTCATCACATTGCTCAAAAATATGTGGTTACTTGGGCTGAAATTTTCAATTAGGTAATTTTGCCATGTCTTTCAACATTCAGATGTGACATTCCTGTTACTTGATTAGGAATTGAAGATCATACGTTTTATATTATGAGAAAAAAAGTGTGTAAACAACAATTCGCCTATAGGCTTTTAGCTTCATTGCAAGTTAGTTTTGGGTAGTCCAATCCTGAGAATGGTAGAATTGCCCATTGCCAACATGCTTTTAAAAAGGTGGAAGCTGAGAGCGATAGTAGAGTAAACCTTTAATGACCTTGATGTCCACTGTTCATGAAGGCGCAGATGGCGAAGCTGGAAAAGATCAAGTTTATAATTTTAACTGAGATCAGTGTATTAAAACTAAATATATCTCTGTCATTTTACTTTACAAAGTTCACTGAGGAGGAATTTGTGCTAAGAAGCAGAAGAGGGCACGATCATCATTTGGCCCAGTTTGAAGAAGATCCTTCTTGCACGTCAGTCTATGGAGTGAAACAGAAGTCACCATTGAATAAAAGTTATTATTTCCATGTAGTGGATGGACTCCCTTCTGACATCATGCATGATCTGTGTAGCGTACCTAGGCGCTGAGGTATTAATAAAGTAAACCTTCACTACCCAGTGGTTTGTAGTCGCTTCATTCCTATACTGTTCCAAGCTAGCGTCTATCAACACAATAGCGTAGATTTAGCGATCCAGTTTAATGTCAACTTTGATAGCGTCAAATAGCGGTTCGAACTGGAATAAACGTACAAAAAAAAATACTCTAAATACAAGCAAATACGAGCAAAGATACAATAGAAAGCAAACTTACATCACTGGGCCATGATATTCCAACAAAGAAGAGGAAATTACACAGTTAAATCACTATATAGAATGCAAATCACTGTAAAACCTCCAAGCCACGTTTTTCTCCCGTTCTCACGTGCGAATCCGCTGACCGCACGTGAATAACAAGTCCGCTGACCGGAAATGAAACATAACGATAACAATGTTCATATTTATGCTAAACAGTTCTTCAGCCACTACAATCTGTTTGAGGGTGTTATACCTCGGCACCTGAAGTTGCTGCTCCATTTTTTTATTGTGGAGATGGGTTTCTTCACTTTCATAAACAGTTACCTTTAGTTAGACATTTTAAAGGATGAAAAGTTAAAAAGGATATCATACTTGACAATTTCATTAAAGGGGCTTCTCTGGGCCAATGTACATTAAAAAAAATTCAAACAAATATTTCAAATAAGCAAAAAGTGGTTAGAAATCCCAACTGGCAGGAGGGCCACACCAGCTGGCTATCTACATGTACAAAGTGCAGCTCGCAGAGGAGTTGAACTCCAGTCCGAGCAACCAAGAAGAAATCTGGTGAGTGTCAGGGGAGCAGCAGATTACAACCACTATACCTCGATCCTTATAAGTCTTATTATTAATTTTGGTTTGGAGAGATTACAGTTACTAAAATGATTATATGTATATACTTGCCAAGTTAAACATATTTTAGGGTCTTAAGAGTTTCCCCGATCAGGAGAATTGGAATTATCATTCTAGTTCTGTGATTTTAAAACCCATGCATATGTTCAACAGAGACCTGGGCTTCAGTCCCTACCAATGAAGTTTAATGAGTGAGTTTGAACCTGGCCTTCAATTTTTGAAATCACTGCATGACTTAAATTGTTACTAACCAGGAAAAGGCCTATGGCATTTTCAGCTCATATTAAGCTTCTCATGTCATAATCCTCCTCACATTTTTCCTCTTTTTGTTTGGTTGATTAGCGGCTCAAATGTGGTGTCTGGCACGCTACTTTCCCCTGATGATCAGTGAATGGGTTCCACCAGATAATGTCCATTTGTTACATTTTTGTGATTTACTTCATATTGTGGACCTATGCTGTGCCCCAGTGACCAGCCCTGGAGCAGGAGCCTATTTAAGGATTCTTATCAACGATTATTTGCAAGAGATGGTGTTGCTATATCCAGCAAAGAACATAACCCCTAAACAACATTTCCTGGTACACTATCCTAGGCAGCTTGTTCAGTGAGTATGATAATACTGTATTAGAGTAGATATATAATGAAATTTATGATTAAAATATTACTATTATCAAACTGCTGGGAAGTGTGTAATTACTGCTTATTAACCAAATGAAGGGCCGTACAGGAAGAATTGCACC
Organism: Blastomussa wellsi; assembly: GCA_947652115.1. NCBI lineage: Eukaryota > Metazoa > Cnidaria > Anthozoa > Scleractinia > Plerogyridae > Blastomussa > Blastomussa wellsi. The sequence continues at coordinate 14,886,246 of OX393565.1, read as the reverse complement.
CAAGGTATTTTTGGTACAGATCATGTGGTAAAGTACCAGAGATTTTCTCCCAGTACAGTTCCAAGATAGTGAAAGTTAATAAAAAGTTTATCATATACCTTTCTCTAACATTTGAACGTTGCCTCACTGTCGCCCATGCTCTTCAAGTCCACACACTATCACAGTACACATCATACATGCACCTTAACAAGCTCTTGTTAGCCATATAGTGCTAACTTGTATAACACACTTTCTGATTGGTTTAAACACCATGAGTGCACGTGCTTTATGAGAGTATAAAGCATGGAGCTCACTAATGCCTTGCCAGTATACCAATTTCGATATATTAAAATTCAACCTAACACAATAGACCTCAGCACGAGGCCCTTGGGAATAAACCCCACAAACCCTGTAGTTATTCCCAAGAGCCTCGTGCTGAGGTCTATTCTGTTAGGCGGAGTTTATTATTATTAAAATAAGAATTTTTGCAAGACATTCATTTTGTTATTGTTTACTTAGGGTTGGTCCACTTATCAGACTTTGGTGTATGCGCTTTGAGGCCAAAAATCATTATTTTAAGAACTTGGTAAGGAGTTCCCAAGGGTTCCAGAATGTATGCAAGACACTAGCCTTGCGGCATCAAAGGCTGCAGTGTTACTGGCTGTCTGTTGAAGGAGGTTATCTACGTTCAGCACAAATGGACCAGGTATAAACATGCACCTTTTATTTATAAATGTAGTGCGAGAAACCCAATTATATTATTTTGTAAGCTGACTTAGTCTGCAATTTGGTCTAGACATTGAACATTTTGGTCAGAAAAGTAAATAAATTAGTCCGTCACAAACGGAATGGGGAAGTTTCATTTTTAGACTAGTCAGAAAATGGATTGAAAAAAACACTATGTGGTCTGGCTGAAAATTCAGGGTAAAGGTAATTAAAAAGTGGGATGTACAGATGCAGCTATACTTTGTGCCAAGCCCCAGTGTTTTACAAAATTTCTTTCTTTGAAAGAGTGATTACATGTACAAGGATTTTGAAACATTGAATGGACCCCTCAAAGAAGTACTTTTATTGATAAAAGTTCTTGTTTGTATGTACCATATAAATTGTTGTTGTTTGTTATTGTGTTTTTATCAAGATTACTTGAGATGAGGCTTTAAAAAAACTATGTTTATGTTATATTTCTTCTTTTCTTTCTTTTATTGTATATTTTGAAGGAAGAAGTGTTGCCATTAATGAAATGATGAGAGGTTGCAAAGACCTTTTTCTAAGGCAATACCCCAATTTGTTACCAGAAAACCAGCTTTACAGGTAAGTCATTTAAATGGTGCCAAATTCTTCCCTGTGTTTGAAAAATTCAGTCTGACTTATTATTTTCTATATTGTTTCCCATCATCCCATGTGCCATCCATGATTCACCTCAGTGACCTGATTTAACACTGGTATGCTTTTGGGTTTTGTCATTTTTGCAGAGAGAGCTTTTCTCTATCTTCAAGAATTATGATTCCAATAATTCACCAGCAGGAAACTGAGAAGAGATCTGTTTTAGTTTTTCAATACTTGTAAGGCTTTAAGTATTTTCCTCTTTGTTACTTAACCTAGTGCGTAATCTTACTTTATCTTTTTCCCTGTTTAAGGGCAAACTGGATTCAGTGCTTTGGAACGAAGTACCAGGCTAGGCAGATTCTCGTGACTGGACATGATGGTCTCTTGCCTCAGTTTCTTCAGATTAAAGAGACATATATTTTGCCAAATGGAGATGTAGTGTTTGTTGGGCACAAGTTGCACACTGTCAGACACATTGCACACCTGTCCGCTTATGAGATTTTGATTTTTAATGAAGAGGGGATCAGTAGTTATGATGCTTTAATAGATCATCACCCCTTGTTACTCCACAAAGTAAAGGTGGCAGGCATCGAAACGCCAGTTGTAAGGATGCGGTATGACCTCACGGATGCTGCATAGTTAATATTATTTCCATAGAGCATTTAAGTGTATGGTTTTTCTTTTTTTAATTGAACAACTCACAAACAGTGATCAGTAACTCAGGGCAGTCCAGCAAATGACAGAGATAAAACTGTTCAGTTTTATTCCTTTTTTATGAATAATTGAAACAGTTAATAAACAGGACTTCATTTATTGTGTTGTACGTGATAACTACTTCTTACGAGGTCTTCATCACTCCATTCTCTATCGAAGTCTCCCCCAACATTACAGCTTTTCTGATGCCAATGCATGCTTATTATCTAGTTTTACTTGGCATTTAATCAGTTATGACGGAGAGTAAGGTGTATTGCTTTTGTTGGTTTGCAGCACTTAAAATAATTTTCAACAGTGTTATCTTTAAGCTTGTTTAGACTGGTATATTTTAGGGGTCGAATAACGTTGGAACCACGCCCAGGTTGGTCTCCCATAAGGGTTTAATTCGAATTTTCCAACGGAGCATCCCTGCCCCTTTCATACCCGACATTTCGTGTAATTTAACAACTAGTTCGTGTTGACATACGCGTACCAGTGTAAAATTACATACAAAAGGTGACAAGTCCACAAGAGGTTTTTGTTACACAGTCGCAGTGTAAAAAAACATCTACATGGTGTTGCGCATTGTTTCGATAACACCAATTTGGTGTAATTGAACACTGAGTTGGGGTATTTTTTTAATTACACTTTGTTGGTGTTGTGGTGACACGAATTTAGTGTACATTCACACTAATATGTGTTCTTTAACACCCTCGATTTTTCTGTGTGAGGCTAAATTTTCAGAAGACTAACCGTGACATACATGTAGCTCCTTAAATTATAGTTTCTTCTTTGGTATTAATGATGCAAAAAATAGCAGCGACAGGATGTTTAAATATATCTGGTTGTATTAAGCATAAATTGGTTATTTAAGTGGTGAAATGATCTTTAACTACGAAAACAATGTTTTGTTGAATTCAAGGTGCGCCATGAACATTTAATTAACTTTTTTGGGTAGATAATTTTTTCTCTCTTGGCATGCATCAGCAAGTCACTGTTATTGTCTATTGAAGCGTCACGGCAAGTAGGGAAAAATATCTCTGGTTGTATTTCTTTTAATTTAACTACGGAAACGGTGTTTTGTTGAATTTTTACGGTGCGCCGTGAAAATTGAAATAACTGCTCTTCGAAAGATGGATTTTTCGATCTTGCGGCATGTGTCGACGAGTCATTTGCTAAAATATTGTCTATTAAAGCGTCTCGGCAGAAGTCGGTGATTCAAACATTGAAATCATCTGTAGAAACGATGCTTGATCGCAGTTTCTCTGATGCGTTGTGAAGTATTTTGCAAGCTGAAATTTTTATCTTTCGGCAGTCGCGCTGGAGAGTCGCTTGCTTAATTGTCTACTGATTGAAGCATCAGGGAAAGTAATGCAATGAAAACAATGATAGCTCTAGTTCTATTCGGCAGAAATTGATGATTTAAACGTTGAAATGATCTCCATCTGCAGAAATGATGCGCTATCAAAGTATTTATGATACGCCGTGAAACTTTATTGCAGTGAATCTTTACGACAGTTGTTTTTGTGTTTGCTGTCTTTTGAAGCGTCACAACAAAAAGTGAAATGGTTCTGTCTGGGGCAAGCTCAAGGCGATGATTCAAACGAACCGTAAAATTTTCTAATTACATTGGAAATCCAACCACAAGTTTTGCCGGCTGTGAACCCATTATATCTATATTTTTTGCAAAACTGTGGCTAGTGCTGCTGTATTTTTCATGGCGTGATTTAGCTAGTTGTCGACATGATTCCAGCATTTCCATGGCATTGAAACAACAGTCATGCCTTACAAAAGAAACAACAATAAGCTAAAACATACATACTAATCCACATACGTGCATTTGCGTACATTTTGGTTTGTTTATTTCTGAGCTGTACTGGGCAGGAAAGGCAGGGAAAACATGTTGACAACATTCTTCTGCTGAAACGTTATTGTAAACAGTTCTCGTTACAAAGAATTATGCCTATAACTTCACAACATTGACAATGCACTTATCAGAATCTTCAACAACTCAGTCCTTAGGAATTAAACGAATCCATCGACTGCCATGAAAAATACAAAATGATCAAAACATTATTGCTTACCAGGCTATTTTATTGCACTAAGTGCAACCATTTGGAAAGAGAGTTTTAATTGACTCGCAAATGTTTCCCGCACATCTCACATCTCCACCTTCATCTGCCATATTGAAAATTGAAGTTTGTTTGGATACATGATCTGTGAATGATAAGAAGGCATCCCACTGACCGAGAGGCCAAATGGTCCTGTCCTTAAATGTGACCGTGCACGGGAAAACGAACCTTAACGTTTATTCGTTAAACAGGCAAAACCGTTAAGCATCCGTTAGTCCGTTGGAAAGTTTTCTCCAAAACGTTAGAGGCGATAACGTAACCGTTAACTTTAAATGTCATAGCATTAGAAGGAAAAGTTTACCCGTTAGCCAAAGTTCTGTTTCCGTTAGCGGTTAGCAACAGAGCGTTAGAGCGGACAGCATAGCCGTTAATACAAAATTTGCGTCCGTTTGAAGATCTGGCAGAGGCGTCAGAAAAAAATACCATCCATTAAACGGGTAATGCATCTATTTGCTATTACACGACATGATGTGACAATATGCGTGACATTATGTTGCAATGCTGCTGAGTTAGAGTGCGGGCTCACAAGTAATGTAGTTTTCCTGAGTCGATGCGGTCCTCATGGCCGACATTAAAGTTGAGTTGAGTTTATGCTGTTCTTGTCGTTCCTTGAAGTCATAAGGATTGTCACATGGTGTCAGAAGTAGCGGATAGTTGGATTTAACTGTTACTTGTGGAATATTTATTTCCTGGATTCACTGGTTTGTTGCTCTTCACGCAAGTCGGACCCACGTTGTCAGTAATGGCGGAACGTCAATTTTTCCCGCCACCGGAGCCTTTGCAACTTTCGATAGGAAATTCTTCGCAAAATTGGAAACGATTCAAGCAAAAGTGGAGCAACTACGAATTAGCTACTGGGGTAGCTGATAAAGATGATGCAATCCGGGTAGCCACCATTTTGACTGTGATTGGAGATGAAGCTTTGGATGTTTACAACACATTTACGTGGGACAGCGAGGGGGACGAAGTCAAAATCGACAAAGTTTTGGAACAGTTCGAGAAGTTTTGCGAACCCCGGAAGAACACCATCTGTGAAAGGTACCTATTCTTTTCACGAGGTCAGGAAAGTGGTGAGTCTATTGAATTTCGAGATTTGAAAGATTCGTTGATCCGTGATCGCATTGTCCTGGGAGTTAGTGATAATCACGTGAGAGAACGTCTGTTACGAGTCCCGGACTTGACTCTTGCGAAGGCTTTAGAAATTTCTAGAGCTGCTGAGGCAACCCAAAGTCAGTTAAAGCAAATGCAAAATATTCAGGAAGTCAACGAGTTGAGAAGCAAGAATGAAAGAACCACAAATGAGAAATCTGGAGGAAAGACACTGGCGAACGGCGGTGAGCACATTGATTGCAAATTCTGTGGTAGAAGGCATGTAAGAGATAGGATGAAGTGCCCTGCATATGGCCAGCGGTGCAACAGATGCGGGAAAAATGATCATTTTGCAGTAAAGTGTCTAGCGGGTAAGAGGCTGAGTGAGAAGTCCCATGCGGACCAGAAGTTGCATTATGTTGATAATTCTGACCAATGCCCATTCGAAGAGTATACTATTGATGCTGTTACACACAATGCTGTTGAAAACACAAAGTCTTATCCTAAACAATTGTTTACAACCATGCGTGTAAACAACTCTAAAGATGTGACATTTCAACTTGATTGTGGTGCAACCTGCAACCTCCTTCCTCTGAAGGAATTTTCAAGTATTTTGGGAGATCCAGCAGATTTGTATTTGAAGAAAACTTCTGCAACACTAAAGATGTATAACGGATCTACTATGTATCCACTTGGAAAGTGCACTCTCAGATGTACCAAAGGTGAAGTAACCAAAGATGTTGATTTCTTTGTTGTTGATAAGAATGTCAAGCCATTGTTAGGCGCTCAAACATGTCAGGAACTGAACTTTATCAAGGTGATGGTGTCTGACAGTACTTGCCCTGAAACTGTAAAATCTGTTAATGACCATTTACAAACTTCACCTAGTGTTCTTAGTGAAGAATGGATTTTGAAAGAATACAGTGATGTGTTTGAAGGCTTAGGGTGCATGGATGGGCTGTATCATATGGAAGTTGATGAAACTGTCAGGCCGGTAGTGCACCCACCCAGAAAAGTTCCTGTAGCTCTTAGAGACCGTTTGAAAGAAGAACTAGACAAGCTAGTTAAAGAAGGCATTATCACTCCAGTGACAGAGCCTACCAAGTGGGTGTCCAGCTTAGTTTTAGTCAACAAGCCAGGGAAGTTAAGAATCCGTATAGACCCACAAGACCTAAACAAAGCTCTGCTGAGATCCCATTATCCACTTCCAACAATTGAAGATGTGGCAACCAGGCTGAGCAAAGCCAAAGTGTTCTCTGTTTTAGACGCCAAGAACGGATTCTGGCAGGTGGAACTAGACACAGATTCATCGTATCTTACAACCTTCAACACACCCTTCGGTCGTTTTCGTTGGCTCCGCCTTCCATTTGGTGTAAAGACTGCGCCCGAAGAGTATCAGCGTCGAATTCATGAAAGCCTCCAGAATCTCAATGGTATCGAAGACATAGTAGATGATATACTCTGCGTGGGTGAAGGTGATACTTATGAAAGTGCAGTCCAGGATCATGATAGGAACTTAGTTGCCCTCCTTGAGCGTTGTCGCGAGAAGAACATCAAACTCAATCCGAAGAAGTTACAGTTAAGAAAGCAAGAAGTACCGTACATTGGCCACTTGCTATCTCCAGATGGTTTGAAGCCTGATCCAAACAAAGTGAAAGCAATTTCGAAGATGCCCACCCCAGCCGATAAACAGTCGTTGCAAAGACTGCTTGGAATGATCACCTACCTTGGAAAATTTCTCCCACACCTTTCTGATGTGACAGAACCATTGAGACGCCTGCTTGATAGAGATGTGGAATGGCATTGGGATGATGCACACGACACTGCATTAAACCACGTGAAGCAGCTGATCACAAGAGAACCTGTTCTGAGGTATTTCGACAACACTAAAGAAGTAACGTTGCAGTGTGATGCATCTGAGTCTGGCCTCGGCGCTGTAATAATGCAGGAAGGTCAGCCTGTAGCTTTCAGCTCAAGAGCATTAACAAACACTGAGAAGAATTATGCGCAAATAGAAAAGGAGTTGCTCAGTATCGTTCATGGTTGTATCCGTTTTGATCAGTAAGTGTATGGAAGGGAAATTACTGTCCAAACAGATCACAAGCCCTTGGAGAACATTCTGAAAAGGCTACTACTTCAAGCTCCAAGGAGACTTCAACGAATGTTGCTCCAGTTACAGAGGTAGCACTTGAAAGTAGTGTACAAACCAGGAAAGGAACTTTTAATCGCAGATACACTCAGTCGTGCCTATCTTGTCAATGAACCTGTTCCAGAGAGGAACAATTGTGATGTATTTGCAGTACGACAAGAAGAATATTTAATCAAGTGCATGGAAGAAATTGACATGGTCGAGTTCCTGCCAATCACAGCTGAACGTCTTGCTGATCTTCGGGAGAAAACTGAACAGGATGATTCTTTGCTGAAGCTGAAACATATCATTAAGGTTGGTTGGCCTGATAAGAAAGAAGAAGTACCAAGTGAAATCAGGAACTACTTCCACTTTAAAGAAGAACTTACCATTCAAGATGGTATTCTTTTCAAAGGGAATCAAGTGATCGTCCCTGCAGCGCTTAGACCACTGATGGTAAAGAAAGTCCACTCAAGTCACATTGGCATAGAAGGTTGTTTGCGAAAAGCATGTGATGTGCTATTTTGGCCTGGTATGTCAGCTGAAATCAAGGACTCCATTGGCAAATGCGATACATGCAACAGCTACCAGAAGAACCAGCAGAAAGAGCCTCTTATACCTCATGATCCTCCCAAACGCCCTTGGTCGCATGTAGCAGTAGACCTCTTCACGTTCAATAACAAAGAATGGCTCATCATCGTAGACTATTGGTCAGATTACTTTGAGCTGAATCCACTACCTGCCACCAATGCGAGCACCGTCATTACCTCCCTCAAGAGTCAGTTTGCACGCCATGGCATACCAGACACGCTTTATAGTGACAATGGGTCGCAGTTTTCGTCAAGGGAGTTCCAAGAATTTGCATCAGATTGGCAATTTGACCACCAAACATCATCGCCCCATTACCCCCAGTCAAATGGGAAGATTGAGAATGCAGTCAAGTCAGCAAAGAAACTACTAACCAAGGCAAAGGCAAGCGGCCAAGACCCATATCTTGCCATTCTTGATTGGCGCAATACGCCATCAGCAAGCATTGGAACCTCGCCAGTTCAAAGATTGTTTGGGAGACGAACAAAGACACTACTGCCGACGGCTGGAAAACTGCTCCAACCCAAAATCGTGGAAGGTACTGAGGAGAAATTAAAAGAAAGAAAGTCGTATCAAGAACACTATTACAACAAAGGGACAAAAGAATTAGGTAACCTGCAATCAGATGACACCGTTCGTATGAGGCCATTACCGACTGACAGAGAAAAATTGTGGAAGAAAGCAACTGTAATAAAGCAAGTTGCACCTCGTTCTTATGAAGTAGATGTACAAGGCAAAGTGTATAGAAGAAACCGAAGGCACCTGGTGAAGACCAGTGAATCATCACCACGAAAGTTCGAACAGGCCATATCCTTACCCACTGAAGAGACGCAGCCATCAACCTCAGAGGAGGCTCACAGTAGCTCTGAACCGCTAGAGCAAGCCCAAGGCTCTTTCCCTGTGCCCTCTGAAAGCTTACAGGCAACACCTGTGACATGTACCTGATCAGGAAGAACTATTCGTATGCCGAAACGCTTTCAGGACTATGTTTAGGTTTCATGACATATTAAGATGTTCTAACTGTGTTTGTGTTTATAATATATCGTGCCCATTGTTGCTTATTTTTTTGAAGAGAGGAAAGATGTGACAATATGCATGACATTATGTTTCAATGCTGCTGAGTTAGAGTGCGGGCTCACAAGTAATGTAGTTTTCCTGAGTCGATGCGGTCCTCATGGCCGACATTAAAGTTGAGTTGAGTTTATGCTGTTCTTGTCGTTCCTTGAAGTCATAACGATTGTCACACATGAGATATAGCCATGTTTCGGCCAGATGTTTAGCTGCCCTGAACTTGAATTGTTACAATACTTGCGTGATTATATTGTTACAACACCTGCGTGATTATAGTTACCTCAGCTAGGATCGAATAACGCTCTTGTAATTTTATCGTATCATATAGCAATGAGCTCAAAATAAAGATCTTGAAACATGGTGGCAGCGAAATAGGACTACGAATCCTTCGCCTACCGCTGCAAAAGTCTTACGAATCACATCTTCCTTCTCCTAAAGTCATGTCTGCCACAGAAACGGGGCCTGACGCCCCAGCACCGAGTGCAACATCTGGTTCATCACAACAGATTCAGGAACAACAAGAACACGTGCAAACTCTGTCCCTTGGCGCGATGGCCGGAATAATGCCTCCTGGCAGATTAGTGCTCACTGGAAACGTAGCAGAAAACTGGAAAGTCTGGAAACAAATGTGGAGCAACTACATGGTCATTGCCCAACTAGAAACGAAACCGCCGGCATACAAGGTCGCTTTGTTTCTCCACTGCATCGGTGTTGATACGATGAAGATCTTCAACGCTTTTCACTTCGACAACCCCGAAGATAGGAATGACCTTATGAAAATAATGAAGAAATTCGACGAATTCACCATCGGAGAATTGAATGAAACTTTTGAAAGATACGCTTTCAACTCCCGAAACCAGCAAGAAACCGAAAGCATTGACGCCTACGTTACCGCCCTTCGCACACTCGCCAAAACATGCAATTTTTGCGATTGCATGCGTGATTCTATCATTCGTGACAGGATCGTCCTTGGCATCCAAGATCACCGAACACGAAAACGGCTTTTACAAGAGCGCAGTCTCACTCTGCCAAAGTGCATTGATCTCTGCAAAAGTTCTGAAACAACCAACCTACAGCTAAAAACGATCTCTGGTGCACAGACCGACGATGTACACGCCATGAGAGATAAAAAGCCGCCATCAAACCGCCGCGATGACAAGTCAAAGAAAAGCCGCCTCGGAAAACCGAAGACATGCAAATTTTGCGCCAAAGCACATCCTTTCGAGAAAGGCAAGTGTCCAGCGTGGGGAGCGAAATGTGCGAAATGCGGTGGCAGAAATCATTTCGAAATAGCCTGCACAACTCCTAGTAGGAAAGTGAACAGCCTGAGAGATGAGTCCTCTGATGACAGCGACGTGGAGTACATTACAAGCATTGTTGCAAAACTGGAAACGATACACACTGTCATGCAAGAGGACTACCCAAGAGTGATCTACACTGAGATGTTTGTCAATAAGGAGAAGGTGAAGTTTCAAGTCGACAGTGGTGCCTCAGTGAACGTCATTCCTGCTAAGTTCGTGGCTGGTAAAAAACCCAAGCCCACAGCAAAAACGCTGCACATGTGGAATGACACAACACTCAAACCTTTGGGTTCCTGTCGACTAGTCCTCCTCAACCCGAAAAACAAGAAGAAGTAATCAGTAGAATTCATTGTTGTTGACAGACAACTGACCCCACTCATAGGAGCGAAAGCCGCTCAACAAATGGGCCTCATCACTGTCAACACTCAGAAAAACTTCAAGATCGCAAAACCACCTGAAAGACCCGGGACACAAGTGAAGAGTCTACAGACAGCAGACGAAATAGTTACAAACTACCCAGAGGTCTTCCAAAGAGAATTAGGAGCACTGCCAGGAACAGTTCACCTTGAAGTTGAACAAGGCGCAATTCCCGTCGTCGCACCGCCTCGCCGTGTCCCAACATCGCTCAAGAGCAAACTAAAAGAAGAATTGGATCGACTACAGAAATTGGAGGTTATAGCCCCGATCAATGAGCCCACTCCATTGGTTAGCAGCCTTGCTGTAGCTGTTAAAAGGTCTGGAGCGCTAAGAATCTGTATCGACCCCAGGCCGCTTAACACCGCCTTGAAGAGAGAAAGGTACCAGCTTCCAGTACTAGAGGACATACTCCCGGAACTTTCCAAAGCGAGGGTCTTCTCGACTGTCGACCTGAAGTCGGGGTATTGGCATTGTATCCTCGCCCCGGAATCTAGCACACTCACGACCTTCGCGACCCCCTATGGAAGGTACAGATGGTTACGCCTGCCCTTCGGTCTCTCCGCTTCATCCGAGATATTCCAGAAGCATCTGACCCATGCCTTGGAAAACCTTCCTGGTGTTCTGTGCATTGCCGACGACATCCTCGTCTATGGCACGGGAGAAACCGAAGAGGAAGCGACCGCAAACTATGACAAAGGCCTGCAGGATCTCCTCCAGAGGTGCAAGGAGCGTGGTATCGTCCTAAACCCAGACAAGATGAAGCTGAGAGTGAGCGAGGTAAATTTTATGGGACACCTCCTGACGAACAAGGGCCTTAAACCAGATCCTGCCAAAGTAGAAGCAGTCATGAAGATGCCCAAGCCACAAGACGTGGAAGGCGTTCAGCGCCTCAACGGATTCGTCAACTATCTGGCCAAGTTCCTCCCTAAGCTATCTGAAGTCATGGAGCCGATTCGCCGCCTGACTCATAAAGATACTCCATGGAACTGGTCCTCGGAACAAGACCAGGCATTCACTAGCGTGCAACGGCTAGTGACAGAAGCACCCATCCTGTGTTATTACGACCCTTCAAAGGAGCTGACCATACAGTGCGATGCGAGCCAGAGTGGCCTTGGTGCCGCGATACTTCAGAATGGCAAGCCTATTGAGTACACAAGCAGAGCCCTCACTGATACAGAAACCCGGTATGCTCAAATAGAGAAGGAGCTGCTGGCGATTGTCTTCGCTCTTGAACGTTTCAACCAGTACACATTTGGTCGACACGTACACGTTGAAAGTGACCACAAGCCTCTCGAAGCAATTCTGGGGAAACCACTAGCCCGCGCACCCCGTCGCCTCCAGTTAATGATGATGAGGTTACAGAAATATGACTTCACTGTGCACTATGAGCGTGGCAAAAACATGCACCTGGCCGACATGCTGTCACGGGCCTACCTGCCCTACAAAGGCAAAGAGGAAGATGAGTTTGAATCAGTCAACATGGTCAGTTATCTGCCTATATCCGACCAACGTCTAGACGAGATAAGAGCAGAGACCAGGAAAGACCAGTCCCTGCGAGAGTTGTCAGAGACTATTCTCATAGGATGGCCTGAAAAAAAGGAAGATGCCCCAGTTTTGACACACCCTTACTTCAGCATGCGAGATGAGCTCACTGTGCAAGACGGGCTAGTCTTCAAAGGGAACTCTGTCGTGATACCAAAGAGCCTTCGCACAGATATGAAGATGAAGATTCACTCGTCCCACCTCGGAATAGAAGCTTGTCTGAGGCCCGCACGAGAGTGCATCTACTGGCCAGGCATGTCTGCAGAAATGAAGCAGTACATCTCCACTTGCGAAACATGCAGAGAGCTCGACACCACGGCTCACGCCATGGAGACACTGATGTCCCACGAGGTCCCATCTCGTCCTTGGGAGAAGATTGCCACAGATATCTTTACCCTCGACGGAAAAGACTACCTGGTCACAATAGATTACTTTAGCAACTTCTGGGAGGTAGACAGGTTACCAAACACCAAAGCCAGCACCACCATTCTGAAGCTGAAAAGCCATTTTGCCCGCTATGGCATACCAGATCAAGTGATCAGCGACAATGGACCACAATTTACTTCAGATGAGTTTGCTGACTTTGCAAAGAAATGGGATTTTGAACACCTTACCAGTAGTCCTGGAAATAGCAAAGCCAATGGCAAGGCCGAGTCTGGGGTGAAGACAGCCAAACGCATCCTGAAGAAGTCAATCAAGGCTGGAACCGACCCGTATCTTGCGGTGCTTGACTACAGGAACACACCCACTCAAGGAATGACGACCAGCCCAGCACAGCGTCTGATGAGCCGGAGGACCAAGACACTTCTTCCCACGGCTCAGAGCCTACTACTACCCAAGACTTCAAACCTGGAAGCGGAGAGAAGAGAGCTGCGACAACGTCAACAGGCTCAGGCCAAATATTACAACCGTTCAGCAAAGGACCTCCCCTACCTCTCCAAAGGTGACGTGGTGAGGATGAAGCCATTCAAGCTTGGTGACAAGTCTTGGCGCAAGGCCCAAGTCACGTCAAGGCTCGACGAGCGGTCATATGTTGTCGAGACTGATGATGGGGCAGTCTACCACAGAAATCGACAGCACCTGCGGAAAACGCCTGAAGCACCAACTGAACCCATCATCACAGAGCCAGAACCAGACATTCCCAGCACAGTGGAAGAGGCGACTACGACTACGAATAATGGCATCCCTAAAGAGCCACACCCTGAAGGAGCGACAGTCCCGGAACAATGTCGGAGGTTGGAGCGGATCAGAAAGAACCCAGCATACCTCAAAGACTATGTTTGTGGCTAGATTTGTCACTTGAACTGTTTGTTGCTGTCATAGAAATGACAAGCATTTATTGCACATTTATCCATTTATGTTGAACTCACCAAGCGGTGGACATTGTTTGATTACCCTTTGATTTTGAACACTGTTTTGATTACCCATTGATTTTTGAACTCAAATGACATTGACAATTGTCCCATGAATTCCGTTCCATTTTTCATTTTACAAAAGGAAGGATGTTACAATACTTGCGTGATTATATTGTTACAACACTTGCGTGATTATAGTTACCTCGGCTAGGATCGAATAACGCTCTTGTAATTTTATCGTATCATATAGCAATGAGCTCAAAATAAAGATCTTGAAACATGAATAATGACTTGGCGAACGAAGCTAGCTTTCAAGGCCATTTAGGTCATGAAGAGGACGAGCGAGAGAACTTCTCGTTCGCAGGCATATCCCAGACAAATTTTAACTTTCTCTTCGGCCGAATGATCGTGAGAAACCAATTCAAAACCACAAGACATTTTGTTGCGTCAAGTCGCGACTTCAATTTCGTGTCATGGCTCTTAAATAATTATTGTTTAATACATAAATCTGTTAAACTCACGCCAAGAACGAAACATCCCTTTGCAACGCTTGCTTAAGTGGTTATTGTAAGGTATTTTAAGCTTTCATGACGACAAAAACTCTTTTATAATCTTTAGTGTGTGTAAAAAGCGTTGTCGAGTTATCTTGGCACTGACGACATTATGTCGCAGAATGTTTGCTTAATTAATAATCAAAGTTTTAGATCCAACTCGAAAACAAAAACATCTGACAAGAAAATGTGCAATTTCGTTTAAGTCCTTTCACTAACTTATTGTTTTCCGATTTTAAACATTACTTTTATTCAAGGTTTCTTCATCTCCATAGTTGTGATCTGGATATTTCGCTTGGAGACAATTCTTAGAAATTTGTATCAGACTGAAATAAATTATTTTGATCTTGTCTCACTTTTGTTTCGGTGAAATATCCATCAAACGCTCCTCGGTCCGTAATTTGAATCATTTTACATTTGAAGCTATGTAAAATGATTTGTAACGTCAGTAACAAGTCTAGCAAAGAGTTCAAATGTGCAAGTTCACATCACCTTTGTCGCAACATTTAGTTATGTTGTTGCTAAATGCGACAACTCGGCAAGTGTGCGAGTTTGTTTACATTTCGTTCTGTGATTTTGTTTGCACATACATTCGCGACATCTCTCGAAAATATATTTCAAGCTTTTATGGCTATGCAACTCTTTAGTTGTGATCCGGCTAGACAAAATCCTAAAAATAATTTGCATCAGACTTCATTCAGGTCTTGTCTCGGTGAAGTTGAATAGGGAGCCGTCAAATGCTCTTCCCAGTGGAAAAATTCCTTTTGACATTCGCAACTATCTTCGTGTGCATTTTTTATCATCGTGCACCGTGATTGAAGATTTTCGGCAGTTCATGAAAAACTTACCGTTACACTAGACTGCATCTTCTGCCTCTAACGCTCAAACCATGAGATGCAAGCGTTAGATTTTTTCCTCAGCCGTTTAACGGCTCCAGCTATGCCTTAAAACAAGTTACAGAAGTGTTAGAAAGTTTTCACGAGCCGTTAGGCAGAATCAGTTAGGGGTGAGAGCGTTAAGGTAAAACGTTAGCGAGCTTAAATGATCCGTTATCTTGCCGTTAGACCGTTAGGACAATGTGTTAGAACATTTTCAAGGCTGTTAACTATCCGTTGACTACCCATTAGTTTTTAGCCGTTTAACCGATAAGCCTTAAGGTACGTTTTCCAGTGCATGGTCACAAACATAGGGATCTTCTGGACTGATGAGCATAGGTTTTCCTGGCCTCTTTTTGCGTCAAAAGAAGAGAAATGGCCAACAGACTCTGGTTTTCTTGTAAGATTGCTGTGGGGTGATAACAATTATCACCCATGCTGTTCAGATTCTCCCCTTCTGGGGGGGGGGGGGATTTGTAAACTCTGTGTCCCCATCCAGGAGGGGGAAATGAAGAATTTTGACAGGCAACGTTACAAAGTCCCCCCAGAGGATTGCCAATGATAGGTGCACAATGGGTGTGTGGTGTCCAAAAGAGCAGTGCGTTGTAGTTGGACACCATCCATGTTCATACTTCCATAGAAGTTGTTCGAGATATATTCGTTTGGTTTAAATATGAAACTCTTCAATTTAGTGACCTTGAAAATTGTCAATATAATCAATAATCAGCTGAAAATGTTGCAATTATCAACTTTTATCGAAAAAATGTAACTTGTCGATTAATATTATCGATAAAATATAGAGTTTTATCGGACATATTACAACTTACGCCCTGCTACAATGTATAAGTTCTTTAAAAGTTTTACACGTGAAGTGGTGTCCATTGTTAAATACTTTGGTTCGTCTGGCTTGTTCAACTCAGCAGTACAGTGGATGTCAAATGACAACTTCGTAGACAAAATTCCACAAGAAGTATATTCAAGATAATAACTTAGGTTTCAAGACAGTAACTTCGCATCAAGACGACAAATTCGCATCGACCGTGTATTCAAGAGTTCAATCAGAGATTAATATTCGAGAGAGGGGGGTTCAATAATTGAGTTGCGTGACAAGTTCGGTCCCAGTTTTCAACACACTCCCCCACGTTGATTGATGTCATCAATCAAAGTCCAAAGTTCAATAAAATTTCAAAGTTCAGCGTTCGAATAATCTTACAGGAATAAACAATACACAACAGAATCGGCTTAATACATGTACATCTATATCAGACAGAATTCACGACGACCACTGGAACATTCTCGTCCCTCATTACTGTAATAGGAACATTTGCCACTTGGAGGGCGGGGTCGTCAGTTTCCGTGTCCAGCTTCACTTCTAAAGGATAGAGCCTATGCAATGGGCGTCTCCATTCCGCAGTTGGTGAATTACCAGACTTGACTCTCACCACTGCACTTCGAACATGACCATCTCGACCACGAAGTAATCGTTCAATCTTCCCAAGCCGCCACTGCTGCCTTGGGGTTTTGTTCTCATGTACACACACAATATCTCCCACTTGCACTTTACAGACAGAATTTGCTCTCTTCGAGTAGCGATGGTATTCTCTAAGCTGTGTGAGATACTCAGACCTCCATCGGTTCCAGAAATGATCCAGAGTTCGCTGTAAGAATCTGGCTCTTCTTGTAAGTGTTTCCTCAGTTTGACCAACTTCTTTCGATGTGTCCCTTGATGGTACTGAAAAAATTCTGCGACCCGCAATCAGGTGTGAAGGTGTTAATGCTTCCTCCATTTCATCAGAGACATATGTCAAGGGTCGTGAGTTCAAGGCTGCTTCAACCTCTACAAGGACAGTAGACAGCTCGTCATAGTTCAACCGGGCATTCGTATGACCTTCTTCAAACTCAACTTGACTGATTTTACTAGCCGTTCAAAAAACCCACCCCACCAAGGGGCTGCTTCGACGTTTAACTTCCACTGTGTACCATCTCGCTGACAATATGCCTGCACTCTCGAATCCTTAAACGTTTTCCCATTGTCACTGACAATTAAGACAGGAGTTCCTCGTCTTCCTTTAAAGCGAGCAAGGGCTCTGATAAAGCTTTCCGCGCTCAGATTTGGAACCAGTTCCAGATGAACAGCTCGGGTTGCAGCGCAAGTGAACAAAGCTATGTAGACCTTGTTCACATCTCCATTCTTTGAGAATACATCCTTGACAGACTTGCTTGTACCTTGAGAAGACTGACTTTTACATTGTTCAATTCTTTTCTGAAGAGCTCCAGAGTTGGAGACCCATTTTCTCATATTGAAGCCTCCGCTCTTGAAGGAAGACTTCAAATTCTCATACATCTGAAAAACAGAATTGTCAGAATCATCTCCACTAACAAAATCATCCACATACAGACTTTTCAGAACTCTCTCAGCGAATTCTTTGGGGATGTCGGCAGAAGTGAAGTGATGACGAATTGTTGCATTCAATAGGAACGGACTTGAGGAGACGCCAAATGCAACTCTTGCGAATCGATAAACTTGGATATTCGGGTGGTTACCTGTGACATCATCAACCCACAGGAAACGAAGATAGTCATGATCTTCTGGGTGAACTGAAACATTTAGAAAAGCTTTCTCAATGTCTCCTATGAGGGCTGTCTTGTGAACCCGAAACCTCAGGAGGATGTCCTAGATGAGGGGAGACAGTGGTGGACCAGCATACAAACAGTTATTAAGACTTGGTGAGTTCTTTCCTGATCGGGCACTGGCATCATAAACAATACGTAGTTTTGTGGTATCCTTGTCAACGCGAATCACTTCGTGATGAGGAATGTAATGTACTTTTCCCACACCATTGTTCACACCTTGCTCCACTGGTTCCACAATTCCTTGTTTTCTCTGATCTGGGATGACATCATCATTGTGCCTTAACACTTCAGGCTTCAATTTCAGACGTTTGAGTAGTGAAACCAACCTTGATTTGCACAAGGCAAAGTTATCTGGTCCTCCTTGAAAGGTAGCTGTACTTGATATCTTCCTTCCGTGAATTCGACTTCGCTAACAAATTTGTCATACAGGGACAAACCTTCATCTTGAATGCCAAGTGATTCATAGTCCCAGAATTTGCCAAGTTGAGAGGCAAGATCATCCTGACAAACAACACTGGCTTCCACTTTCAGCACATGTGTTGCAGTAAGATTCACAGTGTTTCCATTGTCACTGTCAGACACAATCATAGTGGGTCCAGGGAGGACATATCCCAGCTTGGTGGCAAGAGCAACAGGTTCCCATGGTGCACCTCTAACAATAGGACCCTCGACCAATGACCAGTAATAATCAGCACCAATAAGAATGCTGATGGGTAAATCTCTGCTGCCACACCCATCGGTTAAGCTGAGGCCATGCAAATGTCCATAGCTGGACTGGGCAAGCTCTGTAGGTTGTTGGGTCAGAGGGCCACATATGACTGGCACCACGTACGCTTGAATATACACAATCGCATCACACATGGTTTTAATACCCACTTGAACAATTTCACATGATCGTAGCCTGGCGTCAGACTTGCCAAACGTTTTGATTAGAAGTGACTCTCTACCAATTACTGGTAACCCAAGTTTGTCTTTAAGGTTCTTAGTCATATATGATCGCTGACTACACGAATCAAAAACTAGACGAACACTTAAGGGATAACTGTCATCATCCGGACGAACTACCTCAGCAGTTGCGGTCTGCAACAATACCGACCCTCTAGACTGATCCACATACATACTAGTAGATACGCTAGCCACATGTTCTTGATCTTGCCCACCCAGGGTTGGATCAGAGTCACCACAAATTGCTACATGGTGGGCTCCCTTACATTTAAGACACTTCATAGGTGCTTGGCAGTTACGTGCCAAATGTCCTTGCTTGAGACAAAGAAAACATTTCCCTTTCCTTTTAAGAACTTCTTTTCTAGATTCAGTACTAGTGACAACATTACATTTAAAGCTCTGATGGTTTTGATTACAGAATGAGCACCAAACACGAGGAGATTGCTTACTCTCAGAACCATCAGTGTATTTCTTGATCTGCCAAAGCAGATTCTAACTCAATAATACACTCCTGAATGGCACTCATGGTTTCGCAACTTTCGGAGACTTCGGTATCGATGGATTTAACGTCGTCCTCCAGATCCACAATTTCGCGGTCGAGCGATTGAAGCTCCGAACATTTCGTTTCAAGAGCGGTTCGAAGAAATTTGAGCCTTTTCACTTCGACGGAATTACCTTCGGCGATTAATCCTTTTGCTTCATCGATGGTTTTCTGGACGAATTTCCGATGACCGTCGCGAAATTTCCTTAAATTCCTCAATTTAGGCGGCATTATCCAACACGTGCTTCCAGCGCTAGCTCGTGCAGCCTTTCTTCACAGCAGTTTCATTCAAGACGTCCTTCAGTTTTGATTCCCGGGTCTCGGCACCAAATATAGACAACTTCGTAGACAAAATTCCACAAGAAGTATATTCAAGATAATAACTTAGGTTTCAAGACAGTAACTTCGCATCAAGACGACAAATTCGCATCGATCGTGTATTCAAGAGTTCAATCAGAGATTAATATTCGAGAGAGGGGGGTTCAATAAATTGCGTGACAAGTTCGGTCCCAGTTTTCAACAAGCTATGAGAATCTGTGGGTTTGTAGTGCACACTGGTGCATAAACTGTTGCCTTCGATAGAAACTTTGATATCCAGGAATGCTAAGGAAGTATCGGAAATTTCCCAGGTATAGTTAAGGGCAGGATGAAATGAATTAACAGCGGTTATAAATTGATTAAGATCCTCTCTGGTAGAAGAGTTAGCGTCGATACAGTCGTCAATGTAGCGACGATAGAGTTCAGGTTTTTGGCCGTTGTATTGATTGAAAAATTGGTGTTCAATGTAGCCTACGAAAAGATTGGCGTAGCTGGGTCCCATTTTGGTACCCATGGCCAC
>OX393565.1:14801241-14858741 GCA_947652115.1 Blastomussa wellsi | reverse complement strand
GTCGAAAACAATCATTCCATTCATTTGCCTTTGATGCTTATTTTGCGTTCGTGTTCGTTTTTTCCTTTTGTAGGTGCTTATGTGGAAACTGTGCTGTCGAAGGTTTGCAAAACGTAAGCGAGTGTTACTGCTGCCAAGAACTAGAAGGTTGTGTGGAGTCCATGAGCAGCGACCTTGTTATGCAAGATCTTGCCGAGGGCCAGAAGTTATTTTTTTCTGCATCACAGCACACCCTGGCTTCACTGCAGTTTGCTTGCAAAGATGCAGCCTTCGATTAGCCGCAGAAAAATACAGAACGAAAGGCAGGCAAAAGTATCGTCAAACAGGATCTGAAGAAAAGTAAGTCGCTCTGTATGTTTATTCTATCATTGCGCTTTACTCGCTTGATTCTGCAAGTGGTTTCGATTGTCAACTGCACGGAAAGAGTCCGGAAATACAACATTTCTATTTTCTTTCGCAATCAACGTTTCTCTTATGCACCAGTCATTTGAAACCCCCGCACCCCCCCATAGGGGCATACCCGGGGCATTCACTTTTTGTGCCTGTGAAAGGCAGTGAAATCCCCGCCTACCGGGGGAAATTTTGAGAGTGAACTCCCCCGCCCATATAATTCACATGTAAAACATCCCCAAAGTAACACATATTCCACTCGATAAGATTGCCAAAAGACAAAAGAAATTCTCAAAAGATACTGCTCTTATGGCCACTTTATCAAGCCTTAAAAATTTGAATCACGGCGAAAAAATTTCAATATCCTCTTCTGACCGTTGCAAAGCTAAAACAGTATGAAAATAAAAAGCCTGCATACTCGTTGAAACATCAGTATGAAAGATTATTCCTGTGATTATGATGCACCTAAACAGGGCCAATTGTGTTGTTTGTCTATTTTCTTCCAATAACAAACTATTATGAATAAAAAACGAAGCAAAACGTCCCCTTTAATCGTAATTAAGCTGGCATAATTGTATATCACATGTCAAGGGTGCAACTGATTAAATTTTGCATTTTAATACACTCGTACACGAATCGAAACAAAAAAACATTTAGCTTTTTAAATGTGATGTATTAGTATATTCAGTTATACCAGCACATATCTCAGATACGGCCCTTCTTCGTCTTCTTCTTTTTTGTTGTCCTGATCTTTTTCTTGCAGTCTAAAAAAGCAAAACCAATACCACTGACATAAGGTAAGCTGCATAAACATAATTTGATTGTAAAGATAATACACCTATTAGATTGAATGGCAGATTATCCATTTCAAACTTGTATTTTAACAGCCATCTTCTATAGATGTGTATCTCTGTCCTTAAGTGTGTGCCATGCAAATAAAGAATATAAACAGTATTCTGATCTGAAAGTTATGTTATTGCACTAGAATGGAAACATATGAACGAAAACGTATGCCCAGCCGATCCAAAGAGGAATTTTCACACTAAACCCAAGAATTGAATCTTACCGGGACAAAACCATTTTCCTGATGGAATCGTGTCCTCCGTCAATCCAACGCACTTAAAATGAAACCAATGAAAGGGACAGCTGTCCTCCCCATCACAGTACACCATTTCGCTGTCATTAGGGTTTCTGCAAGGACAATATGGGGCCTCATCATCGCCTTCCTCATTATCCTTGTTCTCCTCATCAAGAGCAATGCCAGTTTCCTTGTGACTGTTTGCTGATACGTGTAAATTAAGCAAGAAGATTTTTAACAATGTTTTGCTCGACATTACTCTAAGGCGGGACATGATCCACTTTACATAGTGATCGAAGTGAATACAACGAATCCTTATTCCTACATTTCAAATATTATATAAGAACTGCCTTTTTTAACTGTGCCCCATCATGATACACAACCCCACATTATGTCGCAATAGTTAACAGGCATTTGTGAGCTTTGTACGACTTCAAGGCTATAATAGTCTAAAGTATTCCAAGTACATTAATATTCATTATATATTTTTATCATACCTTCCTTCTTCTTCGCCCTAGTTTGCAGTGCCTTCTGTGCCCCCGCTTTTCTCCGGAGTTGTACCTCTTTCAAGTGCTCCAACCACATACTTGTCTCCTCTGTTGATAATAGGGTTTTCTTTGCCAATTCCTGGACATTCAACTGCAGTCCGTGTTTGGTAGCATCCATAAAGGCCTTATTTAAGACGACACTTGGTGGTTCAACACAGTCTCCAGTACCATTCTCATTATTGATATGCTTGATGCATTCTTTCGGTGGTAAAAAATGACCTGCACAGAACCCCTGGCACTCCTGGCAGTCCTTCCCTCCCCATGGTCGGGACGTATCATGAATGGGTAGAGGAAGTAATGAAATGGGTAAATCTTTCTTGTCATTGTTCCAAAATACTTCAGTGGCGGGTTTCCCTTTCTTACATACACCATGGATGCATTCTTTCTTGTAGCAGGGAATTAACATAAAAACATATTTCTTGACTGATTCAGCTTTAACTATATGATTGTTCCTCACTTCCCAAACTTCCTCAAAGTACTTGTATAAGGTTGGTTTGTTTTTTTGTAACGCCTCCTTTTCTTTTGTCGATCCAGAAAGAAAGGTTAGGAGATCTGGACGACGCTCTTGCAGATAAGCTGAGTAGTTATCATCAGAGCCCTTCATCAGCCTGATTTCACTGTCACCACAATGTGCACCGTCTACTCTGTCTATGTACACTGATATGGCTGAAGCTAGATTCTCTCGTAATTTGGTGGTATCTAGGCCCTGTGTGTTATAAGTTGCCCCATTTAATGTGGAGGGTATAAATAAATGATTATGAGCCAGTGCCAGGCAGCCATTTTGCAGCTCCACCTTGTTTAGGTAACTGCCACCACTGTGGCGTGTCGTTACAATTGTACACACTTTGTTGCTTACGATGTGCCTCTCAGTCCAAAGAAACTGTGCTTCAACTCCAGAGGGGTTTTCGTCATGGCCGCCATCTACACGAATGCAATCAAATTCTTTCCCTTGGAGGTGTTCTTGGAACTCATGGTTTTCTTCTAGCATCTTCAAATCTGCGGATGGGTTCTTAGGGTAAAGGAAACTTGCCTTAACGATTCCAGCAGAAGCCTGGGGTGTGTTTTCCGATTCCATGATATGATAAGAAGTTGTTTGTAACGTAGAACTGTATGAATTTACATAGTCTACTCTTGTGGTTTTTTCAACTTCTTGGCAAAGCACCCCTCTCCCTCTATGCGTGTAAGTGGAGTCTAGACGAAATCCCGCCTGGTCGTCTCTGTTAAGCAGCACCTTGTTCCGACCATCGCTTAGCTGTAAGGCATCTAATGACTTATAAAAACTACAGCTCCAGTGGGCATCTGGATTAAACTTAATGTTAAAACCTTTACGAGCACGACGACAGGTGACTTTTGCAACACCTTTGTAGCGTTTAGCGGATAACTTTCTCTTGTTTCTAACTGTACATAGCTGAACAACAGTTCCATAGCTTATTTTTGTGGTATCATACTTCTTTTGGAGGTAAACTTGCATTCGTCTGTAGGATGCTTTTGGACCTCGCTTCCTATTCCCATCGAATGTGACCACTCCCGTTCGTCTCCATGCATCTGCGCCACATCGTTTACTTTTAACGTATTCCTCAATGTCATCACCGATGCGTGGATACGTTTTTAGGATTGATGATACCCTTTTTGGAATTTTTCTCTTTAGCAAACTTCTCTCTGCTATTTCTTTAGCCACTGTACGCTTCGCTTGTGCTCGAATAAACTTTCTTTGCTTTTTTATCATGTTTTTTGCTTCAGGAGACTGCAATTTCATGTTCAGCCATTCGTCGGGATTGTCACTTTCTGAATCTGTGACCACGATAGTATTCGTATCAAGTTGCTGTTGGTGCTCCCGGCATCTAAGCAGATAT
Organism: Blastomussa wellsi; assembly: GCA_947652115.1. Lineage (NCBI taxonomy): Eukaryota > Metazoa > Cnidaria > Anthozoa > Scleractinia > Plerogyridae > Blastomussa > Blastomussa wellsi. The sequence goes on along the minus strand of OX393565.1, from coordinate 14,854,872 downwards.
GCTTGCCTGGACTGTTCAATTAATTTCTCTTCTTCCACTGAGAAATCCAGTTCATCAATGTGATGTGCAAAATCCAACAGAGCTTGATTAATTACACTATTGTCATACTGTCTCAACAAGTTAGACAGCTCTTCCGCAAATGCAAACCAGTTCAAGTTGTTATCTCGTAACATTAAGGATAAGTGTTCATGAGTAGGTGTAAAAACATGAGATTCGGTTGCTTGCTTGTTCAGGGAAAGGTCTGGGTCCACGTTTGTAGCTTTTGACCGAGAGGAATGCTGGGCAGTAACATCAGTCGAACTTTCTTTGGCTCTGTTGACTCCATCTTGAGCTGAAATGTCATTTTCTTTGACAAGAGAGTCACTAACATGAGATTCGGTTGCTTGCTTGTTCAGGGAAAGGTCTGGGTCCACGTTTGTAGCTTTTGACCGAGAGGAATGCTGGGCAGTAACATCAGTCGAACTTTCTTTGGCTCTGTTGACTCCATCTTGAGCTGAAATGTCATTTTCTTTGACAAGAGAGTCACTATCATGAGATTCTGTTGCTTGCTGTTCAGGGAAAAGTCTGGGTCCACGTTTGTAGCTTTTGACTGAGAGGAATCCTGGGCAGTAACATCAGTCGAACTTTCTTTGGCTCTGTTGACTCCATCTTGAGCTGAAATGTCATTTTCTTCGACAGAAGAGTCACTATCACTAATCCACACACAACTCGAAGAATCTGATTCTGATTCAGATTCGCTGCTGCTTGAAATGTCAATTCCTAGTGTTCTAAGAAACCCTCGTTTTTTTAAAGCGGCTATCTCCATAACTTCATTTCTGATTTTTGTGGCTTCTTCCAATGACCTCTCGACTTCAGATTTTAGCACAGAGAAATTAGAAACGCCATATTCTTTACAGGCTTTTTTTGAAGAGAGGCTCCTGGATGTGCACGCAGCATATTTTATCAATTTTCTGTCTGATTCTGTAGATGCTAGCTTGCAAAGTCCATCGAGGGTTTCCTTGTTTAGTCCAGAAATAGACGTGCCAGTAGGTATAAGCCTATGAAACAGCGAGACTAATTGTACATAGTCTACCCCAGGTTGCTGCTCAACCTTATACAGCTTTTGAGAGCCCTTGCCTTCTAAAGCCATTTGAAACACTACCACAGGCAGCTGCATAAAGCGCATTTTTGCAGCATTCGACTGATAAACCACGGATGGGAAGCACTTACGGAATGTGGCATGAACTTCCACAATTCCAGAGCTCAGCACCATTTTGGCTGCCTCGATGCAGCCACAACACATGGAGCAACTGGCCGGATGGAACTTTGAACAATAGGCTGTCTTAGCTTTCACAAACTCGGTAAGTGTCATTCCTGTTAACTGGGATTCATAAACGCCATTAGCCTTTCGACAATTTTGAGTAGAAGAACATTTGTTTTTCAAAGTTATGTACAAGTCAAGTTCTGGACAGTCACTCGACTGCCCATGCCCTACACTAAAAAAGACTCTCCTGGCTCTTCCAATTGCACTCCACTTCCCTGATCAGTACTTCTCTTAGCTATCTTGTCAGATTGATCAGTGTCCTTTTCTGACTGCATTCCACTTCCCTGATCAGTACTTCTCTTTGCCGTCTTGTCAGATTGATCAGTGTCCTTTTCTGACTGTACTCCACTTCCCAGATCAGTACTTCTCTTTGCTGTCTTGTCAGATTGGTCAGTGTCCTTTTCTGACTGCATTCCACTTCCCTGATCAGTACTTCTCTTTGCCGTCTTGTCAGATTGATCAGTGTCCTTTTCTGACTGTACTCCACTTCCCAGATCAGTACTTCTCTTTGCTGTCTTGTCAGATTGGTCAGTGTCCTTTTCTGACTGCATTCCACTTCCAGTACTTCTCTTTGCTGTCTTGTCAGATTGATCAGTGTCCTTTTCTGACTGTACTCCATTATGATCTCCCTCATCGCTACTTCTCCTTGCCTTCTTACTGCATTCCATTTGCTTTAGCAGAACATCTATTCTACTGCCCTTGCTTGCATTGGACATCTTTTCTTGCTTGCTACTTGTACTTGCAACCTTTCGCTTTCGATGGTCTTTTCTCTCTTTATCTTTTGATGATTTTGCTTCCTTTTATTGTAGCAGTTGTAGCTCTTGTTCAAGCTTTCTTTTCTTAATACGGAGGGGTTCCATCTCTTTTGAAAGGCGAAGGGCTTTTTCATCTTGATTAACATTTCTTGCCTTCTCTCTTGCTCGTTCAAGATGGAAAATTTCTTTCTTTACTTCCTCTAGATCCTCACTGCATTCTGTCATTTGTTTGGCTCTAAGTTTTTTTGTCATCTTTACACTGCTGTTGACAGATTTCTCAGGCTCTGGTGATGATACCTCTATAATTGTTGAACGAGACTTCTTTTTTGCATATCCATAGCCATCATCATCAAGCTTCCGTTTGGCATTAGCTATCAAAGTGTCTTTTTTGGAAAGCAAACTTGGATCTTCGCTCGCCAATTCAAATGCAGCCTTGTTTAGTCTATTTCTGTATCCATAAAGGAATCCTCCTGGTGTAAGATTTTTGTAAATAGTACTTTCTTCCTAAATTTTAGTCAAATCCATTTCGACCAGGCATTTTTCTGAATTGACTGTATCAATCTAAAAAGAAATCACAAAATCGAACTTACTATTTAACAATAAGTGACTCTTGATTCTTATGTTCAGCCCCTTTAAAAGCCTATGAAATGAAAAATTACCTATTAAAACAGCTTATTTATAGGACTTTAAAAATGAAGAAATATGGAGTTTATAAGTGTGATATCTTCTTTCTTTCCTGAGATATTCAAGCTTGTTTCTTTCATGCAAATTATGAATGATGACGTCACAATGTGTGTTTATAGGTGGTATCAGAACAAAAGATCAAGAATATCTCTGGAAATATGTGGACAATTTTATTGAACTTTAGCAAGCTTATTTCACCCAGGAATTTACACCAGCTGGTGTACAATCTGATGTTGCCAAGGTAACACCCTCAGTTCCAGATCTCTATTATGCAAAACCTCTTTATTACAATTACTTTAACATTGTCCCCTTCCTAAAATTTTATAAGGGGACTAATAGTGTAAAGTGGGCATGATTATGCTTCAAATAGGGCTTCAAAAATGGCTTAATTTGAATTTAGGAGGAGAGAGACTGGACCCAAGACTGTTGCCATAGCAACACTAAAATTATGTACCATCTGGTGTATTTCACAGGGATAAATGTACATGTAAAGTTTCAAGTGGATTGCCCAATCCTTACAGAGATATTCTCAAATTTTATGTTTTGACCCTCCAGAAACACACCTTATGACATCATCGGACGTAATTTGCACAATAGACAAAACTTAAATATCTCTGGGAAGAAAGAAGATATTGCAAAAAGATAAATGCCATATTTCTTTGTTTTGAAATTCCTTTCAAATAAGCTTATTTTTTTAATAGGTGATTTTTTTCATTTCATAGGCACTTTAAGCATGGCTCTGATTAAATGGCGGCCCACAATTAGGGTAGTGGATTAAAGAGTTTTCATGCAACATGGAGTCAACTAACAAGACAACATAGTTGAACATATTGTGATGGAGAAGACTCATAACTCACTTTGGTCATAAGGAATTGCACTATTGTTGGCAACTTAAAAATCCAGAATGGGTTGCGTAATTGTTATGCCACAAAATATAATATCTCGTACAAAAAGTGATGAAACAAATGTAATAACTTTAACCACAAAATGTTTTAACTCAAAGTAAAACAAAATGTAATAATACATTTTTAGTAACAGAAAATACAGTATTGTATTTTATGCGAGAGGTATTACATTTTGTTGGGTAACATACTGGGCTTCTAAAATAGCCATACATTTGGAAGGGAAGCGATTTTTCTGTCAAGTTGATGGAAGTTGATGCAGTCAATAACAATCTGATTTATCACTGAGAAGCTTATTATAAGGGAGCTTTCAACAAGAGGAACCATTATATTTCCTTTCAAGTTTAAAATATGGTGTATTCCAGACTTTTTCTTTTGAGCATTCATAAGTCTCTTCTCTCATTTCCTCTGAAGTCCCCAACCCACCCAAATTCCCCAAATAGTTTGAAAGCACTTAGAGCTTATTACTGGTTGTGTTTTTTTCAAATATGTTATAAACTTGCCTCTTTTGGTGGTCCAAGTGCTAAACCATCTTTGCCTTCATCTTGTTCCTAACAAGATAACAGATTATTGATTATTAGTATTACTCTTATCAATGAATGAGGAGTCGATTATGAAATATAATAGCCAAATATTATTTAAAAAAAGTTAATTACATGTGATGATTGAAAAATTTAGTGTTAATATTGGTATCTGTATCCTATACATACTTCCAATTTGAGCACCTTAAGAAAGACCTTGCAAAGATTTTGCTAAGGCTTGCACTACTGGTTTTTATTAAGATTGTGCAATGATTAGTATGGTAGCTACAAATTTTTGCAAAATCATGATAATAACTGTGAAAAATCTTACAGCATCTTTCCATATGTTGATAAGATCTTGTAAGATCTTTGAAATGACTAAATGAACCTTGGTAATGTTTGGTATTTTTGGAAAAAGTTATTTTAATAAAATTATTATAAAAACGGGTTTCATTAGAATTGATATTTATTTTTCTGCTGATACAGTTGGATTAATATGAAAAGCTAAAATACACCATATAAAAATACCTTGATTTTTGCTGCAGTGATGACTGGACTGTTAACTTGCGTGGATGGCTCTTTAGTAGCAACAGTTGCAGTACATGCCTGGAAAGAAGCAAGGTCAAGAGAACAAAAATATGAGTGCCGTACTTAAATACAAGAAAACAATAGCATTAAACAGTACCATTAAAGCATCATGCTCTAATGTTTAGGGTTTTGGCTGTCTAAAAATCATTTCAGCAGTAAAATAAATGTTTGAATATTTTAATATCCAAATTACCTATCAGTTCAAAGGATCTCTCAGTGTCTACATCAGCCCCCATGTTTTGTTATTGTATACGTGTAGGATGATGCTTGCTTCCTTGGCAAATTCTAACGGCTCTTTTGGGGGTTATGTATTAATCATTTACCAATAATTATACCTTAGCTAAAACTAGAAACTTGGCTTTGTCCTCCACATCTTCCTCTCCATGATCAAAGTCTATGTACTCTTCCCACTCTTTGGAGTATAACTGAAGCTGGTATGTTTCTTTTGACAGCCCAAATTTCTCTTCTATGTCTTTTTTCAATTTCTTTACATTTGTAAATGAAAATACCTTTTTGCTCTCGCAAAATTGAACTAGAACCTAGAATTTAATAAAAATAATATTTAATTCACTCAGAAACGTCGGTGTGTTTCCAGATAATCTTATTAAATTATTTGGTCATACAAGCAAGACTTTGCCTACAGCATGTCATTATAGAAATATTTATATCAAGGTAGGATAGAAAGCCTTTTAACTATTTAAACTAGTCCAACTTCTCCAATCCAGTGATTGATTGACAAGTCAATTCTTCTGTTTTTGTGGCTCCAAAAAAGAAAAGAGAATTGCTGAATGAAGAAAGGTTTAAAACATTTTGATTCAGAACTGGATGTTTAATATCACTGCAGCTACAGTAAAAACTTAAAGGACATGCATATGGTCACCAAAACACAAAAGCCTTTGCACCGCTGAATGCAACTATTGAAAAATGTAAAAATAACAACTCATTTAAGTAGCTACTGAAGCATTCCACTTTGGATGATACATGTATATTGAATATAAATTCAGAATGATTGGATGTAGGATTTAATAAGAAGATTTGAATTTATAGTATAAAGCTTAACATTCAAATGGGAGTCTTTTGGAAGAAGGTTTGTAGTAAACGTTTTTCAAATTACATTTTATCCGCTCAAATCTTTTCCATGCTTTATCAGGAATCCTCTAAATTTTCTAAATATTTCCTAGATAGTTTCTCTATCGACTTGAAACTATATTTACATTTTGTTCTGTAAAGATTGTCGTAACTCGATGAGCTGACTGAGCGTGAGCATGTCCCTTTTTAATGCAAAGCCTCGTTTAATATTTTTGACAAATAAAAACGCCTCAAATGTTTACCAAAGTCTGCAACTTAAATGACAAATCGTTCAGAAAATATTCATACTCGAAGGTTAAGCGAAAAAGATATTCTAAATCTGCAAAATGCCTCTATTAAAATGCATAAACCTACCTTCTTTTCCGCCATGGTTTCGCTCAAAGAAGAATCTGCACACGTATAAAATGCTTCCAATGGCGGGAAATTTTCGTGAAGAATTACCGCTGACCATGAATCTCGTCGATAATTCGGCTAGGACCCAGTCCTTTCGACAAAGTGAAATCCCCGCTCTTGTCCCCGCCTCGTCCCCGCCATGTATGGCGGGGGAGTGAAAAAACATGCAATCCCCGCCTACCGGGGCACCAAAAGTAAGTGATAAACAGGTGAAACCCCCGCTATGTCCCCGGGTATGCCCCTATGGGGGGGGTGCGGGGGTTTCAAATGACTGGTGCATTTCTGAGCTCTTTTTCGTATACCAGGCATGATTTACGGACCGGTTTTGAGCGTAAGTGGTATCTGTAAGGTCTTACAACCTTACAGGCTCAATAAAACACTTTCCTGTATGTTTGCCGACTTTTGCCCTGGGTTCTAGAGGATTATTTCTCTGTGGTTTGCGGCAAAATAATAATTGAGCCGCGAGCCGCGATCTTGGCAACGATCGCGGCTTCGCCGCTCAATTTCGCCGTAAACAACAGAAAAATAACCCTCTGGCTCCCAGGAAAGTCGACTTTATACCAGGCGTGATTTACGGACACGTTTTGTATTAGCCTTTACCATGGTAACAAATGAGGTTGTAGCCTTAGACCCGTACTGAGCCTTACAGCCTTACAACCTTTACAGCTTTACAACCTAACAGCCTTACATCCTTACAACCCTATAGCCTTACAACCTTGCAGCCTGACAACCTTACAGCCTTACATCCCTACAGCCTCTCTTCCTTACAACCTTACAGCCTTACATCCTTACAATCTTACAGCCTTACATCCTTACAGCCTTACAACCTTGCAGCCTTACATCCCTACAGCCTTACAACCTTACAGCCTTACATCCTTACAACCCTACAGCTTTACATCCCTACAGCCTTACAACCTTACAGCCTTACATCCTACTGCCTTACAGCCTTACAGCCTTACAACCTTACAGCCTTACAACCTTACAGCCTTACATCCCTACAGCCTTACAACCTTACAGCCTTACATCCCTACAGCCTTATAACCTTACAGCCTTACAACCTTACAGCCTTACAATCTTACAGCCTTACAACCTTGCAGCCCTACAACCTTACAACCTTACAGCCTTACAGCCGTACAACCTTACAACCTTACAGCCTTACAACCTTACAGCCTTACAGCCTTACAACCTTACAGCCTTACCACCTTACAACCTTACAGCCTTACAACCTTACAACGTTACAGCCTTACAGCCGTACAACCTTACAACCTTACAGCCTTACAACCTTACAACCTTACAGCCTTACAACCTTACAGCCGTACAACCTTGCAGCCTTACAGCCTTACATCCTTACAACCCTACAGCCTTACATCCTTACAGCCCTACAGCTTTACATCCCTACAGATTTACAACCTTACAGCCTTACATCACTACAGCCTTACATCCCTACAGCCTTACAACCTTACAGCCTTACATCCCTACATCCTTACATCCCTACAGCCTTACATCCCTACAGCCTTACAACCTTACAACCTTACATCCCTACAGCCTTACATCTTACAGCCTTACAACCCTACAACCTTACCCTATATAACAGCCTTAACATCCCTACGGTCTCACCACTCTTACAACCCTTCAGACTTACATCGTTACAGCCTTGCATTCTTATCGGTCAACTTTCAAGTTTGTCTTTTTCTTTCGTGTCATTTTATCTATTTTTTTTTTAAATTTATTTTTGCGAAGATATCAGATGACTATTAGTAGATTTCTGTAGTTAGTATATTAATGAAAGGAATTAAAAACCCTTTAATGGCTGCTTTAACTAATCTGCGGTATTCGAATTACCCCAAGTACGTAGTATTCAAAGCGGCTTAAATGCAGTTGAATTCTAAGATCACCGAAGATTTTGGAAACAAAAATTAGTCTTTTCTTTGCAGTCGTGGCTGCTATATATTGAGCAACATATTTTATACACAATTATTTTTGATACCTTTGACTCATTGAATGTGATTCTTCTGTTAATTGCACGCCCTGCCTGTTGTCAGTTTGTTAATCACCTACTGACACAAATATCACTTCTGTTGTCAGTAAAAATTTAACCCTTCGTATCAGTTGCCCACTGACATCCTTTTTTGCAGGTATATATCATGAAAAACACTTGAAAGATATTTATTTTGATCAGGGTTTGTTAACATTTTTGAACTTAGCTATCTTTCACCGGCTAGAACTGAAAAGAATAAAACCAGGACATACACAGTAATGTATACTTGTTACTCTTTATTGTCTTTTTACAACTTTGGATTAGAGTCATATCTTAATCCTGCACTTCTGCAGTATCTTGACTTCGGCAGTGAGGACACCGGTAAGACTTGTCCAACTTTGCCTCACACCTGCAGTGTACCCACTGGCCACACTGTTTAATGGTGCACTGCTGCCAATCGCCATCCTGGTTTCGTCTACAGAGAGGGCATTTTTTCCTGTCCCTTTTCGACATTTCCCGGTTGCCAAACTCAGCAGGCCTTACTTGAACCGTCATCATTTCACTAGCAGCTAAAGGAAAGTTAAGAGCCATGTGTTAATTAGTTTTCTCTGTTCTCCTTGTGGCAATTGCGAAAAAAAATCTTCAATCTATCTATCAATAAGAATTTAATCAAACACCCACCCATGCACCCACCCAACCACCCACCCATCCATCCATCCATCCAGCTATCCATCCCTCCCTCCCTCCCTCCCGCCCTCCCTCCCTCCCTCCATCCATCCGTCCATCAATGGACTGGATGAATTGGATGGATAAAAATACATAAGGTAGATGGATAGGTTAATGGTTAACTTAATTATTGAATGATCAATGTTTTAAGTCATACCTTCAAAAGAAGCAGCAGCCGCAGCTTGTGATGTGAAACTTTGTTCTGTAACAAGATTAACAATAACATAAATGAAATATTAAAATAAAATCTTTACGAATATATAACATTAATTAATTATTGTAAGACACACATGTCTGCACATTCAGCTATGCAGTTTTTATGCCAAGTAAACTATTTTCGGCTTAGATAGGAAGCGACGCTTACATTGCTGGGTGAAGTCGTTGTTTACAATTGGTATATTAAACTTGTATAGCCCAGTTTGTTAAAGAAATAAAATTCTCAAACGCATCAGCAATTCATGAAGTAAAAACAAAGAAAATCATAACCGTGATGGCAGTTTGGAATCCCGGTCTTAATTAGCATTAGCAGACTCCCTGTCTGTGGTTAACTTTTTTCATGTGCGGTCAGTATAAAACATGGACTGTGGACTGCGGACTACGGACTACGGACTAGGGTATAAATCGCGGACTGGATATAAATTATACGGCATAAACACAAACTGAGGGTCTGCGTTTAAACGCAGGCTGAGTGTAAAAACCTTGTTTATTGTCCTGTTTATAATTATTGATTGTATCCTCTTGGATTCCACTCACCCTTTGCCACTTTAAGTTCCTCTTTTAATTCGTCAACCTCGCTTTCCTTCTTCTTTACCAATTCTTGGTACCTCTCTCTTTCCTCTTTCTCTTTTAATGCTCTTGCCTTCAATTCTCTGTTTTCCAACTCTAACCTTTCCATCTCTGCTTGATAGTCTGTTTTTATCTGCTCCAACGTTTTTTCTAGGCCTTGTTTTTGCCTTCTCATTTCTTCAAAATCTGGAAGTGTGAAAAAATAGACCTGCCTTAAGCGATTATCGTGAGCCAGCATACAAATGGTACTGACAATAGCAAATGAGTACAAAACCATGTAGATGTGCGTGTCATGCATGTACTGTAAGAACAGATAACATCGCGAGCTTTGCAAGGACCTGCAAGTGACACATGTACATTACTAGTATTTCTTTACCACTTCAAAAGAAATTTGAGTTAAATTTACCAGTGGCCTCTGAAGATTGGTTCGCTTCCTGAGACAAGGTGACTTCCATCTCCTCCTCTTGCTTACATCCTGTTGCTAAAGTTAAAGGTAAAAAAAGTGGTTGGTACAGAGGATAATAAAACTTTTGAAGGTTGTCGCCAAGACAAATACATTTCTATTAAAGGCTATTTACAAGGCAATCAGTTATTTTGCCCCTGTAGGATACGGTTACCGCTTGTAAGTATGAGTCAGCCCATTAACAATAAATGTTGCAAATGTTTCTGCCACACCTTGCTATTTTTACACTAAGTTTGGTTTAAAGCTCATTATGTGGCCTACTTTTGAAGGAGTACAAGGAGATAATGACGTGTCTTTTAGAATTGCTAATTTAAAGAGAGATCGTTGCCGTAAATATGTACTTAACTTAAGCATTTGAGGAAAGAAAGCCTGAAATTTTTCAGGCTTTTCCTTTTGAGTAAATTATGGTCGCGATCTCGCATTTGTAGAAATCGTTCTCCTTAGTTCAAATATATAATATTTTAATATTCTCTTTTAGAATTACTAATATTAATATCGTTCTTTACTTATGTCCAGCTGGTCTAAAGTTAATGCGTCAAAGAGAGACCTCTTTACCATTACGCAACTCTTCAAGCGCTTTTTGTTTGATGATGGCGACAAAAACCTTTGTTCAGTTGTCCTTACACCTGATTTCGAATAAAGTAAACACTATATAAGCACCTCGGTTCTCTATATATTTACATGAACTAAGAACTACTCGTCTGACTTACATACATTTCATTTCGTGCTAATAGAATTACAGTATTTTTTAATGCTCCATTAAATTACTTTTTACCTTAACCGTTGTTCCTACAATTCCAAAAACTCACGCACCGATGTCGTTAAGTCATGTGGCTTAATAGGAGTGATGTCATTATCTAAACACCTTTCTTGGAAGGGTTCTGCTCTGATGGCAAGCACCCTCTCTTGGCTGCCATTTCCAGACAATTTCGATGTCGTACAGTCAGTTCGTCAGTTCGTGTTCAGTCAGTTCAGTCAGTTCGTGTTCTGATTCATGACTAATTCTTTGAGCTATCAGTGCCATACATTGATTTCTAATGTACCTGAATTTGCCGTTCAAGACGCTAAATTATGTCTGTCACGAGATACTTTCCATCGGTCATCCGCTTTGATTTTTTTTACTTTTCATTCAACTGTTATGTATATCTTCTGCCTTTTTACTGACTTTTAAATCATGTCTGAGTTTAGTTTTGTTTCTGATTCAAGAAGACTCCTCATATTGAGCCTTTTATATTGAGGCTGATATGATGAAAGTTTAAGTCTTCCGTACTACTAAGGTGTAACAGCAGTTGTTTCGAAAGTTCCTTGAGATTGGCCTAATACGTTCGAAATCGAGGCATTATATCAGCATAAAGCTTAATCACTGCCGCAAGTAGTAAATTACATCCTGAAATTACGCTAGAAATGTTGCCTCCGTCACGTGCGCTTTAATGTAAAACGTATTTCAAACCTTTTCTTTAGGAGCTTCCTTTACAACAAACTCAAGTTTAGACTTGAGTCTATTGACAAAATCCTCCTTTCCATTTGAGAGTAGCTGACCAGTAGGTGAGCTCAGATTTGTGAACTTCACGTGCAGAGCGGGTTTCTGGTGTTTCAGGACATGAGGGGCAATGACTTGCATAAAGAAATTGATGACTTCCTCTTCTGAAACAGCCGATGTTAGCTCCTGCATCTGTCAAAGAAAGTCATACATCGGCACAGAATAAATGCAAATGTGTTACTTTTAAAATAATACAACTTGCCGTATGGTTGACATATCAAAAAACACGATAAGCGGCTCCTGATACGTGCCATTTGATTGGTTAACATCGGTTTACGAATGAAAATTTACTTTTCGGCTTTCCAGTGAGTAAATCTCAGTATTCAGTGCTATTCATAACTTTGTTCGGTTACCAAAAACCTCGGCAGCAAACCTGTGCACTGTGTGAGAGAGCAAAGTGTTCTTCATCGGAACACAATGTGAGGATACACCATGAGGATAATCTACCGCCCTGATCTTCAAGTGAAAATTAACGCAATAGCACTCAATACAGTGGTTCGGATTGGTTCAGAGGCCTCGATTAAAATTGTGTGACCACAGGCTTACAAGGCTATGTTCGTGTACCACAGCACGTCCATATGAATATTCAATTTTCTTAAATAATTGCTATTGCAAGGCTTGAAATAACGGCCGGCCAATGGACAATGTCCGGTCAAAATTGAGTATTGACACTTGAATGTTGTAAAGCTAGAGAAAATTGAATATTCATATGGACGTGCTGTGGCCACACGAAGACATCCTGGTAAGCCTGTGGAGCCTGTGGTGTGACTAGACTATATAGACAAACTAGAATAACCACCTTTATCGCTGCCATGAGTCCACAAGCCCACATTTTGGCAAAACGCGTTCCCTTTCCCTCTTCGCCAAACCCACGCACCACTATGCCAAGACATTGGTTGAAGGTCTCTCTTCCCTCATTAGAAGACAACCAATGCCCCACTGAAATAACTCTTCCAACAACTGAGGACAGTTTGCTGAGTAATTGATTAAAGATCTGTTGCCATAGGGCTGACTGTTCTTGGGTAATGGACCGCTGGACGGTTTCAAATGGCACAAATATTATTCTGGACAGCAACCTGAAGGAAAACAATAACATTTTGGTAAGGGATAGTAATCAGCAGGGCCCTCAGTTATAGAGTTTCAAAGCGATTATAAGAGGGGGAGGTGAGATGCCGTCCTATTGAAAGATCTTAAGTAAAGTTGATACTTATGAAGTTTGATTCATATATCCCAGCATTACATATGTAGCCTATTTTATAGCAACAGGTGTACATCCCGTTAACAACGTTTTGCAAAAGCTCAGCGTGGTTGCACCACGTGACATACTTTGACCAGTGGAGGACGAAAAAAATATTTTTTCAAGTCTATATAATACCTTTCCCTATCTGCTTTGGAGAGCCAGTCAAGAACATGGTTATTGACTGAAAATAGTGGACAACATTTTGGGGTCCAATCCCCGTGGCAGTTGATGTTAGTGCCATCGTTGAAAAATATTTTGGCTGCATCCCCCACATCTTTTGGCTTTGTCGGATCATCGACAACAAAGCCCATTGTTGTCTGACTGGCAACTTTTCCAACAACCTGTAAATAATATATGTATCATCAAGGATTATCAAAAATGGCCAGTGAAGTAAGAAAAAAGCAACAAGTATTCTGTTCGTCATTAAATACGGCCAAACCTTTTCAGACACAGAGGAAAAGAAATTATTGCTCCATCCTCCAGTGGCTGCCAGGGCCAGCTTACATGCAGTGGATTTTCCGCTATCTGGCTGTCCTAGAGCGGCGGGCAGTGGACATGATCCAGCTAGCATCTGCCACTGTCAATATAAGGAAACTTGTTTAGGACAAACTAGCCTATTGCAACACTTCTTTCCAGGATAAAATATAAATTCTACTTTCTCTTAAGATGGTCTTGGTTGACAATTCGGTTATAAAACGGCAGATTATAACAATGCCTTCAGAAGGTACATGAATAGGAAGGGTATTTCCCTACAATGACCGCCACGACAGTAATGGAGCCAATTTATCTGTAGTTAGCACCTATATGAAAGCGAGAGCAAAACAAAAAGGACTTCCTGTGGTGTACAGGCTACTCCTCCAATTTTGTCCACTGCTGGTTGGTGATCTAGCCTTTAAATGGAAGACTGGCGATAAACACATAAAAATATGTCATGTATTTGTTGCTATTACTCATCTTGTCATAATGAGCAATAATTAAGCTCATGGCAGCTGTAAAAAATGTTGGCAGGAAGTTGCCATTTGCCTCAGTTTCATCATGTAAACTTTCTTGAGGTATTCCACAGTCACCAAGTACTTCATCCAAACAATGCTTCAGGTTGTCATCTTTTGACACAGCACTTATCATACTCCCTCGCAGAAAATGGCATGCAAGGTCAAAGTAATAAGTTGTTAGGGGAAGGTGCACAACTGCAACTCTATCTTCCTTTGCAACATTATTACCGGTGTCGTTGACTAGGTTTCTTATCCAGCACAGGCCATGGTCACGTGGACTTGTGTTTTTACCGATCACAGAAACAGCCTTCGGAATTGTTGCAGGAATTTCCACTGAATTTTCTAGCTCTGTCAAGAGCGCATCCAGTTGGGTGCTGGTCATCTGTACTGTAAATCGCTTGAAGAATTCGGTTTCATTGTGCAAATTAAGAACAGACACAAAGTTCTCCACTTTAGTCTTTGCCATGTTGCCTTTGGGATAGAAGAATTCCCTAACAAACATACAAACAAACAAACAAATAAGCAAACAAATGCATAATAACCAGAGCACCTAGTGCAACACCATGATAAGCCCCCTATCCCTATCTTCTCACTCCCGTCGAGCCCAGGAAAGTCTGGAGCGAGCGAAGAAACTGAAGCTGAGACAGCGGAGAAACGCCCCTTTGTCGGCCCAAATTATAGACTAAAAGCCCATAAAGTTCGCGATTGCAGCGATTTTCTCTTCAAGTCATTGAATTTGTAACAATGGTGTAGAACACACCCTATGCCCTGTAGCACGCTTTTAGAACAAGAAATTCCACAATTGAAGCTATATTTATGGTATCTTAGTTGCTGGCGACGTGGTACAGTGCGCCGTGAGTGAGTGAAGTCGAGTTTGAGTTAAGATTGAGTTACCTTTTACGACATAATAAACAGCTTATTAAAAATTTAAGGTAGGCAAAGTAGCGAAAATGCATTTTCGAATCGTATTATTGTTCTTATTTCGTGTCCAATCACGCCCTCTACATATACTGTTAACTTAATTTTTGAACGTACGAAAAAAAGCGGAACAGACGACCGGGTTGTTTATACGTAATACATTTACACCAATGACGAATGGTCGATCGCTTAATAATATATACTTTAATAGTTCGCGTATTTGAACGAGGCTGGGGGGGGGGCTCCCTTGGGATCACTTTTGACTCGCTCCCTGGTGCATGAAGAAGCCTGCGTCTCACATATGCTCGCGACAAGTGCTACTCTTTTGTCATGATCAGACATAACGTGGCAACTTTAGTCCTTTATAGATTATGCTAGTTAAAGTAGCATATTGTGCTAAAATTTTACTTTTTTTACCAAATGATGCCACTTTTTTTCAAATTATGTTCTGTGAAAAAAAAATGGCAAATAAGTCCAAAAAACACATTTTTTTAATTAGAAGCATTGGTATACAAGAAAGAAACGCAACAAATCCACAATGAAAATTCCAATTAACATGTTTTCGTTCGGATCATGGCCGAGGCCATTTTGTAGCCTTGCCTAATGAGAGGTACTGGGACTGGCGTGGCTTACAATGTGACTTCCGGTTCCGGTGCACGCCCAGACCCGGGCTCAGTGATTCACAGTGAACTACAAATGCTACTAATTGAAGTAAAACTTAGAACATCGAATAGCGTCACCAAGTGCTTGGGTCTGGAGATGAACAAAGATCAAATTGTAGCATCAAAAATGACCCGATAATTATCAAAATATGCGAATTTTGCAAGCATTGCTTCTTGGCAGAAATTATGCCAGTTTGCTCAAATTATGCCAAAAACTATGCTCGCATAATCTATAAAGGCTTAGCCGACTACCTGCCTTAAGTTAGGTGATATCCAATGTCGTTCCCAGAGTACACGTTCCCCTTTCCGCTGGAAAAGGGTAACGAAGGCTCTGGGGACGAGATTGGGTGATATCTTGCCAAATGGCCTTAAAAAAACAAAAGCTTGTTTTTCTTTCGTCGAAACGTCAGCCAAATAGAAAAACCAGACAAGGCAGTGTGTACATAGCACTGAAATAAAATTTACTCGCAGACATTTAATTTTTCAGGATGACAACTTGAATCGTAGGATATCTACTTATTTTGCGCCGACGTCGCCGCTGTTGGTTTTACCGTATGGTTTGCAGCAAGAGCTAAAAATACCAACCACTTATGTTGCGAAAGTGCGACCACCGTATTCAACGTAGCATAAATTTCCAGACATCTTATCTCTGTTTATGTCTAGTATGCCAGAGAGAGACAATTTTTTTGCGGGGCGCGAGAAGCGCGACTCGCGAGCACGAGGTGCGTAGCGAATAAAAACAAAACAAACAAACAGCCTGTTCTGAAGGCTACCTTTCTGGACCTTTACATTCAAACGTTTTGTAGCAAAAAAATGGAAAACGGTAACTCAATCTTAACTCAACCTCAACTCAAACACAACTCAAACTCAACTCAACCCCTAACTCGGTAAATAGCCGATCCCCTAACCTGCCATTGCTTCCAAAACTTAAAATTATTTACTTTCCGCGTGCTGCTCAGTTCAAGTGCCAGGGTATTCTGCATTTAAGCCCAAAGGAAATTGAAAAGAGCTAATAAAATTCACACAACAAATTTAAGCCATGCCATGTCAGCCTAATAACGACTACATTTCTGCCGAGAACTCAAACAAGCAATTGATTATCACATAAGCTAAAATGTATGAATAACTCTCCACTATTGTATACAGTGTTTTTGTGTTATTACTGTGAGTAGAAGTTCCGCCCCTTTTACTACTTAAATCGCGCTCTAACAAGGGAAAAAAAACTTACTTCGCATTTCCATCTTTGTGAACTGCTCTTGCAAGGTAACCAGACATGGGTCCTGCCAACACCGGCATCAAGAGGCGAAAAGTGCAGTTTGAAAGCGGTTGGAAGTGAGATCCCTTTTTAATGCCGTAGCAGCCATTTTCGATCAAAATTCCGTACGCAGACATGTTTGCTCTGACTGGGAGATCCTTGAAATGGAGCGTGGAAATGACCTGCGGTTATTATGTCCAGTCAATGCAAAAAGGCTCACAAAGGAACCGCCGACAAGTAATTCCAGGGCTGAACCGTGAAACGACTGAAAAAACAAAGATGTGTTTTTCTTGCCAGTCACCTTGAATACACTAATGTAGTAGAGATAAGATAAGGTTAGTGAGCGACAGGTGTCTGGTTGCGAAATTCCAAAAAATCCTGCTTGAAACTTTGACCCCAATGGTTTAAACTTGTTTTTCAATTTGTTTTGAATTTAGTCTCAATTTTGACTTTTCTTTCAAATGTTATGTATGTCTTCTGCCTTTTCAGTCATGTCGAGAGCGAAATGAGAGTGAATAAATCTCTAACATTCACTGAATTGATTGACAACGTTATTACAAGAAAAACATTTTATGTTTGTCGTTCGCAAAGCTCCAGACACGAAGACGGCGTTAGATTTGTCCTCGCAGACAATTTTATTCAAGGCTTGGTCAACTGATAAAACATGTAGTTTTGTCCCAAGTGCCACCTGGGCCAAGCGCCTTATAAATGGCCCTTCAATTCCCGATTCCCGCACTGTATGAATTCCTTTCCCCTCTCCTGTCACTGCTACTTTTACTTGTATCGTCTTTCTTGTCTGATTTTTCATTTATATTTGTTTTTGTTGTTTTTCTTATTGCTAATACATATTTCTTGCGCGATTTTTTTTTTTACGTTGTGAAGGGAATGGGTTGGTGAGGGCTGGGCTGGGGTAGGCTGGAGGAACAAAACCAAAGTTTGGTTTAAAAATAATTTCGGCTCTCCCTCTTTTATGTATTGATTGTATATAGCCTCTATCCCTTTTAAACGTCAAAAAAAAATACGACTCTTTCCCTCATACTTCAAACAACCTCAAACGGCTTATTATGGACCAAAATTAAGGGAGCCCTTTAAAATTTGTCACGATTTAGGTGGGACGAGCCTTAATTATCGCCCCATGCAAGGGATAGTTTTAAAGTATTATGCCTTTATTCTTCCAGGGATTAGGAAAATGATAACTTTAAGTGAACCCACTGGGAACGTTAGCTTCTCTCGAGGCAAATTTTTATTTGCGTGTAATTAGCCATCGGCTTGTGCCTCAAATGCAAATTACAAATGAATAATTTGTCAATTTTGTGCAACTAAATCAAGTCTTTAATCATTTAGTACAACAACAAGTAAATCTATATTGATAAGAACGTGAAGAAACCTTACATGCTTATAACATATAAAAGCAAAAATACAGTAAAAATATGAAAAAAGAGCTTGTCCTGCCTTGGACTTAACAGTACTTGTCTACACTCGATGCAATTCACATGAGAGTTTTGTTTTGTGATCTTATTCTCTACCACTGTAACTAGTATACAGACGTGGTTCGCTAGCAATGCTGCAAATGAAATAACTAGTAATAAAAAGTTCACACACTGATGCAGAAGTTTGTATTGCTACTTCTCTTAAAACTGAACGAAACAACAGTCAAATAGAAAGCGAACGTTCAGTTCCGCTTCCAGGATAAAAATTTGTATGTCCCACCCAAAGGTGTGAAATATTCGTCTTTAAAAAAAATTCTTGTTTAAAAGTTCTTTTTAAAATATCCTCGTGAAATGTGAGTATTGGCTATTCCTTTTATCCTTTTTTTAAAAAAGGTTCTTGTTTACTCTCCTTTACTTTTCCCATGTAAAGCTGGAAATTCAGGTACTCTGTTTTCTTGATAACAGACAGCAATATACCTGTTCCTACGGATGACCATCCTGTGGTAGAAAAATAGGTATCTTCGTTTCGGCATGGCGCACATTATCTTCTTGAATCTACCTGCCCAGATAAAGGTCTTCTCGGCCACAGGTGTGTTAAGGTGAGGATACTTTTCCTTGAGGTCATCGCTCGCGTATTTAATCTTACACTGTGGGTCTTTATGGTTCCTCATGTGTAATCTATCCACAATTTTTCGCACCTTGAGCCACATTAAATTGTATGGTTCGGGAAAAGGTAACTGTTTTTTGGCAACACGTAGTTTATCCAAGTTACACATGTTATCGTATGAAACGATAACCTCTTCCCACTGGCTTTCGAGGATGCCTTCCAGTCGTTTTAGAAGGTACTGAAGTGTGATCAGGAAGACCTGGCCAGGACCCTCCGAGCTGTGGAAATGTAAAAAAGCGAAGAACACATGAATGGAACAAATTAAAAGATTTGTACTAAATTAAAAGTGCAATGCTGGGGGTGTTTACATGTAACTCTTTGTATCTGTACGTACATGCTCTACTAAAGAGTCTCATAAGAAGTAGAACAGTACAATTTAATAACATTTCTCATAACCGAGAGATTGTTACAAAAATCCCCAGAATAACTGAATTTTAAATAAAAAGGCTTCTTGATACTATACTCATACAAATTAATATTCCTTACACATATAGAGGGCACCATCTGTCAATATGACCTCCTCCACGTACAAAATGGAGTAGGCCGCGGGACCATTTCCTTAGAGACCTTTGACTTTCACCGGTATCCTTATTGCAAACGGTGTCGCTGTTTTCGTCATACTCGCATTCCTGGAGGATTGAATGATGCTTACTGATGAAACTTTCTGTCCCTGGAAAGAAAACAACACCGTAACCTTTTAGTTGATATTCTTGTTCAACGAGAAATTTTGTTTTTCATAGAACTCAGTACACGTCTAATGTTCAGGGCCTGGGTACGCTGAATCTATGCTCTTAAAAACGCATCGGCAATATCTGCCAAAAACACAGTGACGGTAGTCCTCATTCGTTGAAAGAGATCAAGTACTAGTGCGCAAAACAGTAAAAAAATTTGGACAAAAACCAGCTCATACCACAAAACGTTGTAGTTAAACCGGTGGCCCATCCAAAAATGCAATTAATTCTATCATCAATACCTTGAGATTCAGCTGCAGATGAACCCTTGTGCCTACTATCGGTCTGCAGGTTGGCAACAACATCATTTATTTTCTCCGCATTTTTTACGTTCACGTCTGAAGGATCTGAGCCTATTATGAAAGTACCAAAAAAAAAATGGCGCTAATTAAGAATACAACTGAGCTATACATTAAGTAGACTTGAAAACTACTAGTACGGTTATATGTCAAAGATCAGAGAAACCTACGAAATATTTCAAACGCCTTGGACGCCGAGTTATATCTTCCGAAAAAAGTATATAACTTGTAATCTCCTGCGGTTGCGAAGCAGACTACGAAATATGGGGAACCGTTTACAAACCTGAACTTAAAATAAAGGCATATGCCACCGGCTCAAACCGGCGGTACGGCAACTGATCATCAATTATGCAAATGGTAAAATGAATGTAAGCATCACAAATTTAACGAATTAGTGTATAGATACCGTCATGGTTTCTTGGAACTTTACAGTAATCATGGATGAATTCCCTTAAATTGGTGGGGATGTTTTTTTCCTTGGCAAGCTGGCTGTGTTCGGCGCAGAAGGCTGATGCTTGCGTCTCAGGTTCCTCAGTGCAAACATTGGGGTAATTTATGGTGGGAAGGCCAGAAACTGCTGCCTTCACTGGGTAAAGGCAGTGTGGATGGCAAAGTTTCCAAATCCCATCAATGGAAACAAACTTTTCACAGCCTGCCAACAAAATATTCAGTGAAAAAACTTGGACGTCAAGTGGGGACAATGTATGCACGCCTTGCATGCGTCGGTTTATGTAGTATGGAATAAATAAAATCCATACCGATACAAGGGAAGGGAAAGAGTGGTAAAAATGAAGATAATCAACTTCAGGATAAAATGTGGCCTAAAAGGGGCATAAGTGGTTTGAAATATAATAGTCTAAATGCATACCAAAAGACACTTGCGAATAAATAAGTGTATTCAAAACACACATTTAAAAACAAAGAGGAAAAATGGTTGCATATTTAGGCCAAAATATGTTTACGTGTCGAGATTACCTCTTTCTTTGCACATTTGAGAGCAGTTTTTTACTGGGTGTGCATAATTTTCTGTTCTTCTCTTGCTTTCGATGAATTTCATAAATTCATCACGAGCGTCCTCCAATTTCCCCTTGAAAGCCCAATCCAAATTCCTTTCTATTATTTCACACTCTATCTCGTGCCAGTAAAAGGCAGACGACATCATCTTTCGATCCAGTCTGTTAACTAAATTAGTAAATAAATAAAAAAAATCAGTTGGTGCATGGGCACTGTATTAACCGACAGCAACCAGAACATGGCTTGATTGTAAATAACAACATACTCAGTGGTTCGCCCATGTATAGAAGATCATAGTGGAGTTCGAAGATCTGAATTGCTGTCTTCAATCATTTTAACAACTTAAAGGATTACAATGATTCCGGTAGTGTAGAAAACGAAGACCCCGAAAACGAAGACCTAAGACCTAAGACCCCTAAAAACGAAAACGAAGACCCCAAAAAAGAAAACGAAGACCTTATAAAACGAAAACGAAAACGAAGACCCCCGAAAACGAAAACGAAGACCCCTAAAAACGAAAACGAAGACCCCCGAAAACGAAAACAAAGACCCCCCAAAACGAAAACGAAGACCCCCGAAAACGAAAACGAAGACCCCCCAAAACGAAAGCGAAGACCCCCGAAAACGAAAACGAAGACCCCCCAAAACGAAAACGAAGACCCCCGAAAACGAAAACGAAGACCCCCCAAAACGAAAACGAAGACCCCCCCCCAAAAAAAAAAACGAAGACTACCGAAAGATCCCCAAGTGATATTCAATATAATCTTGACATATAATCTTCGACAAAACCCTGTATTTACACAGCGTATGCATTCTGTTATTGTAATTGAAATAACAATCATTCAAGACAATTGAATCCCCCCGGGTGTTTGTCAAGAACAAAGCAAGGAAACAAGCAAAATGTTAGCTATTTAATTCACGTCATTTTAAAGTTATTATAATAAAGGTTTCGTTTTCTATTCATTTCAACAGGATCACACATTTATCCGCCCGTTTGCGGTTCAGCCAGATTTTAAATTGTGATTTAAAATGATATAATCTGCAAATCTATAACACAGATCAGAATCACGTGTTTCGAAAAACAAAATCATCATCTTCGTTACAAATTGATACAACTGAAACCTAACAAGTTTTTGTTTGGTCCACATCCAACGTGACACTCACTGACAACAAAACGATTTAGAACCTATATACAACTATGAAGAGCTTTCAACAGTTAATGCTCTTAAATGTCTCACAGTTTTTATCTAATCTTATAAACTTATAAACAGTTGGGGCTGATGATTGTTCAGAAGTTCCATCTTTCACCAATATATTAAATGGTTAATGAGAATACATTCTCCAAGTACGATTTGTGCGAATCAGTGAGCAAGTCTTTCAGATCCGGGTGAATTTGTATGTATTCATTTGTGAAGTAAGGAAATCGTGAAATCAGGCATGCGGGGTCTGCGTGGTAATAACGCGTTGCTTCTTTATTTGTAGCTTGCTTTTTCTTCCAATCGCCGTCTACTGGAAAAAAATACCGCTCTTTGTGCGCTAGTACAAGATCATGGGGGAGGATTCTCACTCTGTGGCAAAAGCTGTTGTTGCACCCCTTGCAGAATTTTGCTTCCTCTGGTAGCAGTTGAAGTACAAAAGGGTTGTCGTTGTGATGGATCTTTGTGTAAAGATGACCACTTGATTGATTGGAAGTTGCATTTGATCTCTGAGGGCGATAAGGATATTTGTTCTTCGAGCCCTTTTTGCCAGAAACGGCCTTATCTACGTATGCTTCGGAAAGGGCCGTTCGGCAGCCTTTCCGCTGTCCCCCACCATTGCAAACGTATTTTAGATGTTGCTCGATGATCCCTGACTTCTCCGCTACTGCAATTGAGTGCTTGCAAACCCGGTCTGCTTTAAAACTCGGGCACTGGCAGGAGACATACCGTTGGTTTACTTTGCATTCTACTCTTCCATGTTTAGCCCATTGAGAAGCAACTTCATATTTCACAGGTTTTCCTTGCTGAAGGGTTGCTTTATTTTGGATGCCAGCGGGCGAGTTTAGCAGCATGAGTGCTCCATCCTCCACAGCACGTGCAATCTCTTCCTTATAATCCAACTGTTCAACTAAGACCATTGACACGCTTACTGAGAACTCCTGAAAATCATGTGGAAGAGCAGTACCAGCTGAAGCTTTAACACTGATCGTTTTCTTTTCCATTGCTTGTTCAACAGACATCGAGTTAAACTTTTTGATGTATTCCTTCCGTTCCTCCTCCAAACACTCGAACCATTCTTCAGAATTGACAGCAAGGTGTGCTGCTACTTCAGAAAGCTTGTATTCGTCACTGAGGCCGATGACGGCAAGTGCTAATTCTTCTTGTTGTTTCTTATTCATCGCTTCAAATATGTGCTGTGTAAACTGAAGCTTCGAGAGCGGTGAATTTTCTGGCATCTTTTTTTTCTCGAAGAAAACTCTCCTTAGTTTGAAGCATCACGTTGTTTATTGCTTCAGATCCATTGGTGTAGGGTCTCAGTCGTTTCCCACCTGCACCTGATGGCATTCCAGCCTTGCGTCTCGCTTTTTGGGACATTGCATTGGAAATCATACTTCGCCTCTCGTAGAGGTAGTTATAGAAGCGAGGCTTGTACGAGGTCCTCTGCAACAGTTCGCTCTCTTTCTGGTCAAATTTCTCCTTCACAGCTTTTATTTGTTTCTTCACTTCTTTTTTGCTTTCAAGGTCTACGATGCCTTCGACCTTTCCTGGCACTCCGAAAATTTCATCCAGGAAAAACTTCTGTTTTTTTGCTTCTGTAATACCGATGTCACGAAGTTTCTGCTTACAGTTGCCCTCAAAATGCCTGATGCATCTAAGATGTGTCGCCTTCGGTAGTTCCGTCTTCCAAGCGCGATCTAGTGCTTCCTCTCCATCTGTCATGTAGCCCTTTGCTTGGGACAGGCCTTTGCAGTTGCTTACACACGTTGATGACAAAACTTTATACGTGTCAAAGTTCTTCTTGTGGTGGATCATTGTCGGTCCAAGGAACACTGGACTCTCCTCCTGGCGCTTCGTCTTCAGGAAAAGGTGTTTGTAAACAACGGGGGTGACTTCATATTCACCCATGTTAAAAGTGGGGTCGATGCTAATGGGATGGCTCAGCTTATCAGAACAAGAGAATCGCCCGATATCATCGCACATAACCTCCGTACCCAGAACAAATAAGTCCACAGGAATATCTTCGTGCCGCAAACATATCTTTTCCTCTTTATGTCTTAGATAGACGATCAGATCATCCACTGGATCCCTTTCACCTTTTGACTTTGCACGAAGGTCGTAGACTTGTTTACGAGATCGCGGAAGTTCTCCCGCTGTCTTTGCGCCGGCTACTCCTCGCACTTTCTTAGCTACATCGCGATAAACGTGCGCCGATGGCTTTTGCTCAAGCTGTTTCTTCATAGCATCTAGAGTGCTTCTTGCTGTAGGGTAGAAGGGAGCATCGCTTTTTGTTTTTCGGTTTCCATGGGGGAGAACTTGCAGTTCAACTTTGTCAGCTCCAGAGAGAAGATAGTATTGCAATAGTACTGTGTTGTTGACAATGGCACCACTTGCATCTTTAAGTAAAAAAATTGACCTCACCAGATCAGGTGACGCCTTGTTGCATTTAGAACTTCTTACGAGGTGATACTGATTGTCATCCACTAATTCCACGCGCTTTCTCTCGATTACAGAACAGTTGGGTTTACCATCGTCTGACAGGTTGTCGCACGACACGGTCCATACGTTGGATCATAGCACCTTCGTGTAGGCTCCATTCATATCATCTTTTACATCTTCCCAACAGATGAATGAACTCACATCAACGAGGAAGGAGGCATTGGTACGAACTCGAAGTGGTCGTTGTTTGCATAACGCTATCTGCTTGCTTCTGTGCAAAATCAGATTAACCGCTTCTTGAATACTGTACCGCGTTTTCCTCCCATATTCACAAAAAGGTATTTCAGAATTTCCTTGCCAAAGAGAGGAACCTAAACAAGAAACAATGGTACTGTTGTTAGAGGAATATTCTCCTTGATATTCTTAGAAGATCAATACTTCATTGTAAGCTATTCTACAAGACAAGATATAATAAAATTAAATAGCCTTTATTTATCCCTAGCAACAGGTCCAATAATATACATCAGTGGCCCGCGTTTACTCTATGACTTCAATCACGCAACCAATCGCGCAAAAATGCAAGACAAAACCGGAGCTTCAATTCATCAGTGTGACGATTATAAAACCGGCTAAGCGCTAAAAATGGCTACTAGTTAAAAAAGTCTATTGGCAAATTCTCATAATTCAAAACACAAACTGTTGAATACAGACGACGTAGTACTTCATTTTCTCTTACGCAACGTTTGTTCTAAAAATAGATGTAGACTTCTAGTATTATCAACTTCTAGTATTATGAACTTCTGGGTACAATGAGTATTTAATTAGGTACTATTTAATTAATTAGTACTATTTAATTAATTGAATAGTTCTATTTAACTAATAATTATTAATTAAAAAGCACTAGTTAATTAGTAATAAGTACTATTTAATTAATTAATTAATTAATTAACTATTTAATTAATTCGGTACTATGTATGCATGCATGCATGCATGTATGTATGTATGTATGTATGTATGTATGTAATGTATGTACTCGAGAACAAGTATACAAGTTATCAGATAAATAATTAAATAAAAAGTTAATAGTAAATAAGACAAAATGCATGTCTAAGAAAACTATAAGTAAAAGAGCGAGTACACGTGCAACATATGACAGTACAGTGCATGATGATGTTAGTTTCAGGGCGATAATGGAGTATCAAAGTTGAGCTAGGCTCTTTTTACCTCTTTTTCGGTATTCGAGACAAGACTATCTGCAGGTACTTTCCTCGATGATGTTCTTGGGGCAGTGTTTTCATCCTTTAAAAGAAATATTTTCATACTTTTTTTAATGCACTACATTTTTGTTTCTAACAGACACTGAAGGGGTGGCTGTAGAGGTTTAATAGGGTTATTGCATTTCAAACTTTTTGATTGGCACCCAAAATGGTTTGACCCATAAATAAGGCAAATGCATGGGTTTAGTATTTACAACTTTTATCTTTATTACGAGTAGATATAGTTAGCCGGCAAAAAATGACTACGGAGAAACCGGAATGTCCAAGTGAAACAGTTTTTCCATTCTCATTTACTCAGACCCGTTCTCTGCCGTTACAATCAATAAGCCATCGGCCTTTCAGGAAGCGCACTGAATTTGAACTGAATAACAAACTAAGGGGTACTAAGGGGAATGAAGTGAAGAAATACCTCGCTATCTTCTCCATTCTGATCTGATCGAGAAACATCCAATTGATCAACGGGGTGAGCGGCATTGCAGCGATTTTTCTAAAATAAGAAAAAAAAGGAACGACATTACAGATTGTCGAAACTCCGGCAGCCAACATTTTGATTCTTTCATAAGATATCCATCATAATTATATCCAAACTTAATAAATACCTTGCTATTCTCTCCCATTTCTTCTGATGAAGAAAGATCCACTTGATCAACGGAGTGAGCGGCTTTGCTGCGATTTTCCTAAAACAATAAAAAAGATAATACATATTTACCGAAACTTTGGCATCAACATTGTAAATCTTCGATACCGTTAACATTTCCATAATATATATACCTTGATTTTACAAAAGGTACTCCAGAGTTCTAAAAAAAAACTGGCATTACTCTACTTAGCCCAACGCACCTCCCCCTTGGGGGATTCTCACCAGAAATACCTCGCTATCCTCTCCCATTTCTTCTGATGAAGAAACATCCACTGAGTGTGCGGCTTGCAGGTGCATATTTCCAGGATTTTCCTGAAACGAGAAAACAAAAAGACAAGTACGGATTACCGAATCTCCGACATAGATATTTCTGTTCTTTTTGCCCATAAAAAGTATCTCAGTGTTTTATCAAACTTATGCGATACCTTGTTTTCTTCTCTATTCAGATGTGATCGTGAATCATCCACCTGATCAACGGGGTGTGCGGCTTGCAGGCGACTTTTCCTGAGATTTTCCTTAATCAGAAAAAAAGGAAAATACATAACAGTAATCAGCATGTTTTCTAACCCAAAGATGTGATTCCTTTTTTGTCACATGGAGCCGAGTAGAACCACTTCAACACTACGCTGAATTATTTTTAACTGAGCCGAGAGTTAACTTAATTTCAATATATACTAGTTATGCAGTGGTTTCTCGTGGCATACCGTGAAATATCACACGAGTGACTTGATTTTTCAGTATACACATGAGCCTGCCGCAGGCGAGTGTGTATCCAAGATAAATCAAGTCACGAGTGGGATATTTCATGTATGCCACGAGAAACCATTGCATAACTATTTTATCCCATGCCTCTCACATATATCCGCATAACAGTAAGGAGTTATAATTAAGCTAGAAACGAATTCGAACTCACAAATTACCAAAACTTACAACATCAAGCAGGAGTATAGCGAAACTTGTAAATTTTTAAACGTCCGATTTGGCCTGCTTTTTGGATAGCCAAACAAAAAAAACAATATAAATACGTTGTAACGGCGTTATGACTGTAGAATTCTTGCTTCTTGTTGAAAATTCGTGCTTCAAAACATTCGTTTTGAATAAACGCGACACTACGTAGCTGTTTTCTTTCCTCAATCGTTTCTTCCTTTTCCATCTCTAGACGCCTGCAAAAATGTTTTCCTATCCAGTGCCAGGTTTTCTCAAAAATAATTTTGAATTCAAAGTAATTATCTCGTTATTTGTTCGCAAAAATCAATACACTGAATACAGAGCTGAATAAAAAATGGCGCCGCTCGCTGTCAGGCGTTCGGCGGGAAAACTTGCAAAGCACGATGAATGCCGGGAACTTTGCGTGGAATATCGCAGAATATGCACTGGCTTTCTCGGCTTCTGATTGGCTGTAGCCTTCCAGGCATGGGATAAATAATAATATATAAACAAACTTAACACTCACTTCACTGCATCTCCGTTTGCTTTGCGTTTCTTCATCAGCTAATGTTTCTTCACATTTTCTCTTTGGAGAACCGTCTGAGTTATGAAGTTTTTCTTGGGTTGAGGCGGAAGTTGACTCTCTCTCCTCAAATGACATCTCGCAGTCTTTGCTGACATCACTGAAACGAAAGGTGAAATAAATAAATAAATAAATATAGTAGAATTTATCAGAATTCATAGGTACACATCAAGTGGCTGTATTCTTTTATTGCAAAACTGCTCTATACAAGGTGAAGGTGAAGGTATAAGCTAAAAAATATACAAAATATGTCCATTCATTCTTACCTTACTGTTGGCTTCATAACAGAGAGAGATTGGCCTGTACCTTCCTTGACGCCAACACTCAACAATCTGTCCCAAAGCCAAATGCATAGTGACCTCCATGTCACTTGGTCGCTGATTCTGCCCACAATGAGGGAGCCAGTATGAGTGTCTATTATAAATGGTCTTCCTCCCGCGCAGCCGATCAGTATGATGTAGGGATCGCTGGAAAATATTGCCGCAAAGTCCCTCTCTCCGAGGACACACAATTTGTCGTGCAGCCTTTTCCTGGACTCCACACTGAAAATGCAATCGCCGAATGGAAGCTCCTCAAAGAAATCATAGCGGGAATTCAGTCCTTCCACCGTTTGGAGAATTGCATAAGCTTCCAATACATCGTACAGCTTGGCCAAATCGCGATGGACATTCACTTTTTCTGGCAAGAACCAAATAACCTTTTCAATCGTTTTAGCAAAAGAAACAGTGTCTGATATGTCTCCCTCAAGTTCGTGAAAAATGCTATCAGCAATTTTTACCGCCAGAAAGGCGCAGGCATTGGTGGCCTCATTGGAAATAGTGAGTGGGCAGGGCTGTTGGTTCTCTTTCTGAATTTCTTCGGCAATGTGGCGATCCACCTGCTCAACGGCGGTGCTTTGAGTGACATTCAATTTTACGATGTCGCAGGTTCTGTGAATGTTACACCTGCCATCCAGCACCTCTTCGATTTCACTAAGGCTGAATAGTTTTCGTGGGTCGAAGTTAATACACCCAACGTACGCTTCCTCCAGGTGGGCCCAAACAGTCGCCTGGCGTGTTCTATATTTGCCATCTGACCTGGGTGGTTGCTTACAACGGTGAAGTTTTGCAACAAACCGTTGGACGTCGGCCTGAGTTTCGATGACTTCCTCAGACGATCTAATCTCAAGCAAATAGGGGCATTTGACATTCGGGTTTATCATGGTGAAGAAAGTCATTCCAAGAGCCCATATGTCAGCTGATTTCATGTTGTCTAAAGAAGCCTCAAATGATTTATGTCCCTGCACCAGGATTTCAGGGGACATGAAGACAGGCGTCCCGCGATCGACTCGTTTCGTTTTTGTGGAATAAACACTTTTTGTTTGGATAGAGGTTGAACGGCTCTCACCAAAATCTGCGAGTTTACAGATTATAGGACGTGAGGAGAAATGAATTTCCATTTGATCTTTACTCAATGAAGAGTAGTGTTGGTTGCTTACCAAAACATTAGATGGTTTTAAGTCCCTGTTTTCAAAGAATGATAATAAAACAATTAGGGTATGGTATATTTTTATAACATAAGATAGGATAAGCCCACCCTTTAAACCGCTCTTCACTAAAACCCAATCCACCATTTGTCAGTTATTACAACCCCATACGAATTACATCGAAATCTGTTGTCATGACAACCCAAGAAAAGGTCAAAGACACCCTATTTTTACCATTTTAGGGCTGGGGTAACCCTGCGATGGACCAGCATCCCATATCGCTCCATGCTACAGAAACCAGGATAAGCTCCAGCCTGCAGGTGGGCCACATGCATTGGCTCGTATGCAGACTTAACTTAACTTTCAACTTAAAAACTGTACAGTATGTTTTTATTTTTTATATATTATTGTCTAGTCGATGGAAGAAACTAAGAAAATTTAAAAAATTCTGTACGTGGAATTCTGATTTTTATACCTGAACGCGAATTATAATGATAAGGAATATATCATATCGATAACACACCATGCCGTTCAAAGAAACGATTTAAATACTATCTTACGCATTCAATAAAAGATAAAAAGGCGACTTACTCGAAAGTGTTACACAAATTGAAGGCCGTACCTTTGAAGCCTTTGAAGGCGCGTTCAAAACTCTAAAAGAATGCCTAAATGCTGTACTCAGTTAATATATCGTCGGATGCAATGAGATTAATATTTTTCAACGCGCTGTCCATTTTCGTTGCCGTGTACTTTTTAAGTTCTCTCTACCGTCACGCAACTCCGGCGTTGCGTGACAGCCCGGCATTGCGTGACAGGAGAGAAGGTTCAGAACAACGAAAATAATTTCATCGCCAAATTTATGTCTTGCTTTATAATCATTTAGTAGTTACTTTGGTTAGCTTTGGGTTTGGTAAAAATAATTTAATCGATAAGTTTACAATGAACACTGTAAATATAATTATTTAAAGCCAACCTTTGAGCCATTTTACTTTAACAGACGTTTGTCAGGGCGAACGCCAAAACTACCCCAACAATGAATTTTATACAGACATCATCAGTCAGAGATAAGTCACAAACTTCCAGGTAAAGGTATAAAGCCGATCATCGTAAAATTTGTCAATCACAAAGTTAAAACTCGGCTCTACAAAGAGAGAATAAGACTTAAAAATGTAAGTATCTCTGATTTATTCCCTTCGGCGACCTCTGCAGTTCGTACAGAGTCAACCCGTATTTTCCTTAACGAAAGCCTAACCTCTTACAGACGAAGAATCTTAAATCGGGCAAATGAAATGAGGAGGGACGGTTTGCTACTGAGTGTATGGACTCTGGACGGAAAAATTTTTGTGAAAACATCGCCAAGTGGTAATCCCATCAGAATTTATGAATTAGAAGATCTTGAAGCCATTTAATTTTAATGGTAATTTAAAACGTATGAAGGACTTTTAGAGAAAGGCAAACAAAATCGAAAAGATATTTAATTTGGGGACAGACGGACTGGTTGGAGCTTTAAAGGAGAAGGACTCTCTACTTTCTCGATTCTTTTTTGTTTTTTTTTTAACCTAAGCTCGTTAATTGCGTTTTGTTTACTTTCGCTTCATATTTGCGTTGTTTCAGTTTTTTGTTATTTGTAATCTTAAACTTAATTCTGTTTTCAGGCTTATGTGTACTACCACAGATAATTTAAGTATTTTGTCTTTGAACGTTCGAGGAATAAGAGATCAAACCAAAAGGAGGAGTATATTTTCATATTTGAAGGATCAAGGAGCAAATGTTTATTTCCTACAAGAAACATATTCTGAACCGAATGACGAAAATATTTGGAGAAATGAATGGGGCGGCCAACTTTTCTTTTCCCATGGCACTAATCACAGTAAAGGAGTATGTATTCTAATTAATCCTTCCGTGAACTACGAAATTGACCATTCTTATGTCAACACCTCAGGCCGAATAGCTCTGATAACTATTGTCTTGGGGTCCCAGAAGGTATCTTTATGCAACATTTACGCACCTAACAATCAGAGTAATCAATTGGAGTTTATGCAAGAACTCAACAATTGTATCATTGATAAAACAGAACTTACTACGCTCATTATAGGTGGCGACTGGAATTGTACGCTTTCAAAAAAAGATAAAATTGGAGGGACGCCGTGGAAGCCGACTAATTATAGTAACCTTGTCTTAACAACCATGGACATGTTTGACCTGGTGGATATTCAAAGAATTCACTATCCAAAGCTTTGCAAGTTTACATACGCGTCAAAAAATCTAAAAATGAAATCGAGACTCGATTTTTTTCTGGTCGCCAAAAACCTCACAAGAAGTGTTAAGAAATCCGAAATCTGTCCCTCCATAGCACCAGATCACAATGCTATCTACATCTTTTTGTCTTGGCCAAGTAGCACCCCTAGAGGCCCTGGCTTTTGGAAATTTAACAACACCCTGTTAAATGATGAACATTACGTTGCTATGATCCGGTGCACATACACACAAATTCGGAGCTCTTATAGCCATTTAGCAGACAAGCGGCTCTATTGGGAGATGTTGAAGATGGAAATAAGAAATGCTACCATCTCTTATGCAAAACAGAAAGCTAAGGCGTCACATCACCGGGAAAAAGAAATCCAACGACAATTAGACCACTTGGATGCTATTATTTGTAATCATTTCTTCTCCAATCAAATTGAGCATGTGTTACAAGAGTACGATAATCTCAAAACAGAACTTCGATCAATCTACGAGAATAGAGGAAGACAAGTTATGTTTCGTGCAAAATGTCGCTGGATAGAGAAAGGAGAGCGCCCAACAAAATATTTTTGTAATCTAGAAAAACAAAATTATAATAAAAAGACTATAGGTGAATTACGACTTCAAGACGGCTCAATAACGAATGATGACAAATTAATTCTTAAACACATTGAAGCGTTCTACAAGGACTTACTTACATCACAAAACACTTTCAGCGAAGATGCGTTCGACAGTTTTGTCCAGAATTTACAGATACCTAAACTTTCAGACGACGAACGGGATAGCTTAGAAGGCCCTCTGAGATTTGACGAATGTAAAAAGGTTCTAGAAACATTTGAAAATGACAAGTCTCCTGGTGAGGATGGGTTTACCGCCGAATTCTATAAGTTTTTCTTTGATTTACTGGGAAATGATCTTTTAGCAAGTTTTAATGAGGCCCACGCGACTAACGAACTTACTATCTCACAACGAAGAGGGGTGATATCGTTGATTCCTAAAGAGGATGGTTCCTTACTTGAATTAACGAACTGGAGGCCTATAACATTATTGAATGTAGATTTTAAGATAGCAGCGAAAACAATAGCTAAACGTCTCGAGTCAATACTCCCCAAACTTATTCATCCGGATCAAACGGGCTTCGTTAAAGGGAGGTTTATTGGAGAGAACATACGGCTTATATCGGATCTCATGGAATACACTAAAGTGCAAAACATACCAGGAATATTATTATCGCTAGATTTCCGCAAGGCCTTTGACTCTATTGAATGGCCATTTATAATGAAGACGTTAGACTACTTCAATTTTGGTACAGACGTAAAAAGATGGGTTAGTACTTTCTATACAAACATAGAAAGCGCTGCTCTCAACAACGGCTATGCAACAAACTGGTTTAAGCCATCAAAGGGTGTGAGGCAGGGCTGCCCCTTGTCCCCTTACTTGTTTATCCTCTCAGCTGAAATCTTAGCGAATAAAATCAGGCAAGAACCTGAATTCAAAGGAATTAATTTGTTCGGAAATGAAGTCAAACTATCGTTATTTGCGGATGACACTAATATTTTCAGTGCTGACTTAGCCTCTGTGGAAAGAGCAATGGAATTAGTAGAAGAGTTTGGGAAGATAGCCGGTTTAGTTCTGAATGTAAAGAAAACAAAGGCGATCTGGCTAGGAAAGTGGGCAAAGAATAAGAGCAACCCCCTCGGAATGAAATGGATGCGTAGCCCTGTCAAAATACTTGGAGTTTATTTCTCGTACGACGATAAAGGAAATGAGGATCATAATTTCTATCAAAAACTGAAAGTATTACAGACGAAATTTGATATGTGGAGTGCACGAGATCTGACTCTGTTTGGAAAAGCTATGATAATCAAAACTCTTGGTATATCTCAGCTAATTTATTCTGCATCAAATCTCCCCGTCCCCGCAGGTTTCGAAGATATGGCTAGAACCAAATGCTTCAAATTTCTTTGGAGAAACAAGAAAGACAAAATAAAAAGATCCGGACTCTACCAAGATACAAATAAAGGTGGATTACGTATGACTGACATGGGCCTAATGTTCAAGTCACTCAAACTTGCTTGGATTCCTAGATTACTGTCCGCCGGCAAGAAAAATTGGTGTACTGTTCCAAACCATTTCTTCAGAAAAATGGGTGGGTTAAATTTTTTACTAAGGTGCAATTATAACGCAAAGTACTTTAACCAACTTCCTGCTTTTTATAAAACTATCCTCGAGTCTTTCAGTGAATTGAAAACTCTTTATGGATATGATCAATTTCAGGATGTAATTCTGTTCAACAATGAAGACATATTAGTTGATGGGAAGCCAGTATACATCCATGATTGGTTTAAGAGAGGAATTGTTTCCATTAATGATCTTCTTAACGAGAACGGAAAATTCCTAACTTTCAAGGAATTTTCTGATAAATATGGATGTCAAACCAATTTTCTGCAATATTACCAAATAATAAGCGCAATACCAAATCGTTTATTGTCCAAGGCAACTGACAATGCTACTTTCAACAAGCTTTTCTTCACGGGCGGTGACGAAATTTTCAAGTTCAATGATAATATTGAAATTCATCTGGGTAAAGCCAAATCAATGGACTTCTACAAATTGTTCAACAAAAAAACCCACATAGGCAATCATACTGGTGTCACTCGCTGGACCGAAAGGTTATCATTAAATGAAGATCACTGGCCCAGCATATTCAAATCAATGAGAAAAGTTTGTAAAGAAAATAAACTCAGGGAGTTTCATTTCAAGTTCGTTCATAGGATAATAGTAACCAAAAGAGAACTATTCAAATTCGGTATCAAGAATGATGATGAATGCCTTTACTGTGGACTAAATGATTCCATTGACCACACATTTATCGAATGCTCATTTGCGAAGGCATTTACAAGCAAGGTTCTGCAGTGGTTTAATGAAACCAATGCATTTCATATCATCCCGACAACAGAAGAAATGCTGTTTGGTGTATTTAATAAGTGCTATGATAAGACAATGGCGAGAAAATTCAATTATACAATGCTCTTTATGCGCCACTATTTATATTCATGTAAGCTAAATGACAAATCTCTCTCCTTCAATGAATTTATTTCTAAGATCAAAACTAAATACCGTCTCGAAAACATTACATGAACCAATACAGAAAATAGAAATAATAATCCTCCTTCTGGTTTTGTATCTCACATTAAGTGAAATGAAATATGGAAAACATACACATATATTGTAATAATACATTATATGACAGCAGGGGTAGTTCAAAGGCCTGTAATCTGTATTAATTTTTTTTTATGTTATTTTAGTATTGTAAACTCTTTTTTTTTATGATTATCCTTTAATTTTATTTCAGTAAGATGTAACTTTGTTCCTTGTCATTAAATAAATATGAAAAAAAAAAAAAAAAATCAGTCATTAAAAATAAATATTTAAGGTTCTGATGTCATTCTCAAGAAGCTAGGGTTTCTCTCGGCTACCACCTCGAGCAACCTTACACTTCTTCAACTTTTTTGCTCTCCAAATTTCCCGCTGGCACCTTAACTCTCTGAACCCTGCATAAATAGATATGTACGCACGCCAGTAAAGCATTCTATAAGCATAAAACAGTTCTTAACCATTCTGTTACTTACCTATGGGCAACGCCATGAGAGTGAAGGTAGGAGAGCCCACGTACAATATCCCGTGCAGCAAAAGCGAGAAGATGTTCAAATCCATCAAAGCTATACACTACATCGATATGTAGCAGTAGATCACTAAGAGAACTCACGCGGCGATCATTTCTTTCCCCAAAAGGAACGAAACTGAAAAAAAGATATTCCAACATCAAGGCGCATGGATTATAGCTGGCCCCTTTGATGTTAACAACGTTGTCGTGGTTCAAAACTTTCAAAAGAGCGACCTCTTTAAGAAAAAGCTTCCTCTCTTCGGAGTCGAGGGCTTGGAGGTCTGGTTAGGAGCTGCATATTTAGCGGTGAAGACCTCGCCAAAACTTCCATGCCCGATCCTGTCCTTTACTTCCAGCTTATATACATCGAAAACGGGAACACCTTGGACAATGGAAGCATTACGGTTTCGAAAAACTGGTAGCTGAAATTGCTTAGACATGCTCGAGACAGCGCAACCAAGCGAGCATGCAGTACGACCTTATGCACACAATACAAACTTTCCCGCCAACTTGACTGATGCACACGTGTCACATGAGTGACTGCCACGAATAGCTGATGCGACGTTATGATAACATGATTTTATCTTGTGGTTACAAACACCCGGGAAGGATTAATTATTTTAAAGGAAAGAAAGTTTCTACTTTTTATTGACCAGGAAATATACATAAATTATATGCTTTTGTTTAATTTTCTCTACATAATTTAGCACAATAAGCCATACATAACGCGAAAATAGATGACACAAACGTGGTAGCCGAAGAGATAGTCATCTTAAAATAACAAACGCCAGACATTGACTTAATGTCGATGCAACTTGATAGTGTTTACAGATTTTCGTCTTTTCCTTCAGCTTTCCTTTATTTTTACCTGTTGTGTTGTAGGTTCCGAGTTTCCTTAATATATTGCACAAGTGAGGGTGCTCTTGCTTCTCAAATCCCTAAAATTGGATGTGGTTTTATTTGGGGGGTCAGAGTTTTTAAAAAAGGCGATTCCATCAATTGTCTTTAATGATTGTTATTTCAATTACAATAACAGAATGCATACGCTGTGTAAATACAGGGTTTTGTCGAAGATTATATGTCAAGATTATATTGAATATCACTTGGGGATCTTTCGGTAGTCTTCGTTTTTTTTTTTTTGGGGGGGGGTCTTTGTTTTCGTTTTGGGGGGTCTTCGTTTTCGTTTTCGGGGGTCTTCGCTTTCGTTTTGGGGGGTCTTCGTTTTCGTTTTCGGGGGTCTTCGCTTTCGTTTTGGGGGGTCTTCGTTTTCGTTTTGGGGGGTCTTTGTTTTCGTTTTCGGGGGTCTTCGTTTTCGTTTTATAAGGTCTTCGTTTTCTTTTTTGGGGTCTTCGTTTTCGTTTTTAGGGGTCTTAGGTCTTAGGTCTTCGTTTTCGGGGTCTTCGTTTTCTACACTACCCAATGATTCCTGGTTCTGCTAAAATTATATATTACCTTAAGTTTGAAATTACACACACATATTTTCATAGATACTAATTCAAGATAGAAACTGTAACACAGTTACTCGAGTTTTACGCACGAAGCGATCGTCATCAGTATAAACCTTTTACATTATTGTTTGTTTATTTTCATAGATATATGCATAAAGTTCATACCGCTTTCCTTTGTAACAAGTTCTTGTAGTTCTGCCGGTAGCCGCTGAAATCCACTTGGCGTATTTTTAACAACTTCCGTAAAACTTTCAGCAAATCCAACAAATGACACCCATGCATGATTCCTAAAAAAAGGCGATGATGGGTCGATCAATTCCAAGCGCGCCCACCCCCCCCCCCCCACCCCCTTCCCCGGGAATTTGTCGGGCATTTTTTCAATTGTCCTTCCCCACGGTGGGGCATTTGCCAAGGAAGGCCAGCCCGGGGGTTGGGGTGGGGCATTGTCAAAACAACTCAGTTCGGACTTTAAAAGTAGCAGATGGTTCCACTCCAACATGTGCAAATATTTGCACAATTCTTTTCACTTGCAAACGAGAGATGACAGAAAGAAAACGTGCGCGGTACAAGAAAAGTTGCAGTTTTTAGCTGCTAAAAGGCGATTTAAGCCATTAAAGATCCTATAAAAATACATTAATTTGTAAGCGATTGTATTGTTTTCTTGTTCCACAGGTTGGTCATTTGCACTCTTTCAAAAGTCCCACCGTGGGGCATTTGTAAGCGTAAGCTGGCCCCACCCTGGGACATTTGCTGCAATTTTGAAATCAAGGCAAATGCCCGACAAATGCCAGGGGGTGGATGGGTATGCTTGAAATTGATCGAGCCTAAAGTTTTACTGTTTAATTCTCCTTTCGCGAGAGTCGAACGTCTTGCATGTGTATTTTACGAGTTTTTAGGTGGCCATAAGTTTGGAAGTTACCTTTGCTAATAATTGTCAAAACTAGCTATTTTAACCCACGGGTGCTTTGATGATACTCCGGCCACGCGAACGGCCGTACTCAAGGGTACTGGGAAAGCGAGAGGATGTTACAGAACTAATCCGTAAGCGAGCCATCGCACTCACCGTGAGCCCCCGGGAGGGGGGGGGGGTACTCCCTATAATGGCCTATACGGGGAGGCTCCGCCCGAAAGGGGCACCTTTTTCAGGCTACAGGTATATAAGAGGGTAGGGATTTCACAAGTTGAGGGATATAAAAGGGTAGGGAAATCGGGCATTTACGTATTTAACAGGGTCTTTAATTAAAATATTTCGAATAGACGCACCTTATGGCTGGGGTGCAGTGTTCTAAGGAAGTTAGGTGAAAGGGGTACCTTTTTTCAATAAAAGGTATATAAAAGGGGTGCCTTTCTGCCAAAATGGTATATAAAAGGGTAAGGGGTTGGACCCCGGGGCGGAGCCTCCCCGTATTATACTTTGTTAAGTACCCCCCCCGGGCCGTGAGCGCAGACCTACGCGTGCTCGTACAAGGTTTAAAGGAAATTTTTTTTTAAGGAGACCAACTTTACACGTATACTTACGCCAAAGATACTTGAAAAAGACACAGGCTTCTATCCAAGAATACATCATCGCTGGCTTCTACATAAGGACGTTGTACTTCGTAAAAGTGGAAACCTTCCTCTGCGTTTCCAAACATGGAATAACCATAGTTCAACTTGCAATCCTTACAGCGTAAAGACAGTTTCATGGCAGATTTTACTTTCTGAAGGGAAAACACAGTAACTGTACACATTTTATTTTGTGCAATGAGCAGAGAATTGCACTTTTTGCAATTGCTGATTGGTGGCGCGAGGATTTCCATTTCCGTAACGTCATTGCCGGATGTCTTCTGATCGGCGGTACAAAACAGCAAAACATTGACGAACTTTTCCAAATCGATCTCCCCAACTGCAGCAAACGTTTTGAAGTAATAGGCCAGCAAAGTATTCTTAGCTGCCTTTGGCATGGCTGATGGCAAAGCACGCACGATTTCTGCCAACCTTAAGGCATTTGGCACTTTTGCCTGCAGTAGCCAAAGCATATCTTCCTTACCGAGCACAGAGCACAAATCTGACAACTCAGACAGTGAGACATTTTTAAGTCTTTCCAATCCCTCTAAAATATCAGATCGCTTCTTTTTTTCCTTTCATTGACACTGGATATAAACGTTTGCTCAAATGGCGAGGCCATCACAATTCGAATTGTTTGAGACAAACATATCACACTAGTGTATTATTACGTAACACGGTTTTTGTATCCTCTTATCTATCTTATCTCCTTAACCATGCTAACAAATTGGCGACAGTAAGGGACTGGTCATAAAGTACAGGAGGGGGTGGGCCGGAAAAAAAGGGGGGGTGGGCCATCATTTTTGTGCACGTAAAAAGGGGTGGGTCAAGAAACATCATGCAATACATTGGGGGTGGGTTATGAACAATTATGCTTCAATTTTATTAGCTGCAAATATGTACAAATACACAATTTAACACTTAAATGGCAATAATATAGCGTGATAAATGACTTGGAATAAAACTGCTCATTATTACACCTACTGACATCATCTTCAGTGAAGTCATCCTCAGTATCTGTGTCACTGTCTGTTTCTAAATTAGGGTTTAAACTGTTACAAACTTGAATAGCTTCTTTTGTGAACATCTTTTTTGCAAATAGTAATTTCAACCATTTGACATCCCTTTTCCCCATTTTTGATATGGCATCTTTATTTAGGAGATGAGATTCAACTATTTTATCTCCATATGAACATGAACTTGCAACAGCTAGAGAAAAAACTCTTTGACAACTTTTCTCTTTACGCTCAATTCGGCGCTTTTTTGATTTGGATCTATTTTCTTTTTGCCTTCTTTTTTTGGATGCAGATCCTCCTTTGGCCACTGGGTACATCCTCTTGTTTTTCTCTTCAAGGGTTTGCATTTTTTTTAAGCTTTCCAGTATTTTTGTTTTGAGGCTTGTGAGAACCCCAAAACATTTCTCATTAAATTTATGGGAACATTCTTGGCCAGTTTTAAGTTTGCCAGCTTTTGTAAACGCACTTGCATCATCCTGCAAGTGAATCAATAATAGACCATTTGGAGCAAGATTTTACCGACATCACAGTCACCGGAGAACAGTTATGGGAAGTATACGGTGCTCTCCAAAGAAAGGTGGACCAGGTCCTAGAATGCATCAGCGAGTTGAAGTTGCCACCAGTCAAGACTGACATCCTTAAGAATACAGATGCAGGGCCTGGTGTGGGAAGCAGTAATGTAGAAGTGAGATACAGAGATGTCGAGATGGCTAGAATCCTGAATTCTGATCGTGTGAATAGAATTCACAGAGCTAGAGATGACAGTGGCCAGAATGAGGCAGAGAGATCAAATGCATGTATTGGTGAAGCACTGGTTGATGGTGGGGCCATGCAATGGAAGTTCCATGACGCACTTGATGGACTGACTCAAGATGAAATTGCAGCACTCTCACTTGATGATATGAAGAAACGCGAGGAGCTGGCAATAGAACAAAATGCGTGGACCGTTGCCCGGAATGTGGCTGAAAGTATCAATCACGAGCCAGGTCCAGCTGGAGATTACATGCAATCATTTCTGACCCCACACAACAGTTTTTCTTCAACACAGAACAACTACGCCAGTTTTTTTCGGCACCAGATTCAAAGAAGAAAGACATACCAGGATCTGCATACTTTAAGAAAATAAATACGTTTATGGAAGAACATGTACAGGTGGGAGAGCTCTACTTGGAATATCTAAAAGGTGACTGCCAGAACACAAACAAAACCCTATGTGAGTTTTGTGCTAAATTTCCCTGTTCAGCCCCAGGCTTGGAAAGAGTTCCAAGGCCAATGCCAGATCAGAGAGCTCTACCAGAATTGTGTTACTTGCCCTTTGACAAGACCCCTACTGTTACTTCAAGTGGTTCTCAAAGGGATATAGATGATTATCAGCCAAGAGCGCAAATTAAAAAGAAATTTGAAGATGGGACACTTGCATTGGATGACGCAGAGTCTATTGGAATTTTTTCAAAAAGATTTGCTGTGGAGGAAAGTCCAACAAGAAAGTACCTGGAACATCTTGAATACATGCGATTGAAAAAAGAAAAGAGGTCTGAAGAAAGAAAGCGAAAAACACAAGAGGAAGTCATGAGAACCTATGATGACTTTGACTGGGTAGAGATGTTCCACAAGGGAACACTAGCAAAACAAACTGTTCCTGCTCTTAATTTGTTCCTTGATAGGAATCATCTGGCCCATGGCAAGATGAAAAAAGCGGAAAAAGTAAATACAATCAATGCATGGTTAGCAAATTCAGAATACCACAAGATACAACAAAGTGGAATTCACGATGAAGATAACGAAGCTAAAGATGATGGTGATCCTGCTGAATCAATGGACAGTGATGTTTCTGATGATGAGGATGATGTATTTTTAGTTGAGGTTGGTGAGCCCAGTGACGACGATGGAAGTGACTCAGATAATGACGAGATATTACAGCCTCGTAACTCCAGAACTGGAAGACCATGTACCACATATATGACCCGTCATTTCTATGGAGACTCCAATTGATGCCACAAAAATCAAGGTTAATGGTATTTTATCTATTGTTTAGTAGCTTAAGATGCCCCTGGAAAGAGGGGGGTGGGTCAGTTATTTTTATGTCAGGATTAAAAGGGTGGGCTACATTTTTTGTGTTAACTAGGAAGGGTGGGTCACTAAAACTTTGTCTACTAGAAAATCAATTTTTCCGGCCCACCCCCTCCTGTACTTTATGACCAGTCCCTAATGACCCCGTCTGCACTGGGCGAGTTGCATTTTGCAAAATCTTTCTGCCGCGAAGCAAGACGACTGTTAATGTCGCCCTATTATTTCCAACTTAAACAAATTTCCTTTCGATTTGTTTTTTTTGGACCATTTACTACCAGCTATTTCGAACCCGGTTTTTTCGAACTCACGCTATTTCGAAGTGATTGTTGGTGAGTTTTGTTGCCCTTGGCCTAAGATAAAGATCACAACACGTCAAAACACAACAATGCACCATTTGTTTATTGAGATGTGTCATCACCAACGCTTTTCAATATTGCTGATGGTTTGTCGCGACATGACGCGGACAAATCTTCAAAAGCTAAGCACCGCCGAAAATGTATTTTTCTTGCCAATCAGCTGGGAAAATTTTTTTTGTTTTGCAACACATGATGATGATTTGTGGGCAGAGCAGTCTGATTCGACTCCAATCGTGCCGGCAGAGGAACAATAGAGAGCTTAAGCACAGACGTTTTTGAAGAATTTTCTCTAATTTGGGATGCGTCATCGACGTTTTGCTCTCCATCTTATTCGAGTAGTCAATAATGCGCTAAACGGTTGCCTTAAATGGCTCAAACGATATCTCTTTCGGCACTCTCGCTCTCGGGGTATTTGAGGGAGTAGGTCCCAGTTCTCCACTCCGCTTGCTTGTAATGTTGTAAGGCCTGACAAGGAAACCTTACGCTGTTATGGCGTCCGTAAATCGTGCCTCAGATGCTTTTTCGTTGAAATTTATGGGTTTTTGCGCGGAGTTTCATATCGTGAGTTTTCAAGACTAGTTTATGGTATTCTTGGAAACAGGAGGATTCCCCTGCCTGCGTGCGCTTATGTGGCCATCAGAAAAGAATTTCCGGTTGGCAAAGATGAGCACTTCACAGGATTCGATCTTGACGAGGAGGACTGACAAAAAGACTTGATTACTAGTTATATATAATAAACATAAAGACACAAATTTCGGTAAGCTTTTCGCATAGAACCCTACATTTATTATCCATGCAGCATTCTCATACTATTTCACAGGAACAATGTTTAAAATGTAATATGAATGGAAAAGAATCTTGGATGCATAATAAATGCATGGGGCTGTGGGGAAATCTCACCACAATATTTATTTTCTCAATGCAATGGCTTGAGATTAATTGAAATTATTTGACTGAAGTATTGTCATACCGCTTCATTCTATTTATGTTATTTTACCTCTTCTTTTATACAGTTTAATAAATTTTTTACTGCACTCCAGTGAGTGGAAGAAAAATCTGATTTGGAGGGATTAACCACTAATTTATAGATGTTTATTCTTGTAGTTGTGAAACCGCATTGCTTACTCTCTTATTGCAAACTTCATAAACTTTCACATGGTTTTGTGGAATAATCCTGATCCTCCACTACAGAGAGTCATGCACAGTTTGGAAATGATCACGAGGGTCAGCATTATAAAACATAACATTTTTTTTTACTCCTTATTAAAGATTTAACTGATTGATGTTCCTGTCGTGAACACACTCTCAGGAAGACCATAATAATTTACATCCCTAAATAAATACAAACTTTCTGGAACAGAGTCTAAAAAATTGGCCTATTCTCTAGGTATCAGTTTAGGGCAAATGCAGTTCCGGGCAGTACATACACACATCAAAGAAATACCCAAGTCCCCCCCCCACGGAGAATCTCTTTCCCTTTTGTATGGGTTTTTCCCAATGGACTGATAACAAAACGTAAATGAACAGTAAGCGCAGTGTGGTAAAGGTTAACTTTTTATACGAATCAAGCGGCCCATGCGAGCAAAAGCTTATCTCGGTTTCCTTGGCATGAAGCGACAAGATATATTTCTTCTCCCCACCCCCCTGGATGGGATTCTAGTCCATCAACAGTGTTAACCCCAACAGTAAATTTGCTGGCAGCCATTTTTACACCTGGGCAAAGAGAGACACTGTGAAAGTAGAGTGTCTTGCCCAAGAACACAATCCAGTGCCCTGGCCAAGGCTCGAACCAAGATCACTCTATCCAGAGTCCAGCGCACTAACCATTAGGCCACTGCACCTCCCACAAGTGCACTGGACTCTAAATTGAGAAGTTCAATTTGAGCCCTGGCCATGGCACTGCGTCGTGTTCCTTGGTAAGACACTTTACCCTCATATTGTCTCTCTTCGCACGAGTGTTTAAAAGGGTACTAGCAAAGTTACTGACAGGGGTAACCCTGCTATAGACTACCATCCCAGGGAGAGTTAAAATATTTCTAGTTGTTTTATGGTCCAGCACAGCACTGA
The DNA here is from genome assembly GCA_947652115.1 of Blastomussa wellsi. Classification (NCBI taxonomy): domain Eukaryota; kingdom Metazoa; phylum Cnidaria; class Anthozoa; order Scleractinia; family Plerogyridae; genus Blastomussa; species Blastomussa wellsi. The sequence continues at coordinate 14,810,996 of OX393565.1, read as the reverse complement.
TGGGCCATTTGTCTCAATGCAGATTTAACCTAAGAGCCTATTTGCTATTATTATTAAACTAATGTTTCTTTGTGGTCTTTCTCTTGTGGGCGGTCTTTTTCCCTTTTTTATTCTTTGGGCAGTCAAGAACGTTCTTATGACCCTTCGTTGGATTTTTGCATGCGGTACACTTCTTGCTGTGCCCCTTTGATTTTGCTTTTTGCTGATTTCGTTGTGTTTCCTCATGGACTAAAGGGAGAAAAGAGAAAAAAAATATATATATTTTTATGTAAGCAATTAAAAATATGACAGTGATTAATGTTCTTGTTACCCTGCCTGAGAGTCACACTAATTATTACTGTTAGTCAACGGTAAAAAGTATTATAAGCAGATGGTATGTGCGACCCTCTATAGCAATTTGAAGAACAAAAATTGCATCAGGTGCCTTGCATGTTATAGTGCATCACATAGGTCAGATTAAAAACATTTTACTGTTCAATGGATTTACACAAAATGTACCTGGTGTGGTAGGGGGAACATCTTTCACTGTCATCTTGCTTCTGTCATCCTTCTTTTTTAGTGCTACATCTCTGGGCTCCTTCTGCAGCATTTCGTTCATTGGTGCAGGGGACTTCTCTTTCAACTTTTCAGCAGCATCTTTCATGTCTTCTTTTGATGTTTTTAAGTATGTTTGAAATATCTCCTTGACATAATCTAATGTAAATAACCAAAAGCACGCATAAAATATTACAAATACATAAAGCATGAAAGAAGAGCTAGTTACATTTTACCTTTTGAACATTTTAGACACATAACCCTTATTAATTGAAGTGCTTTCATTTTCAATGAGTAGACCTGGGCTTGAAAACAAAACGGGTTCCTGTTTAAATTAAAAAAAGACTAAACAAAGGTTTTACCTTTACAGATCTGAATCTATGTGGTCCTTAATAAATTATGCAAGAAGTATGGTGGCCTAATGGATAGTTTGCTGGACTCCAGATCAAATGGTCCTGGTTCAGTCCTGGCCAGGGCACTTCATTGTGTTCCTGGGCAGAACATTATAATTGCTCAACCAGTGCCTCTCTTCACACAGGCACATATAAATGGATACTAGGACATTTACTGCTTTGGGTGGGGGGGGGGGTAACCCAGTGAAGGATTAGCATCATCATTCACAAGGAGCATTCAGTGGGAGTAGAAATGCATGTACTCCTAGCTGCTTGGCTGCGAAGCTGAAACTTACCAAAGTTTTGGGCAATTCTGACATCCCGCACAGTTGCTTCGCCATTTTTAAATTTAGGATAGGAGAGCTTCACCCTTTCCACTCCATCAACACCTCGTTTTTTCACATCTCTGTGGAGATTGTAGTTAAAATGTATAGCAGCCAAAATGTGCCTAAAAAAACATACAATAAGGAACTATTGGCATAAAAAGCTCATGCTAAGACTAACACAAGTTGCCACAACCCAATAAGCCAAGGCAATCGAAGCCTGCATTTTAATCTCTTTCTTAAAGGGATTTTTTATTGGGTACACGTATACAAAAGTACCAGTAACATTTTACCTGCAGTACAATCCAATGTAGCAGTAGGCAATCATTTTAGGGGCAAACTGATTGATCACAGAATGAAAACCTTCTAGACAGCTGGTCTGGGCTAGTGGCGATGCCTTCATGATCCCTTTCATTAATGCATTGTTGGTGAGTGCACTGTACAGGCGATCATAAACAACTGACCCTGAGGATTAACATAAAACAAACTTGAATATGAGAAACTGAACTATTTTTTTGGCTTACTTATGAACACCTTATGTATTGCACTTTTTCCTTTGCAGACACATCCTTTCCAATACAAAAAAAAAACTACCAGAAGAAAATTCTCTGTAACATACCAACTTGTAACCACTTTCTGGGTGGCAGATTTCCATGTGCGCATTGGTTGAACAGCGGTTCATCGAGATTGGTATGCTTGTTGAGAACATGACTCAAGAACGACTTGAACTTTGTCCAAATTACAGTTCCCTTGCCATTAAAAGTTGAGGTAGCACTCCAGTGAAGATGCCTTTCACAGGGTTTTATCCACTCTGACAATATCTCGCATCCCTTCTCCTTTGATGTCTTAGAGAGTACCTTGCGAATTTCTGTAACAGATTAAAAAAGAATACAAACATTACATGATCTGAGTGTATGTATGTACAAAATATTACTTTTGGGAAATAAATGTCAATATTTAACAAAATGTGATGTACTCTATAACACGAGTGCATGGGGATTTTACAGTTTGCTGTAAAACCGTTCCCTTAGTTTATTACAGAACATTATGCATTTAGCCAGAAATTAATAGTCATACAGTAAGTACATGTTGATTTTATCTCTTACAAGGGGAGGGGGAGGGGACAGTTCCCACAGAAAATTACCATGATTTCATACATACCAAAAAGGTTTAGCCATAAAAAAAATGGATGTGAAATAAAACCCAAAAAACTACTAATTAAACCCCTCTAGCAAATTATTCACCAACGTATACATGCATTTCCTTACTTTTCTTAAGATGCCAGATGTCGAAGTAATGTACGACCTTTGTCAAAACTTTTTTCATGTGGCTGGCAATTGACACGTGGCGGTCTGAGATGAAAGTGGTTATAAGCAGGCCATAACCAATGAGATACTCCATACATTGTTTGAATCCTACAAATTCCATCGCTGGGCTACTTCCTGCTTGATTCCTCTGTAGGTTAAAAAAAGGTGCATGTGAAAAATATAAAGCAAAAGTTAGATTGGACTAAAACAACTTGCACCAACCCTATGACACAATTTTGGTCTAAGCACTTAAATGCCTGCCTGAGGAAGTTAATTAAAATTAGTGCTGGTTTACCCTGAGGCATCCACAAATGAGCCTGTTATTGACAACTGTTATGCTATGTTGTATTGTGTAGTTCCAAAAAATATCCATACTCCCCCACGAAAGGGATTTTTTATAACAACCCCCCACCCCTCTTGGAATTCCAATTAAACTCCATACATTTCTTTAAATTTTTTGGGCTTTGAGAATTCCCACACTCCCCAGGAAATTCCCATCCCTTCTGTGGGGGGAGTATGGATATTTTCTGGAACTACACATCTTGAAATATAATTACATTTTACATATATTTACCATGGCCCCACACAAGCTAAGATCAAAATATTTGCATTTTCTTCATACATCGAGTTGCCCTTGCATAGCTATTGAAATTTCTCTTACCTGTACAAGCGCAAAATGGATAATCATTGGGAAGGTGCAACAAAAGATGGTGTAAGCACCAAACTTGGCACTGTGGCCCATGCTATCGTGGCGGCCATCTCCAGCAATAACAATCCCCTCCCGCAATGCCTTTAGCTTCGCAAGCATTGCACTTTGGTACTTCTGCCAATAAATATAGATTGTCGGGAACAGCTGATTCTGCAAATTTGACAGTAATTTGATTAATTGGGACATATTCAGAGAATAATACGTATGGGTGAATGTATAAAACTATTATCACAAATTATTATTAAAATAAAGCTTTGCTCTACTGTCTAGCAAACGACTTTAACCATACTTTTACCTACTTCTGCGCCTAAGGAGAAAACATGGCTGCATTGTTGCTCATGTGGAGCAGCTTTATGTGGAAAAATGTCCTGAAGATGCAGAGGATGTGGAAGTGAGCAAATTATGCGGATAAGCACTACCACATCCTGTCAGATACCCTGCTTATAAAAGAGCTATGGTTTTAATTAAACTAATGATCTAGAATGTAAAAAAGGGGGTTGACCAATAACTTACTCTTTGATACTTGAAAAAAGTGTTCAGAGAGACACATCCCAGGCCCATGTGAGAAAATATCTGCAGAACTTTACTTGCAGACCCCCCTGCTACAAGAATAGCCATGCACAGGAGAAAATTGCCAGCAGGGATTCCACTGCCAGGCATGGTTGGCTGACTGTGCCATGTGGTTTCTTTCTTGCAATCTGAGCAGGTTGTTTTGACAACAGCTTCTGTTCCAACTTCAGATGTCTCCACCAAGGGATTGTCAGCCTTGCATACATGGCAGAACTTGAACAGCAACAGCAGTTTAGAAAGGAACACGATGTGTTTCGGTTCCGTTCGTAAGTTTGTGTTCTTTAGAGACAACCTGCAATGGTAAGTAAATATAATTGTAAAATTAAAAATCTATCAAACACATCAAGGGTCAATGTGAGCAGTCAAAGCTGTTGGCAAGCCCTTGTTTTAGTGTCTTATAAAAAAGGGTACAGTTCATTTATTGATATAAAAACATTCTCATCAACAAGATGGTCTAACCGGTTTGATTTGAGTTCATCTTCTTCCTCTGTTTCTGTTTCTGTTGTTTCAGTCTCAGTTTCTGTGCAAGAATGGTCATCATCATCCTCCTCCTCCTCCTCGTCTTCTTCCTTTTCACTACCAAGCTCGTCATCATCGGCCTCATCTTCAGTGGAATACCGAGCTGCCTCTGCAACAACGACAAAATGATAAAAGTAGACTAAAGGAATTGCAAAAATAAAAAGTTATTTATTATTCGTAAACTACCAGTTAAAAACTATAAGGAAATGAAGAACAATAACATATTTTTTATAATCAATTAGTGTTATTTGCTCATGATAAAATGAAAAAATTGTAACCAATAATGGCCGGTGTTTGCAAAACTAATCACCCAAACAGAAAAAAAATAATTGGAAAATTACAATTGAGTAAATACCTGATATTTTCACGATAAAATATCTCTTCACTTATGGCTGTTACACATACCCATGGGCTCAGGCGCTTTACTTCCAGTGTCTTGCACTTCACATTGGTTTTGAAGTCGATTTGCTAAACATGAAATAAAAATATATTCAGCAAAAAAATACCATGCCTATGCTAAAAAATAAACAAAAATAAATAGAGAATACTTACAGGGGGGATAAACATGAGTAAATATATGAGTAAATCAATCTTGCACATGCAAGTATATTACTCCACTAGACCAAAAACATTAAAATAATGTCTCAGCTGATTAAAATCTAAAAAAAATTTCCAGGCCTAATTGTTTGTATATCCATTGAAGTATCACAAGTAAAAACTCGAAAGGCATGAAAAATAAGAGCAATATCGCTCGAGATTTCACTCGGCAATAAAGCTTAGTTACCTGTCCTTCGCGACGAAAAACGCTGCTTCCTTGCAGCAAACAAGTTTTCCTGAAGGGACTTGACCTGGTTTTTTAGCTGCCTATTTTGCTTTGTCAGAACTAGACAAGTCTTCGACAAGTCGCACACTCAGAATTGACGTGTATCGAAACGACCGTAATTCGGTTTCGAACCCGGAAGTTTCACAAATAGCTGAGGAATCCGCGGCTGAAGTTTACCTAGACTCTGTTAACCCAGATCCAGTGGAAGGTACAAGCCAGGATATCGAATTGTTAAGCGATCGTGGAGACCAGGCTTCAATTGGGCTACTGGAGAGTCAACAGGAATCCCCTAATGAGTGTGGAATTACGGTCGTTTCGATACACGTCGTTTCGATACACGTCAAAGTCGTTTCGATGCAAATAGGAAGTCGATTCGATACAGTTAATTTGGAACTAGATGTCTTCAGGAAAAAACTCTCCAAACTTGTTTTATTATTAAATCTCGTAGAATCACGAGCGATGTGACAAATAGCTTTGTGACCTTCCCAATATCAATAGTTGTCTAAACACCGACGGAACGATCTATTAATCAGTCACTTTGAACTCATCAATCACCAATCAAAGAAAACGCTGGTTCAATTATATAAAACTTTTTTTAATGCTAACAACGTTCAATCATACAAAACTTTTCTTAATGCTAACAACGTTTATGGCTTACATGGCTTCTTTTCATACAATGGGTCCATTTAAATAAGAACATGCTTTTAACAGCTGTCTCGCATTGCGTGTTCCATTGTTGAATTCTTCCCACAGACTAAAGATCTTCGCCTGTAAGTTTCGATATTTTAGTCGCTGGATTCTCTTGAGTTTTTTCTCTGAGACCAGCCGGATTTGGATTGCTGTCAGACATGCCTCTCGATGTAGCAGGTGTACTAGAAGATAGAAAGGCAACTGGGATTTGCCGGAGGCTTGGCGGTTTAGTCGCAAGTGCCAGCCCTCTATGTCATTGTTCGTGCGAATGGATCTCATGAAAGCGGACCAGGATGACGGTGGCCAGTTGCTGTTTAAAGTAAACCTTGCGTTACATGTAGAAATTATCCTTTTTTAAATAAACCTTGCGTTACCTTGCGTTACAAAAACCTTCACCATTTTATTGGAATTCATATTCATGATGTTTCGTTGTTGTCAGACATTTCTCACCTCGGCGGTAAATAGTGCGAGTTTTAGAACGATGATTTTCAATTAAGCAGTCTCTTACCTCTCTCTTACCTTTCTCTTGGTTCGCTCTGACTGCGGTTCGATGACTTTTCCCACAGCATGAATTGTTGGGAAAGCAGCTACACCAAGGTCGTCCCTTTTAAGACGTGGAATAGAAGGCTTGCTTTGCCCTGGCAAATTCGAGAAAAGACGCTGAAAATCGTCCGGCTTGAAGTGGGCTGAGCAGAGAGCCGAGGTCTTCGAAGGTTCCCACCTCGCTCGCTTTAACTTGACGAAGTCTACCCACTTTTTACGTCTTTTCTTCGCTTGAGGCCGCTCATCACCAAAATATGGAATAGTGTGGAGTGCTATTCCATTTCCCAAGTCTGGGGTGTTGCTGCAGCCGCCAGCAACGCACCTCGAAGGCATTTTGAAAGCGACTTCTTTACGAAAAACACCAAACACAGCCTCCAGTCAAATGGCCGCCGGAAACACGTTTCGTCCCCGGGTAGACGTCACAATAGCCGCTTGACCCATTCCCCCAAGAACGCGGTCGCGAAACAAAATGGCGCCCATTTCAGGGCTTTTTTTGAGTTTTCGGTGGGTCGTAAAAAATCGAGGATTCAACCAAATTCAAAACTTTTTGCGCAGAATTAGTTTAAATAATGAGTAGATTTATTTTAGCGAAAAAAAATTTTTGGGGTTAGGTGCACTTTAAAGTTAGTTGTTGATGAATCATTTCGAAGTAGCCCCCAAACTCCATTTTTCGCAACAGTCATCACTGCACAGCCATCGCTGCCAAATGACGTCAGCTTCTCCTTCCACTCACTGTCCTCCATTCCCGTAGTGTTTGATATGGCGAAACTGATGGCATCCAGAACATCTGCACCACTCCCTGACTTTGGCTCTTGAATTGCTAAGTACTCATTCACAGGCTTGCCAAGTTCCATATCGAGGTAGCGTCCATAAACAAGCACCTCTTCCATCACACCCTGATCAGTTCCACCATCTGCCATCACTGAAAGAAAATTGGGATCATGTGTATTTTGTGCACCCCTCGACCGATGTATCGGCCGAGATATCGACCGATACATCGGTCGAGTGTCGGCCGAGATATCGACCGATACTCGGCCGATGTATCGGTCGATATATCGACCGACATATCGACCGACATATCGGTCGATATATGTCGGTCGATATGTCGATTGATAGGTCGGTCGAGATATCGGTCGATATGTCGGTTGACATATCGGCCGCGATTGTTTGTCCGACTGTCGGCCGACATGTCGATCGATAGGCTACCGACATTGTGCAGATACTTCACTCATACTTGCGTATGGTTGATTGTAGCCTGCGTCGCAGACGTAATTTAACCTACAGTGAGCGACAATTAAAGACGACAATTAATAGCCGTTTAGACACGCGTTCCGATATTTGAGCACTTGTTCTAATTTATTTACAACTAGCGTTTATTCTGTGCTACCCCCAAGCCCCTAATTCAATATCATGTAGCCGCTGTGGTCTGTGCAGTAGAAGAAGAAATGAAAACATGAACATTGTTTGTGGGGGAAGGGGGGAAATGTATCCAAGACACTCAGAAATCGATTTCATTGCCAAATGTCTCGACACTTTTGTCGCCCATTGTGGGTTAGCAACATCCACTTAACAGCACAGTTACATGTCTCTGCATCACCGGCGACTGGTAACGAACATTAACAGGTCATGATTTCCCTCAAACCAAATGCTCCTTTTCTTGAAATAAATGCTCCTTTTTCATAATGTCAATGAGAACAACATTCCCAATACCAAACTTTCACGATTGTTTCTGTAACTCGTTAGAAACACGGAGTACATATTTTCTATTTCTTTTAGAAAACACCACGACGAGATAAAGGAAAACAACTTGTTAACTTTGATTATCAAAATGTAAATTCTCTTTGCTCGCGCCATCATTACGTCAACAGCGCGCGCTAGTTCTGTGTCCCTTTAACAAATTGACGTCAGTTTTTATGTGTCTGTTCAGTTATTGATCATGAATTTCGTCATCACTTTGTCAAAGTAGCTGTGGATCCACGAGTAGTCTGAAATTCAGCCGTCTCTTCTTAGGGAAGAGACGGCTGAATTTCAGACTACTTTTACAATGTTATGACGAAATTCATTGTCAATAACATAACAGACGCATTAAAAACTGACATCAATTTGTTTTTTACGATAACAAATTGTCGAATTTCCCGCTCTCGTGCTCTGACGCGTCTCACGAATTTCAAATTCATGTGTCTATCCGCATATTGACCATAAAATTTAGCCAATGAGCGCGCGTGAATTTCTGCAATTATCGTAAAAATCGAGTTATACAAGCACGATTTTTAGCCAATGAGAGCGCGTGCTTTCTTAGGAATGTTTTATATTTAACAATTAGATTATGAGTTCGAGATTTCAGATCTATGAGGTGATAGTTGATGAGGCCGAAGGCGGAATTGACTATCGCCTCATAGAAATCGAGAGCGAATAATCTAATTGTTTTAGCAGAATTCTAACTGAATTTAACGCTGATAGCGGTTTCCAATTATTTTCCCACGCATTATTGAGCTTTACCCGTAAACAAAGTGGCAGGTAATAACGTCCTTGTCAAATTTGCAGTTTTTTTACGCGCGCACCCGCGTTTTCAATATTTTCAAGTTTTTAGGGTCAATGTAAATGTGCTTATTTTAGTCTTCTCAGTACTTTAACTAGCCATTTACATCTAAACTTTCTTCCAAAACTCCGGAAAAAGTATAAAAAAATCGCATTTCGTGGACGACCGTTCTACTAGAATGGCTGATAGTATACGAGTAACTCAGCCAATCAGATTGCAGGATTTGCATTAGAATCGCATAACTAAAGGTAAACTCGCGGTCTGATTGGCTACCGATGAGAGGGTATCTAGCGTGGAATTGCACTTGTGCATGAAGGCATATTGCTGACTTGAGTCGCGAACAAAAACTATTGCGATCGTGAAATGGCATTTTAAAATGTTTTCCAAACCATTGTCACCTTTCTTAGAGCCAACAAAAACAAACGCGTTTTTCAAAGTGAGCCGGAGGTTCTTCTTTGCTTTGAGCTGAACTACAAGTTCTTGGAGAGGCATAAAAAACCTCTGTCGCTCGCGAAAACGACTGACCTTGTACGACCGACCTTGCTTACTTGGCAACTCAATGACAGTTTTGACAGTTGACTTTGAACTGGCTTTCTGGAGCGCGCGCTCAGGATAAAACCAAACAAAATTATTGTTATTGCTGTTTTCTTTATTTCTCATTTTACTCAGTTATGCGATTCAAGGAAAATTCATTACAGTGGAACCCCGCTATAACGAACCCCGCTATAACGAAGACCCCGTTATAACGATTAACATTTGAAAGCCCGGCAGATTAACAGTAAAATATGTTGAAACGAACCCCGCTA
>OX393565.1:14788741-14798741 GCA_947652115.1 Blastomussa wellsi | reverse complement strand
ACAGGACTACGCTACTCACTATCTATCACCGAACAGATAGTGAACAGAGCAGCTAATCAGAGAACTGCATTCGTGATAGAACGCTAGTAGATTAACACTAAAACGGGGTATAGGCTCTAGGATGCCAGTCGGGAGTGAGTGGGAGGGGGTTTTCCCTATAATGGCCTTCTTGAGACGTTATTTGTTATCTTACCAGTGATACTCGTCCCGTGTTCTTCGTTTGGTCGCTAATTGCATTCTTCTTCCACATCTTGCACAGTTAATGTTCCTCTTGAGAAGCCTTTTTCTCTGCATCCAACGAATAAGACGCAACTTGGTCCTCCTATCAGTTGAGTACAGAAGAGGGCCAAGTCTTTCGCGAAAGTAGCTCGGCATGTTGAAACACAATTGATGTTGACTTTAGGGCAGAGGAAAGGCAGTTTGAGAAACATTTAATAACGGGGAAACAATTATATTGTTGATTATATGAAAACCTGTCTGTTAGAATTTGGTCACATGAGTTGCAAATGACAACGATTATTTGTAAGTTTATAGGAAAATCGGTGAAATTTAAAGATTGTATTCAGTCAATCGTTTATGTTGGCAAGGAAACTACGAAAACGTCTAATTTTCCCGCGCTAGACTAATAGGCATTTGCCAGTTGAAGATAATAGACAAGAAGAAAACAAACGTATAACAGAAATGGAGAAGTTCTAATCATGAAACACAGCAGTGAAAAAGATCGAGCAGAGATTCAGGGATGCCCATTCCAAATATAAAGCTTAGGCAAACTACTCCCATTTTTCCCATAGGAAAGCTTTTATAAAGAGTAGTATCAAGGGATTAATAACTGATCATTCTTACCTAGGCCAGACACACCTTTCCAGTTATTGTACCATTTGTATTTTAATGTTAAACTGTTTGTTAGAGTAATTACGGAATTATTACAATTTTACAGTGAGCCTAAATACGAAGATAACCTTTGGTGCTGCCCAATAGAGTTAATGATATTACTCTTTTTTATCTTTTTGAAACAAGTGAAAAGAAAAGACCATGAATTAAAAATGTAGTAACTGTTTTTTAATGGCATAAAGTAGTTATGTCTATTCTAGAGATAATCTCAGCATACTCACGTTTATTAATATTTTACGGAGCAACATGATTATGTTAGACGAAATTAGATAAATTGTAGCAGAACCTAGAGACAATCTAATTCCTTCAAACGAACGATTTTATAGGACACGACTACACCCGCTTAGCGTGTCATCGATAGACCAAATTGAACGACTCGAAATTCTCATACCGGTTAGTCGTATAATTTTGCTTTGCTAGATAATTCTTGTGTGTAATAAAAAGTAACAGATAATAGTTAATCGCGAGCAATGAAGGTGTTAGTAACATTATACTCATGAACAATTGTAGTTTTAACCGACAACAAATAAACTTCTATAAGTGAATACCAACATGTGTCAGTGTTGTTAGAAAATACAGCTGTCTACAAAAAATTGCCCTGCGAAGCGCAGATGTATTTTTGTACGTAGTGCCTTCCCCCCCCCCCAGATTTTTCTAAGCGGGTGAAAGTGGAAACTAGAGCCCGAAAAACCGGATACAATCGAAGGCTAACAAAATAATCAAAACACTGTACTTTATTTTCGTCTCCTTGTAATCTCACGGATATATAACTGCACACTAAGGCTATTTTAATTTAACATTCTCCGTGTTTTAGTCGGAGGGTAGGGGTTTTTGTTAAAAAATGGAAAAAAGAGGTTGGCCACCGCGTGACCCATGATACAACAAATCACTCACACAACTTATCATCGTTACAATCATGAAATACGCCAGTTATTTTATGTTGCATAGAACACGGGAAGGCCTAGGGAATTAGCGCAATAAAATATCCCATACGTACGGTTGACTGTAGCCTGCGTCGCATCCAGCCCCGTTCTATGCCAGGAAAATATCAAGGGAACTACGCCAGTGAAGGCCACATACCAATGGTAGTGTGAAAAAGTTGCTTAAAAATGAATTCGCTTTTTTGATTTCCTTATCTGGATTGTTTTGTCAAATGCTACCATAACTCCAAATTTTAAATCGTGTATTAGCCTCTCCCCTAGTCAAGGAAATGTAAAATCAAAAAACAGCAAAAACATAAGTGCGATGCACGGGCAACGGGCAAAGTCGATAATTGCTTGTTTTTCATCAGTTCTATTCCAGTACCTTGTTATTCTTTATCGCTATTATGCTTTTTCCTGCCAACTGTATTTTGTGTATTTGGCCGTATTTTACTTGGGTGCTAGGCAACGACTGAATTTGCGGCACATGATCCGAACAAAGCTATGAGAAATTTATAACGTTGACCAAAACAGGATGAAAAGCTCATAACTTATACATCTGACAATGCTAATCTACGCTTGTGAGTTACTTCTATTTTCGGTTGAGTAAGACGAAACTACGTTTGGTCCCCAAGTGCTAACGCTAAAACTACAGTGCCATCAGGGGCAACTTGACTGGTTTCCAACGGTAACAATATCAGCAGCCGCGCATTACTTACCATGAAAGCCCTCCAAATTTGGACGAGATAAACGACCTCGGCCAGCACTAGTATGTTGTTCTCCGCGTTTGTTCTCCGCGTCTGGTGATGAAATTTGGTCGCCCGTTACTCGACTGATAATCGTAATATATAAGAACAATACCGTCCATCTGGCGCGAAAATATGCTATGATTTTGTCCGCGGACATTATCTGTTCCGAGTAGCAAACAGTTTTTCGAGAGCGTTTTTCCAGTTTCCCTCGAATCGAGAAACCAAAATGGCGGCCCGTCGAACTCAACGATCGGCATCTACGATCTCACGGAAAAATAGGGGACTGTGAACAGTCTAAAATATTTGATGCCTGTTTATAATAAAGTACACGACAGTCGACCGATATGCCACCGACAGTCGACCGATACTCCACCGACAGTCAATGATTAACGTATCGGTCGATATGTCGGCCGACATATCGACCGATACATCGGTCGAGGGGTGCACAAAATACACATGATCCGAAAATTGTTCCCTCTTAACTTCTCTGCTATCTCATCCTTCATAACCTCACTTATATTAGACAGAAATTCGGTACAGGCACTTCTTGTTACATATGTTTCACCAAGGTCAGCTCCATTAATGTTTTGTAGAGCACAAACAGTCTCATAATCATCAAAGGATCTTTCCAGAGCCACAACAGTAAAGGCAGTCAGGATCTTCTTTTCCAATTTTGCATCAGCTGAAGTACTAGCCTTGTTAAGCGACTTAGCCAATGGAGACTCCTGTGGCTTCTGTCTAGCTTTCAAGGTCTCAGTGCAACTCACATGAGCTTGACTTTTTTCATGTTTCTTGAGCGTTTCAATCTTAAAGACTTTCGTTCCACTTTTCTTGGATATGTCTGCACCAGATGACGTCTTTGCCAGCTGTGAACAGGCATCGCAGAACATTGATTGGACAACACAATTTGGTGGCTGGACTTGAGGGTATGGATATGAATACTGCTCATCTGAGTTGAGGCAATGCATGGTGATCCTTAACCAAGGAAACAAGGTAAGCCAATTCCACTGGAACGTTCTTACTCGGTTTTCTTCGTAGTTTCTTGTTTTCTTCTTTTCTTCTCCTTTAGACAACTGTGAGAGGACTTGTGGTGAGGCCACGTTCGCTGCATTAGTGGAAACAGGCTTAATTTTCTTCTCGTCACATACTAAGGTTTTAGGAAGATCTTCTTTCTTCTGTTTTTTAAGAGAACTTGGCTGACTTAGGAAGCCAAATATTTCCAAACACCCTCTTTTTGTGGCTGTAGATTTGCGTTGTTCGCACGGTTGTGTTTTCTTTTTGTTGCTCTCTTCAGGATCCTGTCCTGTCTTCTTTAGACCCTTTACCATACTGCATCCGGGGCTTTTAGTTGCTGTGTGAACGCCAGTCTTAAAAGTCCAACGACGATTTGGGCTTTCGGGGCTTGGTTTGGTATCATAGGTTTTACTGTCAACCAAAGCATCAATACCGTCACTTGCTTCTGCTGAGTACAGAGGGACAAAGTGATTTGGTTCATAACATGCGCCAGGTCTGTTGTCACTTCCTTCTCTCGACCAAAGCAAGAACACTGGTTCCACAGAGAATGTGGCCATTTGGGGATAGATGATACCATGAACGAAGTCTCGTATCCACGTCTGACAGTTTGGGTAGCTTGAGAAGTCAGGCCTACCTAACACTGTTGCTAGCGCTGTCAAATGAAAATATCCACTCCACTCTTTTGGTTTGCTGGCAACCCGTGCTTCGGACAGAATGGCCAATTTTCTATCATGTTCAGTGTCATGAAAAACTGTGTTACTACTGTTGGTTTAACACAGCGAAAAAACGGTGTTGGGGTGACGACCACCAGCGGGAAAGTACGTAAATTTTGGATGCTGCGCGTAAAAATCAGCATGAAGAACAAGCTCAAGGGCAACAAGCAATCGTAGCAACGTTGTATATGATTCATTGCCAACCAAAGTTAGTGATGCAGCATTATACAAACAATCACCATTTCCAGTTGTTTTCACTGCCTTGTACTTTTTCTCTGCAGACTCAGGAAGATCTTCAGGAACCAATGCTTTTGCCATTTCATCTTCTTTAAGGCCCACGTGGGCATTGCATCCCAGGTTGCGAATAAATTCCTTTTGCTTTTCGTACTTTTTTTCCAGGGTACACAAAAAGCGTTAAAGCTGATCGTCTTCCGAGTCACTATTCCCCTTTATGTGGGAGTCCAAGAGTTGAAACAAGGCAGCAAGATCTTCATCCATCTTTTCTTCAACAAAACATTGCCGCTATACTGCTCTGCTGAGCAGCCAACTCGCTAATTTTTAGCCAAAGCGTGCGAAAAAATCCCGCATGTTGTCATATGAAACCCATCGAAGTTTTCGCGCCATGAGAAACAAGGGCAAAGCTGCCAAATTTTTCATGTTTTTTTTTTAATGAAAAGTAAGATTAAGGTCTGTTTAGGTAATTTTTATTAAAATGTTTCGGTCAAAAATAAGAAAACTATTCTTTTTACTAATCATTTAGGTTGAAAAGAAAATTCGCTTGCGACAAATGACCGAGATCCCGTGGCGGCTTTCCCGGGAAAGCTGCCATGAATTTGCGCAACGAAACCCGCGGCCGCCCCAAAACTATTGTCTTTTTTGAATTAGTCATCTTGTTGGAAGGTCATCGTTTAAGAGCAGAACAGAAGTATTTTCTTTCCTATGTTATCGGTGAAATGTTTAAGACAAATGAGCTTTTTGTGGATTCGGTCGATTTTATTTTTAGTGCGTGATACGTAATAACTCGTCACGACACCAAGGACAATGCGGGACTTATAGAGTTTATACCCGTTTCTAAAACAATCACATGATGATTTTTGGATGCAAAGGGACTGCGAAACTCATAGTAACGTCGCCCTTGAGGTGTACTCCGAAGAACCAACATGTCTGAGGTGAGCTTTCTCTGATTTTCACGTCCCCTTTTACCGAAATAAAAGGTTATGTAAAACCATGCAGTGCGGAGCAGTTGAGACGGATCCAAGGTATCCCACTCGCCGAGTTGCCCTGTTTCGTACAGCTGCTGCATTTGTTCGCTCGTGATAGGATTTTTATGAACCGTCGGCCCAACTTTCCCCTCTTGCATCATTTGTTTACAGATAGCATTGAGGACATTGTTAGATTTTTGGAAGGCTGAGTCGCCGACTATCGACCATGGCTTGTTGTTCGGAGGATTTCTTAAATATCGATCGATGGCTGCCCGGATCGCTTTAAGGGACGAAACTTTGAACTCAGTGCCGTCTTCTCGCCTGACAGCAGCGTAAAACATTGCGAGACATTCATTCAACTCTTCTTTGTCCATCTCTTTTATTACTGTTGTAAATTTTGTTTGGCTTGCAAACCATTCTATAGTAAAAAAAGTGACAATATATTGAAAAGACTTATCGATTAAAGTAAAGCTTGATTTGTTTTGAATTCTTAAAACAGGTTGGTAGTTTTGTCGAGTAGCAAAAAAGCTTACCATTAAAGATCTTCATTCCGTACTTTGTTGCCTTTTTGGTCTTTTCTGGAATGGAATTATCCAGTAAATTCTCTAGAAACTCGTTTGAAATGTCCACAAAACGCGAACCGGCCGCCATTGTTTTGGTAGGTTTTCAAAACCGGCGAATATCGCTACTCGAGGACTATTGCTAATAGTCCCCTAGTAGCGTAGCCAATTAAAATGCAGGATTTGCATTAGTCCACTAGTTGGGTGATACTAAAACCAAATTATATATAGATTACTTCATAGAAAGTGTGACGTACGGATTAATAATCCGTACAAAGCACTTTCTATGCTGTAATTTGTTTATTATATATAACGAGCACTCAACCATTGTAAACTTAAAGCGATTTTTCTAGTCTATAATTAAAGAGTTAAACGCAGCGCTACGAGGAAAACAAAGCTGCAAATGCATTCTGATGGCTTTCCAAGCGAGATCTCTTTTAAATAGAAAAGAAAAATTACGGCGACGACAAGCTATAGTAAACAAGAACTTTATTTAAATAGCGGTGTAAAACACACTGTGCTGGCGAAGTTTTGAACAAAAGTTGTGATAACACAAGGAGTCGGTTCATTAAACAATAATTACGACGTAAATCCATATTCAAAAGTGAAATATTTACTTTACCCTGGTGTTCCCAAGGGTGCTTGAATTTTCTTAGAACGTCCACGGCTGCGTTCTATCAAAGCTACAATGAAAGTTTTTCATTTCTTGGCTTTCCCTTATCGACATTTAGTTTGTCTTCACTCCGCCTGTTGAATGATTTTAGCATTTCCATATCATAACTGTGTTCTTAAGGTTTTGCTTGGCGTGTTTCTGATGGCTTTCCTTTCCATAAAGTTTTCAAAAGTAAAAAAAATTGTAGCCAAAACATCAACTGTCTTCGAGAGCTTGCAAACTTGCAGCGCGTTGTTTTCACAGCCTCTTTGGAAACCATTTGAATTCCCGCGCTCTGATTGGTTAGGTCGTTCTACTCTTGATGCTGATTGGTTATATTTTTCACATGTGAAGAAAGCTATACGCGAAGCTGATTGGACGTATCGCTTTTCTCACATAGCAGATATAGAATTCTATCTGCAAGGTTTATTACCTAAAATTGTCGCTATATATATAATAAATTGTTTTATTATATGGACAGGAGTGTTTTACTGAAAATTATATAATAACCAAATCAATGCGCGCGCTCTGATTGGTCAATCAGCTATGGTTTATTGTGCCAGTAAACTCATGGAAAAATCGCGCGTCTTCTGAATTATTATATAAAAGCAATAGACCACAAGTTTCTATGGTTTATAAGCTGATAAACCACTTGGGATGTTGGAAGAACACTCGAAGAATTCGTAAATCACTCGCCTGCGGCTCGTGATTTACAAATTCTTCTCGTGTTCTGCCAACATCCCGCATGGTTTATCAGCTTATAAACCATAGAAACTTGTGGTCTATTGCTTAACTAAAACACTCGTAGAATCCATAAACCACTACATCCGGGACCCGAGTGACGTATTTTCCGTATGTCACTCTCGCGAGTGACATATCGGCAATGACGTTACAACTCCCGCCTTTTTTGTTGAATGAACTTATATTAGCTTGCTGTTCAGAATAAAATAATGGCGGCTGCAAGATTTGTTGTGGTAAGCGACGACGATGTAAATGCATTTTTCAAACAACAAGAGAACGAGAATACTAAGAAGAAAACGCTCTATGATCTAAAGATTTTCAGAGAATTTCTCGAAACTTTCGACGAGAAAAGAGAAATAGAGAATATTACGCCTGTGGAACTACAAGCAATCATCAAAAAGTTTGTGCTTGCTGTTCGAAAAAAAAAACGGCGATGAGTATGAGCCCTCGTCTATCAGAGCTTTTCTGCAAAGTATCGACCGCTATCTTCGAAAAAATAACTATGGATTCTCAGTTCTTAACGACAAGGAATTCCACGAAGTACAAGATATTTTAAAGAAGAAACAAAAGCAGTTAAAATCTATCGGAAAAGGAAACCGACCCAATGCAGCGGATCCGCTCTCAGATGAAGATATCGCAACGTTTTACAACTGCGGAGTCGTAGGAATTGACTCTCCTAGAGCTCTGCTTAACGCTCTATGGTTGAACAACTGTATTTACTTCGGGATGAGGCCTGGTAAAGAACAGAGAGATCTTTGTTGGGGTGATTTGCAGTTGAAGACTGATTCAGAGGGAAACCGCGTATGTTTATTGTCCATATAATAAAAAGAAAATTACACGGTGGCTTAAAGATATGAATTTTATTTTCTCGTGTTAAAAACAATATTTTACTCACTCGCTGCGCTCGTTCGTAAAATATTGTTTTTACCGCCGTGTAATATCCTCTATATACTTCCCACCGACGCAGCACCACAGTTTCTTTAGAAACTTACCCCCTCTAGTTATCAGCTTACATCTTTGTTATATGGCATCCATGTTATGGTCAATTGACAGCTGTCAAAAGAAGGTAGCCGCTGACCAGTATCACATGACTATATCGTGGGCTCAGGTTTAGACTCACCGAGGTCATGTGTTTTCTTGAAGTTGACCGCTGACCAGGAATGTTATATCATTTGATTCGCGGGCTCAGATTGGACTGGCATATCATTGGATCGCGGGCTCAAGGCCAATTTTTTTCTTGTGTTCACGTTCAGCTCGGATTTAATCATTTTTCACGGTCGTTCCTCTGCGGAATTTCTGCAATTGGAACTGATTTTTAATAGTTGAGCTCCATCACGTAAAAAGCAAACGGAAAGAAGCAAAGATCAACGAGTTTTATTGAGAAAGGACTTGACAAAACAGCAAGGAAGTAGCGAGGAAGAGCAGGAATTAAACTGCCGACAAAGCACTGTCAAAGAATACATCAAGTATTAAAGAGGGAAAGGAGCCGATAAAACAGCCAAATAAATGGCGAAAAACAAGAGGAAGGAGAGCAATTCGACCAAGGGATGTTAAGTTCCTCGAATAGGAAAGAATCGTCTATTGTGTGGTTCCAGAAAATATCCATACCCCCACCACGGAGGGAATTTCAGGTAAGATCCCCCAACCTCTCCAGAATTTCCATTTTTGCAAAGAAAAATAACCCCCCCACCCCACAGGGACCTTCTTTCGATTGATCGCGAGAAACAAACAAGGCTAGTCACCAGTGCATTGCGGTCAAAAACACGTGACATTCGATAGACTGGTAACAAGTGCAGCATCTACAAACAAAATGGAGGATTTTTGTGAACTTGTTTGCTTCCAATTCGCTTTCAAGGGAAAGGAAACCTATTTTAAATTGATAACAATTGTGTATGAAAACCGTAGGTCACTATTTAGACCATTTAAAATCTCTGCAGAGTCGGTAAGAAGCGATTTTGAATTGAGGTTGCACTGTATTGATCTTAACCATCTGAAATGTAAGGGAGAGTTGAAAAAACTGACCCCCACTCCGCGGACTACCCACTGACCCCACTCCGCGGACTACTCTACGGACTACTCCGCGGACTACTCTACGGACTAGTCCGCGGACTACCATGCGGACTACCCTAACTAATCAACCAAATTTACTTTCACGGATAAAAGAGTTAGAAGAAGCGTACCTGCCTACAAGATAACACTTGATAAACAGCCGCCATCTTGATTTTCGCCATTTTACTCGACCCAGCCCTTCTTCTTCATTGCTACGTCCATTGCAGCTTCCGTTCTTGGATCGTCACGCAACGCTTCTCTCCAAATCTCGCGTGACGATCCAAATAACGACTGCGTGCCCTACGTAGGAGAATACGTCTCCAAGGGCCTTCTGGGCCAGGTGAATCCAAAAATATGGTGACTTCCAAGCACGGCTATAAGTAAGTTCTTAAAAACATTTTTAAGCTGAATATAACAAAAACTGTTACCAGCGCCAATAGTGGTCATCGATTGGCTGACTTTTTGGCTTTGTGGCAGCAAAACTTGACTATATTGTTTAGCTGACGATC